>CM051244.1:136939357-138139357 GCA_027917425.1 Gastrophryne carolinensis
ATTAATTTTAGATGCTGGGGAACCGTTTTTTAAGAGTTTGGGCTTTTCATTAAATCTCCGCTGAAGGTCCGGTTTAAAGATTCCACTGGCCTTCCCCTGGTCTGGATGCCCCCTGGGCACCACATTACATGGGCCCCGAGGAGCCACAAAACTCACCTGCTTCCTGGCACCCTCAGCGAAGTAAACATCGGGCAGTCATATCCCCGGGCTGTGAGCGCGCTCCTGCCCCCAGCTTTTCAGATGGTGGGAGCGCATGCACTGCTGGCGATGTTGCTGCTCATGCTCCCAATTGCTGAGCCTTGCATGTAAAGAGAGTGGTTTACCAAGCATTACACCGCAAAAGGCCTCTGATTGGAGGGGATTCCGTGCATGTGCTGTAGGACCGGGGAAAGGTGAGTTTGTACGGGCATTCTGTGGAGTTTCACACAGTGGGGCATCCCAATTGGCATGGAACAAAACCTGGGATAGTCCAAATTGCGAGTTTTGTTCTGCTTTAACCCTTTGAGTGCCGGCCTACCGAGATTTTTGTCACAATCTGTTGCCAGACGACTTTTCACGTTTTTGCGCTACACGTGTGCAACCTTGATTTTTGAAGGGATTTCCAGGGAGATCAGAGCCACCCTGCCTGCCACCCTCCCTGCTCCGATCGCTGCTGACAACTGACAGATCGGAGCCCGGGTGCCAGTAACCCAAGGAGCGGGATGACGTCATCAAGTGGGCGGAGTTAGGGGTGGGGCCAGCGCCGGCCGAAGAGGATGGTGATGGTGGTTTCTGGGCCCTCACAAGCAGCGTGGAAAGCCCAGGGGGGGGAATCGGAGACCCCCTGGTGAAGAGAAGACCCGGGGAGAGCCATCGCGCTGCCAGGTGAGTAAATGTCATTTACTGTTTTTTTTTTTTTTTCAGATGTCGGCGCCGGCGGGGGGGGTGGGGGCTATTACGGGCCCCCTCCTGAAGATCAGAGGCCTGGGGGCGGAAATTTAACAGTGGATTCTTGTACAGAATCGCTGGCCCTTTCAAATGAGGGGTAAGGCAAGTCTGTATGTTTTTTACTTTTTGTTTTATGGGCCTCTAAAGTCAGCTACGTGACTCTCACGTAGCTGGCACTTAACGGATGGAGAGGCAGCTACGTGAGAGTCACGTAGCTGGCACTAGAAGGGTTAACCTAGCTTTAGGTGTACCAGAACAATGATCATTATTATAGAGCCTGGTATTAGCACACTGTACATGTTAAAGTGGATAGAAAGACATTTCTTCCCCATGGTCTCCCCAAACCACCCCCGAATCGCTGATTGTCTCTCTTAAAAGTGCCATCGTGCAGAGGTGCAGTAGCTGGCCACATCCCCGGGATGATGTTTGGTGCACGTGTTAAAGCGGACCTTCACTCTGAATAAGAGTCTATCTTATATGTTTCCCACACCCTGTACATACAGATTGCTCACATTAAAAATCATCCTACCTGCATCTACTGCATGTTATGAGCCTTTAAACATCCAAGATGGCGGCTTAAGGAAGCCGCCATCTTATCAGGCAGCCTGCAAACAGGAAGTGCCTCCTGACTGTGCTGCTCTGCATTCTGGGACTGCTGACCTTTACCTGACCCCAGCTCTGCTCTGTCTGAGCAAAGCACAGCTATAACCCGCCCCCCTGTACCTTATCCCACTCTCCTCTCCTCAGTAAGTGTGATGCTTCTGAGTCAAGATGGCGGCGCCCATATCCTAAAGTCCTGAACAGAGTTGCAGCCCAGTGGGGGAAAGAATAATCAGTTAGTGACTAAAAACGTAAAATATATTAATTTTAGATGCTGGGGAACCATTTTTTAAGAGTTTGGGCTTTTCATTAAATCACACTGAAGGTCCGGTTTAATGGCCAGTTTACCTGCAACCCTGGAGGTTTCACACAAGGCATCCTGCTATAGGATGCCCCAGGGGGAGGTGGCAGCTGGCCCTGGAATCTTCTAGACATGGCCACATGGGTTTTAACTTTTTAATATAGTCACAGGATATTCTTGATGACATGACTATATCTGAATAAATGTTGATTTTTCTTGTTCAGCAATAAACAGCCCTAAACCATCCTTTGGAGCAAATCCTGGTCTTATTTTCAGTGGAAACATTGTATATTAACCAATGTGTTTAGATACATTCTAGCAGGAATCTTAGTTAAAAGTAAAATATACTGCTCATCATTATAACATACATGGTGAACACATATCTGAAAAACATAAGACTGATGACAGCTGCAAAAGAAGTGTTAAACACATTTAAGGGATAAATGTCCAGCTGAGACAATCCTATAATCTATGTGAGATGTTCCTTAAAGGTCTGTCACTTAAATAGCAAAGCCTTAATGGAAGATTAGCTATTGTGCGCAGATAAGGCTGGCAGATAAAGTGACAGAGGGGGCTGGGGGCCACCAAGATATACGGGATATATAGGGAACACTAGAAGTGACGTATGTGTTATGAGGGGTTATGTTTAGGTATTTTAATGCCGATTATTGATATTAAAACACATTTGCAGGGATAGAGTCAAGTTTGACTGTGGGATTGGGTTTTTATATAAGCTGGACTCATGTATATAGCCACTGCCATGTGGTTATACAGCATAGGATCTGCCTGCTAATCCATAACATCTACATGGAGTTAAAACCTTTAGGGGTGCAATTTACTGAACTTGCTTTATTTTTTTTTTTTTTACTTTTCGTCTGCTTTAAGGTCAAACTTCTAGCATTGGAGCAAATGCCTAACCACCTTTGCCCTCCATCCATACAGACTTTAAGGGGCAGTATCGCAAAATTTGCATTAAAAAAGATGAATAATTAAATAGCCACACAATAGCTTCTAACATGTGTATAAATAATCTGGTGATAGAAAAAAGAAAAAATGTATGCCTTTCTTTTAAATTGTATAATGACAATGGCTCAGTCCATTTGCTGAATAGGGGGATCTGCTGGGTTGTATTTAGTGAGCTGCTTCATTTAGCCCACTGGTCTCCTAGCAACACTTTACCTCAGAGGCTGACAGTGTAATCAGTGGTAACGGCTGTGTGTGTGTGAGGTGCTGCTTTTGTTATGAGACCAGGTGACTCAAATGTGTAAAATCTATACAAAATAAACTAAACTGACTGAAAATGACTGAAATTCTTTTTTGAATAACTGTGCAGGAAAATCTAAAGGTATTAAAGTGGAACAAAACCCTGAGTGACCGACCCTGAAGTCTATAAGACCCGGCCATTGACCTTGCCCCTTGAGCATTCTAAATCGGGATGCCCCACTGTGTGAAACGACCCCTGGATAACCACAGATCCCCCCCATTTTTCTGGCACACTCACGCAGATAGTCATTTAGACAGGCCGGGCGGCCAGGAAGGTTACTGCTCAGGCTCCCCATCTGCGTGCAAACAGCACTGATTGGATGAGAGCCCGCGCATGCGCTGTGGGACAGGGAAAGGTACGTTTTCACAGGCGAACTTGGGGATTTCACATATCAGGGCATCCCAAGTCGGGATGCCCCTAGGGGCACAAAACAAAACTCCAGATAGTGAAAACCCTGGGTTGGGCTTTGCTCAAAACACACAAAGCTGAAAGAAAGATCATATGGAAAAAAGAGAGAAAATGGTAAACTGAAAGATTCTGCAGCAGAGCCAACATGAAGGGAAAACTGTCAAAATCAGCTAAATGACTTCTAGAGCTTTTCTCTCTGTTTTAGATATATAAGTTCTGGCCAGGCAATGTTGCAATGTTGTTATCTGATGCTGGACGGCTGCCAGCACTGAACAGCTGATACTTTGATACATTGTTTCCCCCTCTCCTCAGCATAGAACAGGCCAGAGTGTCGGTACCAGACACTCAGCAGACATAAACATGAGCTATTAGTCTCCAGCTGCACAACACACACATCATTTTTTTCTAAATTTGTAATTCTTACTCCAACACCTACCTACATTCAAAATACCATTTAAATATAAGTCACCAAGAAAAATTCGCGATACTGCTCCTTTAAATTGGACCAAAAGCCATCTTGGGCAGCCCTGGAATCTATAAGACTCCAGAAGTAAAGTGGAGAAGAGCACACCAATGGCCACAACCCCCGCTAGAGGCTAACAGGGATGCGTCCATTGGCATGCTTGGCTCCATTCAACCTCTAGTCGATTCTTAGCCGAAGATGACCAATGGAACTGAATGCATGTGCCAGGGAAAGGAGAATTTTTATGGTTCACTCAGGGGGTTCCCAAATCGGGATGTCCCAGGGGTATAGACCAAAACCCAGAATAGTCAAATTCACAGGTTTTGGCCCACTTTAACAGAGGCCCCCAGGGCCTGAAATAAGATTTAATTTAGTCAGTTGTGCTGGCGAACCACACAGATAACAGACCAGAGAGTATCAAGTCTGAGGGGAATATAAGTGGGTTCAATAAGGATTTATAAAGTTTGTGTAATCTATTTAAATTATTTAAATGTACTTTACGCCAATCATTTTTAGCCAGTAATAATTTTTTGCCAGTTTTGTGCGTACAGCTGAACACATTTCAATAGACTGGCTTCCCACTAACCTGTCTTTCAATACAGCATTGTGTTCAACATTACACTTATCATTCCATAGAAAAAGAGGAAGTGTGTGTAAATAAGTGGGTGTGTATTAACCATAAAGACCAATAATAAAATGACAGAGAGCCCGACATTAATGCATGTGCACTGCCACTAAAAATTATATTATTATGTGGCGTCCCGCTAACCTAAGCATCATAACTCATACTACACACAAAATACAGGGTTACATGCAGGACCGGCACTAAATGCGAGTACGACAATAGCTGAGAAACAACAAATATTTATTGCAACAATCCCAGCACACACAAGTGATACACATCCCATATAACAAAAAAAAAAAAAACAATTAATGGTGCATTACCAGGGGCCCTACGTACATTCATAAGTCACGCACACACACACACGCACACCCCCCCAGAAATTGTCCTGCTGTATCCGGCCAACAATCTCTCCTATCTCGCCTCCCCAACTGCCTCTCAGCTGTTTCTTCATTCACGTCATCTCACTACCTCAAGCTAAACATGGACAAGACAGAACTGGTCATTTTCCCACCCTCTAACTCCCCTCCTCTCTCTAACACGTCTATTTCTGTCAACAATTACACAATAACAGCAACTCCCCAAGCTCGGTGGATAAACGACAGGAATGCCAGCTCGTTGACAGGAAATACAGCCCCCCACTCAGGCAAAGGCTAGAGTGCTCACCTCAATACTTGGTAGTATCCAAAAGCCATAGAAGAGCCAGCCACATAGTAGTAGAGCAAATTTAAAAAGTCTGTTTATTCCAAACTGGTTAAAAAGTCTGTTTATTCCAAACTGGTTAAAAAGTCCATCACAGCGGTACAAATAAGAGCAGCATAAACAAGGTGTCCTCACACGTCTACGCGTTTCGGGTTTTCACCCTTAATCATGACAACCATCTCCAAGCTCGGTGCCTGGAAGTCATTCTGGACTCTGCCCTCTCTTTCAAACCACATATTCACTCCCTGGCCACCTCCTGTCGCCTCCAACTTAAAAACATCTCCCGCATCCGTCCTTTCCTCTCACCTGACACCACTAAAATGCTAGTGCATGCCCTGGTCATATCCCGACCGGATTACTGCAACATCCTTCTTTGTGGCTTACCAACTAACAGACTGGCCCCCCTACAATCTATCCTGAACTCTGCTGCTCGCCTCATCCATCTCTCCTCTCGCTACTCTAGTTCTGCGCCTCTCTGCTGATCCCTACACTGGCTGCCAGTCCCTCAGCGAATCCTGTCCAAAACTCTAACTCTCGCATACAAAGCTCTCTCCAACCAGGCCCCTCCCTACCTCTCATCTCTAATCCAACAGTATCAACCTAGACGCAGCCTCCGCTCCTCTGCCGACCTTCACCTGTCCTCCACCCTGGTCACCTCCTCTCACGCCCGCCTCCAGGACTTCTCACGTGCAACTTCAATCTTCTGGAATGCCCTCCCGCACCCAATCCGCCACTCCACAACCCTCAAAACCTTCAAAGGCACCCTTAAAACTCACTTATTCAGACAAGCATATAATCTGGCCTAACCAATCTTCTAAAGGGCACAAAGCTCAATACTGACTGTTTGTGATCCTTCCCCCTCGTCTTCACCCCTCTTCCTTTAGACTGTAAGCTCACACGGGCAGGGCTCTCTCCCCTATTGTATCTTGTACTCAGAATATCCATTGTCAACTCTGTAAAACTGCATTTGAAATAGTATATGTACCGTATGTTTCTACCCTGTCTGTAATGACTACTTTGTAAAGCGCTACGGAAGATGATGGCGCTATATAAATAAACAATAATAATAATAAACTGTTAAAGTGACTCAGTGCACGTGCGCTTCCAGCCTAAAACACGGCAATGGCATCAGTCTCACTGGGTGTGTTGCAGCATAATTACGCTCAAAATAAGCAAAATGTTCACATGGCCAGTTTGGAAATGATCATCATGTAGTGTTTGCCTTTAAGACTGCCCTTAATTCCAATATCAAAACTAAGCAGCGTGATGTAATACACTGCGCTTATAACTTCTGAATGTCAGTATGGTGAACAGGGCAAAACGCATACCCACTACTTAGCTGTAGGTAAAAACGAGTTCGAATTTCCAAAGCATACGTATTGTTCAGGTGTTGCGCAACACTCCGGAGATGTGTGGCCGGGGCAGAGCAAGTGAGGGGGTGACGTGCGCGTGGTGGGACCGGCCGGCCGTCGACGCGCGTTTCGCTTCACCCACCGGAGCTTCGTCAGGCTGGTGGGCGGCCCCTCCACTTCCATCTTTTATATGCCTGGTGCCTCCCCTAGGCTGTCTGTCTCCAATCAGCTTGCGGCTCACCTCGTCAGCACAGCACAGCTCAACCATTGACTGGGCAGACATGTGGGACTCAAACGCAGCGCTGGCTGCACAGGCTTCATTGAAACCCAGAGTGGACTTCTTAGTAGAAATGTACGGAACAGAGCCCCCGATTCACAAAACAGCAATCTTGAATGTATAACCAGGGCTGTGGAGTCGGTAGATAAATGTTCCGGATTCGACTCCCGACTCCTCAGTTTTTTGTACTTCCGACTCCCCGACTCCGACTCCTCTGTATTAATATGTGAATGTATTTTATACATTCCTTGAAGGAAAGAAAGACAACATACATGTCATTACTTCTAGCAGAGAGAGGTAGTTGGGCAGAAGCTGCCTTCTCCTTTCTGTGTGCTGATCTTCTGCTGAAGATAGGGCAGTGGGAGGATCCAGAAAGGGGCCTTTATTATAAAATATAATTTCCCTAGTAGAATCCCATAGTCATGTTTAAAGTTTAAGCTAACAATCGAAGTTTACACGTTTTTATAGCCTTTTGCTGAATGACAGCAGTTTTTCCAATGGTACAGCTTCAGTCTTGAACTACTGATCCTCCATTCCCTTCACTTATACAAGTGTCTCTAGTCCGGCAAAAAACATAGTTACTTAATCCCTTATCAGTGAGAGGCTCGGTTACCCATGGGTTCCCTGTAACAGCAGAACACAACACTATGCAAAGTATAAGTATTGCCGCTTCTAATTGTGCGTTGCGTGCCATATAGTGAAGCACATGAAAAGCATGCTTCTTCACGGTCACTTAACGTGTTCGTTTTGCGGTTACGCGAAGGCACTGCATGCATTGGTCTTTATTCTTACAATAGAGAAGTCATTAATTATAACTTTTTGTGAATTGGGACATTTAAACTTGCTAAATCAAAATTTAGTAGGAGTCGGAGCATTGTTTGCCGACTCCGACTCCAGGTACCCAAAATTTCCTCCGACTCCTCGACTCCTCCTCCACAGCCCTGTGTATAACGTCGATAAGTGCGCATTATCCACACACCAATTTCATGGCTTATCCGAACAGCATATATTTTAGTATTGTAGTGATGCGGTCACTTCTTCATGCTGTGGGCGTTACTGCTCATCCAGGAGGCGTATCCAATCATTTCTTATTCACATCCAGACATACATGCCACAAATATACCTGCATGCCTAGACCCTACACTTTCACCTCATTGTTGAATAGTTGAAAACACATATAGAGTGCGCCTGTACGCGGGTTGCCTATCCTGTCTAAACACACCTAATAGAGTAAAGCTAAGTAATACTAACCCGGGTCCAAATTAGGCCACGGCTGCATAAGTTGTATCTGCAATATTCAGGGGGCCCCCACCGTATCAACACCATAGGCGCTCATAAGCGGATCTTCACCTCTGTATTAAGGGGTGATGCATGGCAATATACAGTTAGTTTAAATTGTTATAGGCCATTGCAGTCCTAGCCCCAGAGGGTCAAGCTTGATACTGCCCTATTTGACGCCATCACTACTATCAATATCCATTAAGCTACTAAATCTGTACTACCAATATCCATCACGTTACTGGAACAGCGAATTAATATATCGCTGCCTTTACTGCGCCCATTAGAACTGTCAGTATCTCTCTAGTTGTACGACATCACAATATATACATCTCAATGGAAAACACTTAATCCTAAATCTATATTCAATCCCCCCGTTATTTTAATGCACCATTAATTGTTTTTTATTGCTATATGGGATGTGTATCAATTGTGTGTGCTGGGATTGTTGCAATAAATATTTGTTGTTTCTCGGCAATTGTCGTACTCGCATTTAGTGCCGGTCCTGCATGTAACCCTGTCTTTTGGGTGTAGTATGAGTGTATTAACCATACAGTAACCGAAAGACAGAATTAAAGTGTTACAGCAGGGAAAGGTAATGGTTACACCATTTCGCCGGGCTACATTTGGCACTGTCCTGAACGGTTTTCCGTTTTTTAATTGAAGAAACAAGGTTTACAGGTTCAGCTTATGATTTTTTTCTGAAAAAAGTGTGCACAGCCCTTGGATTTGTGATTCCACATAATAATCAGCTCTCTACGAGGGCTGCGGGAGGTCACCTTGGGCCCCCTGGCCCTTATCTGATCCAGGGTCTGTGGATAGGTCCATGAAAGTGGCCTTTGCATTTAAACTGGAATACCACCCATTTTGTGTTCCTTGAGCCAGGGGGTGGTCATGTAGTCCACTGGTTCCTTCCAGGTATCCTGCCACCCGCGACTTTTAAATGCCGATCATTATTTACAGTAACTATTTACATATTTACCACTCCACTAAAACTAGGCATCCAACAAATGGACATAGTAACCTAGCAGACAGGGAGGGTCTGATGTCCTGAAGTAATAATGGAAGAGAAATTAATTCTACAGGTGAGTCCTTACAGAATTCTCTTTTCTCTTCCATTTTACTTCAGGCCATCAGATTTAATTCAGAGACGATTGTGACCTCCAAAAACAGTACCCGAATTCGGGTGGGATCCCCAAACCTTATTCCTTTCAGGAACAAGACATTCCAAAAACCCTTATTCCTTTCAGGAACAAGACATTCCAAAAACCCTTATTCCTTTCAGGAACAAGACATGCCAAAAACCCTTATTCCTTTCAGGAATAAGACATTCCAAAAACCCTTATTCCTTTCAGGAACAAGACATGCCAAAAACCCTTAATCCTTTCAGGAATAAGACATTCCAAAAACCCTTATTCCTTTCAGGAACAAGACATGCCAAAAACCCTTATTCCTTTCAGGAATAAGACATTCCAAAAACCCTTATTCCTTTCAGGAACAAGACATGCCAAAAACCCTTATTCCTTTCAGGAATAAGACATTCCAAAAACCCTTATTCCTTTCAGGAACAAGACATTCCAAAAACCCTTATTCCTTTCAGGAATAAGACATGCCAAAACCCTTATTCCTTTCAGGAATAAGACATTCCAAAAACCCTTATTCCTTTCAGGAACAAGACATGCCAAAAACCCTTAATCCTTTCAGGAACAAGACATGCAAAAAACCCTTATTCCTTTCAGGAACAAGACATGCCAAAAACCCTTATTCCTTTCAGGAATAAGACATTCCAAAAACTCTTATTCCTTTCAGGAACAAGACATTCCAAAAACCCTTATTCCTTTCAGGAATAAGACATGCCAAAACCCTTATTCCTTTCAGGAATAAGACATTCCAAAAACCCTTATTCCTTTCAGGAACAAGACATGCCAAAAACCCTTAATCCTTTCAGGAACAAGACATGCAAAAAACCCTTATTCCTTTCAGGAACAAGACATGCCAAAAACCCTTATTCCTTTCAGGAATAAGACATTCCAAAAACTCTTATTCCTTTCAGGAACAAGACATTCCAAAAACCCTTATTCCTTTCAGGAACAAGACATGCCAAAAACCCTTATTCCTTTCAGGAATAAGACATTCCAAAACCATCTAATTACCACTGTATGTAATTCCTTCCTACCAAAGGCTCTACCTTATTGAATTTGGCAAATGTATGAGCTGAAAACCAAGTAGCGGCATTGCAATAGCTCTAGTCAAATGAGCAGTAGTCCTATAAGAAGAATCCTTCCCCCTTAGGTAATATAGGCTCTTATCACTGCCTGTCTAATCCATCGCTGATGGTAGACTTAGATGGTGGAAGACCTTTCCGTGGACCCTCGGGTATGACAAAATAAGGAGTCCGACCTACGGAAAGATTGTGTAGCAGTGAGATGGTATCTTAGTGCTTTTCCCTACATCCAGCAATGTAGAATCCTCTCTCTATCGGACAGTGGAGTAGGACATAAGACAATTCACCTCTTCATTAAGATGGGAACCACCTTAGGAAGAACATCCTGTTTAAAGTGGACCAACACGCAGGATTTTGACTATCCTGGGTTTTGGACCACTTCGGTGGAGCACCCTGATCGGGGGTGCCCCGCTGTGTGAAACCCCCCCAGAAAGCCCCAAAAACTCACCTCTCCCTGCTCGCAAGTGACCGCTGCAGCCAATCCCCACCGACGGACAAGCGGGAGGCAGCGACGGACAAGACAGCGCGTCACTCTTACAGGGCGCGCGCCTGCACCGGCCATTCACAAACGGCCGGCGCGGGTGCGTGTCCTGCTAGAGGGACGCGCGGGAGGCGGCGGCGCCGCTGGATTGAGGAGCAGGTAGGGATTTAGGGGTTTCTGGGGGGTTTCACACAGCAGGCCGATCGGGGTGCCCCGCAGTCAGGGAGCTGATCGGTCCGGGAATCTTATAGATTCCCGGGCCGATCAGGGGAGGGTGTTGGTCCACTTTAAAGCAGAAGACGAACTTGTCCTTATGTAACACTAAATAAAGAGACTTAACTGATGGAAACCTGGTCTCCAGAGGTCCCTCTTAGCAAAGGCCAGTGCTGCCTAGGTACTGGAAGAGGGAGGGTGTGGCCGGAAGGGAGGGGACCCGGCAATCCCCCTGGCAATTCTACACCCAGTCTAGCTGGTCTGAGGCCAGTGCTGACCCCCTGCTCACCTTAAAGCGGACCTTCACCCTGAATAAGAGCCTATCTGAGCATTTCCCCACACCCTGTACATACAGATTGTCCACATTAAAAATCATCCTACCTGCATCCACTGCATGTTATGAGCATTTAAACATCCAAGGCTCATGGAGCACCAGGCAGCCTGCAAACAGGAAGTGTCTCCTGACTGTGCCGCTCTGCATTCTGGGATTGCTGTCCTATCCCTAACCCCAGCTCTGCTCTGTCTATGCAAAGCACAGCTATAACCCCAACCCCTGCACTTTATTCTGCTCTCCTTAGTATGTGTGATGATTCTGAGTCAAGATGGCGGCGCCCGTATCGTAAAGTCCTGAACAGAGTTGCAGCACAGTGGGGGAAAGAATAATAAGCAAGTGACTAAAAATGTAAAATATATTCATTTTAGGTGCTAAAGCTGTTGTGTATTTTGGTGGTCACGTGTTCCTAGGCAGGAGGAGCCATATCTCAGTGGTATGTTTCCCTAAGGATGTTTTGAAAAAAGTCATCTACCTCAGTCTCATGTACCTGGAATTAAAAGAGTTAAAAGTAGGCAACAACAAAAAAATTCCCACATGCCATTTTCATCGAAAATACCTATGTCGGCATTTGAAGAACTACTTTTGGAGATGGTCTCGCATAGGTCCCCTGAATCATGTGGGAAGACGAGAATTCTCTTATGCTCTCGCATGTAATGTCTTGGAACCCTAATATCTTGATTAACAATTAACTACTGAAAAGAAAGTGACCAGGTGCGAATACTGACGATACCAAGAACTTAAAGCAGACCAAAATCCACATTTTAATTAGCATCCCCTGAATTATTCCCCCTATGAAGAGTACCCTTTGCTAGTTTTTACTGCCCCTACTTCACTCTAATCCCAGATAATGGCGCCTGTTTTAGCTGTAAAGCTCCACCTCCTCCATTTATTGCCACTGTTGTGTTTGGCAATGATGTCATTGCCACCCTTATGCAATGACTAATTTTCTGCCATCTTACAGAGGGACAGCACAAAAAAAAAAGAAATAGTATTAAAAAAATGATTGGTTTTACACTGTTCACCATTTAGGACTTGTATGAGTAGAGGACAATACCTAGTCTCTATTCAAAGCAAATTCTCTGTATATTTGCCACATTTCTGAAATATATATAGTGACTGTCATAAACCGGCACTTACCTGGACCCCGTTCCGGCGCGCCGGCCGGCCGCAGCAGCTCCTGCCCGGCGGCCGCGCCGAGAGGCGGCGGCGAGCACGGCTGCTCGTTCTCCTCGCTCCCGCGTCACTGTCTCGCACGCGCGCGAGCACATAGTCTTTATGCCCTGTAGGCTGTAGTAGGGGGGGGTTGAACCAAGGGGCACAGGCACGCCCCTTGGTTCTGGCTATGGGCCTATGAGCCCTAAGGAAGTTCTGGGCTACTCGCCCTGCTGGTCCAATCCTTGTTTGGATCTGTATTGCACCAATCACTACACTTGTTCCCCTTGGCCAATCATACCTAGTCCCTATAAAGGTTCGGCCCCGTCACTTGCTCAGTGCCTGTTATAGCGCCTAGTACCTAGCCTGTCTTGTGAATATTAGCCGATCTGAACTCCTGTTGCCGACCTTGATTGTACCGACCACTCTCGATCTGAACTTCTGTTGCCGACCCCTGCCTGTATCCGGACTACGAGTTGCCTTATCCCTGGTGCCGCTACGATCTCTGTCTTCCCGCCGTCGACCTCTGACCTGTCTCTGGACTTCCTCTGCCAAACGCTCTAGCTATTGGTTCTTCAGACCTCCTACATATAAGCTCACATCCTTTGAGCCATTAAGTCCTGGGGGCAACCGATCCCGGGTAGGCATATTCTGCGTCCCGGCAAGCGAGGGCTCCTACAGGTGAAGCTGGCTGCGGAGATTGGGGGTTGTGGGCTTATGAATAGGGCTGGAGTTACCCCGAGCGTGACAGTGACATTATCCATCTGGAAAACTTCACAAATTTTCATAAAAAGAAAAAAAAATAGTATTGTTATGAACATTAAAGTGGACCAAAACCCAGAAACACATGGATTGGAAGACCACGCTCCTGCTGCTCCCAGAGACCAAGGACCGTCTGGTTGTCCAGAACACCACCCCATCACCAGCCACCAATGCAGGGATCGCCGGCCATTGTCTGCTAGGATGAAGCGGCGGTCCAACGTCTGCACGGTCCTGCGCCATTTTGATAGGAGCTGAATTTATAGAGGCCTGGAGTGGGACTGGGAATAGGGGACTGCCTCAATGGTGAACACCATCAGCCTCAATGGTGAACACCATCAGACATGCCCTGCCTGATCGTGGAATGTTGGGCTGTCAACCACTGACCCACAGCCTCCTGAAGAGCCATGGACGTGGCGCAAGCTGGTCACATGGGAGACCCCAACATGGAGAATGCTTGCCTGGTCAGCTGGTCCAACCGCCTATCTGCTGGATTTCTCAAGGCCGCGCTATCTGATGTAGGGATAAGGGTGTGACAAGCCAGACCCTTCGTTTACCTCAGGTAGCGAAGACCAAACCCTGACCTATCCACAAGCCTGGGAAAAAATCTGCCGACCACCACTGCGGCCAAGGAGTAGAGAGGTGCCTGAATGAGCTCCTCAATTTGATCCGTCGGGTGATCCGGAGGGTTTCCCGGCACATGCGTTGTTCCGGTCCTCTGCACTCGGACGACACTTCCCCCTCCAACCGGAACTAGATACTGAACATCTAAATAGGTCCTGGACGAATCCTCCTAGGACTCTGCCCATCTTAGACGTAGCCTTCCTTCCGAAGGAGGAACCCCGACCGTGGGCTGACCCTGGTACAAGGATGGACCTGGGTGAGGCCGCAGGGGAAACTGGACGATCCGACTAAGGCGCGGAACCTGCAATCAGCGTAAGGCGGAGACGGACAGTAGTGTCCCTATTGCACAGGGGTCCTTCACCCGAGGTCAGGTGCGCTTGGCACATGGGTCACATGGCACCACTCTCTGTTAAAATACAAAACCCTTGTGCCTATTAAGCCTCAGACATAGTAAAATGGCTGCTCTAACTGCTAAGCAATACAGCTGGAGCGCTGGTCCCCCGACCCTCCTACCTGTCAACTACTGGTCAAACCTGCCGGCACTCCCGGAAAAGCAACCTCCCTGCAGCTGAGATCAAGCCAGCGGTCAAGGATGCAGCAGCTTCTGGGCTCCCACCCAGCAAAGTTAAAAGGCTTTGCCCCCCAGGGGGAGCCCTACCTGACCAGGGACGGCAGCTGCGCTGGAAACAATCCTCAGGAAAAGGGAGGCAGTGCAGGAGCTGAAAATCGACGATCTCGGATTGTAGCAGGGATCTCCGGGCACCACACAAGATGGCGGTGCCTCACGCTGTAAGTGCCGAGAAGGGGGCAGGGCCACATACCTTGCAGATGCAATAGCCCCACCCCCTTTTCCCATTCTCCACTGTCAGGCCAGACCAGCCCAGCCCAAGCCATGCCCAATCCCTCCCCCCCACTGACACCGCCAGCCTGTCCTCTTTGCGAAACTGCCAATAGGCAGGCCGTATGGCGGAGGCCATGCCCCCCACAGCGAAGCCATCTCCCCCCCCCCCCCAAAGAAAAAATCTGGCACAGAGCTCTGACCAGCAATGCTGCCTATCTCTCAAAGTGTCATGGAATGTAGTAAACACAAGAGCACACACTGACCCATGGGAGCCCGGCCCCTAGCTCCTGTCCACCACCAGCAGCCATAGGCAAGGCAGACAGCAGCCAGGGTGGGTGATAACCCAGTGGGTAGAGGGAACGTGGGCTCAGTGTGAGGCCCACCATGCAAGGCCCAGAGATCAGGTATCCTGCGGGCAGTGGGTTCCTAAACCTGGGCCAGACCCAGTCAGACAAGCCCTGGTGAGCCTACCTGGACCCAAGTGCGCTCCCTCACTGACTTCAGGCATCTAATTGGGGTCCCTGGGAACGCTGCAGCTGGTGAGGGGCTGGGAGACAGACGGAGTTGAAGCCTCCGCTCCCAGTCAACATTGCACTAGAAACAAAAAAATCCCAAAAAGTCTCTTGCACGACTGCAAGAAAACAACCGAGGATATCCTGTTCCAGCCTACCTATATAAGCCGGGAGGATCTAGTTATATCTCTATCTTGCAGTCCCCCCTCCTATGGCTGAGTTTAACCCATGTGTTGCTACTAGTGGTGCCTCGAAATAGAAGAGATGAGAAAAATGCCCTTTGCCCTGATCCTACGGCAGTGTGCTTGGCTCCATTCGGCCAAAAAAGGGCCAAACTATGTAATAAAGATATAAAAAAGGAAGGAAAACTGTAAAAATCCCAGGTCAGAGGCCTATAGGACTCCAAGGATGCCCAATTCCCTCTCCCCGGGGCATCCCGAACTGCGTGAACCCCAGTCCCCAGTAAGACCTATCTGATCCAATGGTACATGCGCGTGCCACAGCCACACTGTTATACCTTTAGCCAGACGCATACCCAAGCCAGACATTAGTACGTGGCCAGCGCGGGCGTGCCCCTTGCTAGACGCTAGCAGGGATGCAGCTGTCAGCACGCTCTGCTTCATTCACCACTTAATGGTTGAGGTACAAGGAGAACAGGGGCAAGCTTCCAGCTTCCAGCCTGTCCTGACAATTACATCACCTATATTAAAAGCAGGGCTGTGGAGTCGGTAGAAATGTGTCAACTCCAGCATAAGAAAGACAATCTCTAAATAGTATTGTATAATTAATGAAGCTTTCATAAGAAGCGTAAAATGTTATTTATAGATATATTTTATATTCTACCAATCTAAGACCCATGTTAGACGGAACATTGGCTTACCGACTCCACAGCCCTGATTAAAAGTGCTCATTTGTCAGACAAAGAAGGTCAGGTGTCAGTAGGCTCAAATGTAGGTTGGCTCAGCCTGCTGCCGTTACACAGCAATATAACTGAATGGCGGCCATAACTATATTACCTTCACTGGAATGTCCAAGTTCCTCGGGGGAGTCACCCTGCTCTTTATATTCCAGTCTTTTCAGAGAACACAGGTCTTGAGCGTTTTGATCTGCAGAGGTCTCGTCTTTGCATTGCGCTGCCTGAGGCACAAAGATCTGAACATTCTCCTGTGAATGTTCTTCTCCCTCCATTGCTGTGATCTTTGGACTAACTGCCTAAAACATATCCAAGCACATTACGTTGTTGCAGTCGTTTTGGTTCAGAACCTGTAAATTAAAAAAAAAAAAAAAAACACAGATTCAAGATGGAACAGCATACTTTGCAACATAACAGGCCTATGTACCTTCCTATTGTGTGGCTGTTTCTCTAGTTTAAAGTGGACCAAATGATTTTGTCTATCCTGGGTTTTGGTCCTGTGTGAAAGCTTTCAGGTCAGCCAATCTAACTTACCATTTCCCGATCCTACAGCACATGTGCGGCCTCTCATCCAATCGGTGTGCTCGGATCCGCTCCGGCCCCTTTGTCTAAGACGAGGGGGATCCTAGTGGGCTGGTCATTGCATCCCCCACTACCCTCTAACAGGGAGCGTAGCGTGCTTGTGCCGGCCATTCGCATGCATCCTACGGGGGATGAGGCTGCTGCTCGCACATGCGCTGTTGGACCAGGAGAGAAGGCGAGATGCAGGGTCGTTGGGGCCTGGGTTTTGATCCATTAAAGCGGTCCTTCACTCTGAATAAGAGCCTATCTTATATGTTTCCCACACCCTGTACATACAGATTGGCCACATTAAAAATCATCCTACCTGCATCTACTGCATGTTATGAGCCTTTAAACATCCAAGATGGCGGCTTATGGAAGCCGCCATCTTATCAGGCAGCCTGCAAACAGGAAGTGCCTCCTGACTGTGCTGCTCTGCATTCTGGGACTGCTGACCTTTACCTGACCCCAGCTCTGCTCTGTCTGAGCAAAGCACAGCTATAACCTGCCCCCCTGTACCTTATCCCACTCTCCTCTCCTCAGTAAGTGTGATGCTTCTGAGTCAAGATGGCGGCGCTCGTATCCTAAATTCCTGAACAGAGTTGCAGCCCAGCGGGGGAAAGAATAATAAGTTGGTGACTAAAAACGTAAAATATATTAATTTTAGATGCTGGGGAAGCGTTTTTTAAGAGTTTGGGCTTTTCATGAAATCACACTGAAGGTCCGGTTTAAGCAAAAATGTAACGACTGTCTAGGTAAATGTCAGTGGGCGCTCACTATACAAAGCAGTAAACTGGAGCCTTTCTGATTTGCTACATTCAGTTACATTTATAAACATGTACTTTGTAGAATAATCCATCTGAAATGCAAATTATTTTTCTATAGATAGTGTTTAGGGGCTAAAAAGGACTAGTGGAGACTTAAACCGGACCTTCAGCATCATTTAATGAAGAGCCCAAACCCTTAAAAAACTATTCTTCAACATCTAAAACTAATATATTTTAAGTTTTTAGTCACTTACGGTACTTATTATTCTTCCCCCCCCCGGGCTGTAACACTGTTCAGGACTCTAGGATACGGGCGTTGCCATCTTGACTCAGAAGCATCACATACTGAGGAGAGGAGAGCGGAATAAAGTACAGGGGGCGGGGTTATAGCTGTGCTTTACACAGACAGAGCAGAGCTGGGGTCAGGGAAAGGACAGCAATACCAGAATGCAGAGCGACACAGTCAGAAGACACTTGTTTGCAGGCTGACTGATGCTCCATGAGCCGCCATCTTGGATGTTTAAAGGCTCATAACACGTAGTAGATGCAGGGAGGATTTTTAATGTGAGCAATCTGTATGTAGAGGGTGCGGGAAACATATAAGATAAGCTCTTATTCAGGGTAAAGGACCGCTTTAAGTAAGCTTTAGGTATGTTAATTAACCCCCCTGGCGTTTTGAAATAGACAAATGTAATGGTAACGAAAGCGTTACCATTGCATTTGTCTCTGACACACGGCTCCGCCCCCATGAGCCTCTGCGGCTCACAGAGACGGAACCCGGAAGTGGAGACAGACGCCGCAGCCGCGGCTCTCACCTGTGATCGTGGCGGGGACATCGCTGGATCGCAGGGAGAAGGTAAGGAGGCTGCGCCGCCCGCTCTTGCTCCCAAATCGATCCCGAGCGTGACTCGGGGTTACCGCTACTTACAGCGCAAATTAACCCCGAGTCACGCTCGGGATCACCGCTAAGGGGGTTAATCAAAATTTTATCCAGAGCATTAATAATTATTACTGCAGAGCGTTGATCGCATAACTAATATTTTGGGGCACCGCCATTTTTATTTACTTACAATTACAAATGCATCTGCTTTATAATTTACAAGTTCAAGATTCACAACAATCCATGAATACTGCCATTAATCTCACAACACCAACAATTGGTAATTCATCCATCCTGTGATCTGAGGCAAAGTGCAGCGTTATCTGCTCCGAAGTGGAGAAGCCACGCCCCAGCCCCCCGCATACAGCACACGTGACTGGCAGCAGGGAGGTGCACGGAAGCCAGGCGAGTAGCCCGCTGTCAGTACAAGAACCCACAACACTAAAGTCAGGACCACTACAGCCTGGAAGACTCTGTAGGATGGAGCCTATGGGCTGGAGAGTAAGGTTTGTGACAGACGCTCTGCCTTTTGGATGTCATCACTATTCAGTTGCCCACGGGGTCATTCACTGGCCTTTTCTTAATTAGGTCATTGTATTTTGATACTGTTACAGGCAATGTCATTGTAGTTTGATTGTATTATAAACTGCCATTGTGTTAATTGATTACGTCACAGGCAATGGCATTGTTCTGATTGAGTGTATTACAGACGCCTATTGTTTTGCTGATTGCGTCACCGGCAGAGTTGAGGGATTGTGTGCCCTGCTCCCATTGGTCTGTGTATTTGTCATGAGGTCCACGGGGGAGGTCCCATTGCATGGAGACTTGTGTATATAAGGCCTAGAGTGGCACTAATAATCACTTCACCTTCACCCTCAATACTGAGTTCTGTCTCTTATTGGGGGAAACGCTATATTACAGTTCACTAGCCCTTGTAAGGGCTGTTCCCGTTTCCTCACGGACGACTCTGGAATTCCAGCAGCACCTCTTACGATTGGGAAAAGGACGTCTCGGGCGGTGAAGCCCTCCGGCGATAAGGGTTATCACTGCAAGGTTTATGAGCGGCAGCATTCCAAATCTGGATGCACCACTGTGTGCCCCCCCCCTCCCCCAAGTCACCCCGTTTCACTCACCTTCCTTCCGCTCCCACAGCGCTAAGGGGAAAATATATCTTCCACTCACCACTGCTCCATCAACAATTTCCCAGTGCAAATACTCTTCAGGTAGGAACAAAACGGGGAACACTTTCTATAGTTACTAGCTCAACACAGAACAACCCCAACAATATGCAGCAGATAAGAGCAGGGCAATTAGGAAGAAATGCCCCTCCCAGGAAAGCAAAACCCTACAGCAGAAGGAAGCATAAGCACAATAGGGTTGATTCAAAGCCCCTTTCTCACCTTTTTTTTTGCGTGAATATTTCCATTCTCGTTCAGTTTTTCCCCTCGTCTGATTCAGCAGAGCCTTTTTTCTGCGAGAACTTTAGTGTGAAATGTTTTCATTTTTGCATGATTTTTCGTTTGGTAGCAAGACCTCCATAAAAATGATGAGAAAGGGGCTCTGAATCAACCCTAATATCTTCCCTAACCTCCAAAAGGTCTACAAGGCTAGCAGGTTCACAATGCACATTACCAAGGTAAGGGACGTCTGAATAGTGACCTGTGAACCGGAACAGGGAAACCCAGACGTCCGGATCCCACAAAGAGGGTAGCCCCAGAGTAGAAGCATTCCTAAAAGGAGCACTATCGCGAAATTGTGTAATATTAAAAATCCATATAAACATCTTGGCTTATGAGAGGAGGAGTCACTCATACACCTGAACCGAATAAAACTCCCACCAAGCTTTTTTTTTTTTTTTCTCCTGGTTGGAATAAAATCCAGGGGTGACAGGTTTAGTCAGGGGTGACAGAGCCCGTCACCCCAGATATCCTCTTCCTTCCATCAAAATAAAAAAAAAACAAGCCTGACTGGCTAGAACGGGTCCAAAGGCGGGCAACGAAAATGGTGGAAGGACTTAAACTTAAAACTTATCAGGAGAGACTTAAAGAATTTAATTTGTACAGAAAGAAGAGAGAGAGGGGACATGATTGAGACCTTTAAATATGTGAAAGGATTCAATAAGGTTCAGGAGGGAAGTGTTTTTAAGAAGAAACTTAATGATAGAACAAGGGGGCACAACCTGAAGCTAGTCGGGGGGGAAGATCAGGATCAATGTTAGAAAATATATTACAGAAAGAGTAGTAGATGCTTGGAACAAACTTCCAGCAGAGGTAGTTGAAAAATCATCAGTCACTGAATTTAAACATGCCTGGGATAGGCACACATCTATCCTAAGATAAAGAGAACATACAGTATACACATAAGGGCAGACTAGATGGACCGTATGGTCTCCTTCTGCCGTCAACCTTCTATGTTTCTATGGATATTTGTTGATGCTGGGTGTATAAGTGACCCCTCCTCCCAACGTCCATCATATTTATATGGATTTTTATCATTGGGCCATTTTTTCATGATAGCGCTCCTTTAAAGTGGACCAACACCCAGGATTTTGACTATCCTGGGTTTTGGTCCACTTCGGCGGGGCACCCCGATCAGGGGTGCCCCGCTGTGTGAAACCCCCCTGAAACCCCAAAAAACTCACCTCTCAACGCTCCCACGTGAACGCCGCAGCCAATCCCCGCCAACGTCCAGGCGGAGATCAGGAACGTCCAAGCCGCTTCCGCCGCCGCCGCCTCCCGCGCGTCACTCTCGGGGCCGGCGCGGGCACTTCTGGAGGGGCGCGGGAGGCGGCGGCGGAAGAGGCGGCGGATCAGGTAGGGTCTTTTGGGGGTTTCACCCCGCGGGACATCCTGATCTCGGATGTCCCGCGGGGTGGGAGGTGATCGGCCCGGGAATCTTATAGATTTCCGGGCCGATCACCCCTGGGTGTTGGTCCTCTTTAAGTAGGACTGAACAACAAGACCATCTCCCATCTTTGCCCAGGGGGTATCGCCCCCCCAAATAACAATTGGCCAGTCAATTCTGATCAGCAATCACAACACAACAAAAAGAAGATGGTAGCTGGGAGGGTCAGACCTGGCTGCAGAGACAAAGAAGCTGGAGTCCGCGGCAGGGGAGACAATGGAGCCTGTCCAGACAGCCAATCAAACCTGGGAATGAGGGGGCTGCTCCCCGTCTCATGGTGGTATCCCCCCGCAAATGCCATTGACGCCGGGGTGCTCTGGGTATGGTCATTGGATGACAGGTGTCATCCACAGGGCATCTCGGGGGGGGGGGGGAAAGGTGACAAGGGAAGGGTTCTGGTTGAGCACCTCATACCAGCACTGTGCAGGACCCCATACAACTCTGGGTTCAGCCAGTCACAGCCCAATGATGCTGAAAACATGGGGCCCAGGCATCTCATATAGGATATGGCTGTAAAAAAATGGTCAATTTTAAAGCATTCTAAAAATGTAACAAAATAAAACAACATTTCCTTTACTGAGTCACCTGAGGGTAAGGAGCTCTTGAACCTGGGGTGAAGTCCTCCTGCCCCCGTCGACCCTGTCTTTTCCCTTCCTCACCTCCCCCGCTCTTCTTCCCCATTCCAGTTTTCTATGTACAAGTCCTCCGTTAGAGTATTAAGTTATCCTTGTCGTCAATTGCCTAGAATCTGTACAGTCGGCTGGTCAAAAATAAAGCTTGAGTTTACGTGTCCTTATCTGTACAACAGCCTGACAGACAGAAAACAGTAAGATTTAATTCTTTTTCTTCCTTTTTATTGTTGCACTGTAACAAAGACAATTGACATGTAACCTTCATATCTGTCATTGATTGGATTTGTGGAAAATTCTGAAAACTTCAATAAATAAAGAATTTATAAAAAAAAAATAAAACAACATTTCAAAAATGACGGTGGTCTAAAAAAAAAAAAAAAAAAAAAAAAGACATATGGGAAATGTAATGTTTTTACTTTTTTCCTGCAGTATCAGTTTTAGGAGAATAATGTAAATTTTAAACATTTTCAAATTTCTTAAATAAACACAAACCCCATCGACCAAAATGTACCACTAAGAAAGTACAATATATCCTGACAGTGAGAATTATTGGGATATGAGGTGGCATTCCCAAGTTATTGCCACATGAAGATACACGTGTCCATTTTGCTATATTTGGGGCTATCATGAACACCAAAAGGGTAACACCCTGAGGAAGTGATCTCTCACGCAACGCGTCGGTGTTGAGGAACGGGCGCCTGCAGGGGATCTGGACCAATTTATTGGTGGTAGTATTATTTCTAACTTTGCCTAATTTTTAAAGCTGTGTATCATATATGCCATGGTGTAGCGGTATGACAGCACTTTATGATCACTCTTTTGCACTTGCACTGTCCTTGGAGCACTCTCTGCAGGGCCCTTGCTCTGTTTCAGTCTTATTTCTTTCACTTTTCTTAGTTAGAATCTGTGTTATCACGATCTGCTGATCATTCACTCATAAGTAGATACTTGTTAGCACTTTTTTTCATATAGCTCAAACAGCAATAAGCCAAACGTCTACGAGTGTAAATGGGTACCCTGGTGTTCATGAGGTGTTGTAAGTTTAAAGTGGACCAACACCCAGGGGGGATCGGCCCGGGAATCTATAAGATTCCCGGACCGATCAGATCCCTCCCCGCGGGGCATCCGAAATCGGGATGTCCCGCGGGGAGGAACCCCCCAGGAGGCCCACAATCCTTACCTTACCGGCGATCCAACGGCGCATGCGCGAGACGCGGCCGCGTCTCTTGCTTCCCTCTAGCAGGGCGCGCTCCCGCGTCGGCCGTTTTGTGAATGGCCGGCGCAGGCGCGCTCCCTGTTGGAGGAAAGCGAGAGACGCAGCCAATGACAGCGCATACCAGAGTGGCTCTGAGCGCTGTCATTGGCCGGACGAGGTCACATGGGAGCGGGGAGAGGTGAGTTTTTGCGGCGATCGGGGGGGTTTCACACAGCGGGGCACCCCCGATCGGGGTGCCCCACCTAAGTGGACCAACACCCAGGATAGTCAAAATCCTGGGTGTTGGTCCACTTTAACAGATAGAACAGGTCTGCTGGCCCACAATTTAGCCCTTAATGGAGGAACATCAGAGGCCCTGGAGTCTAAAAGACCCCAGGGTCATCCGAGGGTCATCCGAGATCTACTCCTAGGAGCATCTCAATTCGGAATGCCCCACTGCGTGAAACCCCCCGCCTGCTGCAGCGACATCCGGCGTATTCGGGGCCTCTGCCCCCTGCCAGCTTACCAGTCTGTACGTGAAAGCACGGCTTTAGTCTCACAAGATTTTGGTCCCGCGCACAGGTCCTGATGGGATAACTAAGTAAAAACACACACAACAAACCACTCCGCACCACTGCGTCTACACGGGGTGCCAAAGCCGATTGTCCCCTACCTACAAAACCGAGAAGTAATCTATTGCACTAATTAAAAGGAACCACCAGAAAGGTCCCTGTGGGACAATATAAACGGCTGCACACCCAACAAATTATCAAAATCAATTTTATTGTTAATAAAAATTATTATATGAATGTAAACATTTATGGATAATTAAGGCTAGTCCCTACACGTACAAATGACAAACATTTAAAATACATAAAGTTAAAAGGCAAAGGACCGGCGGAAAAGGTCAGAACAATGACCGGGCTCTACTCCAACATATGTATATACTTATATCAGTAAGGGCATAAGTGAGAAGCACTCATGCTTACAACAGTATGAGATTCCAAACCAATGTAAAAATGCACCGTCCCTGATGGCTATAAACAATGAAGGCAGAGTGTATAATACTGCCAACTGACCACAGTGCTAGAAAAAAATATGCACAACAACAATGTGAGCACGTGGAGGGATTACCTCCACGCTAAATTATAAAGTGCTAAAGTACAATAATTACAGGGTCAGGGTGACGACCCTGACGAAGTGGTTGCTATAGGAAACCACGCAACGCGTCGGTGTTGCCAGGCCGTGCGTTTTTTTTTTCTAGCACTGTGGTCAGTTGGCAGTATTATACACTCTGCTTTCATTGTTTATAGCCATCAGGGACGGTGCATTTTTACATTGGTTTGGAATCTCATACTGTTGTAAGCATGAGTGCTTCTCACTTATGCCCTTACTGATATAAGTATATACATATGTTGGAGTAGAGCCCGGTCATTGTTCTGACCTTTTCCGCCGGTCCTTTGCCTTTTAACTTTATGTATTTTAAATGTTTGTCATTTGTACGTGTAGGGACTAGCCTTAATTATCCATAAATGTTTACATTCATATAATAATTTTTATTAACAATAAAATTGATTTTGATAATTTGTTGGGTGTGCAGCCGTTTATATTGTCCCACAGGGACCTTTCTGGTGGTTCCATTTAATTAGTGCAGGTCCTGATGGGATGCAAGATGGCAGCACCCGTCGGAAGGTCGCCCGGAATGCGAGGGACCCAGAATATAGATCCGCCAGCGAGGTGGTAATTTAGTGCCCAAAGGTAAAACCGCAATGGGGGGCAGCACTGTAAAGAGGAACACCCCCCAATGTTCCTCTTTAAAGTGGACCAAAACCCACCCTGGAGTCTAGAAGACTCAAGGGCAGGCATACTCGCTTCCCCCCCGGGGCATTCAGATTCGGGATGGCCCGCTGTGTGGAACCGCCAAGGTCGCCTGGAAACTCACCTTCATTCCTGGGCCAACAGTGCATGCACAAACAGCAGCTGCATCCCTGCTATCCCTTTAGCAGGGCGCGTGCCCGAGCCAAGCATTTGTGAATGGCCTGCACGGGCACGCTCCCTGTTAAAGGGTAGCGGGGGATGCGGCCACCAGCGTGCTCGGATCCGCTCATCTTAGATGAGCTCTTGGAGGAAGGGGCGGGAACGGGTCTGAGCGCACTGACTGGGCGAGAGGCTGCGCATGCGCCGTAGAACCGGGGAGGGCGAGCGAGATGGGGGCGATCTAGGGAGTGATCGTGGGGGGCCCTGGGGCAAGGACCAAAACCCAGGATAATCAAAATCCTGGGTTTTGATCCATTTTAAAGGACACACCAAAAAGGTAGGCCTCCTAACAATCAAAGTAAAACTCTCCTGGTCAATCAAGCTGTAGTATGTAGGGCATCAACACTGTTTGGGACCTGGAAGTCCCCATGAAAAAAAAGACAACGCTGTCATGAAAATACAGGTGTCCCCCAACCCATGTGCATGTACACTCCCACAATCTACCTATTTCGGCAAACAGATGGACTACACATCTATAGTCATTATAAGCGAATTGAAGCCGCTAGCTTGTGTCATGGATGGTAACACTACTTCAAGATGACAGGGCCATGATGATCCAATGTGTAACCGCACATGGCAGCACATGTAATGGAAGAGGGGAAAGGTAGAGGGAACAGGAGGATCCGAACTGCAGCTCAATGATTCAGCATCCACCAGCCCACGCGTCTTACCACCCATGCTCGGGACTCCAGTACAAATTGCAATGCATACAAGTCAGCAGAGCCGCAATGTGCTCTCCTCAGTGCTGGGTGATGGCAACAATTCCTTGATCAAAGCCCATCAAAGATTACAGCCTCCTTGCCAGGTGTGCCAACGCAATTCGACCCCGACCCTGGGACTTAGATTTTATCTCCTCTATGTAGAAGATGCAAAAGCGGGAGGAAGAAGGCACAGTCCATGATGGGAAATAATCCTGTGTACTGGTATTCCCTGGTGGAGCGGGACAGTCTTTAATAAAATACATTGCAAATAGGTTGCCAAAGCCCCTCCCCACCCAGGAAGACAAGTGTTACAGGATAATCTCAAAGGGATTATGTGGGCCCAATGTCAAATGGATCCTAAATGATGCAATGACCATAGACTCAAGGCAGTGTTATCTCCTAAGGGAGAATCTGGCCCAGTGGTACGACTGACAAGCAGATCAAAACCAAAGTTTAAAGCACTGGCATGTGTTGTTTTCCTTTCGCATGGCAATTTGCCATATATGAGCTATATCCTGAGAATTGGCTACTGTGCAAAATGTTTGTAAACCTTTGGATTCGATTGAGTTTGGAGACCTTCAGATCTGTATGTTTCAAACTGGATGTTTGGATTATTCTCTGGGGAGTTGCTTCTCTTTTGCCATTTAACCTGCTTTAACTGGTAAGAGTCCAAATATCACAGATGGTGGAGGAGCATGTGCTTTGGAATCACCTCATACTGAATCATAATCCACTGTGAGCAAGCTCTGTGTCTTATTGGATATTTACTGCCATGTTTAGCTTAACTATTTCTCAAGCAAAATTTGACTGGGGGGGATATTTTGTTTGAATTTAAGGTTCTTGTTGTAGGGTTTTGGCTGACTAGCAATGTCATACAGTATTTGTTTAGGTGAAAACAATGGCCGTTGTCCAGGTTATGACAAAAATCTGTTAAATTAGATCTTTCAAATAAAAGTTGGGATAAGCATCATTAAGGCTCAGTGCATTCCTGGTATGTCCATAGCATTCCTTTGATTGTGCCCTCGGGTTTTAATTCTTTATCTTTCACAATTGAATCACCCCATAAATGCACATCTGCCTCATCTTGTGCTTCAAAAAAACGCCATTGGGAGCAAGGAGCAATTTCTGCAAATCTGAAGTGTGCTATGAACATGTATCCAGCTCACTAATGCCCTTTAAAATATAACTTTTACTAATGCATTTAAAAAGATTGTATACCCAGTGCGAGATATATGTGAAAGGCTATTTGCACTGGCTGAGTTGGCTGACACGTTTCGGGGTTGTGTGCACTGGGTATACAATCTTTTTAATTGCATTACTAAAAGTTATGTTTTAAAAAGGCATTGGTGAGCTGGATACATGTTCATATCTTATCCTTGACAAGTGGATGCAAGTTAATAAATTGTCTATTCAACAATTTTATATGTATGTTTCTTTGTCACAGTAAAGCTTCTATGAACATAGTAGTGAAGGAACTACTACGGACATAGATTAGTATAATTATTATATCTTGTACACATAAAAAGAATTAAAAAAATACAAAAATCAGAATCATCCTCTATTTCCACCACGATGAACACAAAGGGATAAAACAGTTTTAGCAGAACAATCGCACAATAGGCAGGGCCACCACAGTTGTCACATGCGACCCACAATAATGCATCTATTCTAGTGGCTGGATACAGGGAGCATTGTGAACGCAGATATTGCCATATAAAAAAAATGATTGTGTAATCTAGTGCCCTTTCAATACGTGAGTGAAAGTTGTACTTAACTCATGAATTCCCTCTGCCGTTAACCATATTATGTTACCAATAGAGAAGCAGCACACACATTTACGGTCATTGTATAGATGTGGCATTTAGATCCCTAAAAATAGTTTAACACGCCTATACTCACCTTTAAAGTCATTATTCAGTCAAAAAAATAAAACACTACACTTACCGGTCATCCCCTTTGCAGACAAACGCTGCTAGTCCGGTGACACTTCTCTGATTGACCGATCAATGTCCTGCACCGTTGGCACCATCTTCCATCCCCGTTTTTCCACTGAACGCCCATGGACCACTCTTATGACCATTTGTCATAAGCATCATGGCACGCCAATGGGGGGGGATGCCATATTTCCTGTGACGATGCCACGTGGCGCTCCATCAGCTGAATGGACACAAACTGCTGAAGATGGCAGCGCTGCATGGATGGCGCAGGACTTGGATCGGGCGTTCCGGTAAGGGTTGGAGCGCAGGGCTAGCAACGATCACCTGAAGGGGATTCAAGGCAATTATTGTTTGCATGTCCAAATATCCAATATTAGATTATAATTTGAAGCACAGCTTTTCTTTTTATAATGCTTCCTTTTGCACAGCTCTCCTCTGTGGAAGGGCCGTGGCAATGTGTCAGTAAGAATGATCTGTGTATGACTGCTGTATGTGTAGAATTGCTGTGTTTGTTTTTTGGGTGAGTTAAAGGGAAATAAAGTAGACCAAAACACAAAATTCTGACTATCCAGGGTTTTGGTTCTTGCCCCTGTCACCCCCCAGGTCTAAGAATTACCCCAATCTAGATAAAAGCAGCCAAGTGTGCCGGTGGCCACATCCTCACTAGCGTCAAGCAGGGTGAATGTATAGCCTGGCGCGGGCGCACACCCATGCGCCATTTTATCATGGAACAGGTAGGCTTAATATGGGCCTCAAGCTCGATGCCTGGGTGTCATTCTGGACTCCTCTCTCTCCTTCAGACCTCATATTCACTCCCTGGCCACCTCCTGTCGCCTCCAACTCAAAAATATCTCCCGCATCCGTCCCTTCCTCTCACCTGTCACCACTAAAATGTTAGTGCACGCCCTGGTCATATCCCGACTGGACTACTGCAACACCCTCCTCTGTGGTTTGCCAACAAACAGACTGGCTCCCCTCCAGTCTATCCTAAACTCTGCTGCTCGCCTCATCCATCTCTCCTCTCGCTTCTCCAGTGCCGTCCCCCTCTGTCAATCCCTCCACTGGTTACCTGTCTCCCATAGAGTTCAGTTCAAACTTCTAGTGCTAACCTACAAAGCTCTCTCTAACCAGGCCCCTCCCTACATTTCATCTCTGATCCAGCGTTACCAACCAAAGCGCAGCCTCTGCTCTGCCTCTGACATTCTCCTGTCCTCTTCCTTGGTTACTTCCTCGCACTCCCGCCTTCAAGACTTCTCCCGCGCCTCCCCACTTCTCTGGAATGCACTCCCCCACTCGATCCGTCACTCTCCATCACTCCAAGCCTTTAAAAGCGCCCTCAAAACTCACTTCTTCAGACAAGCATATGACCTGGCGTAAGCAACTCCTATAACCTTCAATGGCACATGCAGCCATACTCAAGCTCTACCACTTGTGACCCCGCCCCCTTTGTCTCTACCCCCATCCTTTAGACTGTAAGCTTGCAAGGGCAGGGAACTCCTCCCTATTGTCTCCTGTGCTTCCAACACTTGGTTTTAACCTGTGGCATCTAATTTTGTATTGTTCTCTGTGCTATATGTTTTACCTTGTCTGTATTCTTACCTTGTAAAGCGCTACGGAAGTTGATGGCGCTATATAAATAAACAATAATAATAATAATGCCAATGGCGTGCTAAACCACTATGCATACCATGCGTGCCAGGGATCCCCCAGAGGTAGGGTCAGACCGGTCCATCAGTGGCAACATTTTGTTAATAAAAAATAAATTAATGAATGTGCTGCAGAGAGGAAGTTATGGACTCCCAGCTTCATATCTGCAGCACACGCCCAGAAATGTCTTCCACACGGATCGGTGACATTTTTATGGGAGATTTTTCAAAATCACCATCTCACACATAGCAGCCCGTCAGTGAAGACATCTGTCAACAAATCATGGTGTTCGGAGAGATGGACATGCCTCTAGTTTAAAAGATTCCAGGGTGAAAGCCTCCCCCTGGGACATTTCTACGCTCTGTGTCACCCACAATTCCAATGGGAGTGGCCATGTAATCCACATACCTCCCTCCCTGCAAGGAGCACCAACAGTCTACCAAAACTAAATATATAAAGTTTATTGTAGCATATAAATTCATAAAACCATATACACACACATAACACAAGACAATTTAAAATAAATAAGTGGGTCCCAATTTATCAATGTTATCTAAACAATTCATATGCCCCAATCCTGGGGAATCACATATCATATATAATGTGTTGCAGACAAAACTCCCATATGTATGTTCAATACTGGACAAAGTATACCCCTATGTATAGTATCGGGGTCTGTGCTTGCAGGGGTGAACTACCCCTACACTCACTTATCCCAACACCTGTGCCGGCACATTGCGGACCACAACAAAGGTCTCTATAGGTTTATACAATCCTATCACCAATATAAAAACCAATATATTGAAGAATTATGACTAAAAAATATATATACAATAAGGCAAAAAAGGGTACAATTCAAGCTAAACCCAACAATTAATGAACAGAACTACTGTGCAATATATTAAATAAAGTGCTAAGTGCAATGTCTAATCCTATGGACAAAGTGCTAAGTGCTATCTACATACAGGTCCTTCTCAAAAAATTAGCATATAGTGCTAAAGTTCATTATTTTCCATAATGAAATGATAAAAATTAAACTTTCATATATTTGAGATTCATTGCACACCAACTGAAATTTTTCAGGTCTTTTTTTGTTTTAATACTGATGATTTTGCCATACAGCTCATGAAAACCCCAAAATCCTATCTCAAAAAATTAGCATATCATGAAAAGGTTCTCTAAACGAGCTATTAACCTAATCATCTGAATCAACTAATTAACTCTAAACACCTGCAAAAGGCTTTTAAAAAAGCCCAGCCTGGTTCATTACTCAAAACCGCCATCATGGGTAAGACTGCCGACCTGACTGCTGTCCAGAAGGCCATCATTGACACCCTCAAGCAAGAGGGTAAGACCCAGAAAGAAATGTCTGAACAAATAGGCTGTTCCCAGAGTGCTGTATCAAGGCACCTCAATGGGAAGTCTGTGGGAAGGAAAAAATGTGGCAGAAAACGCTGCACAACGAGAAGAGGTGACCGGACCCTGAGGAAGATTGTGGAGAAGGACCGATTCCAGACCTTGGGGGACCTGCGGAAGCAGTGGACTGAGTCTGGAGTAGAAACATCCAGAGCCACCGTGCACAGGCGTGTGCAGGAAATGGGCTACAGGTGCCGCATTCCCCAGGTCAAGCCACTTTTGAACCAGAAACAGCAGCAGAAGCGCCTGACCTGGGCTACAGAGAAGCAGCACTGGACTGTTGCTCAGTGGTCCCAAGTATTTTTTTCTGATGAAGGCAAATTTTGCATGTCATTCGGAAATCAAGGTGCCAGAGTCTGGAGGAAGACTGGGGAGAAGGAAATGCCAAAATGCCTGAAGTCCAGTGTCAAGTACCCACAGTCAGTGATGGTCTGGGGTGCCATGTCAGCTGCTGGTGTTGGTCAACTGTGTTTTATAAAGGGCAGGGTCAATGCAGCTAGCTATCAGGAGATTTTGGAGGACTTTATGCTTCCATCGGCTGAAAAGCTTTATGGAGATGAAGATTTCATTTTTCAGCATGACCTGGCACCTGCTCACAGTGCCAAAACCACTGGTAAATGGTTTACTGACCATGGTATTACTGTGCTCAATTGGCCTGCCAACTCTCCTGACCTGAACCCCATAGAGAATCTGTGGAATATTGTGAAGAGAAAGTTGAGAGATGCAAGACCCAACACTCTGGATGAGCTTAAGGCCGCTATCGAAGCATCATGGGCCTCCATAACACCTCAGCAGTGCCACAGGCTGATTGCCTCCATGCCACGCCGCATTGAAGCAGTCATTTCTGCAAAAGGATTCCCGACCAAGTATTGAGTGCATAACTGAACATAATTATTTGAAGGTTGACTTTTTTTTTATTAAAAACACTTTTCTTTTATTGGTCGGATGAAATATGCTAATTTTTTGAGATAGGATTTGGGGGTTTTCATGAGCTGTATGGCAAAATCATCAGTATTAAAACAAAAAAAGACCTGAAAAATTTCAGTTGGTGTGCAATGAATCTCAAATCTATGAAAGTTTAATTTTTATCATTTCATTATGGAAAATAATGAACTTTAGCACTATATGCTAATTTTTTGAGAAGGACCTGTATAATACCAAGAACATCTTGTGTATATTAATATGGTTCAATACAAATCCTAATCTAAACCCTAATTACTGAAAATACTGTGAATCAAAAATATAAATGTAAACTAATACACCCTATATAATTAAATAATAAATAAACTATAATATGGCAGGTGATATAGGAAATAGTCAGAGCACAGAAAGGCACAAGTGAGACTGTCAGCACAGGAAATCAAGATATAAAGACCAGTGTCCAACGTTACTCAGATAGACCCAGGAGCATGTCAGCAGACATCTTGCAAAGAGGGACCACATGAAAGAGACCCGGCCACCCGCGCCCGCCGCCCCCGTGCGGCTTCTGAAGGGTGAAAGTACGGTCTGACAGTGTTACAAACTCATTTAAATAGGTACCTGCTCGTCTCCCGTCCAGTCGGCGCCCCCGCCATGCACCACGTCGGCCAGGCACAAGGTTTGGCCAGATACTTACCTCGGAAATCCAGCATTACATGTACAGGCATCTGGTGGCATACCCAGCACTCCTTAATCCAATGCACGCACTGCCACCAGCATATCTGGAGGGCTGGTGGCGAGTACCCGCAGTACCCCAGTGAAGCGGCCAGTTGGAGGCCCCAGAAGTTTGTTGCTTCGCTCCACGTTCTTATGGCACATGCACGGGCTCTTGTCTTGGCACATGTTACTGCCCATCAGTCTATTTTGAATGAACAAAGAGGGAGATGTCAGGGGTTTCGCTCACAGGGCATCCCAAATCTGGATGCCCCTGTTAAGTGGACCAAAATTTAACAAAAATCCTAGGTTTGGATGCGCCTTTAAGGCTGGCTAAGTAACGCAAAGAACATTTCGACTGCACCTAACAACGCAGCACCAATTTATTCACCTTTGTAAAGGTGGTTGTGACGTGCAGCATTACGTTGTAAGCCAGATTGTACAGTAGGTAGGAAGTGCAATGCTGGACTGTACAGTCAGATTGTATTCTGGGTGGCAATTGTGCCCACTTACCTTACAATCAGATTGGAGACTTATATTAGATTGTAAATTAATTTGTAAGGTAAGTGGGCACATTCGCTATTAGGGTTGATATTATGTCAATGTTCCAGCTGCCCTTTAGTGTTTTTTTCCTCCACTCGGACCATGTATCTCCATCATCTTGTTGTTTGCCAGTCATCATTTAGTGCCGATAATATGAACCATATCTGATTAGAGAAACCTTTTGGTTTCTTCATTGTGGGTTAAGGGCTTTTTTTTTTTATTTTATTTTGCCTTCGTGATCTTATAGATTTCATGTTTGTTGATAGTCCTCCCACATCACTAATCAATGGATCCCGTGGAGTGATGCCTCTCTTTTTGCAAACCTAGAACTGGAGACCATATATGTATCACTCGGGTATGGTTTGCATGTTGATATTGTTTTAATTTAATTTGGGCGGGGCCTCACCACACCGTCACGACGTACTTTCATTGTCAGCTGTGAGCTCCGGAATTAGCAGCGCTTGCCCACGGCCGGGGCGGCGCGGCGTTCCGAAATACTATCTGGAGGAGAAATATAAGGCAACGCTCCCTATTTGTGTAGGAAGGCGCTAAGCCTGGATGTGGATATTTGGCGTATGAACATGTTTTTATGTGGTAAGCGCAATAAATAGCTTTTAAAGTTTTAATTCCCAAACGGTGTTACGCTATGTGCGTTTTTATTCCCTGTGCATTTGCTGTTTAAATTCTTTGGCTTAGCCAACTACGGAGCCTTGATTAAAGAAGGAAGGTGGTCTGCAAGATTTCCCTATGATTACATGCTAATGAGCAAGAAGTTTTCTGGTACGTGCATTTAAATACCTGGTGGCTGGGACACAATTAATGCCTGAAAGCACTGTGGTGAAGACATAGGCGCAGGATTGCTAATTGCTTAGACTGTTATTGTTTTTTTCCCGCGGAGCCATACTATATATTATATATGGTTTCTTTTGTGTTATATTGTTTTGGGCTGTACTGACTTGGCCTGAAGGCTCCCTGCGGTGGACGTTTATCTATACCTCTATTATTGTAGAGATACATTTGTTGAATGATCAATGTGTTATAAAATCAGCAGCGCGGCTTATACATTGGTGATTGAGTGGAGTATTATCTCGAGTCCACCCCTCTACCAAGTTTGCTCTTTGATATTGTTTTAATGTTTTGTTTCTTTTTCCTTGAGGGAATTTGTGGTTTGTAGATAACGAGTGTAACACATCTGGGAAAGGGAATAATGTTTTATCTCTCATAATTGCCAGCCGTTTTTAAAGAAACCGTTGTCACCAGCAGCATCTCTTTTCATCCCTGCAGAAACACAGCTCCCACATAGTGTAATGAGAAAAGCACGTCCCTGCCAATGCCACCTGCTGGCGGGAGGTGGCACTGCACCTCTCCAAGTGAAGTACGTAACCATACACTTCTAACCCTCCTGGATGCGTGAAACATGCTTGTACAAGCGTGTATTATGTGTATATAGTCATTAATGCGGACTCTGGCTGCCGCAGTTCTTCATTGCAACTCTGATCTCCCTGTACAGGGCATTTCTAAGCTGTTTGAATGTTGCCAAGACACCTTTGTGGGCGACTTCCTTCAGTAGGAGAAATCTTGCTGTAAAACCATGGTATCATACATTTTGTATTTTTTGGGGGGGAACCAGAAAGTCCTCACAGTAACTTCCATACATAGGGGGTTACCAAGTCAGTCTTTCGGCTTAGTAGTTCCAGTTCCTCCCAGTTTCTTAGCTCAAAGAATCTCCCTTGGCTTTGGCAGTCTATTTCTTCAGCGTTTAAACAGTTGGCTTATATACCGATATTAGCTGGCTTCTCGAATCATCCGATTCGGCTAACTTCCTCACTCCAATGGCGCATGCGCAGGCCCTAGTCTTTCGGCAAAGGCCTCTGATTGAAATGAATGGGGAATGAGCAGGCTGCCAAGGATGCAGGAGATGCGGCACAACGCTCTTCATTGTAAATCAGAGACATTTGCCAAAAGGCAAACGGTTCTGATTGGACTGGAGCCCACGCATGCGGCGTTGGAGCGGGGAAAGGTGAGTTTTTACAGCTGCTCCTCTGGGGTTTCACACAGCAAGAAAACACCTACACCTTAGTTATGGGGCCTCAGCTGAGCGGCCCTGATGGTAGCCTTGCCCCTTGGGGAGCTTAGACTGATCAGGACTAAGCCACCAGCAACCATACTCTGCTGCTGACCCGAACAGAGCTGCCGGAAACCAAGCCCAACCAGAGACTACTTGCTGTTAACATGACCACTTCCTGTCTAATCGGGTATTGTGCTGTGGGAGTTTAGTTAATTATTTAATGGTGGGTGGGGATATAGTTATAGCGGTGGGGGGGGGGTGACTTAAAGTGGACCAACACCCAGGATTTTGACTATCCTGGGTCTTGGTCCACTTCGGTGGGGCACCCCCGATCGGGGTGCCCCACTGTGTGAAACCCCCCCGATCACCCCCAACTCACCTCTCCCCGCGCCGACGGACAAGGGATTTGACAGCCGCTTGTCCGTGGCTCCTCTGCCGCCGCCTCCCGCGCGTCCCTCTTGACGCGCGCGCCCCCGCGCCGGCCATTCACAGACGGCCGGCGCGGGGGCGCGCTCGCCTAGAGGGGCGCGAGGGAGGCGGCGGTGGCCGGCCGCCGCCGAAACTAAGGTAAGGGGGTTTGGTGGGGTTTCAAAAGAAAGTGCCAGTACTTTAAAGTGGACCATCACCCTCGGGTGATCGGCCCGGGAATCTATAAGATTCCCGGGCCGATCACCTCCCTCCCCGCGGGACATCCGAGATCGGGATGTCCCGCGGGGAGGGAGGTGATCGGCCTGGTCGATCAATACCTGCCCTGGGAGGGCTTTGGCATTCAGGACCCCGGGGGGCTTGTTATATTGTCTTGAGGTCCTTTTTCAAAGTAAATTTCACTTTTGATGGCATCTTTGTAAGTGTTCCAAAGGAATGTCCTCACAAGATGCTGAGCTGACTTTTATGTTTTCTTATGTCTGATAGGGTTAAACCTAGGGTTAACCTGACTGAAATTAACATGAACACTTTTGAATAAACAAGCATCTGGTGATTTTCTGAAGAATGTCTATTATGTGTGAACACCACTTCTTCTCTTCAAGGTTTTAGCCTTCACAGCATTATTAGCCAAAATACAGCTTGTGACGCCATAACTCATATCATCCCAAGAAATGTTTTCATATTTTGTACTTTTCCCAGGTCATGACCTGGAGAGTGTCAGACAAACAATAAAATTACAAGAAAAAGTCTGACACTCCCTATGGGGTATATACTGGGAAAGGGGTGTGTCAGATGACCAATGAAAATGCTTGAATTTGTATCTGTATATGTGTGGCAACACCCACCCATATCATTGTATATTAGCAACTGAAAATAAACAAAGGGGCGTATTCGCTTCAGATGCCCTTTGAGTCGTTACTACACAGCGTCTGTGTCTGTGTCTTATTCACTCTTAGAATGATTTGGACTCTGACAACAGAAGTAGAAGCTGTGCCCAATTGGGGTACGAACTTAACATTTGGCGCCCGAAAGAACAGGGACCCCCGGATTTCGCAAGAGATGCTTTGCTGATAGGACGGGACACAACCTCGGTGCCTCCAGAGAACAGCAGATCAAACCCTGCAGGTGAGAGAACATTTAATTTCTCTTATATTCTGCTCTTCTATGTGAGATACTGAGAGTCCTGTCTTGAGGTAAAGTTGGCTTATCCAGTCTCTGCGAAGGGGGTTATTGAATAGAAACTTTTTAGAACTTCTGTTGTACAGATTGTATTGTGTTGCAACTTTGGACAGTCATTAGACGCCCCACCCCTCTGGCTATAACCCAGTGACGGTGAACGCAAGTGGTGACTGAAAGAAGTTAAAAGTCAAATCCTTATTCCCTTCTTGTGTGTTTGAATGAGCCACGTCAAGTTGGTATGAGATATTGTCGAGGGTATGCCGAACTGTTTCATGAAAGCGCCTTAACGGGGGTCATGATTCATGCTTAAATCCCGATATATCACATAAACCATTGTCTGGTTGACTGTATGAGCCTGGAATAACTCTATAAGTCCAGGACAAGTTTCGATTGAGTTAGACAGAAGAGAAAGAACTTAAGTCCGATACTGGGAGGGTATAAAGTACGCCTGTACTTAGGACGGGACATTCCCCATATGATAGAAGAAGATGTGTGATTGACGCTCCTGGCCATATTGTTATTTTTTGTTATTTGCAATAGGTCTGGGATTGAAGATAATCCAACATCAGAGGGAAAACCCAGGAGAGGTTTTCTGGATTCTAGTTGCCTAGGGGGAAAGCAATGAGGGATTTAAATCTGAAGAAGATTTAAAGATAAAGATAGATTTAAAGATAAATCTATTTATCCCCAATAAGCTACCTAGGACTCGGACAGCTAAAGATATGGGAAGAAGTTTGTCCAAAATAAAAATCCCAGATGATGAGACTTGGAGTAGTGTAAGATTACAGAACAAAGACATGGAAAAGATGCAGCCAGACAATTAACTCATATATGGAGGGAATTTAAACTGACAACGCCTGGAGTAAAATGTGGGGGAATTATAGATGCTTTTTAGGATCCACATAAGATTGGGTTAATATGAAATTAATTTGGAGACATCCCATGCTGTGTGACAGTGTATGGGTTAAAAAGCACGCAGGCTGGCAGGAAAGGAATGTGTGTGAGAATAAACAGAAAATAGATAATACGCGCTGCGCTGAGAACACAAGCAATGGAGATAAATACACCGCCCTTACTAATTTCTGACCAACTTCATGCTAAACAGGGAATCATACATATTTTCACAATGAAACTTAACAAAAGAGGGCATGCAGACTTAAACCAGATAAGCCCCTGGATGTGGGATTTTTTATTGCCAGGAGATTTTTTAAAACAGCCACATTAAAACCATGAGATTTGTCTCAGGGACTATCCTTTTAGTGTCTGTCTGCCATCTCTTCTCACTTCGTGACACGGGGCTGGAATAGCAACATTGATTTAAGAAATAGTTTTTTTCAGCGTCCCAGTGGACGAGGAGACACAGCCCATCTTTGCTTTTGTTTTAGTTCACATTTGCCCTAGGCTTATGTGTATTGGTAAATACTGTAGTAGTTTTTTGTGTAATGATACAATAATCCTCCTCTTAAAGTCTGGACACCCAGCCATGGTTCCGTCCTACTGCAGACAGTTTTCTCCTCTGCAGTTTTGATGGGGAGGCCACCCTGTGGGATAAGAGGAATCATTTGAATTGTCTTTTTGTAAGTGATTATAAAGTGTCTAAAGAAAAGTTGTAATGGTGTCAGGAAAATGTTGAATACCTGGGTTTTATGCTTTCCCAGGGACAAAGAGAAATGAGCTATAAGAGAATAGCTGCTGTCGTGGGTCTGCCCTGCCCACTTACCAAGAAGGACATGTTACCTTTCCTTGGTATGATTGGTTGCTGCTACCAATGGATTCTAGATTGTTCATGTTATGACAGCATATTGAGAGCTGAAATGTATGTTGATAAACCTGACACCCTAAAATGGTTAAATGAAATGTGTAATGTGCAATGTTTTGTGTATTTGAGATATGATGATAGCCCCAGGGTTAGGTTTTCCCGATTATGGCAAGATGTCACTTAGTTGCCAGGATTTGTACAGCCGTGTGCAGGGCCCAGCATAAGAACATGGAGGTGCCCTGTTGTTTTTTTCCCTCAAAGGTGGTCCCTGGGCAGGTACAGGGCAATGCCTGTGTGTCTCATAGCCCTGGCCTTGTGTGGAGTGATAGAAATGGCAGAAATCTTTACTTTTTGTGACATGATACAACTTTACTTTACTACTCATAATTAATTTTTCCTTCTTAAGGACATACACGCAAACAGCAGACATGCGAATGCCCAAGTTAACATCAGACATACTCCTCTCTGACCAGACTTTGACTGACTTACAAACATATGCTATTAACATATCCTGGTACAGAAGTCAGATTCAGAAGGGGGGAAGACACAGGATGAAAATTTTCTTGAATTTTAGGAATCAGATGACTGTCATGATTGTATAGAGTTAATGAATCATGGACCTGCCCCATGTACATGACAACCCGTCTGTTTTAAGCTCTAGACAAATATCCCAGGAAACCCCTTTTTTGTTTCAGGTTTTGAGGGTTTACCTAAGGTTGTCAATTTTACTAACTCTCTCAAAGGAAAAATAGGTCCACACATGTTTGTTTCAAAATTTTTAATTCCGGAAACAGCTCCTATGTGTCTGCTGGGAGTGGACATTTTGGGAAATCTAAAAGCAAATATTAATTATTCAGAGGATGGACTGGTCACCTTGTCTTTGCCGGACCACCCTGCTGAATTGGAAACTTGTATGAGAATACAAGCATATGAGGACTTTCATACAGAAAAACCCGGTAGAGATACCAGAACTGGAAACTGTACTTACAGTGTCAACTGTAATCATGACATCCATGGGATATTATCCCAAATTAACCCTAAACACTTGTCTATGGCCCGCCAACTCAGGTCACAATGTACCCTGCTCTTGTCCCCTAATATAAAATTTAAGAGAGATGTTCAACTCTGAATCTTGCCACCTTACTTCCTATACAAAGGTTAGATTCAGAAGGGGGGAAAAGAGGAAGAAAGGAAGAAAAAAAAAATTTTTTTTTGATGACATTGAAGCCAGAGGATTCCTAACAGCAGCAGGAACTCCCATAAGACATGCAGAACTAGTGAAGGAAATTCTGACCAATCTGAATCAGGTCAAGGTAGCTGCACACACAAAAGGCACAAGCAAAGAGGCTCGGGGAAACGAAAAGGCTGATTTAGCAGCCAAACAAGCAGCTTTGATTCCTTTTAAGGGTGAAGAAATGAGAACTCTAAGAGAAGAACCGGTAAGTATGGATCGATTAAAGATCTTACAAAAACAGGCTACAAAGGAAGAGAAACAGAAATGGGAAAAGTTGGGAGCTGCTGAGGAAGATGGGATGTGGAGGAAGGAGAACCGATTGTGCTTGCCTAGTTCTCTATTTCCTGAGGTAGCAGCCCTGACTCATCTCCCCACCCATTTGAGTGCCAACTCCATGGTAAGACTAGTCAATAACCATTGGATAGCACCTGGTTTCAGTGTAGCTGCACGAGGATATTGTGCGGCCTGTAGCATCTGTCTGTCCGAAAATCCAGGACAGGTTATTAAGACACCTAGTGAACACCAGCCGAAGTCCCTATATCCATTTCAAAGACTGCAAATTGTCTACATACAGCTTCCCAAAAGTGGGCCCTTTGAATATGTGTTTGTGTGTATAGATCTGTTTTCAGGTTGGCCAGAAGCATACCCAGTGAAATTACAAAAGGCAATGAAGGAGTTAAATAAACCATGGCCTGATTGCCTGCCACTAGTCTTGCTTTCAATAAGGTACACCCCTACAGGGAAGACAGGGTTGTCTCCTTATGAGATATTGTTTGGAAATGCACCAAGAACAGGTTTATACTTCCCACAAAGTCTTGTATTAAAAGCAGACAGTTTGACTGATTATGTCATACAGTTACAGAAACATCTCACTAAACTGCACAAAAGTGTTTTTGATTCTCTTCCAGATCCTGAACAAATTACAGGAACTCACAGACTAAATCCTGGTCAAGAAGACCACTTGAATCCCGCTTTGAAGGACCCTTCCAAGTACTACTGACTACACCTACCTCGGTGAAATTAGAAGGGAAGTCTTCTTGGATACATGCTAGTCATTGTAAACTATCTCTAACTAAATCAGGAACATGAAGGGTTATGTTTTATGCTTAATAGTAGCTTGGCAATTTATTAATTCTGCCCTCAGGGAAGTGATGAAAGACAATAGTTTTGCTAGAATGCACCTACAAGCAGCAAACCTTACAAACAGAACTAACTGTTGGGTGTGTAGTGCTAAATATAGACAATCAACTGGGGCTCCATGGGTAGCAATCCCACTGCGACCAGATGAATTTAGTGAAATTTACAAAGTAATAACTTCAGAGACTGTGACGGAGGAAAGGAAATCAAAACCCAGTTTCCTCATAGTGATTTCCGTCCCCCTGTCACCAGGTTTGTGTCTTAACATTTCTAAACCAGGTTCAAAAATACTAGGAAGGTCCAACTGTACAGCTGCCCACACCAATCTCACTATAGCGGGGGTATCCTTCTACAATGTAACCATAAATGGCACTGAGATAACAAAGTACAATGACACAAATAATGAAATGTTCAATGCTTCAATGAAGATGACATCATTGTTAACAGCAGTTTTTCAGAATTATTCAGTAATACTAAACAGTGGAATCTATTTCATATGTGGTAGAAGGGCATATGCGTGGATTCCCACAAATGGACAAGGTACGTGTTACATAGGGAAAGTAATGCCAGGTATTAAAATTTACAATGACACCGTGGAAGCAGAGATAGAAGCCACAGTACATCTTAGATATAAAAGGAGTTTGTTCACTATTAGTGACATGTGGTGGGCTTTAATTCCGGAATGGACATGATGGGGTATGGAGATGATGATCAGACTGAATAATTTCTCCACCTTGATAGATACAATGCTCAATGAAACAATGCAAGCGGTAAACCTAGGTAATCTAGAACTGAGACAGGTAAGAAAGATGGTATTGCAGAACCAGATGGCCTTAGATTATCTATTGGCCAGTCAAGGTGGGTATTGTACCTTTATCGGAGATGATTGTTGTACCTGGATAGATGATGATAGCGATGCGGTAGAGGCGCATGTAGAAAAAGTAAGAGAATTGCAAAATAGAGCAAGAGATATTGGAAAGGATGGGTGGAACCCTTTCCAAGGTATGAGTGGAATCTTTGGAAGTATTGGAAATTGGTTTTATGGAATACTGAAGTCTATTGGTATGTATTTACTGATGGGTCTTATGCTAATATTCATAGTTTATACTTCTATTAAGCTAGCATTATGCTTAGTAAATAAATTAGTAAAAGGAAAAAGCAGTAAAAGATATTATTAATGCCTAGATATTGGCTTGCTAACTCTAGTTTGTTTGCTTTACAGAAAATCCTGATTGGCACTCCATCTGATGATGAGGGACTCTTCCTGGAAAGGATGTGAATTCGAGTATTTAGGGGATGGAGACAGCTTAGAAGATCTGAAACTCCCCCAGACAACTCGCCGGTTTGGGAAAGTACCTGAGGAAAGAATTCACTATCACCTTTCCTTGAGGACCCAGCCCAATTTTATTCAGATGAAGATGTTAAAAGGGGGGAATTGATAGGGTTAAACCTAGGGTTAACCTGACTGAAATTAACATGAACACTTTTGAATAAACAAGCATCTGGTGATTTTCTGAAGAATGTCTATTATGTGTGAACACCACTTCTTCTCTTCAAGGTTTTAGCCTTCACAGCATTATTAGCCAAAATACAGCTTGTGACGCCATAACTCATATCATCCCAAGAAATGTTTTCATATTTTGTACTTTTCCCAGGTCATGACCTGGAGAGTGTCAGACAAACAATAAAATTACAAGAAAAAGTCTGACACTCCCTATGGGGTATATACTGGGAAAGGGGTGTGTCAGATGACCAATGAAAATGCTTGAATTTGTATCTGTATATGTGTGGCAACACCCACCCATATCATTGTATATTAGCAACTGAAAATAAACAAAGGGGCGTATTCGCTTCAGATGCCCTTTGAGTCGTTACTACACAGCGTCTGTGTCTGTGTCTTATTCACTCTTAGAATGATTTGGACTCTGACAACAGAAGTAGAAGCTGTGCCCAATTGGGGTACGAACTTAACATGTCTCACTATCGGCAATCTGTTGCCATTCGCAACCATACACCAAGAAGAGAGAAGCAAGTCCTGTGCACACAGAACACTGCCGCTATGGCTGCTGCCAAGGTAAGGGAGCTCACTCAACATGCACAGCAGCAGTGTTGTGTGGACAGGCATCACTTTTTTTCTTCTAGATCTTGGTGTATAGTTGCCAATAGCGACAGATTGCAGTTAGTGAAAACAGCTTCCATAAAACAAATGCTAAATAAAGAAATACTAAATACTAAGCCAAACACCTTCAGGACATAAACGATCTTGTTGCCATGATCCTTCTTTGACCCCAGGCAGATCCTAGCTTCTCTTCTGCCATGGATGAGAGGGCAGTGCTGATGCAGGAATTGGAGGAGAGTTGCCATGACAAGGCGAGTATTTTTTACAGATTCTCAAAATTGGTCATTGCTAAGTAGGAGCGACTACTGCTAGGCTATGGTGGCGGTGGGGGTGTATGGGGCACAGAAATTCCTGACCATTGTTAATAATAGCGCATGTGGAAATCTTCTCTTCCGCTCTCATACCTTGCTGACCAGGGCATCATTCATAACCGCTATTTGCAATGGCAAACGTGAGGACATTGCGCCTGCATATGGCGAACAGAGCTCGTAGATAAATGCTGTGCTAATGCACAGGAAAACGTCGGCGAATCACAGCAGACAAACCAAAAGATAGGGGGGTCCCACCAATCCCCACAATTTTTCTCCAAAAAGAAGCACCACTATAAAGATGAATTACTCATTTTATTTACCAAATCCTTACAAAAATTACATATAGAGTAGACACTTTAAAACCACATAAAAAAACATATAGACACAAGAACTAAGAAGGGGAAAAGGGCGGGACAGGGGGGGGGGGGGGGAAGAGAGAAGGGGAACACAACACGGTCCCCCTAAACTCAAGATAAGATGGAGAAAAATTGTGGGGATTGGTGGGACCCCCCTATCTTTTGGTTTGTCTTAATAGGGTGCATTATAGCACACCTCTTCTCCATTTGAGCACACTAGTTTTATAGGTTAGCTGGTGCAGATTATTCTTTTTTGAATCACAGCAGACAGTTTGTGGCCAGCGCCTGCATCTGCACTTCTGTCGTGTACCTAGGAGCTGGCGAACGTGGGCAGTAGAATCTAGAATGCCTAAATGCTAATACAAAACCTCAAAAAACTAAAAGGGGGTCTCCCCTCATGTTAGTGGGACACAGCCAAACACCTCTTAGGCAGGGGAATTAATGGTGGTTTCTGCACCTGTTTGCCCCCCACAAATAGAGGCTGGAGTGCATCAAGTAAAGAGGGTATGCAACTTTTAGGTGAGCTACCATTAGGGGAATGAAAGGGCATTAGAATTTCAGAACCCGTTACCGTATATACTCGAGTATAAGCCGAGTTTTTCAGCCCACTTTTTGGGCTGAAAAAAGCCGCCTCGGCTTATACTCGAGTCAGTGCCGAAATGGAGGAGAAAAAGGGGCCAGGCGACATGCCCATTCATTTCCCGCCCCCGTGCCGGCTCCCGCTCTCACCCTCTCACTTGCAGCTGTTCCTCCGCTGCCGCCCGCACCTCATGTGCCGGGGACGGGATGCCGCTCAGCGTCTCCGGGGGGGGCCTCCCTCGTCCAGGCCTCCCTCGGCCTGGACGGTGGGGAGGGGGGGCGGCGGTGCTCTGCGACATTGTGCTAGTAGGGCGGGGACCGGAGCACACTGTGCAGCTCAGCGGCAAGCGCCAGGCAGAACGCGCAGCGACGGGGGGCAGGGCACGCCGGCCGGGGGCGGTGACGCGCACTTTCTGGGCCGGCTCCCGCACTCACCCTCTCACTTGCAGCTGTTCCTCCGCTGCCGCCCGCACCTCATGTGCCGGGGACGGGATGTCGCTCAGCGTCTCTGGGGGGGCCTCCCTCGGGCCGGCCTGGACGGTGGGGAGGGGGGCGGCGGTGCTCTGCGTCATTGTGCCGGTAGGGCGGGGACCGGAGCACACTGTGCAGCCCGGGCCGGACGCGCAGCGACGGAGGGCAGGGCACGCCGGCCGGGGGCGGTGACGCGCACGTTCTGGGCCGGCCTCTTAAGATGCTTCTACGGACAGGCTGTGCAAACGAGAGGTAAGTGTGTATACCGTATATACTCGAGTATAAGCTGAAAAAAGCCGCCTCGGCTTATACTCAAGTCAATAACTTGTTCCATTTTTTTATGGTAAAATTAGGTGCCTCGGCTTATATTCGGGTCGACCTATACTCGAGTATATACGGTAATTTATTCCCAATGAGAACAAGTGTGGGGGAGGAGGGAGGATAAGGTCTAGCTGTAACAAGTTCTGGGTCTTCCAGTGAGAAGAGATATAATGAAGGAAACAACGCTATCTAGAAAGAATCCCAATGGATTTGTACACAATCACAATCCAAAATGTCCAGACTTGGTTGGTTGGTTTATAAAAACCACTTGCAGTTTAGCCGATTACTGGCTTATCATGGATCAAATGGGATGGAGGAGGGTAAAGTAGACTTGCCCCCAGATGCCCTGAACATCTAAACATTGTCGTGTAAGGTGAGAAATATTTTTGCTATTTGCTTGTCTATGAGGTTATTTAGGGACCTAAGGAAACTGTGGCAGAATGTACCAATAGGTTAGGAAAAGCAGGTACTGCCTGTGGAGGCCCTGAAATGCTAAATAATAGTGTGAGTACAACAGAGGTTATGTGGGAGCCTATGTGACAGGATTACATAAGGCCAATAAAAATAGTGCAGAACTTTTTATCTTCTCATTTCCCTGACCTCTAGGCACCTGCTTCGGTGACTTCAGACCGTGGTACCTCACAGATTGCGAACATAAAATAAGGCAAAAAGCAGTCCCAATACTTCCTAACCAACATGCTCTTTAGAGGGGACCAAAACAACTCAACCTATATTGCTACCCCACCCCAGGAACATTACCGTTTGGAACGGAACAAAACCCTGGATTTTGACTATGCCAGATTTTGTTCCCTGGCCCGGGAGGTCCCACTGTTTAACCCCCCCCAGAACAACTCTCCTTTTCCCCGTCCTATGGCACATGCACGGGCTCTCATCCAATCAGAGGTGTTTGCCATGCATATGTAATGCTCGGCAAACAGCTCTATTTACATGCAGAACTTCGGATATCGAAAGCGCAGCACCTGCACTCCTGCCCCAGCTCAGCCCCATCTATCCCTGGCCCACCATCTGGCCCCCCCCAGCTAAACCCCATCTATCCAATCACCATCCATTCCTGTGTCCCCCCCCCCCCCCCAGATTTGCCCCATGCATCCCTGCCCTTCCCAGCTCTGCCCCATCCAGCCCTGTCTTTCTGCCTCATTCATTCCTGTCCTCCCTGCTTTGCCCATCCAATCCCTGTCCCCTCAGCTCTGCCCCATCCAGCCCAGTCTCTCTTCCCCATCCATTCCTGTTCTCCCAGTTTGCCCATCCAATCCCTGGCCTCCCAGCTTTTCCAATACATTACTTTTTCTTCAAGCTCTGGCCATCTACCTACCCCCAGCCATGCCTATTCATTCTGGTCTTTCTGGTTCTGCCCATCCATCCCTTCTCCCTGCTATCTCTCCATCCCTCCCTGCCCTTCCTGTTCAGTCTATCTATCCCTCTTCCTTACAGCTTCTCTCCCATTCCTTGTTACCAGACCTTATTTTGGGCCCTAGTCCACCCCTGTACACGGCCTGCAAGGGGGTGATGTGAAAGCAGTGTGCCGCAGGCCAGAGTTGTAGGTTCCGGGGGGCTTTTTTCCCAGTGCCCAATAGGATTTTTGCGATGGGTCAAGGTTTCTAACTATCCACCCCCGGGACAGCCCTCCGCCCGGACCTTCACCTCTCACCAGATGCCTTAAAAATAAGCTTTTACATTAAGTGGTTGAGTACCCCTGCTCTACACAGTGGATCCTAGTTAACAACTTGTCAGCACCAGGAAGTTGTGGAACGTCATTAAACGCCTTTACATTGACTTTAGCTCTCGGAGTAGTCCCAAAAGTTTCACGCAACAGTCTGGCAGATCAGAAACTTCCTTTGCATCTCCTGATAGTACCACTAGGGGAAATGCATCCTGGTCACCCCTACTGCTGGCACTTCACGGCTCTGGGTCAAAAGGTTCAGGGTTCACCTCCTCCGGACATAAGTATTAGTAACAGCTACAGTAACTTTTCTTTTGTGCCATAATTTTCAGAAAAGAGGAAAATCTCTTCCAAGAATCACACTGTGCACTAAAGGCTTAAAGCGGACCAACAGTCAAAAATGAATTAAATCAGACCAACACATCAAACAGTGCTCATATGTATCCCTCCCTGGAGCAATTTATATTGCTGCACATAAAAAATAATTTACCTTTTTCTAACGCCTATTGGGATAAATTTTAAAAACAAGATGGCCGCTCATGGGCTTGCAGGCCACCTGCAAACAGGAAGTCATCTGGGCTTCCTGTTACTGTGCATTTCAGTTATGTCAGTTGGGAGAGGAAGCTCCAAAATGGCCGCTACCTTTCTGTCCCAACTGTGCCAAGCTGTTGGTCCGGTTTAAGTGGACCAATATACTTCAGGCCACCTGATTCTCTACTCTTGGGGCATCTAGATTCAGGATGCCCCGCTTTGTGATTGTTAGAGGGTAGTAGGGATGCGACCATCGGCGTGCTCAACTCCTTTCGGCAAGACTCGGCACTTATTGACAAGCGCAGCCAAGAGTGCCGATTGGACGAGAGCACGTGCATACGACATAGGACCAGGGAAAGGTGAATTTTACTGGCCAATCTAGGGGGCTTTCACACAGCGGGCATATCCAATTGGGGTGCCCTGGGGGCAAGGATAGTAAAAATCCCACCTCATGACAAGCCACATCAGAGGGGGTCTCTGTGGTGACCTCAGCAGTGGGGAACTCTTGGGCTTCTCCATGTATGCACAGTACCCCAACATTATGTCCACTGTATGTCGCAGGGGTCTATCAGAGAACCCTGTACCAAAGTCACTAAACTCCCAACAGTCCAACAGTGCAGTGACTGTACAACCACCTACCGACACAGTGCACACTTGGGGTTCAGATTCGGGTCATGCAAACACGTCTGGAGGTGTTGCATTCCATGGACTCATGAGGAGACAATTAGCAGCAACATGCCCAAGTTGGAGCCCCCTGTTTAAACATAAAGTACACACTGTGGCTGGGCCCCACTACCTGCTTCCCCCCGGAGCCACCACCTCTCATAACATCTGTCACCCCTTTAAAAGTTGGTACAGTCTTACCAGTGGACCTGGCTGTTCTGCCCTTCAAGGGGATACCAGGAGTAGCTCCTCCATAGCATTGTACCGCTACACAAGCCTCACTAGCATTTGAGGTCCCTGCTTAGGATGCAAGGACTGACCCGAAGTCTGTCAAGAATCTCATCCTCAAGCTTGGGGTAGTCTTTAGCTCATGCAGGTCATGGTGAGCATTTTGGGGTTATCCTATTAGAAAAGGTGGCACCACTGGTTGGCTTGTATCTTCTCATGTTCCACAAGGGGCTCGTCTGCCGCCACCTCCCGCGCGTCACTCTCGGCGGGCGCGCGCACGTCTAGAGGGGCGCGCGGGAGGCGGCGGCGGCGGATGAGGTAAGGAGTTTGGGGGGTTATTGGGGGGTTTCACCCCGCGGGACATCCCGATCTCGGATGTCCCGCGGTGAGTGAGGTGATCGGCCCGGGAATCTTATAGATCTTATAGATTCCCGGGCCGATCACCCCTGGGTGTTAGTCCACTTTAATAGCATTGCACATGGTAATTATGTTTACACATGCATTTTTGCACTTTTTTTGGGGGGGGGGGGATATATATATAAATAGGGATTAATGTGGATGGAAAAGAGGGGGACTTATATGATCAACTTGTTAATAGAATTAAGTGGAGTATATGGTGCAGTGTCCCATACAATATTTGGTGTCGTTTGTGTATTGTATGTTTTTTAATGGATTTTAATTGTGTTTGTTGTGTATGCCCAGTATAAATTACAATAAAAGATTTTGTACAGATAGATTTGAGGGTGGTGCGGTAGTGCCTTTTGGTGTGGCTCTGGGGGGTTGGGGACAGGGAAGCACAGAAACGTGTATTTCTGCCGGATTACAGCCTTTCTAGGGGAGACGATGAAAACACCCCAGACTCCACATACGTGTTCAAGGACTATAGCTTGTACTAAATGTTGACATTGTCATATTTGCTAAACACGTAGCTGCATGCAGGTTTCAAGATAGTTCCATAAACAAAATGATACTGACAGGTGAGATTTTTGTGCTATGAACAAATAAAGTCAGAATAAAGTACTATTCATCCTACCAAGCATATTAAACAGACAAAGCAATTTGGACAAGTACTCAAGACAAGTTCTAGTTTCTTTTAACAAAAATCAACAAAGAAAAAAAAAAAAGCAAAACTATAAAACGGGTTTTCTTTTGTAGGCAAGGTGCTATAGACAGTCACCCACTGTCATCACAAAATATGTGGTTACAACAGGCAACCTAGCTATAATGTGGCTCCAGCACACACTCCATCCGGCAATGCCAAATGTTTTCAGAGTAGAGTTGCCAGTATGAAAAGAAACTGGCAACTATAGCTGTCAATATTGTTGAGAAGGAGATACGGCAAACACATTTTTATCAGATGGCATGGCAGCTACAGAGGTCCCGAGAGCCACGTTCATCAGTGAGGGATGGTTGCAATCCAGCATTTGCCATTTAAAAATGGATCCGATTGTTTTCATTGGGGAGGCATTTAGACAGGCTGGGGTTGCAGTGATCCCGCTCTCACTCACCATTAAAGTCAATGAGAGCCCGTTGCCCAATTATATAAACACAGCAAAGGGCTCTGATTTGATGCGAGTCCGCACATGCACCACTGGACGGAGAAGTGAGTTTACTGCAAACTGGGGGGAGTTTTACACAGTGGGGAACCCTAATTCAGGATCCCCCAGGGGCAAGAAACAAAACCCAGGATAGTCAAAATCACAGGTTTTGTTCTGTTTGTAAGTGGACCGATCAGCAGCACTGCCGATCCTTGAGTCTAAAAGACTGCAGGGCAAGTCAACTAGGTGCCCCTGGAGCATCCTGACTTCCGTTTTTTAATCCGGGTTCCTGTTATTATTATTATTGTTTATTTATATAGCGCCATCATCTTCCGTAGCGCTTTACAAAGTAGTAATTACAGACAGGGTAGAAACATACTGTACATATGCTATTTCAAATGCAGTTTTACAGATTTGACAGTGGATAAGGGGGCTGTTATGGGGGCTTCCCAAATTGGGATGCCTCACAGTGTGAAACCCCCCAGATGCCCAGATCCACTCCCCTTCTCCTGAGTCCTCGCTGCATCCCCGCTCACCTCTAGCCGTGGGTGCCCCGGCATTTCTGAATGAGCAGCACAGGCACGCCATGGCTGCAGGGTGAGCGGGAGATGCAGCTGGAAACGCATTTGGCTCTTTTGGGTGCCACATGGGTGCTTGACAGTCCAGGTGGCTTAGCCATCAGCGGCTCCGAAATCAGCGCACTCACCCCACTCTGCACCGTGGGAAGCGGAAGGAAGGTGAGTGTATGGGGTGACCTGGGGGATACACACAGCATGGCCTCACGGAGGAACAACACACGGGAAAATGAAATTCCTGTGTGACATTCCTCTTTAACAAATTTCAGCACATAGCAGGATTTATTGCAATCTGGTGGGGAATGGAGGGCTGTTGTATTTCCTTTGTTTTATTTTAAAGTGGACCAACACCCACCCCTGATCGGCCCGGGAATCTATAAGATTCCCGGGCCGATCAGCTCCCTCCCCGTGGGGCATCCGAAATCGGGATGTTCCGCGGGGTGAAACCCCCCAGAAAGCCCCTAAAATCTTACCTTTTAGGCGACGGATAAGCCGCCGCCGCCTCCCGCGCGTCCCTCTAGCAGGGCGCACTCCCACGCCGGACGTTTGTGAAGAGGGACGCGCGAGAGGCGGCGGCGGCAGCTTATCCGTCGCTTGTCCGTCGCCTACAAAGGTAAGATTTTAGGGGCTTTCTGGGGGGTTTCACACAGCGAGGCTGCAACGCGGAAGTGGACCAACACCCAGGATAGTGAAAATCCAGGGTGTTGGTCCACTTTAAGTGGACCAACACCCAGGATTTTCACTAATCTTGGGGATTTGGTCCACTTCCGCGGGGCACCCCGATGGGGCGCATGCGCGGGTGCTCGTCCAATCAGCGCGCTCGGATCCGCTGTGGTATACGCATCAAAGCGGCGTCACGCGCCCTGCTAGAGAGAAGCGCGAGCCGCGGCCCACACATGCGCCGTTGGACCAGGAATAAGGTAAGGTTAGTGGGCGTCCTGGGGGGTTTTCACACAGCGGGGCATCCCGATTTTGGATGTCCTGCAGGGAGGGATCTGATCGGCCTGGGAATCTTATAGATTCCCGGGCCGATCAAGGAGGGTGTTGGTCCACTTTAAATAAAGGGATGTAAGCAGTTTACATTTAAAGTGGACCAACACCCAGGATTTTGACTATCCTGGGTTTTGGTCCACTTCGGTGGGGCACCCCGATCGATGTGAAATCCCCCAGAAAGCCCCAAAAACTCACCTCTCCCCGTTCCCACATGACCGCTGCAGCCAATCCCCGCCGACGGACAAGCGGGAGGCAGCGACGGACAAGAGAGAGCGAGCGCGCCGCGCGTCACTCTTACAGGGCGCGCGCCCGGCCATTCACAAACGGACGGCGCGGGTGTGCGTCCTGCTAGAGGGACGTGCGGGCGCCGCTGGATCGAGGAGCAGGTAGGGATTTAGGGGGGTTTCACACAGCGGGGCACCCCCGATTGGAATCATGGGAGGGTGTTGGTCCACTTTAAACACTGATAGTGGCTTTGTTAGGACTGAATGGAGATGGCAGGAAAATCAATTCACCATGTCGGGAAACAGTATTATTTGAAAGAAAAAGTTACTAGAAAATAATTATTTTTATGAATAGACTTTTAAAATCATGTCTATTATTCAGAGGAAAAAAATACATGTACCAAAACGTAAAAAAACTTTTATGAATCCAAACAACACCATTCCCAACCCCATTCCCTATAATCACCAAAGTGCCAGTAACTGAAATATAAACCTTCTCCTCAAACTTTTGGAGGACATGAGAGGAAAACAGTATTTGTCGTGTCCACAGTTATAACATCCAAACAACTGGAGGCATTATGTGATCGCCAAGATGCAGAATAATGTACAAATAACCAGTTACACATAGGATCACAAGGAGCGGGCTGTACTTACCGGTAATTTACCGCATACAATTTATCCATCGACCCGGCCGCGCCCGTACAAACAGCCCCAGCTCTGCTCTTCCCAAGCCCACAGAGGGCGGCTCGACCGGATTCTCACTTCCCAATCCATCTCCTCACGCAGTGCTAGATAAGCCCCGCCCCCGATAACATTCCAGCACACAGATCCTCTCACAGCTGCGCATGCGCGGAGTGGCGCGGGATGCGCTTCTGTGTTCTGGGCGTCTGGCAAGTAAGGGCGAGTCCACGCACACGCCCGAATGGAGGCTAGGAGAAGCAGGTCCACCACACGCCCGAATGGAGGCTAGGAGAAGCAGGTCCACCACACGCCCGAATGGAGGCTAGGAGAAACAGGTCCACCACACGCCCGAATGGAGGCTAGGAGATGCAGGTCCACCACACGCCCGAATGAAGGCTAGGAGAAGCAGGTCCACCACACGCCCGAATGGAGGCTAGGAGAAGCAGGTCCACCACACGCCCGAATGGAGGCTAGGAGAAACGGGTCCACCACACGCCCGAATGAAGGCTAGGAGAAGCAGGTCCACCACACGCCCGAATGGAGGTTAGGAGAAGCAGGTCCACCACACGCCCGAATGGAGGCTAGGAGATGCAGGTCCACCACACGCCCGAATGGAGGCTAGGAGATGCAGGTCCACCACACGCCCGAATGGAGGCTAGGAGATGCAGGTCCACCACACATCCGAATGGAGGCTAGGAAAAGCAGGTCCACCACACGCCCGAATGGAGGCTAGGAAAAGCAGGTCCACCACACGCCCGAATGGAAGCTAGGAGAAGCAGGTCCACCACACGCCCGAATGGAGGCTAGGAGAAGCAGGTCCACCACACGCCTGAATGGAGGCTAGGAGATGCAGGTCCACCACACGTCCGAATGGAGGCTAGGAGATGCAGGTCCACCACACGTCCGAATGGAGGCTAGGAGAAGCAGGTCCACCACACGCCCGAATGGAGGCTAGGAAAAGCAGGTCCACCACACGCCCGAATGGAGGCTAGGAGAAGCAGGTCCACCACACGTCCGAATGGAGGCTAGGAGATGCAGGTCCACCACACGTCCGAATGGAGGCTAGGAAAAGCAGGTCCACCACACGCCCGAATGGAGGCTAGGAGAAGCAGCATTGTGCAAAGGACACATGAAACGCATTTCATGACTATTGTTGCTCAAGTAACTTGCGGAACCTTAGCTCTCAGCTTTGTGAGATAGGAAAGAGAGATGCATTGTTCTACACTCCTACTGTACCCACAGATTACTTAAAGTGGACCAACACCCAGGGGTGATCGGCCCGGGAATCTGTTTTCTGTTATTCTGGGGTTTCTCTGGGTATAAATTATTCTGGGGTTTCTCTGGGTATAAATTATTCTGGGGTTTCTCTGGGTATAAATTATTCTGGGGTTTCTCTGGGTATAGATTATTCTGGGGTTTCTCTGGGTATAGATTATTCTGGGGTTTCTCTGGGTATAGATTATCCTGGGGTTTCTCTGGGTATAGATTATCCTGGGGTTTCTCTGGGTATGGATTATTCTGGGGTTTCTCTGGGTATAAATTATTCTGGGGTTTCTCTGGGTATAGATTATTCTGGGGTTTCTCTGGGTATAGATTATTCTGGGGTTTCTCTGGGTATAGATTATTCTGGGGTTTCTCTGGGTATAGATTATTCTGGGGTTTCTCTGGGTATAGATTATTCTGGGGTTTCTCTGGGTATAGATTATTCTGGGGTTTCTCTGGGTATAGATTATTCTGGGGTTTCTCTGGGCATAGATTATTCTGGGGTTTCTCTGGGCATAAATTATTCTGGGGTTTCTCTGGGCATAAATTATTCTGGGGTTTCTCTGGGCATAAATTATTCTAGGACTTCTCTAGGTCAAGTGTACTTTTTTGGAATTCTGTCATTTTTATGGTTGCATTTTAATCTGTGATTTCTCTGGGTGAGTAAAAAAGGCTATACTCAACTTCACTCCTATTCCAGAGTTCTGACACTCACCTGGTCCCTGAATCATGTCCCATGCTGCCCGACTCGATCATCTGCTGCATCCATAATTCAGACTGTGGGCTTCCCTCTGCCATTGGTCAAAGGAATTATAGCGTACTCTCTCATCGCTGCAATGGAGGGTCTTGCCTGGTCTTGACTTGGCTGCTCCATTGCAGTGAGTGAGGGAAGCATTCCATAGTCTCTATGACAGATGGTAGGGGGCAGTTCTCTGCCCAAAGAAGTGCCAGACTATCGGACCGAGTGGTGTGGGAAATGGATTGGGCAATCGTGTGTCAGAGAGCTGGACTAGGAGCAATCGTCTTTGGGGTGTAAAAGGTGAGTATAGCGCTATCGACCATACAGCACCTTAAAGCAGACCAAAACCCACATTTTTAACTTGCATCCCCTGAATCCCCCCCTCCCCCCCCCCCCGAAGAGCACATTTTGGAAATTTTCACTGCTCCCGCTTCTCTCTAATCCCAGATAATGCCTCCTTGTTGGCTCTAAAGCTCCGCCTCCTCCATTCATTATCATTGTTGTATGTGGCAATGATGTCATGATGCCACACCTATGCCGATCGCCTGCCACCTTACAGAGAGGGACGGCCATAAAAATCAGCGTTCTAGGACGATTCGAAAAGCGGAAATATGCATTTCTTGTTCTACACCCTAAGAAGAAAGTATCAGCTGGTGCTTTGGCCAAATGTATTTCATATGTTCAGTTGCTTTAGGTCCTCTTTACATGGCATGGCTAACCTGCCACTGGCTGTGAGGGGACGTGGAAATGGTAAATAAGCTTTGCTAGGTCTGTGATTTCACTATGCCAGGTTTTGATCCTCCTCCCTGGCCCCTATTTTGAATGAGCAGCTGTTTGAAATCATGTCACCCACCAATGCCAACAGGTGACAGGGCATCCTCCTACCATGTGAACTGGTATGGGGCTCCCCTGGACCAATTACCAGGTCACAGAAAGTGTAACAAATAAAATACACACAAAATACCGGCAGGCGGGGGTGAGGGCATAGCTTTAAAGTGGACCAACACCCAGGATTTTGACTATCCTGGGTTTTGGTCCACTTCGGCGGGGCACCCCGATCGGGGGTGTCCCGCTCTCTGAAACCCCCCAGAAACCCCCAAAAACTCACCTCTCCCCGCTCCCACATGACCGCGCCGTCCAATCCCCGCCGACGTCCAAGCGGGTGTCAGCGACGTCCAAGACAGCGCGTCCGCCTCCCGCGCGTCACTCTCGGCGCGCCCGCGCCGGCCATTCACAGACGGCCGGCGCGGGCGCGCGCATGTCTAGAGGGGCGCGCGGGAGGCGGCGGAAGCGGTGGCGGATCAGGTAAGGAGTTTGGGGGGTTTCACCCCGCGGGACATCCCGATCTCGGATGTCCCGCGGTGAGTGAGGTGATCGGCCCGGGAATCTTATAGATTCCCGGGCCGATCACCCCTGGGTGTTGGTCCACTTTAAACAAAAATGGAGGGGGACATTTTTTGAAAGTATTACTACAAAAAAACAAAAAAAAGCATAGCCTCCCCCTCTCTTAACCCTTTAACCGCCAGCCTACCTTGAGATTTTGTCACCCTTTGTTGCCAGACCATTTTGCGCTCCCCATGTTCAACTGTGGTTTTGAAGGGATTTCCAGGAATTTCCCGGGCAAGTGAAATATTTTTTTCAGCAGAGCCTGGGCTTTAACATGAAATGTCTTGTTTGTCATTTTCTAAGTGTATTCTCAATATTTTTGGGTGAAATATGTGCGAAAAATTAAAGAAAACTATTTTTTACAATTTGTGGTGTTTTTTTGTAATAAAAAATTTAAGTTTATCAATAAAATCTTATTGCGTGTGAAACTCCAATTTCTCCCGGTTACAGTGGTACCACATATGTATAGGTAGACACCCTTTCCTGCCCAGGAGACTCCCCCAAACTGAAACAACGCTTTAGGAGATTTTCAGATAAAATACAACTATGCTATGCAATATGCGCACCTTGCAGTTTTTCAAGAAAAACAACCCTTTACATTTGAAATACCCCCGACAAACTATATATTCCCTAGAAGTATACACCTCAGGCTTTCTAGGTGTACCAGGCTTGTTGACATGGGTGCAGTTTTCTGGAAGTAATCCCTCAATGTATTCTTTGGTTGCACATGGTTTCCCTAAAAAAGCAGAATCCAAGCCACATTTTCCTAAAAAAAAAACTATATGCAAACAAGAATAAAAAATCTGAAAAAGCAAGGTCCCCCAAACAGAACAATACCCAACATGCATAGGTCCTGTCAAGGAAAGAGTTGCCAAACACACCAAAGTAAAGCATGTGCGTAATGGTAATTTTACTTCAAAATTTCAGCTCTGCAGACAAAGTGCGCACCTTGTGCTTTTTCTACCAAAACAACCCTTTACATTTGGAATACCCCCCCCATAAACCATATATTCCCTGAAAGTACACATGATGTTGTGCACCCAGCTTGTAGTGGGCTCACCTTTCTGGGAGTAATATCTCAAAGAATTCTTAGGTTTCACAGGGTTTCACAAAAAAATGTATAAAAAAGCAGAATAAAAAACACCTTTTCCTAAAATATCAATATGCAAATAAGAAAAAACAAGCTAAATCTGAAAGCGCAAGGTCCCCCGTGCAGAACAATACCCAACATGCATAGGTACCTGTTACCTTTTAACTGCCAGCCTACCTGAGATTTTGTCACCCTCTGCTGACAGGATATTTTTCACCATTTTCCGTGATGTTTGCAGGAATTTCCAAGAAAATGGCATATTTTCTTTTTGTACAGAGTTTAGGCTTTAGCATGAAATGTCTTGTTTGTATTCTTTCTACTGTTTTTTTTATATATTTTTAAGTAAATAAGTAAAAAAAAATATATATATTTTTAAATTGTCTCCTTTATTTTAACTAAAACATTTAGTTTATTAAAGAAAACCATATTACATGTGAAAGCCCAATTTCTCCCGATTACAATGATACCACATATGTATCGGTAGCCCCCCATTGCTGTCCAGGTGATCCCCTAAACTGAAAAGAGCACTTTTAATAACATTTACAAATAAAATACAACTACTTTCCACATAATAATGGGTTAAATTAAAAAAAATGGTGTGGGGTCCCCCTTCACGGGGGGGGGGGACAACATTTTAAGGGTTTTTGGGGAGGCAGGTAATGGGGGGTCTCGGGGTTAATGGCAAGTCACCCACTAGCCGCAGGTGACTTGCCAGACTCAGAGCCTTGTGAACTGGTATAGAGGTCTCATAGATCCCTTACCAGTTCACAAAGGGCTAAATGTAAAAAAACACACTGACAGAGAAAAAAAATGTTATTATGTTTTTTTAATACTTACCTCCCATCCATCCCAGAGCACTGTGTCCCACGCTTTGGCTTCTGCTCTCCTGCTGCTGCTGGAAGCCTTTTATACCTACTGTGTTACAGGTAACATAGGGTTAATTAAAAAAAAATGACATAGGGTCCCCTCTCCCGGGAAGGGGGACCCCATTTTTGGGGGGAATTTTAAGGGTTAAAACCCTTAAAAACCCGCCCAAAAAATGGTGTGAGGTCCCCCCTACCCAGCTTGACCAGCCATGGTGGCTTGTAGAACAGGGCGCAGGGGCCAGATTTAGTGGGCCCTGGCCCTGCAGGCTACAAGCCAGCATAGCCTAGGGCCACGGCTCTTCTGCCCCCCCCCTGGGCTTTGGGGAGGCAGGTAATAGGGGGGCTCAGGGGTAATGGCAAGTCACCCACTAGCTGCAGGTGACTTGCCAGCCCCCGATCCTTGTGAACTGGTATAGGGGTCTCATGGACCGCTTACCAGTTTACAAAGGGTTAACAGTAAAAAAAATACACAGAGACACACTTTACAAATAACTTTATTAAAAAAATATATATATTTTTTTTCTTTACTCACCTCCGATCTTCATCTCTTGTGTCCCGCGGCGATCCGATGCCGGTGATGGCTGGGCATAGGAGAGAGGAGGCAAGCGATCGGAGGATCGCCTACCTCCCTCCTCCTCTGCCCAGCCGTCACCGGCATCCTACAGCAGAACCGCTGGGTGCCCCGGCGACGATGGCAGCGGTCATCGGAGGGAGGAGGGCTGCCCCCCCCCCCGTGAAGAGGAGAGCCGACGGGAGCTATTGGCGCACGATGGTGAGTAAATGTCTTTTTTTTTTTTTCTCTTTTTTTTACAGGCAATTCCGGCGGCTGCTGAAACGGGGGGGGGGGGGGGGCACCCTATTTTGGGCACTCCCCTGCAGCCGGAGGAGCCCCAATAGGTGATCGGAGCCCCTCTGGTTGAAGAGGAGACTAGACCGGATCGAACGAGGGGTCAGGTGAGTGACTTTTTTTTTTACTTTTTCTGAAAGTCAGGCACGCAAAATTTACGTGGCCGGCGGTTAACTGCAGGGGAGGCAGCCACGTAAATTTTACGTGGCTGGCGTTTAAAGGGTTAAACATACCAACCCAGCAAGCCGAGCATAGAGGCTGATAATCCCAGAGCTTGAGGGCCGAACAGCCAGCCCCCAATCCTAGGCATTACCAGCCCCTCTACCCTATAGCACAGGACCAGTGACTGGGCCGTTGCTTGGAACCCCTCACTAGTTCAAAAGTAAAGTGAAAGGTAAAAATACACACACACACACACACACACACACACACACACACACACTTGAAAAAAGAAATCCTTTGATCATCTTAATTAACTGTTATTTTTTCTATCCCATCCATTCTGCAGCTTCAGACTTGCCCATCCGAATGCCACCTTGCATCAACAGATCATGGCCAGGGGGCACTGCAGCCATCACCCCTGCCACCATATCTGTGGGACAACCCGACGTCGGACTGCAGTGGTTTCTCGTCCTTGGCTTCTCAACCTTGGTCTTGTGTGAGTGGCAGTTGCCCTAGGTGGACCTCCATCAAAGTGCTGGTAGGAACCCAGTGGGGAACCAAATTTGAGAGGTCATTTCTGCGAAGATTTGTGGCATCCAGATTGCTCCATTTGCTTAAACAGGGATCAGTTCTGAGATCAGCTGTCGACTGACTATTGCAGGCTGAAGTAATTGCTCCAGTGTCGCATGGGGAGAAAGGCTTCTGCTTCTGTTCCAACTTATTTGTGATCCCCGAGAAAAATAGGACTGTCCAGCCCATTTTGGACCTTAGACATCTCCACATTCGCATGACCAGATTCAAGATGTAATAGTTGCTGTTGATGGTGACGGCTCTCAATCAGTGGCATTACCTGGTGACAATCGATATTAAGGATGCGTATCTTCCAGGGTCAACAGCAATTTCTGTGCATTGCGCTGGGTTCACACCATTATCAGTTTGTGGCACTTTCCTTCGGGATCTCCACCATGCCCAGAGTCTTCACTATGGTGTTACCAGTAATCATGATGACTGTGTGCATGTTGGTGTTGGACACCCTAGAGAGGTTTGGGAGGCTGATCATCTATCTCAAGGATTTGCAGTTTGCCATCCTGTCCCTTGGGCCTGGAAAGATTGTTCTCTCTGTTGGTAGTGGTTCGAACGGCCCTGAAATGGTAGCTCCAATCTCAAATCCTTCACTCCTTTCTTATGATCCAGTGGACAGTGATTACCACATATGGCAGTCTGGGGGGGGGGGAGTAGGTGTGGAACAACTGAGTTTAGTGTTGATGTTCACCAAAAATGTATTGGTTTCCTATTAATGTCCTGGAACTCAGGGCGATATTTCTGTGCCTGACCTATTGGACCAGCAGTCTGTGGGATCTGCTGATTAGAATCTGATCAGACAATGTGACAGCTGTCGCATATGTCAAGCGTCGGGGAGGCACCAGGAGAAAGACATTTTGGGAAGTTGCCAGGATTATTGCATGGGCAGAACATCATGTTCCTTGCAGTTTTGGTGGGGTGTTCTTGAGTTGGACCTAGACCCAACAGGAAGGTGGCAAGGTTCATAACTTTCTCCCTGTATCATTCCCTGTGGATACTCTGGTGTCCCATATTCAGCAAGTGAATGTCGCTGTCACTGCTCCCTTGTGTGGTAAAAAGGTAAGTCTCCCCTTAGGTTGATTGGCGTCCTGTGCAAGATTTCGGGACAGTGCAACCCCCCAAACACACACATTCAACCAAATTTATATTAACATTAAAATTTAGTAGTACATTTGTCAGCATATATTAGCACCAGAACTGACAGCTCTAAAACAGGACTAAGCCTGCCGATGGGAAAATAAGTGTGCTACCTTTTGCTGATCCTTAAACCAGACCTTCACCCTAAATAAGAGCATATCTTATATGTTTCCCCCACGCTGTACATACAGATTGCTCACATTAAAAATCATCCTACCTGCATCTATTGCATTTTCTGAGCCTTTAAACATCCAAGATGGCGGCTCACGGAGGTGCAGGCTGCCTACAAACAGGAAGTGTCTTCTGACTATGCCGCTCTGCATTCTGGGATTGCTGACCTTTTCCTGACCCCAGCTCTGCTCTGCACTTTTTGAACAGAGTTGCAGGCCAGTGAGGGAAAGAATAAAAAGTGACTCAAAATGTTAATTATTAATTTTAGATGCTGGGGAATAGTTTTTAAGGGTTTGGGCTTTTTATTAAATGATGCTGAGGGTCCACTTTAAATGCTCTCTGTGCAGCCTTCCACAGAAAAAGAAAAAACCTTTACCTGATTGTCCACAAACTTGACCCCTCATAGTTTAGTAGCCTACAGCTGTCTATAGAGCATGTGGCTAGCTTTAGAGCTGACAGCTCCAAAACCAGACCATTGCAGCCCTATTATGAGGGATTAAGCTTGTGGTGCTGGATTGTCCCTTTAAACAAGCTGTATCAGGAAATTTTGTACTATTTAAAATCCATATAAACATGCTCGATGCTGAGGAAGAGCTACTTATACACCTCAAGTGAAAGTGGACCAACCATCCGCTTTAGCCTCCAGGGCCGGCAGTTCAAGCAACCTTGGGACGTCCCAGTTCACAGCCCACTGTGTGATCTATTATAATGACAAGGTGGCCCTGCATCTGCAAGAGGATTGTTTTGCATTTTGGTCTGAGTGAGAACATTTTAACTATTCTAAGTATGTCACACACCCCACTTCATTTACTAATTATTATTACACTTGGGTAATCTCACCGCTAGGTGGCGTAGTTGCAGAGATCTCCAAAAAAGCAGCAAGCCCCTCCCGGTCTATACATACCTGGTACCTCCCATCAATTCCCCAGTGTTGTTCTCTGCAAGATGGCGACAAGACAGAAGAAAGAAGTCTCCTGCTTGCAGGTAGCCGGGGTATCACCCCGGCCCCCCCCCCCCCATGGTCTATTGCTGCCCGATCCTGTTTTGTGTGTTCCCCTGTTAACCGGCAGCCTCCCAGCCTTGGCTGTAGGTCGGGCAAAGGTAGCTGGCACCATAGGTGCCCAGGAGATTAGCTCCTCCGCTCGACTCCATATTGTGGGGCATAGCGGGATTCCCGGAGTGGTGATCCGGATGTGGGATGCCCCATTTACCTAGCGGTTAGATAGTGCCTTACAGTGGTTTACTCTCTGGTCGGGCGTCATGGTTGTCCGTGTGTGGCATGATTGCCGGGTTGTGTCCCCCCCCCCCCCCCCCCCACACCATCATGGAACCCTGAACCCTGCTTTAGCGACGTTTTCCGGCTGCGCTCTGGTCGTTGTTGGTGACTGTTTTACGTTGGGGGGAGATGCATGTTTGGCGCCGGTTTTCATTATCCCCCTCAGGGAGCCGAGAGGCGGGGTCACGCGGCGCGCTGCGCCGCGGGCCCGCTGGGATGGACGCGCCTTGCTCGGCGCTTGTGGCTCTGCATATTTCCGCGGGGAGAGAGAGGTTTGCTGCGGGCCGGGGGGTGCATTACTGTGTGTGTGTGTGGAGTGCGTGTCTTGATACTCCGCCGGTCCGGCCTGTAATGCCGGCGCTGCCCTCGCAGGGTCAGACGCTCGGCGCGCTGGATAGGGGCGGGACCGCTGTGCTGCGTGGTCCGCGCGGTGGTTGGCGCTTCAGGGGGGGCGGGGCCTCGGCGGCTCCCGCGTTTCCAATCAGGCACGCCTATCTTCTCTCCTCCTGAGCGGCGCTTGTGTCCGGCCGCCATCTTGCGCGCTGCGGTAGGTCCCTTTTTTCCTTGTCACTGACGGGGGTGGCCTGCGTGTTGATGTGTGGCAGGGTTGTTGCTAGTTTTCCCCCGCTGTGATGTCCCCCCTTTTTCCTCCCCTCTCTCGCTCCCATCCTTGGAGGTGAGGGCAGGTTCTTGATCCTGTTTTTAGGTGGAAGGGGGGAGACCTTTTCAGCATATAGTATTCTTATATTATACATGTATATATTTATATATATATTCATATATCTTCGGATGTTACTTTTTACATATGTGTAGCATGTGCCCGGAATGATTGTTGTTGTATTGTGTTTCTCAGATCCTGGGACCCCATCCTGCTGGGCTCTCCCGGTCTTACATACCTGGCTAGTTTTGGGAAAAAATTGGGATATTTGTCTGTTTAATCCCCATGGTCAGGGTAGCATAAAATTTTAGCTAGACAGTATTAAAGGGGCATCCCGGGTTGCTTACTGCGTAAATCCCTGGGGTCTGCGAATACCATAATTTCACCATATGGAGGCTGCCAAGGATACCGGAACTGATCCTTCGGGACAATCCAGGCTGTGTGGGGGTTGTGGGACTCCGCTCCCGGGGGATGATGTCATTGTATGCATTCCATGTGCGCAGCGGAGCATTGAGCGCCAGTCCAGCACCCCTGTGCCTGGTACTTCATCGTCCGCGCCATCTCCCTCTCCTCCTCGCCTGTTCCAGACCCCGTGTGACGTGGTCACGGGTGGGGATTCGCAATCTGAGGTGTGCACCCGCTTGGCCAACCTCGAGAAAATGTTTTCCGCTATGTCCGCTCAGAAGGCTACGGCTAAGCGTAAACACCTCTCTCCGCCTCCGCCGGACTCTGATGAGGAGGTGATTGAGGACCTGGATTGGTCAGATCGTCCCCTCGAAGAGGGTGAGCTTGTGGAGGATTTGGATGATTCAGAGGGCCAGCAGGTGCTGGGCGCTGAGGGGGACCAGGTGGATGGTCCCGCTCCTGATACGCCTTCTATTTTGGCCCAAATGTTTGAGGTTTTGGATTTGGACCCTCCCGAGGTTGCTCCTCGGCCTAGGGACCAGCTTTTTGGGGGCTCTAAGCAGATTCTGGAGTTCCCCAGTCAACAGCATTTCGAGGACGTTGTCCTTAGGCAGTGGGAGCTTCCTACACGGCTCGTCGGGGTACCGCCTAGCTGGGATAAGAAATATCCCTTTCCGGTGGACTTGCTGAAACGTTGGTCTGTCCCTCCCGAGGTGGATGCTCCGGTTTTGGGGCTGTCTAATGCGGCGGCTGTTCATTTTCCTGACACTACTTATCTTAAGGATGGCGAGGTTCGCCGGATTGATCAGCTGGCCCGCCATGGTTTTGTCTGTGCGGGTTTGGTTTTGAGGCCTGTTTGTGCTTCGGCTTCTTTGGCCTTGGCGGTTAGGTCTATGGTCAGGGATTTATGTGTGGATCTTGATCCCTCGGGTGATGAGTTTCTTGCGCTTAAGCGTTGTGACTCCTTCTTGTCATTTATCCTGGCCGCTCAGGATGATGCCATGTTGATGTGTGGCAGGGCTTCTGCCCTGTTGGTGGCTATTCGCCGATCTGTGTGGTTGAGACAGTGGACGGCTGATTTTAATTCTAAACGGTCTCTCACGGCTCTTCCCTTTCTGGGGTTGAGGCTTTTTGGTGAAAAGCTGGATTCTGTGGCCAAGGGAGGTAGGCTGCCTCAGCGCAAGAAGTTTCGCCGTTCCTTTCGGGGGGCGGCCTCCTTCAATCCGTCCTTTCGGGGAGCCAGAGCCGGCAGGAGTGCGGGCTTCTCGGCTTCCAGGGGTGCGGGTTGGAATAGGGGTAAAGGCCGTGGCCGCCCCGTTCACGCCTGGGGCGCCAAGCCCAAGTCAGCTGCCAAGCCCTTTTAGCAATGAAGGGGCGCCCTCACCCGTGCGGGTGGGGGGACGGTTGCGACTCTTCTCCCGGGTATGGGGCCAGGAGGTCTCGGACAGGTGGATTCGGGAGGTGGTGTCGGCCGGTTACAAGCTGGAGTTCGAGTCCCGTCCTCCTCCAAGGTTTTTCAGGTCTCGGGTTCCTTCAGACCTGGTGGCTGCGCAGGGGCTCCTGGCGGCGGTTCAGAATCTCGTGGAATTGGTCATTTGCCCGGTCCCTCCTTCAGAGGTGGGGCGGGGGTATTACTCCAATCTGTTCACTGTACCCAAGAAGGACGGGTCGTTCCGTCCGATCCTGGATTTGAAGTTTCTCAACCGGTTTATTCGTCCCCGGAAGTTTCGCATGGAGTCCTTGCGGTCTGCGATCGGCTCGCTTCGGCAGGGGGACTTTATGACGTCCATAGACATCAAGGATGCGTACCTTCACATTCCGATTTTTCTGGCTCATCAGAGGTTTCTTCGCTTTGTGGTGGAGGATCGGCATTTTCAGTTTGTAGCTCTTCCATTCGGCCTCACCTCGGCTCCAAGAGTGTTCACCAAGGTGTTGGCAGGGGTGATGGCCCTGCTCAGAGCTCAGGGGGTTCGCATTGTGCCTTACCTGGACGATCTTCTCATCATGGCCCCTTCCTTCAGTCAGGCGGAAGGGGACACCAGCATGGTGGTGTCTATGTTAGAGAGGTTCGGCTGGGTGATCAATTACCCCAAGTCCTCTCTGGTTCCGGCCAGGGTGGTGACTTTCTGGGGATGTCCTTGGACTCTTGCCAGCACAGAGTGTTTCTCCCTCAGGCCAAGGTTCTTTTGATTCAGGAATTGGCTCAGCTTCTTCTTTCCAATCCTCACCCGTCCATTCGGCTAGGGATGAGACTGGTGGGGTTGATGGTGGCCTCGTTCGAGGCGGTTCCCTTCGCACAGTTTCACACGAGGACGCTGCAGCTTCATTTTTTTGGCGTCTTGGGACAGGCGCCCGCGGTCATTGGATCGGTCCTTCCGGATGTCCCCTCGGGTTCGGCAGCTTCTTCGGTGGTGGTTGGTCTCGGACAATCTTCTGAAGGGCAGGTCGTTTCTGACGCCGCTTTGGGAAACTGTCACCACGGATGCCAGCTTGTCAGGATGGGGAGGTTTCTGGAAGGATCTTCAGTTTCAGGGGCAGTGGGATCCTCAGGAGGCCCACTTGCCCATCAATGTTCTGGAATTGCGAGCCATGAGGTTGGTTCTGTCCCACTTGACGCATCATTTACAGGGTCTGCCGGTTCAGGTTCGATCGGACAATCAGACGGCGGTTGCTTACATCAATCACCAAGGAGGGACTCGCAGTCTGGGTGCCCTCAGAGAAGTGTCTCTGATTCTGGTTTGGGCGGAGACTTGCGTCCCTTGCATTTCGGCAGTGTACATTCCAGGAGTGGAGAACACAGAGGCGGATTTTCTGAGCCGGTGCTCGTCCCGCCAGGGGGAATGGTCCCTTTATCCCCAAGTTTTTCGGTCGATGTGTCTTCGGTGGGGGACGCCGGAGGTGGATTTGTTTGCCTCTCGTCACAATCACAAGCTTCCGACATTCGTGTCGCTGTCTCGGGGCCCTCTGGCTCTGGCGGTGGATGCCATGGCCTTGAGCTGGAGGGATCTGGGGTTTCTGTATCTGTTCCCTCCGATTCCCATGCTAGGCAGGGTGCTGCGAAAGCTAGTTCAGGAAGGAGTTCCCGCCATTCTCGTGGCTCCAAGGTGGCCAAGGCGGGTGTGGTTCGCAGAAATCGTTCGTCTGGCAGTGGATCAGTTCGATCTGCCTCTTCGGCCAGATCTGCTCACCCAGGGTCAACGGTGTTACCCCAGTTTACCAACGCTGGCTTTGACGGCTTGGCTGCTGAATCCTCCATCTTGAGGGAGGAGGGTCTTTCGGATTCGGTTATTCAGACTTTCGTTAGTGCTAGGAAGAGGTCTTCCTCTTCCATCTATTGTAGGGTCTGGTGATCTTATATTGATTGGTGTGAGGCTAGATCTTTGCCCTGCCGGGTCTTTTCTATCTCTCGGATTTTGGATTTTCTTCAGTCAGGGCTGGATTCTGGTCTTCAGATGAGTACCTTGAAGGGGCAGGTGTCTGCCTTGTCTATTTTTTTCCAGAGGTCTTTTGCTAGCCATTCTTTGGTCAAGACTTTCTTCCAGGGGGTTTCGCATCTGCGGCCTCCTAGGAAGCCTTTGCTCCCAGTTTGGGATTTGAATTTGGTGCTCTCTGCGTTACAGGCTCCTCCCTTTGAGCCTTTGCAGGATATTGCTCTGTCCACTCTTACTCAGGAGGTTGTCTTTTTGGTGGCCATCACTTCGGTTCGGCGTGTTTCGGAGTTGGCAGCCTTGTCGATTCAGGCTCCTTATTTTGAGAAGCATCAGGACAAAGTGGTCTTTCGTTTCAAGTCAGATTTTCTCCCTAAGGTGGTATCTGCTTTTCATCTTAATCAGGACATTGTTCTTCCTTCCTTGTGTCCTAAGCCTAGGAATGACAAGGAGAGTGCGTTGCACTGCTTGGACGTTGTGCGTTGTGTTAGGTACTATTTGCGTGCTACGTCTTCCTTTCGTAAGACTGATGCCCTTTTCGTAGTGCCGTGTGGGCCCAGGAAGGGTTTGGCTCCGGCTAGGTCTTCCATTAGCGAATGGATTCGTCAGGCGGTTGTTGGGGCCTATTCGGCCAAGGGAAGGATCCCCCTTTTCGCGTTACCGCTCATTCTACTTGTGCGGTTGGTGCGTCCGGGGCCTTTCAGCACCAGGCTTCGGTTGAACAAGTTTTTAAGGCCGCTACCTGGTCTTCGGTTCACACTTTTTCCAATTTTTATAAGGTTGATGTGCGGGCCTCGGCGGATGCTGTGTTTGGCCGTAAGGTTCTGCAGGCTGCAGTGGTTTGAGTTTTATCTGCATTATTGCCTGGTTTGGATACCCGCCCTTTTTGGACACTGCTGTTGGATGTCCCAAGTGTAATAATAATTAGTAAATGAAGTGGGGTGTGTGACATACTTAGAATAATACCATTTTGTGATTACTCACCTGTAAAATGGGTATTATAAGTATGTCACACACCCCACTTCACCCGCCCTCTTTTGGTATCCTGGTTCCTTATATGGTGAAGTTTTGTTATTTACAGTTGAGGGTTACATTTGTTTATTCCTGGTACCTTGTCTTACTGCTGTTTTAACACTGGGGAATTGATGGGAGGTACCAGGTATGTATAGACCGGGAGGGGCTTGCTGCTTTTTTGGAGATCTCTGCAACTACGCCACCTAGCGGTGAGATTACCCAAGTGTATTAATAATTAGTAAATGAAGTGGGGTGTGTGACATACTTATAATACCCATTTTACAGGTGAGTAATCACAAAATGGTATTTTCTAAATCCTTGTCCAAATCCTGTTCATCCAAAGGAATGGATTTTGCACTCTCTTGATGTAGTGCTTGCACTAAAATATTATTTAGTGGCTACAGTATCTGTGCATATAACATATGTGCTATTTGTGGTTCCGACCTGACCCAAGAAAGGGTTGGCAGCCACTAACCCACTAATTGCTGTTGGATCAGACAGGCTGTCTGTCCTTCAAGCTTATTCTGCTAGGGGTAAGGAACCCATTAAGGAGCTCACTCTGTTAGAGTCATAGGTGCGCCCTGGGCCTTCTAGCACCGGGCTTTAGTGGACTGAGTGTGCAAGGCTGCCACTTGGTTGTTGATTCCTACCTTTACTTCTTTATATAGGGTGTGTCACAAAATCGATCGTTCAACGTCTGTTTGATCGAGCGATCTGCGACGTGTGTGGGGGTTGCTTCCAGCACAGAGAGCAATCGCACCAGAAACACCCCACACACCAATTACAACAAGCTGCCACCACCACCGCAACTACACTTTAAACGATTAAATCGGGCCGGTGGAACCCCCCTCAATCGAGACAGTCACCACACACCTGCAGACCCCTCTCCACATACAAGCAGGGCACAGGCAATCCGCACTGATTCCGTCCCACACTTATCCTGAGGAGAGTCTGATCAGTTCTGCTGTCGAACGATCAGATACAATCAGCTTGCAATCTGCTGGATCACACACAGTCACCATGCAGCCAACCAAGTTAATTGTGAGTCATTCAACCTGGTAACACTATATGATTAGTTACACTTTCCCAATCATACAATGGATTAGTTACAATCGATCTTACAGTCTATGGGGTTAATACACAGTTACGAGCGGTCATACAATCTTCAGAAACCAGGGTCGTTTTTAGAGCTTCAAGGAAACCAGGTTAGAGGTTTTCTAATTGCCAAAAAGGTTGGCCCGTGCAAAAATGGAAATTTTGAAGCTTTAATAAAAAGACAAAAATTCAAATAATAAACAAAAAAAATACAATAAACAAATGTGCAGAAAAACAGAAAATAAAAGGGGAGTAAACACTGAAAATCCTATACCTCTTAAATGGATACGGGGAGGCCGATTCAGTAGTAGCGACAGATGAGCGCCAGTAGCGTGATTTTCACAGCGCCCGCTAGTATTCGCTGTGCTTGGCCGTTGTTCGGTTGTTGACAGCGACTCAGTCGGTGTGCGGTAATGTTGAATACGGGGTTAGGAGTCGCTGTTTGACAGGTTCCGCGCTGTATGGGAGCGCCTGACAGCGAATGGTCATAGCGAACGGATCCCAGCATATTCATTAACAAATGACGCTCAAAAAATTCTCGCGCTGTGAAAAGCTTGTTTAAACCCCAGAGCGCTGGCGGCGATGGCTTAAAAGTAGTTTTTAACACCCAAACATCCATATTTTTTAAACAAGTTTTTCTAAACATTTTGTAATATGAATACATTAATATCAGACCTATAATATCAATTCTGCACACATTTTTTTTTTTTTTTACCTTAAAAAAAATATCTAACATTGCCGAAGTGGTCACAGAATTTTTGACATTTAAAAAAAAAAAAAAACATTAATAACAATTAAATATGAAGATTTAAAGATTGCTCCATTGAAATGCATTGGAGAGCGCCAGGTAGCGAGAGGTCATACCTGGCGCTGTGATGGGATTAGCAGCGGCGCTGTTCGTTGCAGTCCGCTACATGATGAATCCCGCGCTAGCTGACGCTCTCGCCGGCGCTAGCCTCATTTATATATTTATGATAAATATATATTTATGATAAATGCGTGATTGTGTTCGCCGCCTGGCGTTCTGGCGTCGGTAGCCGCCGATAGCTGGCGATACCTGGCGCTAGTGAGACACTACCTGGCGCTATCCCTTGATAAATAAGCCCCAAAGTCTTCAGTTTTCCGAGAGTTAGAAGGAGCAATGGATCAGACACACCACGATCACGGATCGGACCCTCTGTATGTGACCCCAAAACCATTTTGTATCCTGGATTTATCCTAGATTCCAAGGGGCTGGGCAGATGCCATCCCCCATAAGTGTGTGCTGGGGGCCAGGCTGATATTTTATTAGCCTGGGAGCAAATTATTTGTAGTCACCCTTTTACTACTCCAAGTTGCTCCCCCACCTTTCCTTATCAGTGGGGTTTTCTGTTTCTAGCTAGATAGGGATTTATTGCCCCTGTGTCCAGGAAGACTTTGAAGGAATGTTTATTTTGGTTATAGGATATGTGTAGGAATGCTGGGGATGAGGCAGAGGGGGGAAATCATGACATAAATTAGGACATTGGATGTCACAGGGTGGATGTCCAAGCATCCGTGGGCAGGGTGTACCAAAAAAAGAGGCTTCAGGCAACAGTTCAGTCCCCAACCAGGGTCTGATTCTCAGCTATAACCAGCCAGACTGAATGTGGTGCTCCTTGCACAGTGTCTCTTTTTGATCATGTTTTGCACTTGTGGGCTGCTTCCCACCATTTTGGAGAGCTTTCTGGTTCGTCATACTAATTTTGCTAAGCCGTGTAGTTGGTTTCCTTATCTATTCTCTCTTCTAATACTAGGGCACCATGTGAATATATATTCTTATGATTACGTTCGAACTTGTGCTAATCATCACTGCAGTCGAATCTATTCTGTGCGTGCAAAACCAATGTTTGTGTACTTACAGACGAACAAGCAGTGTTAGCATTTGCATGGCGAACAGCAAGAAATGTATGCAGAAAAGGCAGATCTGTGCTAATATATACACGCATGGATGCTTATAAAATTGCCTAGTCTTTTTGCAGATACATGTATATATGATTATGGCTGAAGATAGTAGATACATGCTTCCTGTTCTAAGCAGGTAAGCATCGATAAGCATCTATGCATATATCTATGCAAATAGATACCTGTATTTTTCGCCATAAAAGACGCACCTGTCCATAAGATGCACCTAGGATTTGGAGGAGGAAAATAAGAAAAAAAAATTGTGAACCAAATGTTGTGCTCACCCCCCACCCCAAGAACCAAATAATAGGCAGGATGCAGAATTCCCTACTTACAGGCAGAGTGGCATTCCCCCCATTCCACAAAGACAGTGTGGCATTCCCCCCTCACATTCCTCATAGGTAGTGTGGCATTTCCCCCCACCCATTCACCATAGGTAATGTGGCATTTTCCCCCTCACATTTCCATAGGCATTCCTCCCTTCCCATTCCCATAGGCAGTGTGACATCCTTCCTCCTATTCCCATAGGCTGTGTGGCATTTCTCCCTTCACATTTCCATAGGTAGTATGGCATTCCTCCCTTTCCATTCCCATAGGTAGTGTGACATCCCTCCTCTCATTCCCATAGGCAGTGTGGCATTCCTCCCTTCACATTTCCATAGGCAGTGTGGCATTTTCTCCCTCCCATTCCCCATAGGCTATGTAGCATTTCCCCCCTCACATTTCCATAGGCAGTGTGGCATTCCTCCCCTCCCATTCCCATAGGCAGAGTGACATCCCCCCTCCCATTCCCATAGGCAAAGTGGCATTCCTCCCTTCACATTTCTATAGGCAGTGTGGCATTCCCCCTCCCATTCCCAGAGGTAGTGTGACACCCCCTTCCATTCCCATAGGCAGCGTGGCATTCCCCCCCTCCTATTTTCCATAGGCAGCGTGGCATTCCAACCTCCCATTTCCCATAGGCAGTGTAACATCCCCCCTCCCATTTCCTATAGGCAGTGTGGCTTCTCCCCTCTCCCATAGGCAGTGTGGTACCCCCCTCTCATTTCCTATAGGCAGTGTGGCATTCTCCCCTCTCCCATTTCCCATAGGAAGTATGGCATTCCCCCCCCATTCCCCATAGGCAGTGTGGCATTCCCCCCTTCCATTTCCCATAGGCAGTGTGGCATTTACCCCTCCCATTTCCCATGGACAGCAAACACTAGAAAACACACCTTACGTTTACCTGCTACTCAGCGGTGGCGGGACAGCACGGCTGGTGGGTACATCGGTCAGGGATCATTTACCCTGCCCGCCTGCCTGCCACTCCTCTATCTTCTGGCCTCCTGTGGCCCGGCCAGCAGCACGGAAGTGATATATATGGGAACACACTGACATTGGCTACCTCAAATCCCATGGGTTTTATTTTCCGTGGGGGGGGATTAAAGAGTTTCCTTCCCTCATAATTGGCATATTTGCACGCATCATTTAGATAATATTATCCACACTATACACACAACTTTATTGACTTGTATAGGGAACAGTGCAATACTTTTGTGAGATTTAGCCTAATACTAGAGGTCCTTTTGTCTAGGATGTGGTTTTTAATTGGTTTTTAACTGTATGTGTTAGATGTTTGTTATGTCCAATTGCATGCTCATTTACAATACAAAGAAAGTCTTTATTCATTTCTTAAGCAGGAAATCTTTAGTGGGCATATCTAGTAGCCCACAAGGGTCTTAGCAGCAATATTTAAAATTTTTGTTAACTGTTTGTGTGTAATGTGTAATCTTATTTCACAATTATATTCACAATAGTGAAATTATTTTAGATATATTTATGTTCCTCCTGATTTATCTGTATTTCTGTGATCTTTTAAAATGCTATTGTGTTTTACATTTATTAATAGTTACTCCTCTGTGTTCCTCCTGTAGTCCCCCTAAACTTATCCAACATTGCCCCTGGAATGTGCCTAGCTAACCTATGCTCCCCTCTTCCCTGGCAATAGGATTGATTATGCACCAGGTGAAAAAATGTGCTACTTTTAGGAGAGAAAGTGAATGGCTATTTTCTCTCCGAAAAAGTAGCACGCTTTTTCTCCAGGTGCTGAATCGACCCCCTTATGTAAAAAAAAAACAAAAAAAAAACAATAAATAGGACTATATACACACACAAGAAAAAAGGTGGTTGCTTTTTTCCATATAAGCACGTGTTTGGGTAAATAGTGTCCTTGCCTAGCCTAAGTACATTATGTTGTCATTTTGAAGGTTGTTGTGCTCAGCACAATATATGCATGGATAAGTCTATTTTCGCAAGAGAAAAGGCCACATACGCCAGGTAAATGCTGGAGAGAAATTACTGCATACCTTGGCGCCTTTTTATCACATGGGAAAGGTCAGGTGACTCATGTGAAGGTCAGGCTGAATTATGCGAACATGCCTTCGCATGTTGAAAAATGTTTGCATGCAAAAATATCTTTCGACATGCATAAGTGATTCACAAAGCAAAAAATGGTGCTGATTTGCAACACTGAAAAATAGCATGAGAAAAACAGTGTGAAAATTCCAGTTCCAACAGTGCAGAATCGGCCCTAATGTGTCTTGACTCCTAGCTTCTCTGCCTAGATCCCTGCTATCACATACTTTCTAAAGTTCTGATACTATTTGTATTTCCCAGACACTTAGTTAACCCCTATTTCTCCTCTTGTACTTCCTTCATGCACCCACACCATATAATATGCAACCCTCAAGCCCTCTGTTAGTGTAGTTCCCCCTGGTAACTGCCCCCAAGTGCAACAGGCATGCCAGTTAATAAAAGTGCTCTGGAGAGTGCTCTGCTGAGAGCTGAGCCAGCAAGTCCTGCTGGTTGCCAGGACACCGACATCTTCCGGGTGCTGAGCCACAGCCAAGTCTGCCGGGTGCCGATCCGTAGCTGAGCCTGCCGGGAGCTGATTCACAGCCGAGTCTGCCGTGGGCCGATCCACAACCGAGTCTGCCGTGGGCCGATCCACAACCGAGTCTGCTGGGTGCCGATTCACAGCCGAGTCTGCTGGGTGCCGATTCACAGCCGAGTCTGCCGGGTGCCGATTCACAGCCGAGTCTGCCGGGTGCCGATCCACAGCCGAGTCTGCCGGGTGCCGATCCACAGCCGAGTCTGCCGGGTGCCGATCCACAGCCGAGTCTGCCGGGTGCCGATCCACAGCCGAGTCTGCCGGGTGCCGATCCACAGCCGAGTCTGCCGGGTGCCGATCCACAGCCGAGTCTGCCGGGTGCCGATCCACAGCCGAGTCTGCCGGGTGCCGATCCACAGCCGAGTCTGCCGGGTGCCGATCCACAGCCGAGTCTGCCGGGTGCCGATCCACAGCCGAGTCTGCCGGGTGCCGATCCACAGCCGAGTCTGCCGGGTGCCGATCCACAGCCGAGTCTGCCGGGTGCCGATCCACAGCCGAGTCTGCCGGGTGCCGATCCACAGCCGAGTCTGCCGGGTGCCGATCCACAGCCGAGTCTGCCGGGTGCCGATCCACAGCCGAGTCTGCCGGGTGCCGATCCACAACCGAGTCTGCCGAGTGGCATTCCACAGACGAGTCTGCAGGGTGCGATCCACAGCCAAGCCTATTGGGCACCAATCCACAGCCACAGCCGAGTCTGTGGGTGCCGAACCGCCGTTGAGTCTGCTGGGTGGCAGGCCACCAATGAGTCTGCCGGTTGCCAGGCCACTGTTGAGTCTGCTGGGTGCTGATCCACAGCCGAGTCTGCCAGGTGCCAATGCACAGCCCAGCCTGCCAGATGCTGATCCACTACCAAGCCTGCCAGGTGCCAAGCCAGCATATAGTCTGCCGGGTTAGATCCACAGCCGGGTCTGCGGGGTACCGATCCACAGCCGGGTCTGCGGGGTACCGACCCACAGCCGGGTCTGCGGTGTGCCGATCCACAGCCGGGTCTGTGGGGTGCCGATCCACAGCCAGGTCTGTGGGGTGACAATCCACAGCCAAGTCTGTGGGGTGACGATCCACAGCTGAGTCTGCCAGGCCGGGCCATTTCTTGCCTCGAATGGTCCGAGACATTGCTTGGGGTGCCAGGTACCCAGGGGCCTGAAATTGGGTCTGTTGGGTTGCACTAAAACTTAAAACTAACATTTACTATGGCTTCACGCCCCTCAAGTGAGGTACAGAGCGTTAATAATTAATGCAGAGAGCGCAAGCAGAAGCCTTGCAGTAGGCTTGTATCCTGGATTCCGCCTTTGTAATTCTCCCGGCCTTTGGATCACATGACTATGCCTATGTCATGTATAAGAGAATCACACAGGCGGCAACCCGGATACAAGCAAACCGCATGTCTTCTGCTCAAACTCCCTGCATGCATTTTCCACACCCTGAACCTCGCATGATGGGCGCCCAGTCATAGTAAAGGTTAGTAATAAGTTTTAAAGTGCAAACCCCCCTCCTGGAATATCGGCAGTGGGGGGAGGGGTTGTGAGTGAGTGGGGGTATGCAGGGCCCAGCTCCTCGGGGTGGTATGACGCTTCCAACCCTGTGTTATCCACCTATCCAAGGGTGCTTTTCGCTGCAATCCACACAGAAAAGGTGCTCCCCTCCATGCCACACTGGACCTTTATGCCACCAAGCAGCCCCCCCCCCCAAAAAAAATGTACATGATTCTCTATCCCTCTCCCCAAGTATTCAGACAGGGCCCCCTGAAAGGACATGCTTCTCCCCTAGGTATCCAGACAGGCCCCCCTACAAAAGGTGCTCCCCTGAGTATCCAGGCAGGCCCCCCTTCTTAAAGGAGCTCTATCGCAAAATTGTGTACTATTAAAAATCCATATTAACGGGTCGACTAATGAGAGGAGGGGTCACTTATACACCAGAACTGAATAAAACTCCCACCAAGCTTGTGATTCCTTCTCCTGTCAGGAATAAAAACCAAGGGTGACAGGTTTAGTGCATCAGGGAAGGCAGAACATGTCACCCCTGATTTCATCTTCCTTCCATTAAAATAAAAAAAACAAGCCTGGCTGGCTAGCTATTGATGTAAGTGACCTCTGCTCCCGCCATCCAGCATACTTATAAGGATTTTCATCATTGGGCCATTATTCAGGGAGGCATTGCAAATCCCTACGAAAGTTAGGTTACTGGTATAAGACTCCAAGGCTAGCCTCCCCTAGGGAATCCCAAATTGGGTGCGGTATGGCAAAATGCCACAGACATCCCAATGCAGCAACAGCATGTACGTGTTCTTTAAATGCCCTGTGTGCGTTGGAAGCCTCATGTTTGTTACACCACTTATTAGCCTTGAAACTGCCCTGCTGCCAGGTGCCGATCCACAGCCCAGTTATCACGAGTCTGCCAGATGCCAAATCAGTGCCAAGTCTGCCTGGTGCCTAGTCAGGACTGAGTCTGCCGGTTGCCCTGGTGCTGAACCAGCGCTGAGGTGCCGAGCCAGCACCAAACCTTCCAGTTTTTGAGCCACAGCCTTCCATTTGCCAAGCTAGCATCGAGGCTGCCAGTTTCCGAGCCAGCACTGAATCTGCCAGTTGCGGAGCCACAGCCGAAGCCTGCCAGTTTCTGAGTCACAGAAAGTGTTGCAATACCTGGAGGATTGTTTAGGAGGAGGGAGGTACGTGGTAATGTGGCAGCTTTTTGGAGGGCTATGTTAATGCTAGAGGAGGGATTTCCCGGTTCTTTAAAGTCTTAAGCCATCTTCTTGGCTCTGGTCTGAAAAGCGTTATCATTGTCGACAATTCATCTTAGTCGGACAAACAGACTATAGGGAAGGCCATTTTTCAATCTTCTGGGGTGGAAACTAGTCGCGTAGGCGTTGCGGTCTGTCGGCTTTGCGTAGAGATCTGTGTAGGGTGCCATCGGCAAGACTGACCCAAACATCTAAGGAATGTACCTGGTTGTTATCTGCTTCCATACTGAATGAAATGGTTGGCCATGCATGATCAAGGTTATCTTCAAACGTCCTGAGACTGTCTAGGTCGCCTCTCCAAAGGAAGAAAATGTCATCAATATATATCCAACGCATGCTTAAGGTATAACAAATGTGGGTAATTCTGCCATAAATAGGTTAGCATACGCAGGAGCAACGTTAGACCCCATGGTTGTCCCTTGTTTTTGTAAATAAAATGTGTCGTTGTAAATGGAGTAATTCTTAGTAAGAATTATCGTAAGGAGTTCCATTTGACAGGCAAATACCAGGCACCGCTCTCCTCCGCTCTCGCACTCCGGACATCGCTCTGAAGAAGGTTTTGACCTGAAACACCTGTCAGCAGCAGATCCCAGCGCATACTACAGCTAGACCTGTTTGGACATTCCCAGGACTTTTCCCTGCGCAGCTTTTAGCACAACAACAAGTGCCTCTTAAACAATCCTCCAGGTATTGCAAGACTTTGAAACTTTACAAATATCTTTGCAATAGCAAGAAGTGGCAGAACTGTTTCAACTTTCATAAATCAACCACTTGATATGCTGAATAGATTGCCAATATTGTATCCTGCTTACAATATAAGAAGCTGCATCTTACATAAAATATCCAGGTCTCCACTCAGCACTTTTTGTATATATTGTAAATATTAATTGTGATTTTGGTATATAGTGTTTCCCCTTTCCCCCCCTACCCTATGTATTATATACCCTCAAGTGTACCTAAACCCCCACCTTGTGATTAACCTGATTGTACTCGAATAAATTATTTTCTAGTTTGCATCAAATATTAAGTGTGCATTTATAATCAGTTCCTTGATCTGCTCCAGTTCTGCGCCCAGTCCTCCAGCTACAACTGTATCGTGAAGGCAGATCCAGCTTACCCCAGCACATGTTTTCGATGCAAAGCACAGTTTTTTATGTGTGGTGGACATGCCCTGAGTACATGGGGGTGCTCTAAACATGCTAGGGCAGGTCGTTCACCGTGTTCACTGGATTACCACATGTAAACCCACACAGTGTTACTAAAAATCAACATAAACAAATACCTTTTGTTTTTCTGGTAGCTAAGCAATTTATTGCAAAGGCATGGAAAAAAGTACTTTTTCCGAGAAGTACATGGTCGACTGAGCAGAGTTTCGGTCAATGAAAAGTTGACAAGCATGCTGAATGATACCAACAAAAAGATTCTCAAAGTTTTGGAGCCTTGGATTAAATATTATACAACAGAGAGACCCTAACTTGTTGAGTTGGCTTTAGTATTCACTCTGCCCCAACCCCTCAGACTTTCCTACTTCCACCACCCAGTTTTGTGATTTAAAAACAAAACAATGCAAATAGTGAATAATATTTAAAAAATCACAAATTCAACAAATGTAACATTTTGAATGAAGACTTCTCAGCACCAAAGATGCTTTTAGTGATTTAAAGCGGACCAAAATCAAATGAACTTGGGTGAAATACATTTAGCCAAAATCCCTGCTGATACTCCCTTCTCAGGGTGTAGAACTAGAAATGAATATTTTCACTTTTCAAATAGTCCTGGAACACTGTTTTTTTTACTGTCCCTCTCTGTAAGATGGCAGGCACCAGTCATTGCACAGGTGTGCCAATTACATCATTGCCACACACAACAGTGGCAATGAGTGGAGGAGGTGGAGCTTTACAGCTAAACAGGCACCATTATCTTGGATTAGAGTGAAGCAGGAGCAGTGAAAATTAGCAAGAGGTATTTCTATATGGGGGGAGCAATTCAGAGGATGCTAGTTTAAAAAATGGGTTTTGGTCCGCTTTATTCCGAAAATACGAGCCAGTTTTGCACGCTTTTCACTTACTGAAGTAATTTTCGTGTGTAAACGAAAGTTATTTACATGCATTAACAAGCATATTTGACTGCCCAAATCAAGTCGAAGTTACATTTTTGCGCATGTGATCCGATTTTCCAACAAAAACATTTTTTATGTGTATATGCAATAATTTGCTGATTTTATATCTTATATCGATTTTATGTTTGTTTTAGGTTTTTTTTTATTATTTTAAAATATAACAATTTTTGCAACAATAATCTTTTAGTAGTTTTCAGTTCTTTAAAATTTTGCAGAAATACTGGCCTCATGTTTTTTCTCTCTCTCTAATCTTCAATTTAACAAGCTACATCTTTGTTCATGTTTTGTGTCCTCCATCATACAAAAATTGGGTGCTGGTGCCCCCGGGTGCATCCGAAAATCAAGTGATTGGCTGGCGGGGGTCATGTATTTTCGGCATTACACTTTGTATGGGACACATGACTGCCGCCAGCCAGTTTTGCTTAATGAGCGAGGTTACAGGTAAGGTTTATGGGGAGAGGGAAACAATATGTATCCCCCTAACCTATTAATCAATGTGACTGGAGGTTTGACCCTTTAACTGCCAGCCTACCTGGAGATGTTTTCACCCTCTGTTGCCAGCCCATTTTCAATATTTTGCGCTATATATGTTCAACTGAATTTTGAAGGGATTTCCCAGGAAAATTATATATTGTTTTTTTTCAGCAGAGCCTGGGCTTTAACATGAAATGTCTTGTTTGTCCTTGTCTTAGTGTATTCTCAATATTTTAGGGTGAAATATATGCAATAAAAAGTTTTACAAAAAAATCATATTGCATATAAAAGCCCCATTACTTCCGGTTACAACAGTACCACATATGTATTGGTAGACATCCTTTCCTGCCCAGGTGACTCCACCATTTACAAGTAAACTACAACTACTATCCACACTATATAGGGTTTTAAAAAAAAATGGTATGTGCCCCCCTACCCGGGAGGGGAACGCTGCACTTTTTTTTAATTTTTAAGGGTTAAGGGGGTCCCCCTTTCCCAGCATAACCAGGCAGTAGCTATGGGGGCTTGCAGACCAGGGCTTGGATGCCAGCCTCAGTGGCTCTAAAGGCTACAAGCCCGCACTGCCTTCGTGGCCCCTGGGCTCTTCTGCCCCCCCTCTGGGGAGACAGGCAGTGGGCAGCTGGGGGTTAATGGCAAGTCACCCGCTAGCAATAGATGATTGCCAGACTCTGAGGCTTGTGAACTGTTATAGAGGTCTCATAGATCCCTTACCAGTTCACAAAGGGGTAAATGTAAAAAAACACACACATCAAAAAATAAAATGTATTTTTTTTTTTCTAATAGTTAACTTCAATCGCTCCATCCCCGAAAACTGTGTCCCACGCGATCACTCTTGTTTTACTCTTCTGCTGCTGCTGGAAGCCTTTTATACCTGTTGAGTGATGGGACATAAAGGGTTAACTTAAAAAATACATTTTTGTGGGGATTTTAAAGAGCTAAACAAACTCCCCTAAAAATCCCCCTAAAAACCTTAGTGAGGAAAATCACTTCCTCGTTTAGCTTTCAGTCCCCACCCCCACTGATCTAGTCTATCAATCAACCTTCAGTAGATCAAGAATGGAAACACCCCCCCACTCCCTGGCCAGACGTCCTTTTTGGCTGCCTCTCTCTGCAGCTCTGAACCCCAGCTCTCCTCTTTCCTCTCACACTCATCACAGTGTGCTTACATCACAGCTGTTGCCACACCCACTGTTTTTCTTCATTTTTTCTGTGAATCTTCAATGCTCTAATACTTTCTGAAAATGGATTGAAGTTTAGGGCAGTGCAGTGTGTAGCCCGAGGCAATGGGACAAAAATCGGGTTGCCTTTAGTATAACTTTAAGAGGAGCTTAAAACCTGGTGCATATTAAACGTTTTGAAGGACTATATTGAGGAGAACCTGCAAAAAGAGTTTATTCGTTGATCTTCTTCACCACCAACCTTCAGCTCCATCAGGTCCATGTCAAAAAGGTTTTACAATGTCTGCGAGATCGTCACCTTTATATTAAACTGGAGAATTGTGAATTTGAAAAGACTCAATTGTACAATTATTTGGCTTCATACTCTCTGCTACTAACAGTAATGGATCCCAATAAGATCTTGGAAATCCTGGAATGTCCTGTTCCCAGCTAACACATAGAAGTCCAGCACTTTGTGGGATTTTTACAATTTCTACAGAAAATGTATCTGTGGTTCTCGAAGGTCATCAAGTCTATCACAGATCTAACCAAGAATCTAAAGTCAAATGGTCCAAGGCAGCACAGGAAGCTTTTGATAAATTAACCCTTTAACTGCCAGCCTACCTAGAGATTTTGTCACCCTCTGTTGCCAGACCATTTGTCAATATTTTGCGCTATACGTGTTCAACTGTGATTTTTGAAGGGCTTTCCAAGGAAAATTATATATACCGCCGCGGAGCGGCAATTTAGCTGCATGTTCACAGCAAGCCGGCCCTGGGTGGGCATGGCCTGTGACTACTGCCAGCGTCACGCTGGCAGGAGTCACAGGCCACGCCCACCTCGGGCCGGAATCGTCTCGCTCTGAACTTGCGGCTGACTGCCGCTCCTCACCGGCGTTCCCCACCGCCTCTTGTACTCTTACAGGGCCGGTGGGGAGCCGCAAGTTCACAGCGTCTCGTTCCGGTCGGGGGTTGGGCGTGGCCTGTGACTCCTGCTAGCCCCCATGGGCGGGAATCGGCCTGCTCTGAACCTGTGCCGGGGAGTACACAGTACGTTTTTTTTTTGTTTTTTTTTTATTATGCTGCACATTGGGGATGCCTGCACATTGGGGATTCCTGCACATGCACATTATATTGGGGATGCCTGCACATTGGAGATGCCTGCACATTGTATTGGGGATGCCTGCACACTATATAGGGGATGCCTGCACATTGTTTTGGGGATGCCTGCACACTGTATTGGGGATGCCTGCACATTGTATTGGGGATGCCTGCACACTGTATTGGGGATGCCTGCACACTGTATTGGGGATGCCTGCACATTGGGGATACCTGCACATGGTATTGGGGGTTGCCTGCACACTGTATTGGGGATGCCTGCACATTGTATTGGGGATGCCTGCACATTGTATTGGGGATGCCTGCACATTGCATTGGGGATGCCTGCACACTGTATTAGGGATGCCTGTACATTGTATTGGGGATGCCTGCACATTGTATTGGGGATGCCTGCACATTGCATTGGGGATGCCTGCACATTGCATTGGGGATGCCTGCACACTGTATTAGGGATGCCTGCACATTGTATTGGGGATGCCTGCACATTGTATTGGGGATGCCTGCACATTGTATTGGGGATGCCTGCACACTGTATTGGGGATGCCAGCACATTGTATTGGGGATGCCTGCACATTGTATTGGGGATGCCTGCACACTGTATTGGGGATGCCTGCACACTGTATTGGGGATGCCTGCACACTGTATTGGGGAAGCCTGCACACTGTATTGGGGATGCCTGCACACTGTATTGGGGATGCCTGCACACTGTAAGGGGGAAGCCTGTACATTGGGGATGCCTGCACACTGTATTGGGGAAGCCTGCACACTGTATTGGGGAAGCCTGCACACTGTATTGGGGATGCCTGCACACTGTATTGGGGATGCCTGCACACTGTATTGGGGATGCCTGCACACTGTTTTGGGGATGCCTGCACACTGTATTGGGGATGCCCGCACACTGCCTGTATTGGGGATGCCCGCACACTGCCTGTATTGGGGATGCCAGCACACTGCCTGTATTGGGGATGTCAGCACACGGCCTATTTCGGGGATGCCTGCACACTGCCTGTATTGGGGATGCCCGCACACTGTCAATATTCGGGATGCCAGCACACTGTCTGTATTGGAGATGCATGCACACTGCCTGTATTGGGAATACTGCTTACTGCCTGTAATGTGGGGTCTGTAATGGTGTGATCAGGGAATTCTGCACACTGTCTATAATGGGGTGATTGGTAGGGGGTATTTTAGCACATCTTTTGGTTCAGAATATTTTTTTCTAATTTTTCTCTTCCAAATCCAGGGTGCGTCTTATAGGGCGAAAAATGCTGCAGTTTTTCAGAAGAGTCTGTGTTTTAACATGAAATATTTTGTTGAAGGGAGTTCCAGGGATTTCCCAGGAAAATTATATATTGTTTTTTTCAGCAGAGTCTGGGCTTCAACATGAAATGTCTTGTATGGCCTTTTTTTTAGTGTATTCTCAATACTTTTGGTTAAAATATGTGCAAAAAAATTATAATAATCGATTTTTTGCAATTTGTAGTGTTTTTTGTAATAAAAAATGTAAATTTGTTAATAAAATCTTATTGCGTGTGAAACCCCAATTTCTTCGGTTACAGCGGTACCACATATGTATAGGTAGAAACCCCTTCCTGCCCAGGAGACTCCCCCAAACTGAAACAGTGCTTGAGGAGATTTTCAGATAAAATACAACTGTGATATGTGCTATGCGCATCTTGCAGTTTTTCCAGAAAAACAACCCTTTACATTTGAAATACCCCCCACAAACTATATATTCTCTGTACACACCCCAAGCTTTTTAGACGTACCAGGCTTGTTTATGTGGGCATAGTTTTCTGGAAGTAATCCCTCAATCAATTCTTTAGTTGCACAGAGTTTTCCTAAAAAATAATAAAAAAGAAGAATCAAGCCACATTTTCCTAAAAAAACTATAAGCAAACAAGAAAAATCTGAAAAAGCAACATGCCCCAAACAGAACAATAACCAGCATATATAGCTACTGTCAATGGAAGAGTTGCCAAACACCCCAAAGTAAAGCATGCGCATAACGGTAATTTTACTTGAAAATTTCAACTCTGCTGACAAAGTGCGCACCTTGCAATTTTTCAACTAAAACAACCCTTTACATTTGGAATATCCCCCATAAACCATATTCCCTGAAAGTGCACATGTTAAGCTTTATAAGCGTACCCAGCTTGTTGTAGTCGGCTCACCTTTCTGGAAGTAATATTTTGAAGAATTCTTAGGTTGCACAGGGTTTCCCTAACAAAATGTATAAAAAAGCTGAATAAAAAACATGTTTTCCTAAAATATTAATATGCAAACAAGAAAAAACAAGCTAAATCTGAAAGTGCAAGGTCCCCTGAGCAGAACATAACATGCATAGGTACTATTAACCCTTTTAATTGCCTGCCTACTTGAAATGTTGTCACCCTCTGTTGACAGGTCATTTTTCCCCATTTTGCGCCATGTTTAACCGTGATTTTGCCAGAATTTCCAGGAAAATTATATATATATATATATATATATATATATATTTTGCAGCAGAGTTTAGGCTTTAACATGACATGTCTTGTTTGTAATTTTTCTACTGTTTTTCAAAATATTTTTGCGTAAAAAAACAAAAGAATAATTAAAAAATTGTCTCCTTTATTTTAATTAAAACATTTGTTTTACTAATGAAAACTATATTGCATGTGAAAGCCCCATTTCTCCCGATTACAACGGTACCACATATGTATCGGTAGCCCCCACCATTCTTGCCCAGGAGACCCCCCAAACTGAAAAGAGCACTTTATAACATTTACAAATAAAATACAACTACTATCCACACTATAAACATAGGGGGTTAATTTAAAAATAAAAGGCATAGGATCCCCCCTCCTGGGGGGAACCCAGTTTTTGGGGAATTTTAAAATCCCCCCCAAAAATGACATGGGGTCCCCCTTACCCATCATAACCAGCCCGCGACCAGCTATGGGGGCTTGTAGGAACAGGGCGCAGGGCCAGCTTTGGTGGCCCCCCACCCTGCCGGCTACAAGCTCTGTGGGCCCGAGCTCTTCTGCCCGCCCATGGGCTTTGGGGAGGCAGGTAATTGGGGGTGCCGGGGGTTAATGGCAAGTCACCCGCTAGCTGCAGGTGACTTGCCAGCCCCCAGTCTTGTGGACTGGTATAGGGGTCTCATGGACCCCTTACCAGTTCACAAAGGGGTTACAGTAAAAATAAACACACGGACACATAAGAAAAAAAAATGACATTTATTTATTTTTTTCTCTACTCACCTCCGAGGTCCCGATCCTTTCCCACAATGCTCCGATGACAGCTCTTGGGTAATCGGTGAAGGAGGGCTGGGGGGCATAGATCAGAGGAATCTCGCCCCCTCCAACCTTCCTCCTCCGAGCACCCGGAGCGACTGAGCTTCTCGGGTCGGTCGGCTGCCGGGTGACAGGTGCAGGGTCATCGATGACGTCACCCTACCCTCAAAGGGCGGGACTAGCAGCCGTTGACCCAGGAAGTGACCCAGGCGATCAGACCCCCCCCCCCCAGTGAAGAGGAGACGGCCGCAGGTGAGTCAATTTTTTTTAATAACAGTTAACTGTGGAAACGGCCAAAGCAGGGGGAGGGCTCAGGTGAGTTTTTAACTTTTATACTTTTTTTCTGTGGGGGTTTAAAGTCAGCTACGTGAGACTCACGTAGCTGGCACAAGAAGGGTTAAAGCACTCCCATTTGGCATCTGTATTCTTATTCCATAACACATGCTCTTAGTCTATGTCCTGGAGTGCAGCCTTGAACCTGGGGAAGTTGGCCTTTTTAAAATGTAGTGTTTTCCCCTCCCAGCCAGAGAATGTTTTTTACAGTTTATGTTGAATACAACTACATTATGGTCACTGTTACCCAGATTTTCATGAACTGTTACAGTACGTACCAAGTCATCTTTCGATATTACCAGATCCAATAGAGCATCACCTCTATTAGGTGCCTCCACCAGGTGCCCCATGAAGTTATCTTGCAGCAAGCTCAGGAATGTTCTCCCCCTTGCAGCTAAAGCAGATCCATGGCTCTAGCCAATACATGGGTAGTTGAAAACCTACATTATCACCACTGACCCTCTATTGCCTTAGTTATGTTTTGGGGTTTATAAATTACACCAAGATGTATTTTAACATTGTTTTAATCACCCCATACCTCTACCCACAATGATTCCACATCTTCACAATCCCCAGCTAGTATCCCTTCATTAATATATGCTTTGAAATCTTGTTTTAAATAAAGACACACTCCGCCCTTTCCCATTTGCTTTGTCTTTCTGAAAGAGGGTAAATCCTTGAAGATTAACAGCCCAATCATGTGTGTAGTCCAGCCATGTCTCAGCCACACCAATAACATCAAATGTTTTCTTCTAGTACCAGGACCTCAAGCTCCCCCACTTTTCTTGCCAGACTTCTGGCATTTGTGAACATGCACTTCAAGTTGCCATCCAATTTAACACATTCGGCTTTAGTGTCATTAACTCTTGCACTATTGTGCCCACATACTTTTTTATTGCGGATTTGTAACACATGGATCTCCTTATCCAACATAGCAGTCCTCCTCTCCCCCTCCTATTTCTCCACCGACCATCGTATGCTGTCCCCTGCTATCCCAGTAACCTGTCTTTTCCTTTGCATTCACTCTTGCCTTCATTTCTAGTTTAAATACTCTTCCACCTTTCATTCAGGTGCATTTAGAATACAGTTTGTACCCTAGAGAAAAGTCTGCCTATAAGGGAGGGATGTTGCTCACTGCATGTAATCTGGGATGCCACAAACTGCCTGTAATGCAGGAGATTCTTCACACTGTCTGAGATTGGGAAGGGGATATTATCACACCATTTGGTTCAGAATATTTTTTTCTTATTTTTGTCCTTTGCACCCTGGGTGCGTCTTATGATCAGGTACATCTTATGGAGTGAAAAATACGGTATATGTATATTTATGATGCGATATTAAGATACTATACTGGGCCAGGAACAGTACAACAGGGCTGGTGTTCTCCAAAAAGTCCCGGGCCGTTTTTTTCTTTTAACGGTTTTTAAAATACAAATCAGCAGTACAAATGTACAGTATGGCCCTTGCAAGGGGATAGCATACATAGTATACATTTCTAGTAAACATTTCTTTATATTAATAAAGTCAGGCTGTTATTAACAAGGATGACATTGGATGTTAATGCTCCTCTAATTGAAGATTGAATGGGGGCTGTACTGGTATGGTCAACAGATCTATCACTTTTTTCTTTTGGGGGTTTCAGGATTAGAGTAGTGTTTGCTTCTGTAAATCATAGCATTTCTGCCCTGTTTTGAAGTATAGTGTTGAAGAGGTCCTGTAATACTCCCACCCCCCCCCAATGTCTTTCAATTTTCTCTATGCCAATAAATGTCATGTCTGCATGGTCTTGATTGTGTGCAACTTAAAAATTAGCTCAGAAGCTGTGTGCTTCAAAACCATGCTCAATGTTGTATATATGTTCTCTCGCTCTTGTTTTCAGGGGTCGACTTGTCCTACTTATATATTGTTTTGGACATAGACAGGTAAATACACAACATATTTCGAATGGCACATTGTAATCTTAACAGTATTCATTTTACCTGATATCTGGCAACCTTTACTGCCACATCTATAAAATCCTCGAAGATCCATAGTTGTTAGTTGGATCCTTTCCTGAGGGTCTACATAACTATTTGTAAGTTTGTCTTACAGATTAGGTGCCTCTCTGAAGATTACCTGTGCTTTTTCAGGAAGGTATGAAGTTAATACTAAAAGGTGCCAGTATCCTGTAAAGAAGGCAAAGTCCATTCTATTTTTGCCTATGTACCTGAATCTCTCTGTATTTTTGTCCCTCAATAGATCAGAGCGTTCACAGATAGTTGGAAAAGGGATATCCCAAGGAAGCTGTAAGAGAGCAACTGAGGACCTGTGAACGCTCAGATCTATTGAGAATTCATCATGAATAACACACTAAGGAGCAGTGAAGCACACATGAGCCCAGAGGAGTGGGCTGCCCAAAACTCAGTTCCCAAGAAGCAATTGGGAGTTAAGTGGGAATTGATCCTGCTATCCTCCACTCTCAAAAACAAATTCCTAACCACTAGGCTACAGCTTCCCCACATTAGGTCACGACTCACCCACACAAAGCTCATCTCATGCTCCCTCTTACCAGACGCCAGACAAGGGAAGCGAGGATGTGCTTTTGTTTCAGCCCCAGAGTGCTGTCTGGTTCTTGCCACAGATCAGCCTATTAGCAGGTGGTATTTTGGTCTGTTATCAAGCTTACTTTTTATTTTAATACTCCAAACGAGGGGCACTATTCAGGATTTCCAAGGTACATTTTCCTAGCTGAGCTTATTCTGCTCGAGGACATGGAAATTGTGGCAAAATGCAACTCTGTACCTGTACCCTATATTAGGTGTGCAGCCATTTCAGGTTCCCCGGTTGTATGGAGCACTGCAAGGAAAAGGTATATGTCTTGTAATTCCGAGGCTTACTGGTGGTGGATTAGACTGAAGATTGTAATTATTCCTGGTCCATTCACACTTTAACTTACTCCAACCTACCCATCCCACTACCAATATACCAGCATCTGAAGTTGGTCAAAAATATAACTGGAGTATTGGTCTACTTGCAATGATTGTTGCACATAACTGCTGTGGGAACTTGCAGGGAGGTGATTTCTACTGTGGGGCATTGCAAATCGTGATGCCCCCTTCGGGAGCACTGAAAGTGGAACTAATTGTTAGGCACTTACCTCACCGCCGTTCCGGGTCCCGCGGCGCGTTGCCGGGTGGCTCCCACCGGGCTGCGGCCCGACGGTCCCCGGGTCTGCCAGCTCCTCGGCACCGTCGCGGGGATCGGGGGCTGGCGGTGCAGGACGCCGTGGGTGGCCGCGTCGCAGCCCGCTCCGCGCGGCTGCGCGGCCCTGCGGCTCTCCCCTCTGACTCGGCGCTTCCCCTTCCTGGCGGGGGCGCGCCCGATCCTCAACGTGCTCGCGCGCGCGCGCGAGCACGTCTGCTTTATGCCTCCCGGCGGCGCTTCCCCCAGCGCGCCCGCCGGGGGCGAGTTTAAAATGTCCAATCTGTGGCTGGTTCCTGGGATCGGACCCAGGGACTGGTCGGCCTGTCTGGCCTGGGCCGTCCAGCTCCTGGGACCGATCCCATTTCCTTGTATGCACCAATCAGTTTGTTTCCCTCCATTGTCCCCTTTTCCCAATGGCCAGTGTTCCCTATAAAGTTGTTCTGCTTCAGTATCCCAGTGCCCGTTATAGCTTCTGGGTTCTGGATGTGTGCTGCTGTACTTTAGTGAAGATATTGGATTTGGATTTGGACCTTGACTATTCTTGCTAGCTGCCTGCCCTGACCTCCTGCTTTGCCTGACCACTCTCTTGCCTGACCCTCCTGTACCTCGCCTGTGACCTCCTGGAATTGACCTCGGCTACCCTCGACCATTCTCTGTCATCTCCCTTGGATACCTCGCCTGTGACCTCCTGGTTTGACCTCGGCCTGATTTACGGACTTTCGCACCCGGCATCCTCATTCGGGATTCCCTGCCTAACACCAAGCTGCACCTTAAGCTACTATCCTTTGCGCCTGTTAAGTCCTGGGGGCAACCGACTGGGAGAGGCATTACTCGTGTCTCCCACAAGCGGGGGCTTGTCTATAGGCGGAAGTGGCGGTGGAGATTGGGGGATACTGGCTTAAGACAGACGGGTGTTTGGTACAATCCTGACATTATAACGGGCCAGAAAGAAGAATGGACCAAATTCTGGAGCAGGTGCAGGCCCTGACGGCGGCGGTGGAGCACCTGGCTCATCGAGTTGCGGCCCAGGAGAACCGTCCAACTCCCATTGTCCCCACTTCTCAGGGGACTCCGGCCGCAATGACGGTGGAACCCAAGATCCCGCTCCCTGAAAAGTTTTTTGGCGATAGGGCAAAATTTGCCAATTTCCGGGACTCTTGTAAACTATACTTCCAGCTTCGCCCGGTCTCCTCGGGCTCACAGGAACAAAAAGTGGGCTTGATTATTTCCCTGTTACATGGAGACCCTCAGTCCTGGGCCTTTAGCTTATCAGCTCAGGACCCCATCCGCCAGTCGGTGGATAGTTTCTTCGCTGCAATGGAGGTCCTTTATGATGATCCTGACAAAGGGGCCTCAGCTGACGCTAAGTTACGTACCCTCCGCCAGGGACGCCGTCCAGCCGAGGACTACTGTTCCGAATTCCGGCGTTGGGCAGTTGACTCACGCTGGAACAATCCTGCCCTCTGTGGCCAATTCCGATTAGGTCTGGCTGACTCTATCAAGGACACCCTGGTGAACTACCCGGAACCCCAAACACTGGATGAGTTGATGCATTTGGCCATCCGCATTGATCGCCGACTCCGGGAAAGGCGCCTAGAGAAAGGATCACATTCTGAATCCGCTGCAAAATCTGAGGCTCCAGTCGCTCAACCTTCAGAAGAGCCTATGCAGCTAGGTGCCACCAGGCTCACCGAAGGCGAGAGACGACGACGCCTATCCGAGGGGCTCTGTCTTTACTGTGGTGGGACCGGCCACATGGTTAGACTTTGCCCAAAGAAACCATCGGGAAACTTCAGAGCCTAGGGGGTTTCGAGGGGGCCCTCCTAGGCTGTAAGGTATCTCCTCAAGTATCGTCTCCAGTTTTTGTCCCAGTTCAGTTTATGATTGGTGCTAAATATGTTAATCTAAAGGCTCTTCTCGATTCTGGAGCAGCTGGGAACTTCCTAGACTCTGATCTAGCACAGACTCTAGGAATTATGGTACAGACCTTGCCAACTCCTATCCGGGTGTCAGCCATTGATGGCACTCCAGTGGCCGGGGGGTTAGTTCGGTTCCAATCACCTCCCATGCAAATCAAAGTAGGAGCCAGTCATTCTGAGGTTATCAGGTTCCTGATTTTGAGCATGCCTGGTACCCCCTTGATTCTGGGGTTGCCATGGCTGCAGGAGCATAATCCTCAAATTGATTGGGTTTCGGGGCAAATTACCAAGTGGGGACACCAGTGTTTCCGGAACTGCCTAGAATTTCCCCTCAGGGTCACGCGCCTACTCCCTATTGGGATTCCTACTCCATATTTGGAGTTTGCTGATGTTTTTTCGGAAAAGGCAGCAGACAAACTTCCTCCCCATAGACCTTGGGACTGCCCAATAGAACTGCTCCCTGGTACGATGCCTCCCAGAGGGAGAATATTTAATTTGACCCGAGCAGAAACCCTTGCCATGCGGGAATATATCGCCGAGAACCTAGAAAAAGGGTTTATTCGGCCTTCATCTTCCCCAGCAGGGGCAGGGTTTTTTTTTGTGGAGAAAAAGGATGGGGGACTTCGCCCCTGTATCGATTACCGGGGCTTAAATAACATCACGGTAAAAAATAAATATCCCCTACCGTTTATTGAGGGACTCTTTACGCAGGTGGTCGGGGCGCGGGTCTTCTCTAAACTAGATCTCCGAGGGGCCTATAACCTCATAAGAATTAGGCAGGGGGACGAGTGGAAAACGGCCTTTAATACCCTTGAAGGGCATTATGAATATTTGGTTATGCCTTTCGGCCTGTGTAATGCCCCTGCGGTCTTTCAAAGTTTTGTCAATGAAATTTTCAGGGATTATCTTGGCCGGTTTATGGTTGTCTACCTAGATGACATTTTAATTTTTTCTTCATCCCTTGACGAGCATCGTAAACATGTGTGCCTAGTTTTGCAGAAACTTAGGGAGAATTGTTTATATGCCAAATTAAAGAAATGTCAATTTGAGGTATCTGAGGTTCCGTTCCTCGGTTACATTATCTCCAAATCTGGTCTGTCTATGGACCAATCTAAGGTGAGGGCTGTTTTAGAATGGGAGCAGCCCAGAGATCTGAAGGGCCTGCAGAGGTTTTTGGGTTTTGCCAATTTTTATAGAAGGTTCATTAAGAATTTCTCTGCCCTGGTTACACCACTAACTAACTTGACTAAGAAAAGCGGGTACCCCCCGGTTTGGCCGGCTCAAGCTGTCCAGGCCTTCGGGAATCTTAAGAGGGTATTTAGCATTGCTCCCGTCCTAGTCCATCCCGATGAACAACGACCTTTCCTTGTGGAGGTGGATGCTTCAGAGATAGCGGTCGGAGCGGTCTTGTCTCAATACTACGGCTCACCTGCACGCCTCCATCCATGTGCCTTCTTTTCCAAGAAATTCTCAGCGGCCGAAAGGAATTATGATATCGGCAACAGAGAATTACTGGCCATCAAACTTGCCTTCCAGGAATGGAGACACTGGCTGGAGGGGGCTCAGTATCCAGTTACGGTCTTTACGGACCATAAAAATCTGGAATACATCCAGTCCGCCAAGAGGTTAACTCCTAGACAGGCTCTTTGGTCCTTATTCTTTTCTCGGTTTAATTTTTCTATAACGTATAAACCCGGGTCTAAGAATATAAAGGCGGACGCCCTGTCTCGGAGTTTCTCTCCCCCTGACTTACCGGAAAGGGTGGTTTCTCCCATCGTGCCTCGCTCCCTAGTGGTGGCCGCCATCCAACCCCAACTTCCTGATCTTACTCAGTTCCAGGCCCAAGCTCCTCCTGGGAAACCCGCGTCAGCCCTGTTTGTGCCCTCTACTTACCGGTCTGAGTTCTTGTCCCATTTTCATGATACCAAAACAACCGGTCATCCAGGGATTAAGAAAACCATAGCTTTATTGTTACGCCAAGTTTGGTGGCCTTCTCTCAGGAAGGACGTTCAAAGGTTTGTCTCCGCTTGCAAAGTCTGTGCCCAAAGTAAGTCCTTGAGGAGCTCACCGGAAGGCCCACTCCTTCCATTATCCATTCCTGCCTCCCCGTGGACACATCTGGCCATGGATTTTGTTACTGACCTTCCTCCGTCTCAGGGTCATACGGTTATTTGGGTAATTGTGGACCGCTTTAGCAAGATGGCCCATTTCGTCCCCTTAAAGAAACTCCCCTCAGCTCAAACTCTTGCTCAACTTTTCATTACTCATGTCTTTAGGATTCATGGTATTCCCATGGATGTTGTTTCGGATAGGGGGGTCCAGTTTGTCTCCCGGTTCTGGAGGGCTTTCTGTGCCAAGTTGGGGTTCACTGTCTCCCTTTCCTCGGCCTTTCATCCGCAATCGAATGGTCAAACCGAGAGGACGAACCAGTCCCTGGAACAATATTTGCGCTGTTTTACGGCGGGTTCTCAGACTGATTGGGCCTTCTTCTTACCTTTTGCGGAATTTGCTTTTAACAACGCTACGCATTCATCCACAGGGGTTTCTCCTTTCCACTGTGTTTATGGCAAGGATCTGAAGTTTTCTGCTCTTTCGGACCAACCCTCTAGAGTTCCCTCCGTGGATGAATGGGTTTCCAAATGGCCAGGGGAGTGGAATAAAATCCAACAACACCTAACTAGGGCCGCTTGTCAACAGAAAAAATTTTCTGATCGCAAGCGATCGTCTAATTCTAACTTTAAAGTGGGTGACTGGGTTTGGCTTTCAACCAAGAACTTGGCGCTACGCCAACCCTCCGCTAAGTTAGGACCTAAGTTTATTGGCCCATTCCCCATAACACACAAAGTTAATCAGGTTACATACCGGTTGGCCCTCCCCTCATCCATGAAAATCTGTAAATCCTTTCATGTTTCACTTCTTAAGTCCGCAAGAAACCATGAACCTAATAGTCCTCCTAGTCCTGTGGTAGTTGATGGGCATCAGGAGTTTGAGGTTGCCCGGGTCCTTGATTCTCGTTTCTTTCGAAACTCTCTTCAATATCTTATTGACTGGAAGGGGTACGGTCCGGAAGAAAGATCTTGGGTTCCTGCCAGAGAAGTTCATGCACAGAATTTAGTAAAGAAGTTTCACAGGGAGAATCCTTTAAAACCCAGCTTGGAGGGTCCAGTGGCCCCTCCTCAGGGGGGGGGTAATGTTAGGCACTTACCTCACCGCCGTTCCGGGTCCCGCGGCGCGTTGCCGGGTGGCTCCCACCGGGCTGCGGCCCGACGGTCCCCGGGTCTGCCAGCTCCTCGGCACCGTCGCGGGGATCGGGGGCTGGCGGTGCAGGACGCCGTGGGTGGCCGCGTCGCAGCCCGCTCCGCGCGGCTGCGCGGCCCTGCGGCTCTCCCCTCTGACTCGGCGCTTCCCCTTCCTGGCGGGGGCGCGCCCGATCCTCAACGTGCTCGCGCGCGCGCGCGAGCACGTCTGCTTTATGCCTCCCGGCGGCGCTTCCCCCAGCGCGCCCGCCGGGGGCGAGTTTAAAATGTCCAATCTGTGGCTGGTTCCTGGGATCGGACCCAGGGACTGGTCGGCCTGTCTGGCCTGGGCCGTCCAGCTCCTGGGACCGATCCCATTTCCTTGTATGCACCAATCAGTTTGTTTCCCTCCATTGTCCCCTTTTCCCAATGGCCAGTGTTCCCTATAAAGTTGTTCTGCTTCAGTATCCCAGTGCCCGTTATAGCTTCTGGGTTCTGGATGTGTGCTGCTGTACTTTAGTGAAGATATTGGATTTGGATTTGGACCTTGACTATTCTTGCTAGCTGCCTGCCCTGACCTCCTGCTTTGCCTGACCACTCTCTTGCCTGACCCTCCTGTACCTCGCCTGTGACCTCCTGGAATTGACCTCGGCTACCCTCGACCATTCTCTGTCATCTCCCTTGGATACCTCGCCTGTGACCTCCTGGTTTGACCTCGGCCTGATTTACGGACTTTCGCACCCGGCATCCTCATTCGGGATTCCCTGCCTAACACCAAGCTGCACCTTAAGCTACTATCCTTTGCGCCTGTTAAGTCCTGGGGGCAACCGACTGGGAGAGGCATTACTCGTGTCTCCCACAAGCGGGGGCTTGTCTATAGGCGGAAGTGGCGGTGGAGATTGGGGGATACTGGCTTAAGACAGACGGGTGTTTGGTACAATCCTGACACTAATTAGGGTTTTGCCGCTTTTAAGAGATCCTTACCCTTTCACTAAAAAGCCCCACCCGAGAGGGAAGTGTGCAGAAGCCATGCCTCTATATTGTCTAGTGATTTCAATTCCCCAGTCAGAAGAAGCCTTGCAAGGAAATGGTAAGTATCAGGTTTTACCTGTGGTCATTTAGAGTGAGTGTGAAAGGCATGCTGATGGAAGTTTGGGTGAAATGGGAAGGATGGGGATAGGGGCAGATGGAAGGTTGGGTGACAGTAGCAGGTTGGGGATAGGGGCAGAAGGAGGATTGAGTGACAGGAGTTGTTTGGGGATAGGTGTGGGCAGAGGGCTGGGGGAAAGGAGTAAATTGGGAATAGGTGTGGTTGGGTAGAGTTGCAGGTGAAGATAAAGTGATAGGCGTAGGTTGGGGGATAGGTGTAGAAGAAGGGTTGGATGACATGAGCAGGTAGGTTGAGGGTTGTGTGCCATGGGCAGGTAATAGATAGGTGAGAATGGAGGCTTGGGCAACAGGCAGATTGGGTGATATGGGATAGGTGTGGATGGTGGGTTGGGTGACAGGGGCTGGTTGAGTATAGTTGCAGATGAAGGATTGGGTGACAGGAGCAGGCTGAGGACTTGTTTCAAATGGGGGGGTTGGGTGATATGGGCAGGTTGGGGATACATTTGGAGGGTTGGGTGACAGGCAGTTTGGGGATATGTGTGGATGGAGGGTGGATGGAGGGTTGGGTGTTAGGACCCATCAGGTAGATGTGCAGCTGCTTCGGGTTGCCCTGTCGTATATAGCTCTGCAAGAAAAGGGTAAATGTCTCTTAACGCAGAGGCTTACTGGTGGTGGGTTAGAGGGGAGATTGTATTTATTCCTGGTCCATTCACACCCTAACCTACCCATCCCACCATCAGTATACCAGAATTTAACTGGAGTTCTTGGTTGACTTGATCATTGTTGATCATGTTCTGCTGTGGGAACTTGAAGGGGGGTGAGTATAGCATGGGCCAGGACTATATAGGAACTATTACACAATGTGGGGCTTCCGAAATTGTGATGACTCTCTGGGAACATTGAAAGTGGACCAAATTCAATTTTTGATCCCTTTTAAGACAAGGGACTCCAAAGTGACTATACACATGGGCAGCAGCCACACCTCTACTTTGTTCAGCAATTTCCATGCCCCAATCAAAAGTCCTGCAAGGAAAAGTATCTCTTTTTCATGGTTTACCACCGGTTATTTTGGGTAAGTGAGAGTGAGAAAGGAGTGCTGATGCAGGGTTGGGTGACAGAAGCAGGTTGGGGATAGGTGAGAGTAGATGGTTGGGTGACAGGGGCAGGTTGGGGCTGAATGCAGATGGAGGGTTGGGTGAGGGGCAGGTTGGGGATACGCAAGGATAGAGGGCTGGGTGATAGGAGTAGGTTGGGCATAGGTGCAGAAGGAGGGTTGGGCGACAGCAGCAGGTAGGGAAGAGGCGCAGATTGAGGGTTCTGTGACATGGGCAGGTTGGGAATAGGTGCAAATGGAGGGTTGTGTAACATGAACAGGTTGGAATCAGGTGAGAATGGGGGGGGGTAACAGGCAGGTTGGGGATAGGTGCAGATTAAAGGTTGGATGAAGTGTTTGGAGACAGAGGGAGGTAGGGGATAGTTGTGGGTGGAGGGTTAGGAGACAGGGGGTGGTTGCGTATAGTTGCAGATAAAGGTGACACAAGCAAGTTGGGGAATAGTTTCAGATGGAGAATTGGGTGACAGCACAGGTAGGTGAAAGCCATGGATTGAGGGTTGGGTGACATGGGCAGGTTGGGGATAGATGCGAATGTAGGAGTGGCTGACAGGCAGGTTGGGGATAGGTGCAGATTAAAGGTTGGGTGACACGGGCAGGTAGGGGATAGGTGTGGATGGAGTGCTGGGAGACAGAAGTAGAGGATTGGTGTGGATGGAGTATTGGGAGACAGAGAGAAGTAGGGGACAAGTGTGGATAGAGGGTTGGGTGACAGGGGATGGTTGGGTATAGTTGCAGATGTAGGGTTGGGTGACATGAGCAAGTTGGGGGATTAGATTGGAATTGGGTGACAGTAGCAGATAAAGGGAAGGGGGATGAAGATTGGGATACATGGGCAGGTTGGGGATAGGTTTGAATAGTGGGCTAGGTGACAGGTAAGTTGGGAATAGGTGCGAATAGAGGGTTGGGTGACAGGCAGTTTGGGAATAGGTGCGGATGGAAGGTTGGGTGACAGGAGTGGTCTGGAGATAGGTGTGGCTAGAAGGTTGGGGATAGGTACGGATGAAGGGTTGACAAGGCCAGGTTGGGAATAGATGTAGACTGGAGCATGTTGGGGATAGTTGCGGAGGGGTTAGGTACAGGGGCAGGTTGGCAGGTTGGGGATAGGTAAGAATGGAGAGTTGGGTGACAGAAGAGGGAGATAAGAGATAGGTGTCGATGGAGGGTTGGGTGACAGAAGTAGGTTGGAGATAGTTGCAATTGGAGGGTTGGGTGACAGGGGCAGGTTGGGAATGTGTGAAGGGAGGTTTGGGTGACAGGGGAGGTAGGGTATAGATGCGGATGGAGGATTGGGTAACAGGGACAGGTTGGGGATAGTTGTGAATTGTAGGTTGAGTGAACTAGGCAGGTTGGGGTTAAGAGAAAATGGAGGGTTGCGTGGGTGACGGGGGAGGTAGGGGATAGGTGCAGATGGAGGGTTGGGTGACAGCAGCAGGTTGGGGATAGGTGCAGATGGAATGTTGGGTGAAAAGGGGTGGTTAGGTATAGGTGAAGATCCACGGTTGGGTGACATGGGCAGGTTAGGGATGGGTGAAGATGGAGGATTGGGTGACATGGGCAGGTTAGGGATAGGTGAAGATGGATGGTTGGGTGACAGCAGCAGGTTAGGGATAGGTGAAGATGGAGGATTGGCTGACAGGGGCAGGTTAGGGATAGGTCAAGATGGAGGATTGGGTGACAGGGGCAGGTTAGAGATAGGTGAAGATGGAGGATTGGTTGACGGGGTAGGTTAGGGATAGGTGAAGAAGGAGGACTGGGTGACAGGGGTAGGTTAGGGATAGATGAAGATGGAGGGTTGGGCGACAGGCAGGTTGGAGATAGGTGAAGATGGTGGATTGGGTGACAGGTTAGGGATAGGTGAAGATGGAGGGTTGGGTGACAGCAGCAGGTTAGGGATAGGTGAAGATGGAGGATTGGGTGACAGGGGCAGGTTAGGGATAGGTGAAGATGGAGGATTGGGTGACAGGGGCAGGTTAGAGATAGGTGAAGATGGAGGATTGGGTGACAAGGGCAGGTTGGAGATAGGTGAAGATGGAGGTTTGGGTGACAGGGGCAGGTTAGGGATAGGTGAAGATGGAGGATTGGGTGACAGGGGCAGGTTAGGGATAGATGAAGGTGGAGGGTTGGGTGACAGGGGCAGTTAAGGGATACATGAAGATGGAGGATTGGGTGACATGGGCAGGTTAGGGATAGGTGAAGATGGATGGTTGGGTGACAGCAGCAGGTTAGGGATAGGTGAAGATGGAGGATTGGCTGATAGGGGCAGGTTAGGGATAGGTGAAGATGGAGGATTAGGTGACAGGGGCAGGTTAGAGATAGGTGAAGATGGAGGATTGGTTGACAGGGGTAGGTTAGGGATAGGTGAAGAAGGAGGACTGGGTGACAGGGGTAGGTTAGGGATAGATGAAGATGGAGGGTTGGGTGACAGGCAGGTTGGAGATAGGTGAAGATGGTGGATTGGGTGACAGGTTAGGGATAGGTGAAGATGGAGGGTTGGGTGACAGCAGCAGGTTAGGGATAGATGAAGATGGAGGATTGGGTGACAGGGGCAGGTTAGGGATAGGTGAAGATGGAGGATTGGGTGACAGGGGCAGGTTAGAGATAGGTGAAGATGGAGGATTGGGTGACAGGGGCAGGTTGGAGATAGGTGAAGATGGAGGATTGGGTGACAGGGGCAGGTTAGGGATAGATGAAGGTGGAGGGTTGGGTGACAGGGGCACTTAAGGGATAGATGAAGATGGAGGATTGGGTGACAGGGGCAGGTTAGGGATAGATGAAGATGGAGGATTGGGTGACAGGAGCAGGTTAGGGATAGATGAAGATGGAGGATTGGGTGACAGGGGCAGGTTAGGGATAGGTGAAGATGGATGGTTGGGTGACAGCAGCAGTTAGGGATAGGTGAAGATGGAGGATTGGCTGACAGGGGCAGGTTAGGGATAGGTCAAGATGGAGGATTGGGTGACAGGGGCAGGTTAGAGATAGGTGAAGATGGAGGATTGGTTGACAGGGGTAGGTTAGGGATAGGTGAAGAAGGAGGACTGGGTGACAGGGGTAGGTTAGGGATAGATGAAGATGGAGGGTTGGGCGACAGGCAGGTTGGAGATAGGTGAAGATGGTGGATTGGGTGACAGGTTAGGGATAGGTGAAGATGGAGGGTTGGGTGACAGCAGCAGGTTAGGGATAGGTGAAGATGGAGGATTGGGTGACAGGGGCAGGTTAGGGATAGGTGAAGATGGAGGATTGGGTGACAGGGGCAGGTTAGAGATAGGTGAAGATGGAGGATTGGGTGACAGGGGCAGGTTGTAGATAGGTGAAGATGGAGGTTTGGGTGACAGGGGCAGGTTAGGGATAGGTGAAGATGGAGGATTGGGTGACAGGGGCAGGTTAGGGATAGATGAAGGTGGAGGGTTGGGTGACAGGGGCAGTTAAGGGATACATGAAGATGGAGGATTGGGTGACATGGGCAGGTTAGGGATAGGTGAAGATGGATGGTTGGGTGACAGCAGCAGGTTAGGGATAGGTGAAGATGGAGGATTGGCTGACAGGGGCAGGTTAGGGATAGGTGAAGATGGAGGATTAGGTGACAGGGGCAGGTTAGAGATAGGTGAAGATGGAGGATTGGTTGACAGGGGTAGGTTAAGGATAGGTGAAGAAGGAGGACTGGGTGACAGGGGTAGGTTAGGGATAGATGAAGATGGAGGGTTGGGTGACAGGCAGGTTGGAGATAGGTAAAGATGGTGGATTGGGTGACAGGTTAGGGATAGGTGAAGATGGAGGGTTGGGTGACAGCAGCAGGTTAGGGATAGGTGAAGATGGAGGATTGGGTGACAGGGGCAGGTTAAGGATAGATGAAGATGGAGGATTGGGTGACAGGGGCAGGTTAGGGATAGGTGAAGATGGAGGATTGGGTGACAGGGGCAGGTTAGAGATAGGTGAAGATGGAGGATTGGGTGACAGGGGCAGGTTAGGGATAGATGAAGGTGGAGGGTTGGGTGACAGGGGCAGTTAAGGGATAGATGAAGATGGAGGATTGGGTGACATGGGCAGGTTAGGGATAGGTGAAGATGGATGGTTGGGTGACAGCAGCAGGTTAGGGATAGGTGAAGATGGAGGATTGGCTGACAGGGGCAGGTTAGGGATAGGTGAAGATGGAGGATTAGGTGACAGGGGCAGGTTAGAGATAGGTGAAGAAGGAGGACTGGGTGACAGGGGTAGGTTAGGGATAGATGAAGATGGAGGGTTGGGTGACAGGCAGGTTAGAGATAGGTGAAGATGGTGGATTGGGTGACAGGTTAGGGATAGGTGAAGATGGAGGGTTGGGTGACAGCAGCAGGTTAGGGATAGGTGAAGATGGAGGATTGGGTGACAGGGGCAGGTTAAGGATAGATGAAGATGGAGGATTGGGTGACAGGGGCAGGTTAGGGATAGGTGAAGATGGAGGATTGGGTGACAGGGGCAGGTTAGAGATAGGTGAAGATGGAGGATTGGGTGACAGGGGCAGGTTGGAGATAGGTGAAGATGGAGGTTTGGGTGACAGGGGCAGGTTAGGGATAGGTGAAGATGGAGGATTGGGTGACAGGGGCAGGTTAGGGATAGATGAAGGTGGAGGGTTGGGTGACAGGGGCACTTAAGGGATAGATGAAGATGGAGGATTGGGTGACAGGGGCAGGTTAGGGATAGATGAAGATGGAGGATTGGGTGACAGGGGCAGGTTAGGGATAGGTGAAGTTGGAGGATTGGGTGACGGGGCAGGTTAGGGATAGGTGAAGATGGAGGATTGGGTGACAGGGGCAGGTTAGGGATAGGTGAAGAAGGAGGACTGGGTGACAGGGGTAGGTTAGGGATAGATGAAGATGGAGGGTTGGGTGACAGGGCCAGGTTAGGTATAGGTGAAGATGGAGGATTGTTGACAGGGGCAGGTTAGGTATAGGCGAAGATGGAGGATTGGGTGACAGGGGCAGGTTAGGGATAGGTGAAGATGGAGAATTGGGTGACAGGGGCAGGTTAGGGATAGATGTAGACTGGATGAAGACTGTTGGGTGAAAGGGGCTGGTATAGGTGAAGATGGAGGATTGGGTGACAGGGGCAGGTTAGGCATAGGTGAAGATCTAGGGTTGGGTAACAGCAGCAGGTTAGGGATAGGTGAAGATGGAGGATTGGGTGACAGGGGCAGGTTAGGTATAGGTGAAGAAGGAGGACTGGGTGACAGGGGTAGGTTAGGGATAGATGAAGAAGGAGGGTTGGGTGACAGGCAGGTTGGAGATAGGTGCAGATGGAATGTTGGGTAAAAAGAGCTGGTTAGGTATAGGTGCAGATGGAGGGTTGGGTGACAGCAGCAGGTGGGCAATAGATGAAGATGGAGGATTGGGTGACAGCAGCAGGTGGGCAATAGATAAAGATGGAGGATTGGGTGACAGCAGCAGGTGGGCGATAGATGAAGTTGGAGGGTTGGGTTTCAGGGGCAGGTTAGGGATAGGTGAAGATGGAGGATTGAGTGACAGGGGCCGGTTAGGGATAGGGGAAGAAGGAGGATTGGGTGACAGGGGCAGGTTAGGTATAGGTGAAGAAGGAGGATTGGGTGACAGGGGCAGGTTAGGGACAGATGAAGATGGAGGATTGGGTGACAGGGGCAGGTTAGGAACAGATGAAGATGGAGGATTGGGTGACAGGTAGGTTGGAGATAGGTGCAGATAGAATGTTGGGTAAAAAGGGCTGGTTAGGTATAGGTGAAGAAGGAGGATTGGGTGACAGGGGCAGGTTAGGGATAGATGAAGATGGAGGATTGGGTGACAGGGGCAGGTTAGGGATAGGTGAAAAAGGAGGATTGGGTGACAGGGGCAGGTTAAGGATAGATGAAGATGGAGGATTGGGTGACAGGGGCAGGTTAGGGATAGATGAAGATGGAGGGTTGGGTGACAGGCAGGTTGGGGATAAATAAATAGCGTAGAGAGTGAACACATAAAGTGTAGAAGGAGGAGGGGGCTCAGGGGTGAGTGTTTTGCACTTATGTATGAACAGATGGAGGGGCAGCACATGGACAATGGACGCTCTCAGTCCTGTGTGTCTGTTCACAAACAGTGTTCTTTGCCTTTATTTGTATGTGTGACATAGAATGCTGATTGTAAGAGATCCCACACATGCTTCGTGACTGAACAAGATGAACCAGGGTTGTAAACATAGGGGCACCCCAACTCGAAAAGCCCCGGGGCCACAGACAAAAAGCCCAGGATAGTTGAAATCCTAAGTTTTGGCAGTGTGCCAAAAGAGTGTGCAGATGCCTGACATGCCCCTTCTGTTACAGAGAATGGAGTGGTACGCTCCCAAAGAATCGCCTGCCACATTCACGCTGTCCAATCAGATCAAGGAAACAATTGTGTTCTAACGTGCTAGATTAGATAGTGGGGAGAAGAAAGAAAAGTATAGAAGTAAATTGCATTTTTTTTCTTCGATCAACAAGCGTATTTAGTATAACAGATAGGGTGCTAAGTGCAGGTTTGGGATGCCCTGCGGCCTGGTGTTTTTTTTGTTAAAGGCAGACAAAAACCAATTCAAAATGCAATACTTTGATTAAGCTGAGGAGGATCAACAAGCGTATTTAGTATAACAGATAGGCTGCTAAGTGCAGGTTTGGGATGCCCTGCGGCCTGGTTTTTTTTTGTTAAAGGCAGACAAAAACCAATTCAAAATGCAATACTTTGATTAAGCTGAGGAAGGATCAACAAGCATATTTAGTATAACAGATAGGCTGCTAAGTGCAGGTTTGGGATGCACTTAGGATAGGATAATGCATACCTCCCAACTGTCCCTTTTGGTTTAATGTCCCCCTGTCCCTTATTGTAATTCTCTGTCCTTCTTTGAGGTTTAAAGTGGACTGAAACCCAGCTGGATCGGCCCGGGAATCTGATCCATTCCCTCCCCGCGGGGCATCGGGATGCCCCGTTGTGTGAAACCCCCCAGGTCGCCCGCTACACTTACCTTAAAGTGGACCAACACCCAGGATTTTGACTATCCTGGGTATTGGTCCACTTCCCCGGGGCACCCCGATCGGGGGTGCCCCGCTGTGTGAAACCCCCCAGAAAGCCCCCAAAACTCACCTCTCCCCGCTCCCACGTGGCTGCGCCGTCCAATCGGCGCCGACAGACAAGCTGATTGACAGCAACGTACAAGCAGCTTGCCCGTCGGCGCCTCCCGCGCGTCACTCTTGACGTGTGTGCGCCCGCGCCGGCCATTCAGAGACGGCCGGCGCGGGCACGCGCACGCCTAGAGGGGCGCGAGGGAGGCGGCGGCGGCCGGCCGCCGCCGAAGACCAGGTAGGTGGATTTGGGGTGTTCAGGGGGGGTTCACCCCGCGGGACATCCCGATCTCGGATGTCCCGCGGTGTGTGAGGTGATCGGCCCGGGAATCTTATAGACTTATAAATCTTACCTCAGGGTGTTGGTCCACTTTAATAATCCCGGTCCAACGGCGCATGCGCGGGCCGCAGCCGCATCCCCGCTATCCCTCTAGCAGGGCACGTGCCATTTGCGAGTGGCCGACGAGATGCAACTGCCAGCGCGCACGAGCCGCTGAGCTTAGATGTTGGGTTAGACGTCCATAGCTCAGCGGCTCCGAGCGCGCTGATTGGACGAGCGCCCGAGCATGCGCCGTAGGACCGCGGTGAGGTTAGTTGAAGCTGGCGATCTGGGGGGGTTTCACATAGTCTGGGGGCACCCCGATAGTCAAGATCCTGGGTTTTGGTCCACTTTAATATGCAGATCTGCATCAATAAATGATTCATTTGCCTATTCAAAGTGTTTATATTGTTGTAACTGTTACATTCTATCGCCTATCCAACAATCAATGAGGGGACATGGCCTAATTTAAAGTGGACCAACACCCAGGATTTTCACTATGCTGGGTGTTGGTCCACTTCCGCGGGGCACCCCGCTGTGTGAAACCCCCCAGAAAGCCCCAAAAACTCACCTGACCCCACTCCCACGTGACTTGCTCCACCAATCACCACCCACGGACAAGCGAGGTCCGTCGGCGGACAAGGTGAGAGCGCCCACCGCCTCTCGCGCGTCCCTCTTACAGGGCCGGCGCGGGTGCGCGCCCTGCTAGAGGGATGCGCGTGAGGTGGCGACGGCCCACGCATGCGCCGCTGGAACGAGGAACAGGTAGGATTTGCGGGCGTCCTGGGGGGTTTCACACAGCGGGGCACCCCCGATCGGGGTGCCCCGCAGGCAGGGAGCTGATCGCATACTTCCCAACTTCTGAAAATGTGAAAGCGGGACAAGCCACGCCCCTGACCACACCCACGTCCACACCCATGCCACGCCCGGCCACACACCCCGTTACGCCCTCCAGCTTTGATCCTCCAGCAATGTTGGCTGCCTTCACCCCTGCATGGCAGCCTGCGTAAGTTTTTTTCATCCCCAACCCAGCCCCCCGCGCGCCGCCCCCCTGCGCGCTCACCCGCAAGCCAGGAACAGAAGACGCTGGGGTCGTTGCGCCCCTGGGCACACCGCCACAGCGCAGGGCGTCCTGGGACATTTGCTAACGGTCCGGGACCGCGGGATTTTGTGGAAAAATTGGGACAATCCCGGGAAAATCGGGACAGTTGGGAGGTATGTCAGATCAGCCTGGGAATCTTATAGATAGATATCAGTGGTGGGTGTTGGTTCACTTTAACAATTGTCCCTCTTTCCCAGCCTGGAAAGTTGGAAGGCATGCTAGAGCCTCCTAGATTTAGGACTTTTTGGAGCAAAAACTACCCTCGAGTTTCATTGCATATCCCTGAGGGTGATTCAACAGCAAAAGTAAATAGAAAAGTTCTAAAGACTTTGTTTATAAAGTGCTGAACCGACCCTGATAAAGAAACTAAAATCTGCAAACAGTTAAATCAACAAGAACGCGTATGCTATACCCTTTGATCATATGATTTATGCCAGTACTATTGTCATGAAAATACATTCAGAAGTAATTTTTCCCTTAACAAATATGTCGGCTGCGCAATGTCACGTGAGCTCAGTGTGGGCTGGGAACTGTCAGGCAGAGCCCTCCCCCTGTCACGTGCCCCTTGCGTTTTCTCCACCGCTTGTTCGTCGGTAGCTGGAGAAGTCCCAACCATGATGGTGAGCCTCATAAGGGTGAACGGGTGACGCATGCGCCGGGGTCCAGGATGGTTACGGCAGAGGGGCGACTAAGCAGCTGCAATGACTTAACCGGGTTTTTGTTTTGTCCTCTCTTTTGTAGCAAGAAGGCCTGGAAGATGGACCTGACTTCCTGTCAGAGGAGGACAGAGCAGTGAGTCTATGAGATTGCATTCACACTCATTCATCTGGGTTATACATTGGATGCATGCAAACATACAAACTCCTCAATTATTTCAGGTGGACCAAAACGCTTCACAGTTGGCCCTGGAATCTATATGACTCCAGGGCTGTCTGATTCCCTCTTATTGGGGCATGCCCTGCTGTGTGAAACCCCGAGTCCCCTGCAAAACCTACCTGCTCCCCGAATTAAGTGGCACGTGGGCGGGCTGTGGCCACACTATGCTATACCGCTAGCCGTGCCCATGCCAGGCATTTGTGCATGGTCTGCACACACATTAATCCGGACCCTCACCCTGAATAAGAGCCTATCTTATATGTTTCCCCCCTGTACATACAGATTGCTCACATTAATCCGGACCTTCACTCTGAATAAGAGCCTATCTTATATGTTTCCCCCACCCTGTACATACAGATTGCCCACATTAATCCGGACCCTCACCCTGAATAAGAGCCTATCTTATATGTTTCCCCCACCCTGTACATACAGATTGCCCACATTAATCCGGACCTTCACCCTGAATAAAAGTCTATCTTATATGTTTCCCCCACCCTGTACATACAGATTGCCCACATTAATCCGGACCCTCACCCTGAATAAGAGCCTATCTTATATGTTTCCCACACCCTGTACATACAGATTGCCCACATTAATCTGGACCTTCACCCTCAATAAGAGCCTATCTTATATGTTTCCCACACTCTGTACATACAGATTGCCCACATTAATCCGGACCTTCACCCTGAATAAGAGCCTATCTTACATGTTTCCCACACTCTGTACATACAGATTGCCCACATTAATCCGGACCCTCACCCTGAATAAGAGCCTATCTTATATGTTTCCCACACCCTGTACATACAGATTGCTCACATTAATCCGGACCTTCACTCTGAATAAGAGCATATATTATATGTTTCCCCCTGTACATACAGATTGCTCACATTAATCTGGACCTTCACTCTGAATAAGAGCATATATTATATGTTTCCCCCACCCTGTACATACAGATTGCTCACATTAATCCGGACCTTCACTCTGAATAAGAGCCTATCTTATATGTTTCCCCCACCCTGTACATACAGATTGCCCACATTAATCCGGACCCTCACCCTGAATAAGAGCCTATCTTATATGTTTCCCCCACCCTGTACATACAGATTGCCCACATTAATCCGGACCTTCACCCTGAATAAAAGTCTATCTTATATGTTTCCCCCACCCTGTACATACAGATTGCCCACATTAATCCGGACCCTCACCCTGAATAAGAGCCTATCTTATATGTTTCCCACACCCTGTACATACAGATTGCTCACATTAATCCGGACCTTCACTCTGAATAAGAGCATATATTATATGTTTCCCCCCTGTACATACAGATTGCTCACATTAATCCGGACCTTCACTCTGAATAAGAGCATATATTATATGTTTCCCCCCTGTACATACAGATTGCTCACATTAATCCGGACCTTCACTCTGAATAAGAGCATATATTATATGTTTCCCCCCTGTACATACAGATTGCTCACATTAATCCGGATCTTCACCCTGAATAAAAGTCTATCTTATATGTTTCCCCCACCCTGTACATACAGATTGCTCACATTAATCCGGATCTTCACCCTGAATAAAAGTCTATCTTATATGTTTCCCCCCTGTACATACAGATTGCTCACATTAATCCGGACCTTCACTCTGAATAAGAGCCTATCTTATATGTTTCCCCCACCCTGTACATACAGATTGCTCACATTAATCCGGACCTTCACTCTGAATAAGAGCCTATCTTATATGTTTCCCACACCCTGTACATACAGATTGCCCACATTAATCTGGACCTTCACCCTGAATAAGAGTCTATCTTATATGTTTCCCACACCCTGTACATACAGATTGCTCACATTAATCCGGACCTTCACTCTGAATAAGAGCCTATCTTATATGTTTCCCACACCCTGTACATACAGATTGCTCACATTAATCCGGACCCTCACCCTGAATAAGAGCCTATCTTACATGTTTCCCACACCCTGTACATACAGATTGCCTACATTAATCTGGACCCTCACCCTGAATAAGAGCCTCTCTTATATGTTTCCCCCACCCTGTACATACAGATTGCCCACATTAATCCGGACCTTCACCCTGAATAAGAGCCTCTCTTATATGTTTCCCACACCCTGTACATACAGATTGCCCACATTAATCCGGACCTTCACTCTGAATAAGAGTCTATCTTATATGTTTCCCACACCTTCAAAACCCCACTACAGAATATGGCACCACTACAACAATATAGTAAAATATAATAATATTGAATATATAATAAAAAAATATAATATAATATATTATATAATGAATATATAATAATATATATATATATATATATATATATACCGTATATACTCGAGTATAGGTCAACCCGAATATAAGCCGAGGCACCTAATTTTACCACAAAAAATGGAACAAGTTATTGACTCGAGTATAAGCCGAGGCGGCTTTTTTCAATTGGAATTGGAGTTGACACACAGAAAGAGAGACACACACACACACACACACACACAGAAAGGGACACACACACAGAAAGAGACACACACACAGAGAAAGGGACACACACACACACACACACACACACACACAGAAAAAGACACAGACACACACACACACACACACACACACAGAAAGGGACACACACACAGAAAAAGACACAGACACACACACACACAGAAAGGGACACACACAGAAAGGGACACACACACAGAAAAAGACACACACACACACACACACACACACACACACACACACACACAGAAGGGGACACACACACACACACACACAGAAAGGGACACACACACAGAAAGAGACACACACACAGAAAGAGACACACACACAGAAAAACACACAGAAAGGGACACACACACAGAAAGGGACACACACACAGAAAGGGACACACACACAGAAAGGGACACACACACAGAAAGGGACACACACACAGAAAGGGACACACACACAGAAAAAGACACACACACACACACACACACACAGAAAGAGACACACACACAGAAAGAGACACACACACAGAAAGAGACACACACACAGAAAAAGACACACACACAGAAAGAGACACACACACACACACACACACACACACACACACACACACACACAGAAAGGGACACACACACAGAAAGGGACACACACACAGAAAGGGACACACACACAGAAAGAGACACACACACAGAAAGAGACACACACACAGAAAGAGACACACACACAGAAAAAGACACAGACACACACACACAGAAAGGGACACACACACACAGAAAGAGACACAGACACACACACAGAAAAAGACACAGACACACACACACAGAAAGAGACACACACACACACACACACACACTGTGGGTACCTGCCACCGCCGCCGCCGCTCTCAGACGCGCAGGTGTCGGGGGTCAGGGTTTGGCCGAGGTTACCCTGCAGAGGGGCAGCGGGGTCCTCCTCCTGCCGGTCGCTTGGCACACAACACCCTCCATTCAGCTCCGCCTGGCAGCCACCAGCCGCCGCCATTCTCATACACACACCAGCACTTCCTGGCTGTTGCGCAGCAGCCTGGAAGTGCCGGTCAGTGTGTGAATGTGTGTGCGTGTTTGTGTGTATGAGAGCGGCGGCGGCAGCAGCGGGTACAGCAGGGACCCGCAGCGGCCGCCCCTCACCCTCCAGCATCTGTTGGGTTCAGGGTTGCGGCCTTCCCTGGCAGTCCGCCCCTGGACTCGAGTATAAGCCGAGGCGGCTTTTTTCAGCCCAAAAAGTGGGCTGAAAAACTCGGCTTATACTCGAGTATATACGGTAATATAATAATGGTCATGTCCTGAGGAAGTGGCGCTTGTGACGTCACGCAACGCGTAGACGCTGGGGCAGTGGGCTGGTGGTCGTGTTAATTGTAAGTCACATTTTCTGCTATATGTGGGTGTTCATTTTTCTGTTTTCTCCGGCTTGTCCTCTTTGTTATAATAGATTATAGGTAGGTAGGTAGGTATAGGTTCATGGCGTGTTTAGGTCAGCCTTCACGTTTAGTGGTATTTAAAATATAGATTTACAATCTTGATGTATCTATTTTTGAATTAAATTTGCACTGCAGCACTTTATTATGTAGGAGCCGGTATGCACAAAAAGTTTGACAAGATCAATGTAATTACTGTTATTAATCCCCAGCCACCTGCCCCTTTTGTATAAGATTCTGCCCTTCCCTTGTACAAATGTCTTAGTGTTTCCAATTATGTTTAGATTGTGATTAATAAATGATTATATTTTACTATATTGTTGTAGTGGTGCCATATTCTGTAGTGGGGTTTTGAAGGTGTGGGACCTTCAAACATTTTTTTTGTAATTGGCCCACTGTGTGAACCCCCCCCCAAGGAGCTGGTGAACTCACCTTCTTCCCGGCTCCCTTACCAATCTGAACATCAGGCATCCCCTGCATCCTTTGTCTGGAACACGGCCGCACTGCTTCTGTCAGGCCTGGAACTCTTTGTAAATTAGTGTCGGGCCTTTTATGTCTGACAGAAGCAGTGTCTGCTTACAAAGATTTCAAGTACAGTATCTTCAGACACTCACATCACGTTTTGTGAATTTCAAGTGGGGGAAAAAGGTACAAAACGAAAGATTTTTTTTTTTTTTTTTTTTTGAAGTAATGTAAATTGATGAAATTTTTATTTTTCTAATGTTTAAAGTGGAGCAACACCCAGGGGGGATCTTATAGATTCCCGGGCCGATCAGATCCCTCCCGATTTCGGATGCCCCGCGGGGTGAAACCCCCCAGGAAGCCCACAATTCTACCTTCTCCCCGTTCCAGCGGCGCATGCGTGTACGCCGCCGCCTCCCGCGCGTCCCTCCCGCGCTGGCCGTTTGTGAATGCGCTCCCTGTAAGAGGTTCATTCTCTTCTTGCCCCCCTTTTTTGCTTAATGGTCTTATCTGCTGCTTTACTCCTTCACTTCTATTTAGTCCCTCTTTATCTCCTCTTTTCTCTATTCTGCCTTTTTTCCTTACTATTATCTTGGTTTAGTTCCTCTTTATTCTCCGCCCTTCCAATGGTTTTATTTGCTGTCTCACTCCTTCACTTCAATTCAGTCCCTCTTTATTCTCCTCTTTCTTCATTCTGTTTTCCTACTTACTGTTATCCGGGTTTAGTTCTTCTTTATTCTCCTTCTTTTCTGTCTTTTTTTCTTTTTTCTTTCTTTCTCTGCTCCCTTGCACTAACCACTCCAGCTAGTTTTTCCTTATTTTGGCCCTCCTCCTGTTTTTCGCCTTCCTCTTTCACACATCCCAGCTGTGTTTTTCTGACTTTTCTCCACTTGTTTCTTCACTCTTTGGCCTCGATCCACAGCATCACAGCCGTTGCCCCTGACGATTTGGCCCTTAGTACCTTTCTTTAACACCCCTTTTTTAGGGGGCCACATTGCACTATAATGTCACACACAGTGGATAGGTTTCCTGTCACGCTGAGTGTGATCGTTCATTTGGGCTCTGTGCTTAGTTGTGTTGGCCAATCCGGGGGCTCTGTGTAATATCCATTTATTTTTATGGTTACATATGTAAATGTTTTGTTCTTAGTCTCTCCTGGTCAGGGCTCCCCTACAGGCACACACTTTGTCTGTCTTTAGTGACAGAAGCTGCGCCCAGAGCCTGTTTAGGCTCTTGTGGGCGGACGTCATCATGTGAGGGCTTCACTGCCCTCACTGTGACGTCACTTCCGCCTCCTCTCATTGGAGGCCTGGCCAGGCTGTTTTCCTAGCAACCAGTGGGGTGCCCCACCGAAGTGGACCAAAACCCAGGATAGTCAAAATCCTGGGTGTTGGTCCACTTTAAATGATAAAAACATACAATGTTCAGTGGTTTCAAATGATAATTGTCTTTTAAAGAGGAACAACATACTTTTCATTTTCATTTTTCGGGGTGTTGTTCCACTCAGTGGGGGCATCCCGAATTGGCATGCCCCGCTGTGTGTATCCCGCCCATTCACTTACCTTCCTGTCGCTCCCACAGGACAGGCGAGGACGAGTGCACTGATTGGCTGAGCTCAACCAATCGGCGTGCTTGCTTTCGCTCGGCTCCCTTCTGCACAGCTGACGGCTAAGCAGCCAAGTGCGCCGCCAGCCGCATCACCTGCACACCTCTTAGCTGTTGTGTGCCTGCGCCTCCTATTCAGAAAGACCCGACACTGGTGCGCGCATGGCTAGAGGTGAGCCGGGCCGCGGCGCAGAGACTCCGGAACAAGATGAGTGAGAGTTTTATACATTGGGACATCCCAGTTCGGGATGGAAAAATATATGGGTGCACCACCTTAAATTTTAATACATGTGCTCACTCTAAATTGCTATAGAAAAATTCATAGAGTGGATGTGGACCTAGGCCACACCTTCCTCCAAATGAGGAGCACCAAACCACACATTTTATTGAGGAATAATACACTGACAAAATAAACAAAACATGAAACACAAGACCCAATAAAAGCAGCTGCACACCTCCCTGTAATCTCCAATCAATCACAAATCTATCAACTGGTCCTCCAAGGCACCCAAAAATCAATATATATTCCTAGAAAACCCCTATTTGGCCATAGGATGACCCACTATGTACTACTTTTGTGCCGGCACAAAACATTTTTTTGTAATAACCAAAAAGTGCAAAGATAAAGTGCTAAGATTATAAGTAACAGGTCTAAAGTGACCAGTGCCCAAAGCAACCGTGCTAAATACATATGTGAATGAATGAATATATAAAATTATTGCACAGAAAAAATACCTAAATGGATGCATATAATAACCATAAACAAAGTGCCAGTGCCAAAGTGAATATAAGTTTACTAGACCAAATCACAAGGGGGCAAGTCCAATGGACATGCCCCTTGTGATTTGGAGGAAGGTGTGGCCTAAGTCCAATTCGGGATGCCCCAAGGAGTGGAACTCGAATGGCTCAGGGCCTCCGATGTTCCTCTTTAAAGATTCTCTCTCTCTCTCTCTCTCTCTCTCTCTCTCTCTCTCTCACTCTCTCTCTCTCGATGCGGCCAGCCGGCTGGCGCACATCATACGGCAATGGAGGGGGGTTATTGAAAAAAAACGGGCTACCGCTCCACTTTAACACATGTATGGTGTACAGGGCCGGCGTCAGCACCTGGCAAGGCGGGTCAGCTGCCGGGGGGGGGGCCCACTGACGGGCTGGCCTTTGGGGTGTGCAACAGCGCTTGACAGCAAACTGGGAGGGCACCGCCACAGCTGGTGCCCACATCTCCTCGAATGGAGGGGTTCCACACAATGGGGCATCTCGATTTAGATTCCAGGGGAGGAAGTGCTGGGTTGTGTTCTGCTCTTAAGTTGCCCGCCCCAGCTGATTTCCTATCCCTGGAGCATCTAAATCTGTGATACCCCACTGTGTGAAACCCCCATTGGATTGTTGGCATACCCACTATGCAAGCAATGCCCCACCTTGGTTTTGGTCCACTTTAAAGGGGCATCTATATTCATGATGCCCCTATTTGTGAAAGAGCCCCCCTGGTTTGGTCGTTAGCTCAAACTGGCGATCCCACAATGCATTCACCAGTTCCAGAACAGTAATGAGCAAACGGCGGGGGGCTCACACACAGGGGCATCCAAAAATCGGAAGACTCTAGATTCATTTAGACTCCGAGGTCAGGACCAAAACTAGAGTTTCAGTGATATGAAGGGACTTGTCACCACAAAGGGGCCCACTGAGACCATGCCACCCAAGGGCCCACATAAACCTGGAGCCGGCCCTGATGGTGTGCATAAGAGAGAGGAAAAGGAAGGACTGGCAGGGATCAAGAAAGTGGAGGGGAGGTGTCCTGTTGACCTGAACTACACTGCTGGCAGGCTTGATTTCTGTTTCCCAGCCGTTGTTATTGATTGTTGGGCCTCCAAAGATAATAAAAGTTGCCAATTGCTGTTATTTGTACAGGAAGGGTCGTCAAAATTCTGAAACATAAGAACATTTGAAGGCTTTCTCTTTTACCACAAAAATTGTGGCGAGCAACTCCATAATGCAAAACCCATGGGCAGGCTCGCCAAAAAACATTGTTCCCTTTGTGAGCAGGGCCGGCTCCAGGTTTATGTGGGCCCTTGGGCGGCATGGTCTCAGTGGGCCCCTTTGTGGTGAAGAGTCCCTTCATATCACTGAAACTCTAGTTTTGGTCCTGACCTCAGAGTCTAAATGAATCTAGATTCTTCTGATTTTGGATGCCCCCCTGCAGTTTGCTCATTACTTTCCTTGAACTGGTGAATGCATTGTGGGATCGCCAGTTTGAGTTAACGGCCAAACCTGGGGGGTTCTTTCACAAATAGGGGCGTCACAAATATAGATGCCCCTTTAAAGTGGACCAAAACCCAGGTGGGGAATTGCTTGCATAGTGGGTATGCCAACAATCCCAGGGGGTTTCACACAGTAGAGTATCACAGATTTAGATGCTCCAGGGATAGGAAATCAGCAGGGGCGGGGAACTTAAAAGCAGAACACAACTCAGCACTTCCTCCCGTGGTATCTAAATCGAGATGCCCCATTGTGTGGAACCCCTCCATTCGAGCAGATGTGGGCACCAGCTGTGGCAGTGCCCTCCCAGTCTGCAGTCTGCTGCCGGTCAAGCACTGTTGCACACCCAAAGGCCGGCCCTGTCAGTGGGCCCCCCTCCCCCGCACAGGGGGACCCCCGGCAGCTGACCTGCCTTGCAGAACACAACCCAGCACTTCCTCCAGTGGTATCTAAATCGAGATGCCCCATTGTGTGGAACCCCTCCATTCGAGCAGATGTGGGCACCAGCTGTGGCAGTGCCCTCCCAGTCTGCAGTCTGCTGCCGGTCAAGCACAGTTGCACACCCAAAGGCCGGCCCTGTCAGTGGCCCCCCCTCCCCCGCACAGGGGGACCCCCGGCAGCTGACCTGCCTTGCAGAACACAACCCAGCACTTCCTCCAGTGGTATATAAATCGAGATGCCCCATTGTGTGGAACCCCTCCATTCGAGCACATGTGGGCACCAGCTGTGGTGCTGCCCTTCCAGTCTGCAGTCGTCTGCCGGTCAAGCACTGTTGCACACCCAAAGGCCGGCCCTGTCAGTGGGCCCCCCCCCCCCCCCGCGCGGCAGCTGACCCGCCTTGCCAGGTGCCGACGCCAGCCCTGTCTGTGGGTTTCACTTTTTGAATTGAATTACTGTAATAAATCTTCTCCGCAAGATTGTGAGACGATAGGATATATAAACTATAATAAAGAGTCCCAAAATGATGACACTGCAAACAGAAAAAAACATATTAAATGCTGTAAATAAAGAAGTTAGCAGAGGGAGGGACAAAAAATACCCCAAGCGTTCTGTGATTGACATACCTTGGAAGGCTTTAGGTCTCTTTATGGAGCCCCACCCCTTTGCTACTCCAGTTTTTATTCTTTCTTGGTTTTTACAATATGTATATTTCTTTTTTTTCACAATATAACAAAGTTCTGTCCAATCACGTTTTTCATTTTCAATGTTTTATTTCTTTATTTGATAGCCACGTGCAATTAATGTAGATCTTCAGCCTGATGCAACTTTACAAGTGGATATATCTGATGCCCTAAGTGAAAGAGACAAGGTGAAATTCACTGTGCATACAAAGGTAGGTTTTATCTTGACTTTTGTTTTAAACATTCAGTGAACCTTGAGAGGTTTCTCAGATTTGAAATGTGTAACTTATAAGAGTAATTTAATGTAGACCAAAACCCACATTTTTAACTCCGGTCGTAGGATCGCTATGCAAGCCATTTATCGGAGACTATTATCCTGTGTATAATTATCACTTCTCGAACCTCATAGGGGTTGATGGCATACACAACTTTAAAAGAGAAACTCGAATGCTTTTTGCATGGGCTTGAGCCAGTGTGGTGCAAGGAACTGTTGGAATTGGTGTTGACCGCCTTTGTTAAAGTGCACCTATACTCAAAGTGAAGTTTATGTGGTCACCTTCCATCCCCAGACCACTTCCCCAACACACCCTGTGTCTTGCAGTCGGCCATATTGCTCCCTGGCCGAGTAACCCTGCAATGATACTTTCAGTTACAGTACACACAGCTCAGCAATGGGGAGCACTTCCACCGAACTACCATTGTATGACTGTTTAGTTGTAACTGAATTAATCAACATATAGCTGCCATTCGCCTTTCCTGTTAGTGTTTTTTATATGAATATTGGGCAAAGGCTTTAGGAAAAAGAGAAATACACGCAGGCTGTTTTGGAGCACTGAGTCCTTCTGAGATCAGTTTCTCCTAGGGGAGATTGAAAACCAGTCTAGTCTAGTCTAATCTGCTATGGCGTCAATGAAACAGTATGTGGTCTCTTGTCAAGGTGAGAGCAAAGGGGAGACCGCACCAACAATATAAACAAAAAGTAAACCAGTGTGCTAACAGTACAAGGTTGGAAACAGACTGACCTGTTACAAATATGGGAAACACAAAATGGGAGTTCCACCTACCCCCAAAAACCTATCTGTACAGAAGCACCACTTTTCTTAAAAAATTACAAAATCATGTAGTCAATTTTATTCATATATAAACATTTAATATTTACAGAAATCCTATACACAAACATCTTAAAACACCATTAAAAAAAAAAAACATATGTACACCAAGGAGTAAAAAGAGGAGGGGGAGCGACTTGTGGTTGCTGCTCTACAGTTAATAGAGGAAGCCCTCTAAAAGGTAACCTATGGGCTCTCTAATCTAGTGAACATAATAGGGGCCTGTTACACGATGCCCTATATACACACATCTATTGAAAAATATTATATACTGTGAATAATGCACTATATAGTGCCAATGTAAGACCAAAAAGGCAAAAATTATTTTTATCCAAATGTGCAATTCTCCTAGCCACCGACGCGTTTCGTGACGTCAGCGCGTCACTTCATCCAGGTCTCTTGTCAAAATAAAGATGGTGACCTTGATCTTACGGGTTATAATCTCGTGGGCCTGCTGGTCCAAGCCTCAGAATCCTTTGTTGAAAATGTTAAAAAAAATGTGACAAAGTGTTCCTCCAAAGCTGGAACTTTGTCTGTAGAACAGGGGCTAGGACACAATGGCCTATATTCAAAGAGTTGAAAAAAATTATCATGGTAGTAAAAAAATATTTTCATCAGAAAAAAAAACATGAAAATCTCACTGTTACTGATCACTTGAGAAGGAGTAAAATGTTTTTTCCGATTCTTAGGAGTAAAACAGTACCACTGACTTCATCATTCTTTTAGCTTTTATTGAATCAAGGCCATGGTGTCCGCTCAGCTTAGACAAGCTTTTAGACGAAGGGGCACGGCATGGACCAAAACCCAGGATAGTCAAAATCCTGGGTTTTGGTCCACGTTCGATGTCATTTCTGAAAGTGTATATTGTGTGCTAAAAAGATTTTTTGCCGCACAGATTATCTAGCATTTTTTTCCAATCGGGGTGCCCCAGGGGGAGTGATTATGCCTGCCCTGGAGTCTCATAGACTCCAGGGTGGGTTTTGGTCCTCTTTAGGTAAGCCTTGTTTCACCTGCATGGAGCACCTTTGTTTCATGTTTTCTTCACAGCAAATTCAAGGACCACACCTCAAATCAACTCCAGGCCTTTTATCTGCTCAACTGAGAATGACGTAACGCAGGAATTGCCCACTCCTGCCCATCAAACAGCCTTTGAGTCAATTGTCCAATTTCTTTTGGCCCCTTTAAAAACAGTGTGGCACATGTTAAAGTGGACCAACACCCACGGGTGATCGGCCCGGAAATCTATAAGATTCCCGGGCCGATCACCTCCCTCCCTGCGGGACATCCCGATCTCGGTGAAACCCCCCCAAACCCCTTACCTTATCTTCCTCCCTCGCACCCCTCTAGGCGTGCGCGCGCCCGCGCCGGCCGTCAGCGAATGGCCGTCGCAGGCGCGCGCGTCAAGAGGGACGCGCGGGAGGCGGCGGCGGAGGAGCCGCTTGTCCGCGGCTTGTCCGTCGGTGCTGGGAGCGGGGAGAGGTGAGTTTTTCGGGGGGTTCGGGGGGGGTTTCACACAGCGGGGCACCCCGATCGGGGGTGCCCCACCGAAGTGGACCAAGACCCAGGATAGTCAAAATCCTGGGTGTTGGTCCACTTTAAGGAGATAGAAAAAAGTCTGTTTATGTCCATTATAAACCTATAAGGTGAATATTTCAATAAACAGGTAAAGAAAACAACATTTTTGTCAGTGTCCAAATATTTATGGACCTAACTGCATATATACGCTATACTCACCTTTAAAGTGGACCAACACCCAAGATTTTGACTATCCTGGGTTTTGGTCCACTTCGGCGGGGCACCCCCGAAAAACTCACCTCTCCTCGCTCCCACGTGACCACCGCTGCCAATCCCCGCCGATGGATAAGCGGGAGGCAGCGACGGACAAGAGAGCGCGCTCGCCGCCGCCTCCCGCGCGTCACTCATACAGGGCGCGCGCCCACGCCGGCCATTCACAAACGGCCGGCGCAGGTGCGCGTCCTGCTAGAGGGACAAGCGGGAGGCGGCGGCAGGCGCCGCTGGATCGAGGATAAGGTAGGGATTTAGGGGTTTCTGGGGGGTTTCACACGGGGTGCCCCGCAATCAGGGGTCTGATCGGTCCGGGAATCTTATAGATTCCCGGGCTCATCATGGGAGGGTGTTGGTCCACTTTAATCGCCGGCAGGCGATTGCTGATAGTCCGGTGCTCAGACACTTCCTGAATTGCTTGATCCCAGTCCCTTGCTGGCCACACAGCTGCCGCCTAGTCCAGCCGCTCGTGTCCATTCAACGCCCGATAGACCGACCAGCGCCATTTGTCACAAGCACTTTGGCACGCCCCCTTCCGTTGTCGTGAATAGACGGAGGCGTTCCTGTGACAATGTCGTGGGGCGGTCCATTAATTTCTCAGTGGACTCAAGCTGCTGGAGATGGTTTCAGCTGTGCGGACAGCATGTGACTGGATCAGGTGTTCCGGTAAGCGTGTCAGCGCTGGGCTGCAGGGGATTAAAAGTGAGTATTAAGTTACTTAGAGAACACTTGACATTTTATTATGAGCGTTGGTTACACCCTACGCAGATTTTATTGCTGAGAGCACACAATTGTTGGTGATCAGTAACCAATTGGTGTCTTATAGGTTTTAGGTCCACTTGGACTACTATATATACATTTGACCCTTTGACAGGTTTTTAAAGTCGATCATACAGTATATAGATTGTCTGGTGCTGAGAGCCTACAATTATTGTTAATCAGCAACTTATTGGTTTACTTGCACTTTTGGTTCACTTAACACTATTTTTGTGGTTGTCACAGACTCGGAAAAAGCAAACCTCTCCTTTCTGTCAGTCCCCAGGTGCATGCACGGGCTCTCATCCAATCAGCAATTTATTTTACAAAATTGGTGTTGTTCATGGTGCCAACCCTGTGTACATTCTATGCTAGGGTTGTTAATGCTAGTATAGTTTCCTATCATTTTGTATTTCACAGTGTTTTAGGGAAGCAAGGGTCACCCCAGGCACCCAGGTCCTTGCATCCGCTGTCCTGAGGGACCAGAAAGCGGATGCCTTCGCGTGTTCGCTCCCCACATGACTCATGCCAACCCAGTGACAGTTAGACAGGAGTTGATTTCCTTACATGGGAGGGGGGGTGATGCAGACCTAGAGGGATCCTCTGACCCCCCTGTGTCGCTTCCTCCAGTGCTATCACTACCCCGTGCTGCTTGGGAGAAGGCTGTGTGCTCTTTACTATGCCTGAGTAAAACTGGGAAACCTGTGTGGGAGTCCGTAAGTCTCAGAGTCAGGACCTACTGGCCGCAGAGACTCCCTGGAACTGGGGAGATAGGGGGGCCCTGTATCGGCATAGGTCTCATGTGCGTGTACCCTAGATTGCTCCAGCTTGGTAATGGGTTTCCCCATGGCTTTCAGGAACCGCCCAAAACACTGGATTTCGGGTGATTCCCCCCCCCCCCCCCAGCAAGATACGTTGAGACTTAGATATGATGGACCCCCCCCAAAATTGCAGCAATCCCCCCCCTCCCCCCCGACCAATTGAATTATTTGTGTACGGACCAAAGCTGACCCAGATCATCAACGGTACAGGGGGAGCCCTGGTGGAGCACTTTCTTATGTTTATGATGTTTGACTTGCAATGTACTTAGAAGTGTCCGCTGTCTCTGTTTGGATTACAAGCCAGAGGCTTCAATCAAGGGGACACAAGAGCCTGAGCGTCCACTCCCTCCCTGAAATCTACCTAAGGCAGGTTGAGTCTTAGTCTGTGGGAGGATGTGCTGTCTGTGGCTGGATACTCCATTTGACAGCACTAGCAGCGATTGTCAAGGATGATCCATGCAATTGCTCATGTGAACAGACATTTATTATGTCTCGGGTATAGGGTCACTGGTCCCAGAGTGCTAGGTTGGTTAGTCAATGTAGAAGGCCTTGTGTGTGGCGTCTGTTCTGCTGCTATTATATGTATCCTCTCCAACAGTGACTTGCTGTTCTACAGGGGGGACCCCCACATGGTGGGTCACCCCCCCCCCCCGGCATCTTCTGCAGTGATGGCTTCCTTATCTGATTTAGATCCCTCCCCTGGTGGTTCTTACACATAGGGCTAAATAAATAAAGACATAACACAAATAATTTTAACAATCTAAATTTCCCCATTATCTTGCATCTGTCCACTCCCATCGTCCTCTGGTCCGGCTGGGTCTTCAGGGTCTCGTGCCCAGTATCCTCACAATCTGCGGGGCTCTTCAGTGCCACTCTGTTATCTTCTTTAGGTGGCAGCAGCTTTAAAAGAAGACGCTGACAACGCCCCTCTGTCCCCCTCTGCTCCTGTGATGTGTAAGCCACGTGGGACTCTCTGTATAAATGCTCTGCTGCCCCATACTGGGGTTTGCTGGATTGGTAAGCTTTAGAGGGTGGGAAAACTTTTTGTCTTTTTTTTTTTTTTTTGCTGGGAATATTTTTCACATTAGCCCCTCCCACCCTCATTTTTTTTCAAAATTAAGAAATAAAAAATGCATCCCACATCTATAGCTTACCAAAGCAAGGCAATCCAAGCATAGGAACTGGTAATCAAAGGTTTCAAGGGTTAAACTGCTGGCACCCAGTCCTAGACATTAGGCCCCCAGCTTTTATACCATGTAGCACATGCTACTCATCCGCACCCCCCTGCCCATTGGGGTGTGGGTAATGTGGTGGGGGCAGCAAGCAACCCGCACAGATGTTGAGCAGGTGGCTTGCAGCCCCCCTGCCCTTTGAACTGGTATAGGGGTCAAATGTAGTGGTAACAATACTTTTTTTTCAATATTCTTAATTAACCCATACTTGCCTTTCCCCAGTCCTCTGGCAGCCCATTTATTTTAACTCTTGCCATTGGTGTAGTGTATAGAGCCAAGATCTTACTCAAGAGGGACGGGCTAACCTCAATCTGCTGGAGAGATGCCTATGAAGGCCCAATTTACCCTGTTGAATGCCTTCTCTGTGTCACACTAAAGAAGGCAAGCAGGAATGTTCGTTGAAGACACAAAGGAGATTAAATCAAACCTCCCCCTACCTACCCGGGACGAACCCCACTTTGTCTAAAACGATTAAACTGGGGAGTAGAGGCTGGAGTCTCAGAGAAATGTATTTTAACATAAAACTTGAGATCCACATTAATTAGGGAGATCGGGCGATGGTTCCCACAAATTGTGGTGTCTTTCCCGGTTTTAGGGGTAATGGATATTGTTGTCTCAAGGGATTGCTTAGGGAAGGGGTAGTCTTTGGTGATTGCGTTAAAAGCTGCTGCTAAGATGGGGGTGGAGACTAAACTATTAAAAAAAATTTGTAGTGTACCCACCTGGTCCTTGGCATTTGCCTGTTGGCGTCTCTTTAATTGCCCTAGCTACCTCTTGTGCCAGGAAGGGGGACTCCAGTGCTTTCGCTTTTGCCTCAAGGATAGAGGGGAGGGGTTTTTTGCACATAATCGTTCATTTCCTCGACAGTTGCCACGGAGAGGGAAGGTCAGGGAGTTTTGTAGTGTTGCATAATATTCTTTAAAGGTGTCTGCGATTTGGGTTGTAGTAGGCCCAACTGTTCCATCCTTGCCTCTGCAAGTTGGGAATGTATGTAGCATTGACTCTCAGATGGAGAGAACTAGTCAGGAGTCGTCTACATTTATTGGCCGATTCTTAGAAGCGGGCTCTCCATTTATTCTTGTATCACATATACGATTGATTATAAGGAAGTTTCTCCCTAGCTTTCTGTTGCTCAAGCAGCTTAGTGGTCATGAGTTGTTTTTGTGGTCAGTTTCGAGGGAATGCATCTGTTGGAGAGTAATGTAATGTTTGAAGCTCAAGCTCATTTCACTCTTGTACTGTGTTTAATAAATTCCCCCCTTATGACACATTTCAGATCCTCCCATTCATAGGGGAGAGAGGTGGGTTCATTGACCTGGTTGCCCAGGAAATTCTTTATGACCCTCTGAATATGAGGTGCAGGCGGAATCGCTGAGCAAATTGTTATTAAGGTTCCAAGACCAGCAGGTCAGGGAGAGGCCCGGTAAAGAGATCGAGACAAATATAGGTGGATGGTCAGACCACAATATCGGACCAATCCACTTGATTAAGGAATGTCTAAGCCTATATCTTTTTCTCAGTGATGCTGCCAACCTCCCAGAAGTAGTGTCCAGGCTGGGGTCAAAGGGATATTGAAATGGTCCCTTAGAATTAGAATTCCTTCCGCAAAGTTCTCAAGTAGACGGATTACTTTTACACATACGTTGACCTGGTTGGTGTTAGGGGCATACTGTTTGGCTATGGTGTAGGTTCTGGTAAAAAGCTTTATATTGAGGAATAAAAAATGTCCCTGGGGATCGGCTTTGGTCTCTAGAATTTCATGAAGTAGGGACTTATGGAAAGCTATTGACACACCCTTCGTTTTGGCTTCGGGGTTGGACAGTGGTGTCAGGAGGGGAAATATTTATCCTAATTTTTTTATCATTTATCATTTTTTATCATGATCTTAGGGATGTGCTCTGACAAAGTGAGTCTCCTGAAGGAATGCAATTTTTACTTTTTGTTTATGTAGGTCATAGAGGATCTTAGATCTTTTTTGGGGTTTATTAAACCCCATAAAGCGGACCAAAACCCACATTTTGAACTTGCATCCCCCTGAAATTCTCCTCCCATGAAAAGCACTATTTGCTAATTTTCAGTGCTCCCGCTTCACTCTAATACCAGATAATGGCGCCTGTTTTAGCTGTAAAGCTCCGCCTCCTCCATTCATTGCCATTATTGTGTGTGGCAATGATATTGCCACACCTATGCAATGACTGATAGCCTGCCATCTCACACCTACGGACAGCAAAAAAATCTGTGTTCCAGGACAATTAAAAAAGCGGAAATATCAATTTCTAGTTCTACACCCTAAGAAGGGAGTATCGGCAGGGGATTTGGCCAAATGTATTTCTCAGATTCATTGGCTTTTGGTCGGCTTTAATATTAGATGATGGAGGGGGAGAAGAAGAGGGAGGGTTAAGGAGGACCAAAATCCACCCGCTTCCCCTGGGGTCCCCTGATCAGGGGTGGCACGCTGTGTAAACCCCCCCCCCCCCCCAGGTCGCCCGGTGACTCATCTTTATTCCCAGTCCAACGGTGTCACAGTCGCACAGTCGGGCACCCCAATCGAGGACAAGGACCAAAATCCAGGATAGTCAAAATCTTGGGTTTTGGTCATCTTTAAAGTGGACCAACACCCACGGGTGATCGGCCCGGGAATCTATAAGATTCCCGGGCCGATCACCCCCCACCCCGCGGGACATCCGAGATTGGGATGTCCCGCGGGGTGAAACCCCCCCCAAACACCCCAACTCACCTACCTTATCTTCCTCCCTCGCGCCCCTGTAGGCGTGCGCGCCTCCGCGCCGGCCGTCTGCGAATGGCCGGCGCGGGGGCGCGCGCGTTCAAAGTGACGCGAGGGAGGCGGCGGCGGCCTCCGCCGCTTAGACGTTTAAGATCTTCGCTTGTACGTCGGCGCTGGGAGCGGGGAGAGGTGAGTTGTTCGGGGGGTTCGGGGGGGTTTCACACAGCGGGGCACCCCGATCGGGGGTGCCCCACCGAAGTGGACCAAGACCCAGGATAGTCAAAATCCTGGGTGTTGGTCCACTTTAAAGTGTTAGAGAGGAGGAGCTAGTGGAGAGAGAGGGGAGTATTGGGGGAAAAAAAGGAAAGGGGTAACACTTAGGTGTAACTATTTACGTTCTTCTCGCCACCAAAGGGGCAGGGAGAAAGAGGAGCCTATTTGGGAGACGCGGTAAGCTACAACCACGAGTCGATAGATGTGCATAACCCGTGGTAGCCCTAGCAGCACAACCACTACAACCGCATTCCATTACGGAGCACCACCAGTAGCAACGCGTGGGTTATTCTCAACCGCAGGCTGGGACTGCAAGATAGAAAAATAGAAAAAACTAGCTCCTCCCGGCCTATATAGGGCAGTCTGTGGCACGATCTCCTGAGTTCTTTTCTTGCAGTCGTAAGGGATTGTGAAGATGTTGTCTGGATTTTTTTTTTTTTAGTTACAGTGCTGAGCGGGGGCTTAGACTCTGTCTCACAGCCCCTCATTAGCTGCAGCGTTCCTGGGAAAACACTATAGGCCTGAAGTCAGTTCCTAAGCCAATAGCGTGAGTTGGTGCAGTGAGGGGAGGGTGTCGGGGCTCATCTGATGTCTGGGTCTGATCTGGGTACCTAATCTCTGGACCTTGCATGGTGGCCCTGCTGTGTGCCTTTCTCTGAGCCTGGTCCCTCTAACCCCTGGGTCATCTACCTCCATAACTCCATGACACTCTGCAAGAGGCACAGTCTCCTTCCCCGTGGCTGCTGGGTGGGGCCTGACTTAGGTAGCCAATCTCTGTGATGTCAGTGTGTTTGTTATTACTACTGCACGGCTGCCAGCGTTTGCAGGGGGAGGCGACCTCGTTGCAGGGGGGGTGGCCACCGGCCATGTGGCCTGCCTATTGTCTAACTCACGAAGCGGGAGGGCTTGCTCACGGGGGCGTGGCTTCAGCCCTCTTGGGCCTTACAGTGGAGGACTGGAGGAGGGGTTGGGACGACTGCATTTGCGAGGCCCATGCCATGCCCTCCTTCTCCTCACTAACCACATGAGGCATCGCCATCTTGTGCAATGCCCGGAGGTAACTGCTGCATCCTCGGATCGTCATTTGTCAGCTCCTGCACTGCCTCCCTGCACTCCCACTCCTGCGTGGAGTATGGGATCCAGTGCGCCTGCTGCCCAACAGTTTTCCCTGGTCAGGTAGAGCTCCCTCTGGGGGCAAAGCCTTTTAAATTGTACTGATTCCTTTAGGAATCTGATATTGTTGTTGCAGGGTGGGGGTCCAGAAGCTGCTGCATCCTTGGTCGGTGGGTTGATCTCAGCTGCAGGGAGATGGCTTTTTCAGTAGTGCAGGCAGGTCTGACCAGTAGTCGACAGGCAGGAGGGTGTGGGGACCAGCGCTCCAGCTGTATTGCTTAGCAGTTAAAGCAGCCATTTTACCATGTCTGAGTCATCAAAGGCACGGGGGTTTCGTATTTTAACGGAGAGTGGTGCTGCATGTCCCATGTTCCAGGCATGCCTGATCTCGGGTGAGGGAACCCTGTGCTCTGGGTGCACTACTGTCCTGCACCGCCTTATGCAGCTGGCAGGTTCCGTGTCTGTCAGATTGTCCAGTTTCTGATGTGGCTTCAGGTTCTGACTCATCAGTGTGGGCTACCTCCTCGGGGGGGGGGGGGGGGGGGCTGCCAGGTCCATTTGTGTCCCATGGTGAACCCTACAAGTGTCATAAAATCAGGCAGGTTTTTCCCAGGCTTGCCCATTTCGACAGGCTGGTGGCAAAAGAGTGGAAGAAACCAGGTAAGCTTCCGTATCTTCCCAAGGTCCTGGATGCCAAGTACCCCTTTCCGGATGAGGCAGTCAGGGTTTGGTCTTCGCCACCTGAGGTAGACGATCCGGTGTTGGGTCTGGCTCAGCACACTATTATCCTTACCTCAGATAGTGCGGCCTTGAGAGACCAGGCAGGTAAGAGGTTGGACCAGCTGGCCAGGCATGTATTCTCCACGGTGGGGTCAGCCATGTGCCCAGTTTGCACCACGTCCATGGCGACTACGGCAGGCAACGCCTGGATGAAGCAGCAGAGGGGACGTTTGCAACATGGAGGTTCGCTTTCCTCTAAACGTTTGAACTCTTTCGCTATTGAGGTCTTCAGATACCTGGTGCTGGCTGTGGACGACTTGCTGCCTGGTCATCTTGCAATGCACGGTCTAGCTAAAACAGTGGTCAGCACTGCTTCTAGGAAGATGCTTAATGGCCTCCTCTTTTCGGGGGGTCATCTTTTTGGTGAGCCTCTGGATTACCTGGTCCGGAAGGCCATGGGTGGGAAGTCGACTAGGCTTCCACAGAATTGGAAACTGGGAACCTAGACTCCAAGGGGCCTGCATTCCCTCAAAGTGGTCAGGGCATTCAAGTATTACTTGAATGCTACTCGAGAGGTATGCAAGCCAGATGTCCGGTTCGTCATCCCAGAAGGCCCAAGAAGGGTTCTGGTGGCTACCAGGTCCACTCTTAGCAGGTGGATCAGGCAGGCGGACATGCAAGTTTACGCCTGCAGGGGGAAGGAGGGGCCCTTCCAGGTCACCGCTCACTCCACCAGGACGATTGCCGCGTCTTGGGCTATCCAACAAAAATATATTTTTTTAAATTGTGTGTTTATTTTAAATAAAGCATTCATTTTATTAAAGAAAACCATATTGCATATGAAAGCCCCATTTCTCCCGATTACAATGGTAACACATATGTATTGGTAGCCCCCCATTCCTGCCCAGGAGAACTCCCAACTGAAAAGAGCACTTTATAATATTTACAATTAAAATGCAACTACTATCCACACTATAAAGTTAAATTTAAAAAAAACTGTGCGGGGTCCCCCTCTGCCTTAAAAACTCTTAAAAATCCCCCCCAAAATGAAGTGGGGTCCCCCCTACCCAGCATAGCCAGCCTGGGAACCAGATATGGGGGCTTGTAGAACAGGGCGCAGAGGCCAGCTCCGATGGCCCCCCACCCTGCAGGCTACAAGCATGCATTAGCCTTTGTGGCCCCGTCTTTGGGGAGGCAAGTAATGGGGGTTAATAGCAGGTCACCTGCTAGCCACAGGTGACTTGCCAGCCCCCAAACCTACTAGAGGGGTCTCGTGTAAAAAAACAAAAAATAAAAAAAGACACAAAAAATATATAAATACATTATTTTTTATCTAATAATTACCTCTCCTTCATCCCGGAACACTGTGTCCCACGCCGACCACTCTGGCTTCTGCCTTTTACACCTGCGGGGCGTAAGCAGACACAAAAAAACGACATTGGCTCCCCCTTCCCGTTGAAAACCCTTAAAAATCACACAGAAAATGGCGTGGGGTCCCCCCTACCCACCATGACCAGTCGGGGGACCAGCTATGCAGGGCTTGTAGAACGAGGCGCAGGCTACAAGCCCGCAAAGCCAAATAGTCCCAGGCTCTAATGTCCCCCTCCTGGGCTTTGGGGAGGCTGGTAATGGTCATACCGGGGGTTAATGGCAAGTCACCTGCTAGCCGCAGGTTACTTGCCAGCCCCCTAAGCCTCATGGATCCCTTACCAGTTCACAAAGGGTTAGCTGTAAAAAAAAAAAAAAAGATACTCACTGAAAAACAAAAGAATTTTATTATTTTTTTTTCTTTCAAAACTCCCCTCCGATCCTGTGTTCAGCGGTGATCTGATGGCAGCTGCAGGGATGATCACTGGAGGGGGGCTGGGGTCTCACCGCAGAAAATCCCGGCGAAGAGGAGGCCCGACGAGAGGGATTGTGGCCACAGGTGAGTAAATGTCATTATTTGTTTTTTCTTCTTTATAGTCAGCGGCTGCAAATGAGGCAGGGGGGCTATTCTGGGCCCTATTCTGAAGCTGGAAGAGCCCCGTGGGGGGGGGGGGGGTGGAATCAGATGCCCCCCGGGTAAAGAGAATAGCTGGCTGGATCGATTGGGTCAGGTTTTATTTTTTATTTTTTGTGGCCGCTAGCAGGAGGGAAAGCCAGGCCCGTAACTTTCAAGTGCTTGGTGATTAACGTCAGGAGAGGCAACTGCATGAAAGTTCCATGCTGGGGTTTAAAGGGTTAAGCTTCAAATGTATGCTTTTTCCACCCTGTCCAAGCATCCGGTGGAGAACGTTTATGCAGCTCATGTCAACGGCTTATGTCAGCCCCCCCTGGAAGGTTCTAATAACAGCTTGGGATCATTGCTTAGGCATAGCCATATTTTTGCTAAGTGTAGCCCTATACAATAGGCTATTTTTTAACTTCTTTTCTGCTTTTTGTGTGTGAAGTTTTACCGAAGCAATTCATTTTAAACCATGTGGGTGTGGCCTAGTCGCTGTGGTGCAAGCAGAATTTGTGCTTATAATCACCAAATAGTCTATTGCAAACCAGTCGGGCGGCAGGGCAGGTAAGTCTCCCTTACGCAGTTGATTTTTTGTTGTTGCCTGGACAATGTCTTTAATTTGGTCCCCTCCTTATTGCAGGGATCCCCCTTTGAGCCACTGGCCGAGACTTCCATTTTCCTCTTGAAACTGGAGGTGTTGTTCATTTTGGTGCAGGGAGTGTCTCTGAGCTGGCAGCTTTGCACATTAAGCCATTTTATTCTGTAATTTTAGGTGGTGTTGCATTTACGGGAAGATTTTTTTGCCAAGGGTGGCTTTTGTTTCTCACCTGAAAAAGGACATAGACCTCCCTTCTTATTGTCTGGATCCAGTTTATATGGATTTTGCACTCCCTAAATGTGGGTTAGTGCTCTAATTTACTATTTGGAGGTAGTGAATCTATACATAAGACTATACTAGCTAGACCCTAAAAAGTGTTTTGGTGGTTGCCAAACCCACTATTAGTCATTAACTTCCTTCTACAAGGTGGATGTGGAAACATTCATGGGCGCTTATGGCCATAGTTCAGGCCCCGGCCAGGATCTGTTTGCCAAATAACAAAGTCTCTTCTTTGGTTCATGGAATTCACTTCTTATGGGGTTTCCCACTCTTGAAGACTGCTCTGAATATCCCAGTAATATGTGATCAATGTCCCTGGATGGACAACTTGACAGGGAAAATACCATTTCAGTATTTCTTTAGTTGTCCTTTCAGGGACACTGCACCTTCCCAAGGTTGTTGCGACTTGGCTTTTTCCGTTGCCTTGACAAAGTTTATCTTAATTTGGCAGTAGAGTTTCTCGGGCCTTGTTGTTTTTATTATTGGTCGTTCCTCCCAGTGAAACTGCTTCGTACTGGGGAGAAGTCCAATAAGCTGGGCCTCTAGAACTGCCTACAGGAAGAAGTTACAGCCTTTTTTCTAGTCCCGTCTGTCGCCTATAATCATTACCCAGTTGTTGGTGATCAGTGTCCCTAGATGGACAAATAAGTGAATATCATTTTACAGGTAAGTACAAAAATGTTTTTTCTCCTTTTTTTTTTTTTTTTTTTTTTTTTTTTTTTTTAACCCCTCATCCTGCTGGGGGGTTGAGACAGACTGCTTTTCCACTTTAAATAATACCAGATTTGAGCAATTTCCAAGGGGTTAGTCAGCAGCTGGTTATCCCAAAACGGTGATTCCTGGGTGTCGTTGGGGGGGGCATAATGCTTGGTCTTCAAAGCCCGCAGCAGATCTGATTTGGTTAAATGTTTGTTCTAAAAAAAAGGATATGTTTCATAAAAAATAATCATTTACATTTTTATTTTCTAGAGTTCTCTACCAAACTTCAAGCAGAATGAATTCTCTGTAGTGAGACAGCATGAAGAATTTATCTGGCTTCACGATTCCTTTGTTGAAAATGAGGATTATGCGGGACATATTGTAAGTGTAATGTGTTTTGTCTTATTGAGTGCTGTATTTTTAGTTTGCCCAGAAATACCTCAAGAATGGCTATTAGGTTCAACAGGAATAGGCCAGGACCAATGCACATCTTAAAAGGTAAGCCCCTTCCTGGGCTAATTGTATTGAAGTACATTGCTTAAAAATGGGAGGTAGCTTGGAGCAGTAGTATGGGGGCATGCCTGTAGATTCCAAGCCATTAACACACAACTCTGTGCACATACGTCATCTACCCTTCACCGTACAGATGGTAAAAGTTTACCAAGCACTCCCTGTTACTGTAACACTCCTGATGTTCTAACTTACCACCTAGACAAATCAGCAGCTGTTGCCACAGGCCAGCATACACAAGGCTTGAAAATGTGACATGGGAGGTCTATTGCAGAGCAACACTCTCTATGCTGTTATTAGGACAAACTACTAAATAGACAATAAATTTGACTAGGCCTGCAATGTGGAACTTCTCAAATATATAGACACTAATGTTGCAGCAAGAGAATATAATATTCAAAATGCAATATATCTAATTACCATGCAAGAAGTATAGCAACTTGTAACTCAGGCTTATAAATGGGCATACACATCGCCAAGCAAACAGAACTGCAGCAGAATCCTTGTGGATCTCGTAGATCAGTAGTGCGGCCTTCATGGTGGCATGTCTGAGAATCTCTTGACCATGTCTGCTGGGCCTTGATCCCCTACTTCTACATGACAGGAGAAATGATGTGTGGGCACGGCTCACTTTCATCATATGCATGTCTATAAACTATTTCTATACACATTTTATGTTGAGACTACATTGCTGTTCGTAGCTCAGACCAAGTGTCCTTTGTTGTGATGAGCAATGACCCCTGTAGCCCTTTAGAGGAGCAACTAAAATTTTCATCTCCAGGAGTCAGGGACTTTGACAACTTGCCAAAAATCTCAAACGTGCTAATGCTAAAAGGAAAATTGTAATTAAATATAATATTCCATTTGCTCTGTATTCAATTTAGGCCATTTGCTCTGTATAAATATAATAGTAGGTAGCACACCAAAGCAAAATTCTAGTAGGTTGATACATGCTGAAAGGATATGGGTGCTAGTGGTCAATAGGGGCTAATTTACCCCTAATACCTAGACAATGTGGAAAGTGGACTATTGCACAACCTTAATAAATAGCAAATAAAATAGTATTTTTTTTTTTTTTAACAATGAATCTTTATTGAAACCGACCTGGTCGAGAGGGCACACAGACTTTGTCATATACACATTTTTCTGCAGGTTCATACAGATACAGTTACAACATCTCAGAATACATTACAGTGCAGCTGTCTATCATCAAATCCATCTTAGACTGAGCTTGTATATCCAATAAAATAGTATTTTTATACAAAAGAGAAGTATACAGGTCCTTCTCAAAAAATTAGCATATAGTGCTAAAGTTCATTATTTTCCATAATGAAACGATAAAAATTAAACTTTCATATATTTGAGATTCATTGCACACCAACTGAAATATTTCAGGTCTTTTTTTTATTTAATACTGATGATTTTGCCATACAGCTCATGAAAACCCCAAAATCCTATCTCAAAAAATTAGCATATCATGAAAAGGTTCTCTAAACGACCTATTAACCGAATCATCTGAATCAACTAATTAACTCTAAACACCTGCAAAAGATTCCTGAGGCTTTTAAAAAAGCCCAGCCTGGTTCATTACTCAAAACCGCCATCATGGGTAAGACTGCCGACCTGACTGCTGTCCAGATGGCCATCATTGACACCCTCAAGCAAGAGGGTAAGATCCAGAAAGAAATTTCTGAACAAATAGGCTGTTACCAGAGTGCTGTATCAAGGCACCTCAATGGGAAGTCTGTGGGAAGGAAAAAATGTGGCAGAAAACGCTGCACAACGAGAATAGGTGACCGGACCCTGAGGAAGATTGTGGAGAAGGACCGATTCCAGACCTTGGGGGACCTGCGGAAGCAGTGGACTGAGTCTGGAGTAGAAACATCCAGAGCCACCGTGCACAGGCGTGTGCAGGAAATGGGCAACAGGTGCCGCATTCCCCAGGTCAAACCACTTTTGAACCAGAAACAGCGGCAGATGCAGCTGACCTGGGCTACAGAGAAGCAGCACTGGACTGTTGCTCAAAAGATAGCAAATTTTGCATGTCATTCGGAAATCAAGGTGCCAGAGTCTGGAGGAAGACTGGGGAGAAGGAAATGCCAAAATGCCTGAAGTCCAGTGTCAAGTACCCACAGTCAGTGATGGTCTGGGGTACCATGTCAGCTGCTGGTGTTGGTCGACTGTGTTTTATAAAGGGCAGGGTCAATGCAGCTAGCTATCAGGAGATTTTGGAGCACTTCATGCTTCCATCGGTTGAAAAGCTTTATGGAGATGAAGTTTGCATTTTTCAGCACGACCTGGCACCTGCTCACAGTGCCAAAACCACTGGTAAATGGTTTACTGACCATGGTATTACTGTGCTCAATTGGCCTGCCAACTCTCCTGACCTGAACCCCATAGAGAATCTGTGGAATATTGTGAAGAGAAAGTTGAGAGACACAAGACCCAATACTCTGGATGAGCTTAAGGCCGCTATCGAAGCATCATGGGCCTCCATAACACCTCAGCAGTGCCACAGGCTGATTGCCTCCATGCCACGCCGCATTGAAGCAGTCATTTCTGCAAAAGGATTCCTTGAGTGCATAACTGAACATAATTATTTGAAGGTTGACTTTTTTTTTATTAAAAACACTTTTCTTTTATTGGTCGGATGAAATATGCTAATTTTTTTAGATAGGATTTTGGGGTTTTCATGAGCTGTATGGCAAAATCATCAGTATTAAAACAAAAAAAGACCTGAAAATGTTCAGTTGGTGTGCAATGAATCTCAAATATATGAAAGTTTAATTTTTATCATTTCATTATGGAAAATAATGAACTTTAAGCACTATATGCTAATTTTTTGAGAAGGACCTGTATACAAAAACAGTATTTCTACATACACACTATACAAATAGTAAAAGCATGAACCCAAAAAAGCATACACAGAGTAGTCTTTGATGTATACCCTCTTCACTGAGATAATAACTAGTGATACCAACAATTGTACCTTAAAGTGAGCAAAACTCATTTCTTTGGGTGCACCACCGCTGATTTCACGCCCACCCAGCACCTTTTGGGATGGTTGATTGGCTAATCTCAAAAGGATGACATGCAAACACTGTCGTACGCTCCTGCGCCCAGCCAATCTCTGTAGTGTGCACAAGCTACAGGAAAGCTGGGGATTCGGCAGTCCACAGTTGCAGCGTCGTGGGAGCTGCTGGTAAATGGGAATATCCCCCTATCGGATGCCCCAGGGGTAGGCAAGTGGCTTAGATTCCAGCCCTAGGCCGTATGGGTTTCGACCCACTTTAAGGAAAAATTAGGTTAAATATAGTCAAAATAATAATGATCGTATGCTTTGTGAATCTCTAAGTATATGAGCATGCATAAGTCAATTGCTATGTGATATCATAACTACCCTATGTGTAAACTTTTACATTTACATATGCAAAATGAGGCAAAGATAGAATTCGGAAAAAAAACAGAAAAGGGACACAAGGTGGCAGCAGAGTACGATATGAACAGTTTATTCGGGTTGATTCAGAGCCCCTTTCTCACCATTTTTTTTTTGCGTTAATATTTCCATTCTAGTTCATTTTTTCCCCCCGTCTGATTCAGCAAAGCCTTTTTTCTGCAAGAACTTTAGTGTGAAATGTTTTCATTTTTGCATGATTTTTCGTTTGGTAGCAAGACCTCCATAAAAATGATAAGAAAGGGGCTCTGAATCAACCCTATAGTGTCTGATACAGTCTCTTATTCAGTAACACAGAAGTAGGCACCAAAACCACCGTAGTTTTTATGTGGCTGATTTTTTTTTTATGTTCTTATACACTTGTTTGTTGCCTATAAGTTTTCCAATCTAAAAGCTGTAATACCTTTCTATGATTACAGATCCCCCCTGCACCCCCAAGGCCAGATTTTGATGCATCCAGAGAAAAACTGCAAAAGCTTGGTGAAGGAGAGGGATCAATGACCAAGGAGGAATTTACTAAAATGAAACAAGAACTTGAAGCGTAAGGTTCTTTTTCCTATTGGTTCTTATAATTAAGTTGGGCACTTGAATGCAGTTATGCTCCAGCACTATTCAGCCCTTTTGCCCCTAATTCACATCTTCTTTGCATTAGAGAGGGAGACCTGCATTTTTCTAGGAGATCCACCTCTAATCCTTGTCTAATGGTTGACAGGAGACAGCTGCACACACATGCAGCCGTTGTATCTCCTCTAGTAAAGCATTACTGCAATGTACAGCTGTTTTCTGTACATTGTACAATGGTCCTTAAAGGAGATTGCTTTGTTTTTCACAGGGTCTTTTTTAGGTCAAGTTTGATTGTGTTGAGTTGAGACTCTAGTCTCCAAAGTGGACCTACAGTCATTTGTGTTGCTGTTGAGGCAGCACAGATTGGCAGTGACCCTGGCAGACATGCGGGGCTGAAACTGAGCATGTAACATGGAAGTAGGTGAGTAATGGGTCATCTGCAGTGGGCTTCCTGTGCCAGAATGCAGAGCAAGGCATCCCTCCATTAGATGCCCCCCCATCATTTAGCTTGGTGACCGAATAATAGTTGATTGGATGATGTGTGGCCTGTGAGTTGGACATTTCCACTCAGCACCAATAGATCATCAGAGGACATTGTGATGATGGCCTTGGAACATTCGAGTAAGACCGACTTTTATACCAGAAGCCTATTTGTAGACTGTAGCTCATGATTTAATTCCAACAACTTGGTATCCCTCCTAACATATGCGAATTGACCTACAGTAACCTTAGGAAAATTAGTAGGACCATAAACTCAGGTACCCTGCTTCCATTTTCATTGATAATTGCATAATAAAGTCAGACTCTGTTAAAATTCCCAAAGTTCCTAATAACCCATTCCAGAGAGGGACAATCTCCTTACTATATTCAGCACTAAATGTAGCCGGACCAGAGACCCACGGGTACGTTAGCAGCTGGGAGAAAGACCTGGGCCCATGTCAGAGCGAGAGGGGATGGTCGGAGATATGGTCCAACTCCTCCAAATGCTCAATCAATTTCCTGACAACTGAAACGGCCTATAAGGTAATGCTTCGCTGGTACCTGGTGCCGGGTCGCCTGTGCACGATGTTTCCTGGACAGTCTAAAACATGCTTTAGGGGCTGCAGTGCGGAAGGGGACTTTCTGCATACGTGGTGGACTTGTCCCATGTTGGCCCGCTTCTGGAACCAGGTGTATAAGCTGGCTAACGACATCTTCCAAACCAACATGAAAAAAGACCCCTGGGTTGCCCTCCTGCACTGCAAGCCCCAGGAGCTCACTGGCAAACAGCACAGACTTTTTGTCTACCTTCTCCTGGCGGCTAAACAGGCCACAGCCAGAAAAAACAATTTACCCCAATATCTGAGGTGTCGGCCAGAATGAACGGGTTCCTCATCAACGAAAGGCTATCTAGTATTCTGAACGACACCTATGACGAATTCCTTTCGATATGGGAACCCTGGATGAGATTTGCCTGGCCTGGCGAACCCCCATGGAGGTTGTAGCAACCATGCATGTTGGCTGGTGGAGTGCGGGAGCCCCTTGACCCTTCTCCCCCCCCCCCTGACCTCCCCTCCTCCCTCCAACTTTTCCCCTCCCCCCCAGTTCTTTGTTTCTCCTCTCTTTAGACTACGATCCCAAAAGGCTTTCATTAACCCTTTCCCGTCAACGCGCTTGACCAAGTCTGCAAATCCTGTGGGCTCGCTTGGGGCGGTGCGGATCGTGGAGGGCGGAGCCCCCCCCGACCTGCATGGCCCCGGAGTGGGTATAAACATGTCTCAGGTCAAGTGGGTTGCGCGAAAACGTTGAATGTTCTTTATGTTGTCATTTGCTTCCTCGCTTTGTATGCATTGTAAATTATTAAAACATCAACGTGATATATGTATAATCTTATGCAATTTAGAATGTTAGCTTTTTCTTTCACCTCCCCTGCGCGGGATGGCGATATAATGCATAAGCTCCAAATATCTGTAATGAAGAAAACCCAAAACTTTTAATAAAAATATTGAAAAAAAAAAAAAAATTCCCAAAGTTCAACACTGACACCACAGTCATTAGATTTATTTAGAATTGTGATGAAACTGTATACAGAGAGGCCATGAGGAGACCAGAACTGTGGTGCAACTTCCTTATCTTTTGATTTATCCAATACATTAGGATTAGTGGTGAACTTCAGAAGGATTCGTACGGTCACTCCATTTACTGCCATACTTAGAGCAGAGGTTAAAGAAATGAGGTTCCGCTGGGCACCATCTCTGACTGATTATGCTGGAGCAAATACACCCCCGTCATTCTGAATTGAGAAAGCCCAGCAAAGGCTATTCCAGAGAGAGTATTCCAGAGAGATGAAGCAGCACATACAAAGTCACAGATAAGAGTGTTTTGAGGAGAAGAGGTCATGGGGAGAATGGAAGCTGTGTCTAGGTTGGTATGGTTGGATTAGTGATGAAAGTTGAGAAGGGGTTTTTCCAGAGGGAGCATTGTAGGTTAGGGACAAATGTAGTTAGGGCACCTTTTTAAAGAAGGATGTCAGATGTTTTTCCTTCAGAATCCCAGATCTACAGGAAGGAACTGTCTGTCTGTCGCTCTAAATCACTTTGTGTCACCCCCAGTCTCTCTGAGAAACCAACATTACAGACAAACACATCAGGCTCTTTACACAAAGTGATATTCATTACACCTACATCTTATGATATACATATGAATGTGTTGTAAATAATGTATGTTTTCGTCTAATACACTTTATATACAAGAAAAAGAAAATATAAGATATTGATTTTGCTACTTTGTGGCTTTAATAAAACCCCAAGTGTAGGGGTCTTTTTTGTTACTATTTTGCTAGTGCCCAAGCTCCAGGTTCTTAATGCAGGTTCATAAATTGAGGTCAGAGCATAACCATAAAGATGTTCTTTTATTATAAAAAGCTATAAAATCAATATATAATATACTTTTCAATGATAAAGCAAGCTAGCTAAGGTAATATATAAAAATACAAGAAAAACAATGTACATCACCACTGAGTAAACAAACATCACCATCATCTATAGCGACTGAAATAAGAAAATGCTGCTCACTTCAACCTAGGTAGCTCATTTTGGCTCATTTTGCTGTACCCAGATTTTTTGGGGGCTTCCTGGGGGGGGGGGGGAGTTACACACCTGGTGGCGTTGCCCGAAAGCTCGGTCGTTTTGGAATAGAGCCTTTCGACGGGTTAGAAAGGTGAGTAAGAAGAAGTTAGAGATGAGATTCTTGATAAGGAGTGGCAAAAACCAGGTAAGATTCCCGCCCCTGGACATACATTCAAAAGCGTATGCTAAAGAAATGTTGACCTAGTAGATTGCTTGTTAGAAATCACAGTACACATAGAGCACTTCCTTACCCCTCCTAGACCCAAATTTGGGTCACTGGTACTAAAATTGGAAAATCATCAGCGCTAAGTGTAGGACCGGAGAGGAATCGCGCCAATATACAGTATTACAGTGAAACTAACCTAGTTGCAAACCAGTTGCAAAGATACTTCTAGTCCCAGCATGTCCTGTCAGCCAGTGTGTGTGAAGTCAGCTGGCAGAAGATGCTAGGATTTGTCTATAGCCGTTTGAGACAGACGCTATTACTCCCAGGAACCCTAAATAGTAATCTACCCCTCTCCCCAGCCCCTCCTCTAGTGATTAGTCACATTATATGAATAAAACTAAAATTATACACTCAGCTGGCCACAAGTCCAATCACATGACAGCAGAGGGGCAGTTCTGAATGGCTGCCCCAGCTGAATGTTGTAGGACAGTCTTGGTACCCATTTACATCAGAAGCATTGCTTGATTCTCCCTATTCTGCATAGACTAGTATGCACACAGCTTAACTTTCGCTGTCAGCATACTTAAATATTTTGTCACCCTCTGTTGTCAGACCATTTTTTCACTATTTTGCTCTATACACGTTTATCTGTGATTTTTGAAGTCCAGGGATTTTCCAGAAAAATTATATATTGTTTTTGGTCTGGGCTTTAACATGAAATGTCTTGTTTGTATATTTTTGGGTGAAATATTTTTTTTTTTAAATGCTAATTTTTATAAGTTTTTCAAGAAAATCATATAGCGTGTAAAAGCCTCATTTTTCCCGGTTACAATAGTACCACATCCTTACAATGGTACCATGCATTCTTTCCTTCCCAGGAGACACGCCAAACAGCTCTTTAGGAGATTCTCAAAGAAAATACAGCTGCTATGCGCATTTGAAACTCCCCCCACAAACTATATATTCTCTTAAGAACACACTCAAGCTTTCTAGACCTACCAGGCTTGTTGTTGCTGGGGCAGTTTTTTAGACACAAACTCTGAAGGAATTCACTAGTTGCACAGGGTTTCCCTGAAAAAAATAATATAAAACTACAATAAAATACACATTTTCCAAAAATATTAGGCACACAAGAAAAAAAAAAAAAGGTAAATCTGAAAAACCTGAACAAAACAATACTCAACATGCATAGGTGCTTTTAACCCTTCTAACTGCCAGCCTACTTGAGATCTCTCCCCAACCTCCCAAACCCCTCCTCCCCCCCCCCCCCCCCCAGTTGACAAACCATTTGTCACCATTTTGCTCTATGTTTAAAATGAACCAGAACAACGGATTTTAACTATCCTGGGTTTTGGTCCTTGCCGCCGGGGCAAGGAGGTGCCCTGCTGTGTAAACCCCCCCCCTCAGGTTGCCCGAACAAACTTGCCTTCTCCTGGTCCTACGACACATGTGCTGCTGCTCATCCAATCATTGCGCTTAGATCCACTCAAGCACCTTTGTCCGGGAGCTTGTCTAATATAAGCGGATCCGAATGCGCTGGTGGCCGCATCGCCCACTACCCTCAAACAAGGAACCTGCCCACGCCGACCATTCATGCCTGCCTTGGAGTCTCATAGACTCCAGGGTGGGTTTTGGTCCAATTTAGAGGTATGAAGTCAGAATGCAGTCAGACGGTGATGCCATAAGCTTGTCAGCTACTTGTTTGAGCATGCTAGTACTGCTTGAATTCCATTTTTCAACAATATGGTAGAAGGCTACCTGTGAAAACAGCAGGTGTACTCTAGAGCAGTGGTCCCCAACCCTGTCCTCAAGGCCCACCAACAGGCCAGGTTTTAAAGATCTCCACAAAGATGCACAGGTGGAGTAATTAGTGCAACTGCAGAGCAATAGAGCTGGCTATTTGGAGATCCAAAAAACATGACATGTTGGTGGGCCTTGAGGACAGGGTTGGGGACCACTGCTCTAGAGGAAAGGGTGCTAGCTCTTGGGGGTGTATTCCATTCCGCGTCTCTTGGTTTTCAGACATCATATCTTCTTAGTCCTACGGGACTTATTTTAAAGACTTTTTTTTTTGTCTTTCAGAGAATACTTGGCTATTTTCAAGAAAACTGTAGCAATGCATGAGGTCTTCCTATGTCGTGTAGCTGCTCATCCCATCTTGAGAAAAGATCTAAATTTTCATGTCTTTTTGGAGTACGGTCAAGATGTAAGTTTACTTTTTTTGAGGATTATCTATTTAAACGTATTTTGATATTCAGTGATCATTTGTTGAGAGATCAAGCAGTAAACATGCTGCAATGTATATTGCCCCTTTTTGATTCTTTTTGTTCCAAACAAATTTTTATTGAGAAATGGTAATAGAGCAGTACAGGCATTCAGATTGCATCTCTTAACTCAATTACAGGTATTACACGATCTAACAAGAAGAGCAAAATCAAACTCCAGCTCAGTATCGGCCAAGGTTTCTCTGAGGCTTTGCCACCCTCTTTTGTATATACGTTTTCCTGTAGGTCCTCCATATAGGTCTATGAGACCTCTCTTTATCCAAATGGGGCTCTATACCATCTGGTGATAAGTTTGTAACTTTCTTGCATTGAAATATGAATCAAGATTTTATATGCTAGTTTGTATTATTTGGCCCAATTTGTTTTGGATCTCATTGTGTTAGTATCTGCCTCTCATCTCAGTTCTCATAGCTTAAGCCTTTATTTACTTGGGTATATCAAAAGAGATTACATCCAGTTATTTTTTTTTGGGGGGGGGGGCTTTTCCCAAACATGCCTTCTTGTACTGTGTTAGCTATTTTTCCCCTCTTCATGTATAGGCCTGATATATAGGTGCTAATGAAAAAAAAAAAGCCAAGGTGGTTAAGAGAGTCCCTTTGCCTACATGTTCCATGGCCTAAAATTTTACGATGGCTAACTTCTCAACTATGTGTGTGTATGTTAAAGTGTCGATTGACCTCCCTAAATCTCGTTCCGTGCCATAGTATATTTATCGATTTAACTTTAAATTTACACAGCCATACACATCCAACTAGTGGACACTTGTTTTGAGCTTTAGGCTCTCATCAGTGAGACTTGGTGAGTACCAAAACAGAGTCGCAAGCCAGTATGTGGAGAGACCCATGTTAGCTTAATATAGGGGGCTAAAGAGACCAGAAAAAACTCTACTTCCTTTACCAACAACCTAAAAATCCAGTCACAGCAGTAGATGTGTTCATTAGAATCAGAACTTGTTTATTGGCAAATTATGTATACACATTTGTCTTGTTTAAAGAGGACCAACACCCAGGGGTGATCGGCCCGGAAATCTATAAGATTCCCGTGCCGATCACCTCCTACACCCCCCAAAAAGACCTTACCTGATCCGCCACCGCCTCCCATCCGCACGGCGGCGGCAGTGGAAGCGGCTTGGACATTCCTGTGACCTGCTTGGACGTCGGCGGGGATTGGACGGCGCGGTCACGTGGGAGCGGGGAGAGGTGAGTTTTTTGGGGTTTCTGGGGGGTTTCAGGGAGCGGGACACCCCCGATCGGGGTGCCCCGCCGAAGTGGACCAAAACCCAGGATAGTCAAAATCCTGGGTGTTGGTCCACTTTAAATTATTTGTAATTTTAGCAAAATCTACTGTAAGGAAACCTGGAAATCTAAATAAACTCCCAGTCCCTCAAAATGTTTCCCTGCTTGATTGCATCTTGTGGTTGAATTGAACTGGCTTTTTGCATTTTAGAATGAGAATGTTTACAGACCTATTTGGATAAACATGCTCCAAAAAGTTAATGTAAAAATAGTGGTCTAGTCATACTGTGCAAGAAACAAGAAAAAAATTATTTGCAAAACTGAGAAAATTCAAATAATCATATTGACTCTTGAATGATTGAGAATACTATAATATAGCTTCTAAAAATGCTTGGTAACGTTTCTAAAATTCATGACAAGGGAAATAAAAAGTGTGCACCACCATTTTAATTTAATATTTTTATAAAATGTTGCCTTACAACAAATATTCAATAGCTATCATAAAACAGACTGTTAAAAGGAAAGCCCATGGCATTTTTTTAAAGCGGACCTTCACCCTGAATAAAAGTCTATCTTATATGTTTTCCCCCACCCTGTACATACAGATTGGCCACATTAAAAATAATTCTACCTGCATCTACTGCAGTTTCTGAGACTTTAAGCATCCAAGGTGGAGGCCCATGGAGTGTCGGGCTGCCTGCAAACAGGAAGTTTCTTCTGCACTCTGGGATTGCTGACCTTTTCCTGACCCCAGATCTACTTTGTCTGTGCAAACAGCTATAACCCCGCCCCCTGCACGTTTGACCTCTCTCCTCTCAGTATGTGAGTTGCAGGCCAGTGGGGGAAATAATAAAGTAGTAAAGTAGTAAATGATTTTTTCAAGGATTTTATTATTTTTTTTTATCCCTTCCCCCTACTCCGTGACCTTGGCGTCAAGTTTATTCCCAGAGACCCACTACAAAGAGCAGGAAGCCAGGGAAGAACCATGCAGCAGTTTGCGATGACATGCCTTTGAGTCAGGTAGGCACAAGGGCTGGCATCTAGTTATTTTTGGGATCCTTGTGTCTGGTGGGTGGACCCTACTGGGGCTTTGCTGTAATTGTCGGCATTGGCAGAGATCCAATGTTTTGCGCCTTTTGCGACTTCTTGTGACACGCTCGTGAACCTACTGTTCGGCCAGGTATTTATTGTAGGGGCCCATGGGGCATCCTTTTCAGCTAAATATTTATATATTTTTTTATATATATCTTGGGGAATAGTCATATTTAGGCTCTCCTTTTTTGTGTCTCCCTAGGTTATAGGACTGACTTCTAGCTCTAGGCAGGCAAGTTAAGGGGTCTCTGCTTTATCCTTTCCTTAGTAGGGGGAATTCTCTGTACACACCAGGGGCTAGTTACCATCGCCCCATTATGCGTCCATGCTTTCGGGCAACCGGTCGTTGATTCACCATGGCATAGGTATTGTGGAAAAAAATGAACTTTTTTTTTCCCATCACAAATACTTGCTACTTTGTGTTGCTCTATTACATAAAATCTTAATATAACATTTAAGTATGTGGCTGTAACCTTTAACTGCCAGCCTACCTTTTTGTCATCCTCTGTTGCCAGACCATTTTTCACGATTTTGCGCTATACATGTTCGACTGAATGTCCAGACTGAAGGACATATCCTATAACTTGGACGCAATAGTCACTAACATTCCGGGTGCCCAGTAGTAAGGGTTATAACTTAAAGGGTTACTAAACCCAAATAACAAAACAAACAGGCACTCACCTTCACTTCACTCCTTTTGCTTCCTTTTCCTCCCCATCTCCTCATCCCCACTGTATCACTACCATTACTGCTACTGTTATCCTCATCCTCTTATTCTGCATTATCTACTACTTCTTTCTATATTCTGCTCTTTCTTTCTCTTTTTTTTTTCTTTGTCCTGTTCCTTTTTCTACTTTCCTCTTCTTTTTCTTTCTCTTTTTGTTCCTGCCCCAGACAGTTTGATCGATTGTTCATGTCCCCTAGGCCCTTTCAGGGCTCTCACTGCCACCAAGACAGGACGGTTAGGGGGATCGAGTAGGCTGGGGTGGCGGAGCATCGTGACTCCCAGCTCCGCCGCTGCCCACAGGTACGCAGCTTGTGCGAGCGACCCATGGAGGTGAGCCACCGCAATCGCCGTCTCTACCTGTAATAGAGAGACTTGTGTGTGAGCCGCTTTTCTTCTTTCCCAGACACAGGGGGAGGGATGGCGTGCTGGGTTGCTTAGCAACTCAGCCGCCTGGTTGACACTGACACAAATGCTGCTTGGTTATTGGTTGGCTATTATTTCCAAACAACACAATGTGGAGGGGCAGCATCATATTAATTGGCAATTAATGTATATGATATGGATCTTTTTTGTGTGATATATTTGATTTTCTTTACACTACCCGATAACGTCGGGCTTCACATTGGCTGGAGACATTTAACCCTTGATGGGTGGTGATTCTACTGTTTGTCTGTCCCTGATGAAGGGGCGCTGTGAGCCCCAAAACGTTGGATATTACGGACATTGGATCTTATGCGCAATATGTGATATGAAAGAATATTGCCAAGAATATTTTTATTATTCAAGGTCTGCTTTATATAGATTATGTTAGACTTACATTAAGTTGTAACGGTGTGGTTCTCTGTCATCCTCTGGCACCCCTGCCTTAGATTCCCTGAGGGAGACTGAGATGGTGCTAGCAGGAGTTTGCAGTGGTGTATGGGTTCGGCCGGGTGACGGTGCTGAAATGCATTCGCCCTGTATACTGTTTAGTGCCAGGGGTGGCAAGGGGCAGGTTTCTGTTATTTCAATATATTTCCAGGGACCTTTTGGCAGGCAACTCATTGGTCAAGGCATTCATTCAGGGAACTACTTGGAGGCTTTCAAGTCAAATGGATCAAACAGGTTCGTGGCTTAACCCCATGCCTGGGAGGGAGGAGAAGAAAAGTACTAGAGACTGAGGTTAGCAAGATAGGTAGAGGGAAGAGAAATAAAAAAGCACCTGCTGAGAAGGGTGAATGTGGATCGCCCCCAATCCGCAAATTTATTATGCAGGCCACAATATCCCCTGCCCCATATAATACTTTCTCTCTGAGCCGATTCCCCAGCTTTAATGAAGATACATGGCAGTGTTGGGAAGTTGGGAGATGTGTGCCTACTTACATGTCTTTGTAATTTCTAGCACTGCACTGGGTTTTCCAGCTTGTGTCCTCTGCATATCCCCGAAATGTGACACAAAACTCACATAACACTGCATCGGGAGGCTAGGAGTGCAACACTAAAAGCTGTAAAGACAGGTAGGCTGGTGTGGCCTCCATGTACACCAACCCCCAGCGGACAGGCTGCAAGCTCCTGCAAGCCTCATGAGCTTCAGGTTATAGACCCTTGATTTAGGATCTCCCCTGGGTATCAGACCATTTTATTAATTTTCATACTTGCTGTAAAACCCTTTTTCTCTAATCACATAGGAGCGGCCATCCGCTTCCCATGGGCATGTCCCTTTTTTCTTCAACCTGAGGCTGGTTATCAATGGTGTATGGGCTGATTCATGGTTGATACAGCTGGTTCCTGACTTGGTCCTACCCCCCCCCCCCCCCCCGCCCAGAAAGAGAAGGGTTGTAGGATGGAGACCCCTTTCATCCAGTCTCTCCTTTTCTGATTATCATTCTCTGTTTACCTGTGTTTGTGGGTCCCCCGTATAGGAAAAGTATTATACATTTAGTACTAAAACCACTTTTGATGATCATACAACAATTTTCGCACCAGGTTCTTGCTGTCATTTTTGTCGAGTTTATATGGTTTGTTTATAAATAGGCGTAATCATTTTTTCGTTTTGTACAGAATAATTGTGGGGCAAAAGTTTTTGTAAATGTTTGCTGGGTCAGGCATTGGGAATGCTGCTTATTTGCCTAATTATTGTCATTATATTTATAGTCCAGAGAACCATAACAGAGGATTACAGTATTGGTCTATTTTCTTTTTATTATTCTTTATTTAGTTTTGCGTAATACAGGGTGAAGTACAAAATAGCAAGACAACATTTAGGGTACAGAGATGTCGTACACTTCACATATAGTCATTTGCAATTTATAGGGTATAATAACATATCAACCACACTATTTCTTGTTCAGTATCTAATTAAATCTCCAGCTCGTATTGGTCTAACATATTTTGGATATAGTAGGGCCCAGTTATTTATACTTGCATGAAAAACATATTTCCAAAAATGTTTCTTATATACCTAATAAAAAGTTGTCGAAAGTGTGTCTAGTTTATGAATGAAAGAAAATGTATTCAATAGATTAAATAGGGAGGCCTGTACAGTTTTTCCTAGATTGCCTAGTATAATATAGCCATCTTAAAGGGACTTTTTAGGCAAAATGTATTGTAATGTACATTATGAGCTTTATGGATATGTGATTATATGTAGGTACCTGGACAATCCCTTTAACTTCTGCAATTGTTCGCCAAACCAGCCTGTGATTGGTACATTAAAAAACAATGTTTCCTACAGGTCATTGTATATCTATCATATTTAATCAAGACAACTGGGCAATCAATTTTTATTTCATTGTATTCTAAAGAATACCTTGAGAAAAAAACAGGTGGTTGACTAGCAAAATGTCTTCAAGATAATAAAGTCCCGTTGACTTAATTTATTTCAGCAGATGACATGTTTGGAAATTTCTTTCACACGGTGTATAAAACTAAGCTCTTATCTTGCCGATTAGCATATTGGACATGGATATGTGGATTTGAAATAGAAGGTTTTTGTGATAGAGGTGTTGTAAATTTGGTGGATTACATATATAATTTGTTTGTTATTACCCATTCTACATGTTTGTTGTTCAGTATGATTGTGATATCCGATTGTGATAGCGATTGTGATGGTGGGCTAAATTTAAAACCTTGGACAAAGTCACGGGCCAACCTTGAGGTTTATTGAAAAATGATCTACAATTGAAGGAGTTTTTCCTTCTCATCAGATAGAACGTTGAACCTTTTCATGTGGAAACAAACTTAAGTTTGGCTTAACCATTGAATCTGTGTGTGGTGCACCACCAATTGGGGTGCCCCCATCACAGCTGAGTAATCGAAGTACACTGATGGCCAGAGTTTGACACCGCTGCTTTAGTGGCTGCCTAAATGTTATTGATGTAGAGAACACCTAATGAAAAGGTAAATGTGGTAATGCAAATTCCAAGTTTGCCGCATATTCATGGAACAGAAATGTTTCTGGGTATAGTAAGTGGCAAAAAAGCTTGCCGTAATCTGGCAGACAAACAGATATTTTGCCCCATAAGACCCACTCAAGATTTGGAGGAGAAAAAAATATTGTGAACCAAATGGTGTGCTAAAATGCCCCTCAATAACCCCATTACAGACAGTGTGCAGAATTCCTCAATCACCCCATTACAGACCCCACATTACAGGCATTCCACATTACAGACAGCGTGTGTGGCGTCCCAAATACAGGCAGTGTATGTGTGGTGTCCCAAATATATGCAAGGTGTGTGTGGCACCTCACATATAGGCAGTGTGTGTGTGGCATCCCAAATACAGGCAATGTGCAGTATGCCCCCAAAAACGAAAAACTTGCATTACCAAGCTCCCATGCCGCAGCAGCGTCTCCAGCCAACATGAACACATAGAGAGAGACACACACAGAAGATACATTACCACTTCCCTCGCCACCGTCAGCTGTTGTCCGCCACTGCCACATAACTAAGTTCCCCGGACGCCAGGTTCCGGCTTCCAGGTTGGTGTGGCCTGTGAGTGAGTCACAGGCCACACCCACCCAGTTGCTTAAACACGGCGCCTGGGTAACTGGTTTATGTGGCAGAGGCTGCTATGGCAGCAGGCAGCAGCGGACAACAGCAGATGACGCCAAGGGCAGAGGAGTCAGTGGTGGCGCTAATGTATCTTCTGTGTTTGTGTGTGTGTTTATGTCGGTGGGTGACGCTGCTGTGGTGTGGGAGCTTGCTAATGTTTTTTTACATTCGCCCAATAACACGCACTGGAGTGCATTTTATAGGGTAAAACATAAGGTACATATTTAATTCCCCTTTAAACATTTATATGAAACTACATATTTTGGAACAATTTAAAGCATTTTAATAATATGTTCTTCCTATTCTCTAGTTAAGTGTAAGGGGGAAAAACAAGAAGGAAAAATTAGAAGATTTTTTCAAAAGTGTGGTAAAGTCAGCTGATGGAGTCATTGTTTCCAGCACAAAGGTAACAAACATTTATTCGTATTTCTGTACTTTAATGTTTCTAAGAACCATATTGCTAAATAGAATCCAAACACAATGCTATCTTTCCTCTCCTATTTATGCTGAACTGCCACTTAACAACAGACCTTTCTAAAAGCCTATGTATTATTTCTTTAATGTCAGTAAGCACTACTGTTCAAAATTGTCTCTAGCCGTGATGCAATTTGCCCCCACAACTGACACATTTAGTACAATATAAACATATATACAATATGTTGGCAAAAAAAATGTGCAGTGCCATTCACCTTAATTGAAATTATGCTCCTGGGCACGATCAGCTTTGGTGGTGAGTGCCCCCCGGGCCCGACCTGGCTCAGCGTAGGCGGTGGCTGCATCTCCTAGCCCAGTGTCTTCCTAGCACACGTCATGTGGTCCATTGCATGGCAGAACATTTTGCATAGTATACATTGAGGGGTCCACAGCGATAGAAGCTGAGTACTTCTCTCCCCCCCCCCCAAACACTAGATCTGCTTGGGGTAGGTGACACTTCATCTGGTGGGGGGGGGGGGGGTGAGGGACATGGTGCTGGCATGCTGAATAGTAAGGGTGGCTGTCCATGCTGTTCTTGCTGCTGACTTCTTGGCCTTTACCCACTCAACACCCCACTACACACCCCCATCACCTGAATTCACTCCCGAGCCCCCTCCCTAACTCATTATCTGGAACCCCATATTACATTTCTGTCCTAGCTCCCTCCACCAACCTTAACCTACTGTTTTTGCACTCAGCTATCCACCCCCCCTCAATCTACCTAACCCCCCTTATCCTTAACCTACCCTAACACAACTCCCACTACCAACGCCATCCACGCAACTTCACCTTATCTCCTACTCCACCCCCCTCTACAATCAACAACTCCCTTCTCAACTGCTGCACCCCAAATTTTTACAATTAATTTCTTATCTCTTGCATTCCAGTAACAACGTGTGGGGGTAATCTCAGCTGTAGACAGGGGCTGCAAGATAGAAAAAAAAGCTCCCAGCTTATATAGGCCAGGCTGTGGCATGATCTCCTCAGTTCTTTTCTTGCAGTCTTAAGAGACTGTTCGGATTTTTGGATATTTTTGTTTCGAGCACAGTGCTGACCAGGAGCTGGGGCTGCGACTCTGTTTCTCAGCCCCTCACCAGCTGCAGCGTTCCTGGGGAACCCCATTAGATGCCTGACCTGCTTCCCCAGGGCTGCCAGAGGGTCCTGAGCTAGGGACCTGCTTTCAGATTGTTTGGTGCTTTCCACTGGGTAGCCATGCTGGTTAGAGCTCATTGCCAGCATTTGGGGGGCAGACGCCCTTGTTGCGAGGGGGGCATGGCCACTGGTCATGCGGCCTGCTGATTGGCTAATATTGAAAGGGGGGCAGGCCGGCCGCTTCTGTGACGCCAGCGGGGAGCGGGGCTTTGGTCCGGTTGGGCCTTACCGTGGAGGACAGCAGGAGGGGGTGGGGTGACCGCATTTGTGTGATCTGCAACTCTGCCCCCTTCTCACTAGCAGCACGAGGCACCGCCATTTTGTGTGGTGTCCTGCCGCACCTCCAGATTGTCGCCTGGCAGCACCTGCACTGCTTCCTGGTTCTCCTGAGCTGAGGATCGACCCAGAGTCTGTCTCTGCCCTCTTCAGCGGGAAGGTTACTGCCAAGCGTAGGCATATTCAGACGGAGTCCTTGGAGGATTTTAACTTCCATGCCAAGAACTTAAGGGTTTAGGATCTAGTTCTGGCCTGTTGGAGGGGGAGGTGTTGTCAGCAGCGCAGAGTAACTGGAAGCTGCGCATGCACCGGGGAACCCTCCAGATCTCTCAACGGATCAGATTGAGGAGCTTATTGAGGCAATATTGGAGGAGCTTTTTTCATCCATTCCAGAAGTTTTTACAGACTTCAAACACCACAGGGATTTTCCAGGTAAGCGGAAACCTAGACCCCAATCTCGGGTGGAGGGACAGCTTTTGCACTACGTGCTGGTGTGGAGGGAACGGATATCCTACGCTAGGGTCCGGGAGGTTGTTTCATCTGGATACAAGATCAAGTTCGGGACCAGGCCTCCACACTGGTTTGTGGCGTCCAAGCCTTCCCGCATCACAGAAAGGACAGTGACTCGCGACTGCGCGAGTTGTAGAGTGTGAAGTTGTAGTACCTGTGCCCCCCTCAGCGCGGGGCTGTGACTTCGACAAGCACAAGTCCTTTTTCCAGAGGTGCACGGCTCTTCAGGAGGCGGTGAGGTCACTGCTGACAGACGAACATTCCACAATCAGACAGGGCATGCATCTCCTTGGCTTGATGATGTCTACCATCGAGGAAGTTCTGTATGCCCAGTTCCACTCCAGGCCTCTACATATGCTTCTCCTTTAGAAATGGTGCAGGACTGTGCAGTCGTTTCATATTGACGATGGGCGGTGGGTCATCCTGGTGGTGTTCTGGACAGTCTCTGGAAAGCCAGAGTGCTGTCCTCCAATCAATGTATTGGAACTCGGGGTGATTCTGCTGGTTCTCAGGCATTGGTCTGCCCAGCTCTGGAGCCTTCCGGCCAGGGTACAGTCGGACAATTCCTCATCTGTGGCCTACATAAACCATCGGGGGGTGGGGGGTACCAGGATTTGGCAGGTGTACAGCCTGCCACTTCTGGGTTGTGTGTTTAAAGAAGGTCAACTGCAAGCAGATTCCTATCATCCTGACTGGCCCAGAATGAAAAAAGTGGTCCTTTAGAATTTACTACAGGACTTGGAGGGCCAGGCCTCTTGTCCATTTTTTCGCTGAGCATAGGTTAGTCCACACTTTCATGCCAAGGCACTGCATGTGTCGATAGTCCCGCCCAGAGATCTTAATCTGGTCCCATCAGCACTTCAGGGGTCCCTTTAGAACCCATGGAGGAGATGGATCAGTAGATGGATCAGGCAGGCGGTCATACAAGCCTACACCTGCAAGGGGAAGAAGGTGCCCTTTCGAGTCACCACTCACTCCACCAGGGCGATTGTCGCGTCTTTGACTTTCCAACACCAGGCTTCGGTGGAACAGGTCTGCAAGGCGGCGACCTGGACGTCTCTCCACACCTTCGCCAAGTTTTACAGACTTGATGTCAGGGCATCGGCGATGCAGCTCTGGGGCATAAGATGTTGCAGATAGTGGTGATCCCCTCTCCGGGGGTCTAAGCTTGAGGTGCCAATGCCGTTGTTCTTGGTTATCTTGACACAGTCGGTTGTTGGCTGTTCTGTCACGTTCCCACCCTTAAAGAGGATACTGCTTTGGGATGTCCCACGTGTTGCTACTGGTGCCCTGAAATGGAAGAGATGAGAAAAGGGAAATTTGTGTACTCACCAGTAAGTTTTTTTTTTTTTCTCATTCTCTTCCATTCCGGGGCACCACCATAATGTATTCTTAAGGATCCTCCAATTTCCCATTTCTGATTGGTCCCCACGTGGACCAAGACAGCTGGGTCATCCCCAGCCCCTCCCAGTAATTTATTCACCCTTTTCACCACATTCCGAACCCAGGGTGACAGGAAGCCCATTAATTTAAACCCATTAGTACACCATCGCTTTATTCCTCAACCAGAAGCCATGGGTGGACAGGCCTATTAGGGATGCCCTGAGGGCACGTAAAGCTGCATACAATCAGGGCCTCTCTGCAGGGGATATGACAGATTACAAGGCGGCTTGATAAAAAGTACAGAAGGAAATTTATAAAGCATAATTAAGGAAGGAAACTAGAACAACAGTTTCTACAGAATATTATATTACCAATGCATGAAGATTCTGAACAAACTGAACATAACCCTTTAACTGCCAGCCTACCTAGAGATTGACACCCTCCATTGACAATTTTGCGCTTCACATGTTTAAGTTAGTTTTTAAATAATTGTTCCACATATTTCACCCATGCATATTGCAAAAGCACTGAAAAAATACAAACAATGCATTTCATGTTAAAAACTCTGCAGGAAAAACAATATATAACTTTCCTGGAAATTCCTGCAGGAATCCAGTGAAACATATATACATAGTGCAAAATCTCTAGGTAGGCTGGCACTGAAAGTGTTAAGGGAGGACACCAGATTGGCACATTGTGCCCCACTGTTATTTAGATACCGGTACCTTGCATTTCGTGCAGGGAAGTTTTGTTAAGGGAGAGTAATATAGGGCATAAATACTTGGCTGACCACCACTTCCCCATCGCTTTCCTGATTGTCAGGAGGAACTCATGCAGCATTACCGACCCACCTGTAGCTGTGCAAAGCACCTTCTTCTCTTCACTTCTGCTCCTGGTTTTTCTGTTTTCCATCTTTTGGGCCTCCTTTGCACAGGTAAGTTCTCAGACCAATCAGTTCTGGGTTCCTAAATTCTTCACTGAGCTACCAAACCTGTCAACTTGGAGCTTGACACCTGAACAAAGGACAGCTATCCGTGCCTTGGCAGTAAATATAGACGGTTTGGTCAGTCACTGTGTCCTTGGTCAGCGAAGAAGGTTCTTGATTTCAGCAGCCAGTAAGTATTATACTACTGGACTGGGAAACAAGTGGTTAGTAAGTGTGTGTTTTTCTGCCTGGACGGGGAAATGTTTTATTGTAAAAGTCCTCTTCTGTTAACTTTTACAAATACTAAGCACTGGGCAGTATAAAGGGTAGCTTAAAGATCTGCTTACCTTACCCCTTCTCCCTCATCGCTTATTGGTCCTCCATAGCCACCAGGAACTTCTTTGTACACGCTTCTTTCAATGAGAGCTGGGCGTACAGTGGCCACTCCCACCATCAGCCAGAACCTAAAATGTGCAGTTCTCAGCTTTACAAACCAGGGCTGCGGGAGATCAATCGGTGACCCAGGAGCAGTTGTAAGGTAAGCCAATTTTCTAGCTAAAGTGATACTATAGGCAAAACACAAGAAAACACTAAAATCAGCTTTCATTCTGTGCAGACTATCAGTACTAGTCCGTTGCTAAGACACTTACTGTATCGCCCCGATTCCAGTCCTGCGCCAGGTATCGCTCCCTCCTCTGCCACCGCATCAACAATGATGTACCTAGGGGACTATGGAGCGGCCCGCCCCATCGTTACAAGAACTATTGCAGTGAATTCCTGATGATGGCCACCATAGTCCCCTCTGAACAGCAGTGTTGAGGCGGCGCCCGGTGCATAGCCTGTGCATGATGAATGGTTTAGGAGTTTAGTGTTGTTTTTTGTGTTTCCCAAAAGTATGACTTTAACCCTTGAACTGTCCAGTGCTGGAGTTTTAGGGAAAGTCCACAGATGTATCTCACAATTTTATCCTTATATAAAACATATTGTGAACTTACAAATATATTTACTATCCAGTAAAATTGTTTGCTTTGCTTTCAGGATGTGGATGATTTTTTTGACCATGAAAGGACATTTTTAGTGGAATACCACAACAGAGTAAAGGATGCAAGTGGCAAATCCGACAAAATGACAAGATCCCATAAATGTAAGCCTTGCTAACCGTCATATTATCTGTATAGTTTATGATGATAGTACAGTACACATTTTTAGCTGAGTATTGTATGATTACTTTAATTTTCTGTGATAATGACTATGATGTGGACATTTTAACTGAGTAGATCCGGCAACTTTCTGTATATTGCCAGGTTTGGGAATGTATAATTAGGATAGTATTATGCCCTCTAAAACAGAACAGTTGTTTAGAAACATTTGATGAAGCATGTGGAGGGGTTAGTTGTGTTCTCCTCAATGCCTCTGTGGGCTCTGGCAAAATGGTGTCCATGGTTTTAGCTCTTTCTGTTGTGGCCAGTAGGTAGGTATACTGTTTAAAGGCATTTTCTGGGGGCTTCAGGTTCAAAGAAAACTCAAGGTATGGAAGTTCAGCTTCCACACTTGTACACAAATGCCCCCCGTTCTACATGGACACAAGACGGGGAGTCAGAGAGTATGGTGCATGTGGCTGCTTTTGGAGCACAACATGCTCTCACAACCCTTCCAGCCCGGAGGACTGCCATCAGCTTCTTGTATGAGGTCTACTAATAGGATTATATCAGGCCAGAAGCCAGGCCAAGTATCATTTAACATTACTGAGTGCACAAGCATGGGGGTTTGTGAATAGAGATAAAAAAAAATGGGCAATGATTAAGTTGTATATTTAATTGCCTTAGGGACGCACTTACAAATAATTATACACACACACACACACACACACACACACACACACAGACAACATTTTTCTAATTTTGGTTCTGTATATTACTACAATGAATTTTGAACAAAACAATTCAGTTCCAGTTAAAGTTCAGACTTTCAGCTTTAACTCAGTGGGTTGAACAAAAAGATTGAATAAAAATGTGAGGAAAGCATTTTTTAAATAAAATCCCTTCATTTCATAGTTAAACAAAATAAATAATTGTAAATAAAATGTTGATTGCTAATACTTGGTTGAAAACCCTTTGTTAAACAATGACCACCATAATCTTAAACTCATGGACATCACCAAGCGCTTTGTTTCCTCCTATTTAAAGCTCTGCCAGGCCTTTACTGTTGTGGTTTTCAGTTGATGTGGGCCTTTCTGTCTGAAGTTTAGTCTTTAACAAGTGAAATGCATGCTCAATTGGGTTGAGATGAGGTCACTGACTTGGCCATTCAAGAATATTCTACTTTGCTTTAATACATTCCTGGGTAGCTTTATATTTTAGGTCATTGTCTTGCACTGTGCAGTGAACTCTCTGTATTTACTTTAATGTAGTATTTCTCTTTATGGTACATTTAGATACTGATACGCTTACATCCCGAAGAGTGCAGTCCACTGTTTTCTTCCGTGGGCGCCTGGGTCTTTTGGCTTTGATGAGTTCACCAGTGCTTTCTTTCTTTCTCAGGATGTACGAAACTGTATATTTTGCCACTTCTAATATTGTCGCAAATTTCTCGGATGGGTTTTTTTCAGTTTTCACAGCTTAAGGATGGTTTGTTTCACCTGCATGGAGAGCTCCTTTGGCCGCATGTTTTCATCACAGTAAAATCTTCTCAATGCAAGCACCACACCTCTATCAACTCCTGGCCTTTTATCTGCATAATTGAGAATAACTTAAAGAAAGAATAGCCCACATCTGCCAATGAAACAGCCTATACATTTTCCAATTACTTTTGGGACCATTTAAAAATAGGGTGCCACATGTTGAGGAGCTGAAACTCTAAAACCCTTCATCCAGTTTTAATGTGGATACCATGAAATGAAAGCTGAAGCTGAAGTCTGGACTGTATGCCCATATCCATTGTATAACTATAACTTGAATATATATAAATATATATATATGTTCTTAATATTTATTCCCCCAGGGGTAACAGAATGGAAAGATTCCCACTGGGTTGCTTGTTTCGGTCACCAAATCCTGAAAATATAAGTGATGTATGTGTGTACATATGTTGGTGGGTGCTGCAGCACTGCAACACTGCCATACAGCCTCCCTGGAGTCTAAATGGAACCAGTGAGGCAGCTTGCCCCTTTACTTTGGATGCCCCACTGTGTGAACCCCTGCGATTATACTGATGTAGATGGTTTATCTGCTGTTTATGCTCGGGCCACACCCCCTCTATAACTTTAGCTGAGGTGCATGCGCACACCATGCATTTCTTAATGGCTGGCTCTAGAAGGTGCGGCCAGTGATCTTAGTGATCAGGTCCACTAATGAGTGCTTTGAGCACTGCTCTTGGTTTATTTGGCACTCAGCACATCTCGCATTACTTTTGACTCCTATGGAGCCTGTGAGTAGGAGGCCACGAGCCACATGTGGCTTGCAAGCCACTGGTTGGGAATCACTGTGGTGGAGCATAAGTGATCAACCCGGCCTCAACCAGGCCAGGTTTGGAAGATCTCCACATTGATGCACAGATAAAGTAATTAGTGCTCTGTCTTAGCACTAATGTCTTTACCTGTGCATCTGTGTGGAGATCCCCAAAATATTGCCTAATGGTGGCCTTTAAGAAGGAGGGTTGAGCATATTTGTCTACTCGGTCTAGTGGTCATTCACAGGGTGCATGCTCCCAGTTAAATAAGACCAGTATGGATATTAACATGTATGTCATTTCTGCTATGGAAGATTTGGTTAGGTTAAGTGCCAGAGATTTAGCTCTGTTAGTAGCTTTATGGCACTCATTATGGCTAAAGCAATGGTTGGCTGATGCTGCCACCAAGAAGAATCTGACAGGACTCCCTTTTTAGGGGGAACGTTTGTTTGGGAAGCAGTTAGATGAGATGGTAAAGGAGGCTACTGGAGTTAAATCTACTAGTCTTCCACAAAGAAGGTATATTCTAAGTATGTCACACACCCCGCTTCAAGACATTCATTATACTTGGGTATACTGACCTGTAGATGGCGATCTTGCAGAGATTATATCAAAAAAAGGTAAGACCCTCCCGGCCCTCATCTCTGCAGTGGCGAGCAAGTCAGAAGATGATGTCTCCTCTTTGCAGGTAGCCGGGATGACTCCCGGCCCCGTTTTTTCTTCTATTTCTGCCCGGATCCCATTGTTTAATATTCCCTGCCTCCCAGCCTAGGCTGCTGGTCCGGGCAAAGGTAGTTGGCACCCCTGGTGCTTAGGAGCCGTGAGACCCCATAACAAGGGGTAGGCGGCTATCCGGGTTGGTGATCCCGGTTTGGGATGCCCCATCCCTTGGCCCTTCCCTGGCATCGATTCCCCCTCTCCGAGGTACCCTTAGAGGGGGGCGGGTCCCTTTTGGATTCCTGTCTTATGTGTGTGTGCATGTGTTTATGTGTACGTGCGTTTCACTTTCTGTCACTGGCTGCAATGGCGGCGAGCCCATGCAGGGCTTCTTCTCCTCCGGGCTGGGGGGGGGGGCGGGGCGCTCGCGCGCGCCTACAGCCCGCCCCCGTGCTGTGAGCGCGGTTGTTTCATGTCCCGGCTTGAAGCCGGGAGAGACGGGGGAGGGGCGGGGCCGGAGGTCGGGTGAGGGGCCTGCTGGCCACCAATGTCATTATTCCTCTCCTGTAGTTTTGAGCATGATCTGAGTGTGTGTTTGTGTTCTTGTGTTCCAGGTGGACCATTGATCATATTAAAGTGGGGTTCTCCCGGTCCAGGGTCCCTGGTTAATTTTTAGCTGGCTTAAAATCCTCCCACTCGGAACTTTGACTCCCTGGATTGGTCGGATTGCTGCCCGCGTGTGGAAGGGGAGCTGTATGAGGGGTCTGATGACTCCGACGATCAGCAGTTTGTGGGCGCTGATACCGAGCAGGGCCAGGGGGATTCCTCGGATACATCTAGGGTCCTGGCTTAGGTGTTTGAGGTCCTGGCTATTTCTCCCCCGAGGCGGCTCCTCCGCTGAAGGGGGAGTTCTTTGAAGAGACTAAGCCCTGCTTGGAATTTCCTTACCAAAAGCATTTTGATGGTATCATTCGCAAGGAATGGGAGAGGCCGACCCGGCTTCCGGGTGTCCCACCGGGTTGGGACAAGAAATATCCCTTTCCGGCGGACGCGGTGAAGCACTGGTCGTCTCCCCCCAAGGTGGATGCTCCTGTTTTGGGGTTGTCCAGCTCCTCAGTCCTCCATTCTCCGGAGTGCACTACTCTCAAGGATGGTGAGGATAAACGCATTGACCAGATGGTTTGTCATGGTTTTGCCAGTGTTGGATCGGCCTTGTGGCCGGTTTGTGCTTCTGAGCTTGTATTGGTAGCTGCCAGGTCGGTTTTTAGAGGATTATTGACCTCTTCCGGGCTTGACCCGGCTAGTGAGGAGTTTGCCGACCTTAAGCGCTGTGAGTTATTTTTGTCCTTTGTGCTGTCCGCCCTGGATGACACATTGGTGATGTGTAGCAGAGCTACGGCCCTGCTTGTGGCTATCCGCCGGTCGGTTTGGTTACGTCAGTGGGCGGCTGATTTTGTGTCCAAAAAGTCACTCACGGCCCTTCCCTTCGTGGGACTGCAGCTCTTTGGAGAAAAATTGGATTCGGTGGCAAATGGAGGTAGGTTACCTCAGCGTAAGCAGCAGCGTTGCCCTTTTCGGGGGGCGGCTTCATTCTCTCAGTCCTTTCGTGGGGCTAGAGTTGGTAGGGGTTCGGCCTTCCCTTGGTCCAGAGGTGATTCCTGGCCTAGGGGCAGGGGTCGGGCCCGTCCAGGACATAGTTGGGGCTCCAAGCCTAGAGCCGCTGCCAAGTCGGCTCAGCAATGAGGGGGCGCCCTCACCCGTGCGGGTGGGGGGACGGTTGCAACTCTTCTCCCAGGTCTGGGTCCAAGAGGTCTCGGACAAGTGGATTCAGGAAGTGGTGTCTTCCGGTTACAAGCTGGAGTTCGAGTTCAGGTTTGTCGTGGACAATCGGCATTTTCAGTTTGTGGCTCTTCCGTTTGGCCTTACCTCGGCTCCAAGGGTTTTTACCAAGGTGTTGGCAGGAGTGATGGCCATCCTCAGAGCCAGGGGTTTCCGCATCGTGCCCTATCTGGACGATCTTCTCATCATGGCGTCTTCCCTAAGTCAGGCGCAGATGGATACCAGGACTGTGGTGTCCACTCTGGAGATTTTCGATTTTCGATTTTCGGTTTCGGTCACTCCTGGGAATGTTGCTGGACACTTCTCAGGCCAGGGTGTTTCTCTCCCGTGCCAAGGTTCTTCTGATTCAGGAATTGACTCAGCGTCTCCTATCCATCCCCCGCCCGTCCATCCGCTGGCTGGTGGGATTGATGGTGGCGTCGTTCGAGGCGGTTCCCTTTGCCCAGTTTCACACAAGGACGCTCCAGCTCCATCTCCTGGCGGCGGCCTGGGATGGGTCCCCGCTGTCATTGGATCAGTCCTTTCTGATGTCCCCCCGGGTGCGGCGTTCCCTTCGGTGGTGGCTGAAACCAAGCAATCTGACGAGGGGCAGATCCTTTCTGACCCCTCGTTGCGAGACGGTCACCACGGATGCCAGCCTGTCAGGTTGGGGGGGATTTTGGAAGGATCTTCAGTTTCAGGGACTGTGGGGGCCTCAGGAGGCTCACGATCCCATCAGTGTTCTGGAGTTGAGAGCCATCAGGTTGGTTCTGGCTCCCTTGACTCATCAGTTGCGGGGCCTACCGGTTCAAATTCGGTCGGACAATCCGACGGCGGTCACCTACATCAATTACCAGGGAGGGACTCGCAGCAGGCGTGCCCTCAGGGAAGTGTCCTTGATCCTTGCTTGGGCAGAGATCAATGTCCCATGCATCTCGGCGGTGTACATTCCGGGAGTGGAGAACACGGAGGCGGACTCCCTGAGCAGGGGGTCATCTCGCCGGGGGGAATGGTCGCTCAGTCCCAAGGTGTTTCGGTCGCTTTGCCACAGGTGGGGGACTCCGGAGGTGGACCTCTTTGCCTCTCGTCACAATCACAAGCTTCCGGCATTTGTCTCTTTCGCGGGATCCGTTGGCTCTGGCAGCGGATGCCATGTCTCTGAACTGGAGGGATCTGGGGTCTCTGTACCTGTTCCCTCCGTTTCCCATGGTGGGCAGAGTGGTGCACAAGCTGGCCCTAGAGGGCGCGTCAGCAATCCTGGTGGCTCCAAGGTGGCCAAGACAGGTTTGGTTCGCAGACGTGGTAAGGTTGGCAGTGGATCAGTTAGACCTGCCCCTTCTGCCAGATCTGCTCACTCAAGGTCCACTACTCTACCCCAATTTACCAATGCTGGCTTTGACGGCATGGTTGCTGAAACCTCAATCTTGAGGGAGGAAGGTCTTTCTGATGCTGTCATTCAGACTCTGGTTAGGGCTAGAAAGCAGTCTTCCTCTGCCACCTATTATAGGACTTGGAGGTCTTATATTGATTGGTGTAAGGCAATGGTGTTCTGTCCCTAGGGTCTTAGAATTTCTGCAACATGGTCTGGACCAAGGTTTGCAGCTTAGTACGCTGAAAGGGCAGGTTTCTGCCCTGGCCCTGTTCTTTCAGAAGTCTTTTGCGCTTCAACCTCTGGTTAAGACCTTTTTCCAGGGGGTTACGCATGTGCGACCTCCTAGGAAGCCTTTGCTCCCAGTGTGGGCTTTGAATTTGGTTTTGTCTGCCTTGCAAGGTCCTCCGTTTGAACCTTTGCAGGATATTGCTCTTTCTACGCTTACTCAGAAGGTTGTTTTTCTGGTTGCCATCACTTCTGTTCGGCGTGTTTCGGAGTTGGCAGCCTTGTCTATTTCGGCTCCTTACTTTGAGAGGCATCAGGACAAGGTTGTTTTCCGCTTCAAGCCAGATTTCCTTCCTAAGGTGGTCTCTGCTTTTTATCTGAATCAGGATATTGTTCTTCCCTCCTTGTGTCCTAAGCCCAGCAATGACAAGGAGAGGGTTTTGCATTCTTTGGATGTGGTTCGCTGTGTGAAGTACTATTTGGTGGCTACTTCTCCTTTTCGTAGGACTGACGCCCTTTTTGTGGTGCCCTCTGGGCCTAGGAAGGGTTTGGCTCTTGCCAAGTCTTCCATTAGTAAATGGATTCGCCAGGCCATTGTTGGGGCCTATTCTGCCAAGGGGAAGGTTCCCCCGTTTCGTGCTCATTCTACTCGTGCTGTTGGGGCCTCCTGGGCCTTCCAGCACCAGGCTTCTGTTGAGCAGGTTTGTAAGGCTGCTACTTGGTCTTTGGTTCACACTTTTACTTATGGCCGCCTTAGAAACCAGGGGATACACATACCGTAATCCCTTACCTAGATGATCTGCTGATCAGGGCCCTATCGACATTAGAAAAGTTTGGCTGGATAGTCAGCTATCCAAAGTCGCATATATCTTTAAGAGTTATATTTTTCCTGGGAATGTCAATAGACATAACTCAGACCAAGGTGTTTCTTCTGAAACGGAAGAGACTTTCATTTCAGGTCAGGGTACAGGATCTCTTGACCTGCCCTCACCCTGTGATTCATCAAGGAATGCGTCTGATGGGCCTGATCACTCCTTTTACATGACTCTGGATCACTCCTTTTTACATGACACACTCAACAAGGCAGTGCCTAGCCTATCCTCAGCCTCTTCAGTTGGGCAAATTTTTTATTTCGGTACAATGAAAGATTGTCTCTGTGGATGCCAGTCTAACAGGTTGGGGTGTCATAGGGTCACAATTCCCATAAATTTACTGGAACTGAGAGCGATTCTACTGTTTCTCACACATTGGACGCTAAATCTGAGCTGTCATCCCTTCAGGATTCAAACAGACAACCAGACGGTGGTGGCATATATCAACCACAAAGGGGGCACCAGAAACAGGAAAGCTATTGAGGAGGTGAGCAGGGTCTTGGGCTGAGAAGAATTTTCCGTGCATCTCGGCGATGTCATCTCTCCACATACTAGGAGTGAACAATATGCATGCCGATCATATAAGCAGAGCATCAGGGAGAATAAGGATGTCGGAAGGCAACGATTGGCGGTTGCCCAACGATACAAATCTTCTTACACGGGCCTTTACAGCCCCCCAATTTATGAGTTCTGGCTTTGACGGCCTGGCTATTGAAACCTCCATCTTGGCAGAGAGAGGTTTATCTGCGAGAGTTATCCAGATCATGATTCAGGCCCGAAAACAGACCATCAAAGATTTACCACAGAGTCTGGTGAGTATTTATTGCTTGGTGCGAATCTAGGGGTTTTGCTTGTCGAATCTAGGGGTTTCTGTCTCCAGAATTCTTGAATTTTTGCAGACAAGTCTTTAATTGAGCACTCTAAAGGCAGGTATCCGCTTTATCCATTTTCTTTCAAAAACCCATTGCCAAGAATAAACTTTTATTGGGACATTTTTGCTGGGGTTCTCCATATGCACCCTCCCCACAAGTCTCTTCTGCCTGTCTGGGACTTAAACTTAGTTTTGTCAACCACTGGGAGAATCATCACTAGGATTGATGACACTTAAAGGAGCAGTATCGCAAAATTTGCATTAAAAAAGATAAATAATTAAATAGCCACACAATAGCTTCTAACATGTGTATAAATAATCTGGCGATAGAAAAAGGAAAAAATATATGCCTTTCTTTTAATTTGTATAATGACAATGGCTCAGTCTATTTGCTGAATAGGGGGATCTGCTGGCTTGTATTTAGTGAGCTGCTTCATTTAGCCCACTGGTCTCCTAGCAACACTTTACCTCAGAGGCTGACACTGTAATCATTGGTAACAGCTGTGTGTGTGTGAGGTGCTGCTTTTGTTATGAGACCAGGTGACTCAAATGTGTAAAATCTATACAAAATAAACTAAACTGACTGAAAATGACTGAAATTCTTCTTTGAATAACTGTGCAGAAAAATCTAAAGGTATTAAAGTGGAACAAAACCCTGATTGGCCGACCCTGAAGTCTATAAGACCCAGCCATTGACTTTCCCCCTTGGGCATCCTAAATCGGGATGCTCCACTGTGTGAAACGACCCCTGGATAACCACAGATCCCCCCATTTTTCTGGCGCGCTCACGCAGATAGTCATTTAGACAGGCCGGGCGGCCAGGAAGGTTACTGCTCAGGCTCCCCATCTACGTGCAAACAGCGCCGATTGGATGAGAGCCCGCGCATGCGCTGTGGGACAGGGAAAGGTACGTTTTCACAGGCGAACTTGGGGATTTCACATATCCCGACTTGGGATGCCCCTAGGGGCACAAAACAAAACTCCAGATATTGAAAATCCTGGGTTGGGCTTTGCTCAAAACACACAAAGCTGAAAGAAAGATCATATGGAAAAATGAAATATTGGAATATGAAAGAGAAAATGGTAAACTGAAAGATTCTGCAGCAGAGCCAACATGAAGGGAAAACTGTCAAAATCAGCTAAATGACTTCTAGAGCTTTTCTCTCTGTTTTAGATATATAAGTTCTGGCCAGGCAATGTTGCAATGTTGTTATCCGATGCTGGACAGCTGCCAGCACTGAACAGCTGATTTTGATACATTGTTTCCCCCTCTCCTCAGCGTGGAACAGGCCAGAGTGTCGGTCCCGACACTCAGCAGACATAAACATGAGCTATTAGTCTCCAGCTGCTCAACACACACATCATTTTTTTCTAAATTTGTAATTCTTACTCCAACACTTACCTACATTCACAGTACCATTTAAATATAAGTCACCAAGAAAAATTCGCGATACTGCTCCTTTAAGGTCATCTTTCTAATGGCAGTTACTTCGGTACGGTGGGTTTCTGAATTAGCAGCTTTATTGGTTAAGCTTCCTTATTTAGAGTTGCATAAGGACATGGCCGTCTTTTGTTTTAAGCAGGATTTTCTTTGTAAGGTGGTACTCCTTTTCACCTTAATGAAAAGGTGGTTTTACCCTCTTTATTTCCTGCTTCAGTTAGCCATAAGGAGAGGGTTCTTCATTCTCTGGGTGTAGTAAGAGCACTAAAATATTTCTCTGCTACACAAGTCTTCTGTAGGTCGGACTCCTTATTTGTTATAGGTGAAGGGCCAATGAAAGGGTCTTCCACCAGCTAGATCTATTATCAGCCGATGGATTAGACAAGTGGTAGTAATAGCCTATATCTCCAAGGCGGAGAATCCTCCTTCTCGGGTCACAGCTCATTCTACACAAGCTATTTTTTCAGCACCAGGTCTCAGTGGAACAAGTATGCAAGGCTGCTACCTGGTCTCCAGTCCATAGGTTTACCAAATTTTATGTTAGATCTTTGGCTGATGCTGCTTTTGGTAGGAAGGTATTACAGACAGTAGTAAGTTAAAGGTTTGATTTTGGAATGCCTTACTCTTCGTTAAGATTTAATACTTGGTATCCCACCCTGAAGTAAGGGTACTGCTTTTGGAGGTCCCGTTCATTACTGATTTCTTGACGGCCTGGAGTCGAATAGGAGAGAAAATACAATTCTGTGATTCTCACCTGTAGAATGTATTTCTCTCCTATATCCACTCCAGGGCGTCAGACCCTCCCTATCTGCTAGGTTACTATATCCATTCAGCGGAGGCCTAGTCCTAGTGGGGCTTGTAAATATGTAAATGGTGGTTTAGCATAAAAAAAAAAGAAAAAAAAAAAGAGAGAGGAGTGGTAAGAGAGCTCATCTCTCCTTGTCTCCAACAAGGAAATAGGGCTTCTTAGGATGCCTTATCCTCCCGGGAGGCTGTCTACTGCTTTTCAATTACTGGATTGCAGAGGTGTATCCAGGAGTATATATATAGGCCAGGAGAAACCACACCTTCTGTCTTGCAGTCCATTCCCTTTGGTCGAGAGTTAACACATTTGTTACTGATTTCCTGACTCCCTGGAGTGAATATAGAAGAGAAATCAATTCTACAGAGAATCACAGAATTGTATTTTTTTATCAGGAAGAAACTTGCTATAGCCACATGCTGAATTCACCAACATATAGCTTTGATGGTGTGTTTAGAGTGAAACGTTGTTGCATGTAATAATGAATTTCCTGCCAGGTCTACAGTATACTGATAGAGCTCCAGTTGTCTGCAAAGCCCAAATTGAGGTTATTGTCATTGAGATATTGTAACCACATTTGTAAGTTACATTTTTTTCTAATGGTCTTCTGACAGGGCTGGTGGGTTTGACATATGGTGTATTTTCTATGAATGTAAAAAGAAAACACTAAAGATTTTTTTAATGAAGTACCGTATATTAGTCAAATATATGGTCTATTGTTAGCTTTAATAAATTAGCATTTTATTTTTACACCTGTTAAATGATACTTGTCCTTTAAAGTGGACCAATCGCCAAGATTTTGACTATCCTTGTGACCGGTCCCTGCCCGGGGGCATCCCGGTTAGGATGCCCCCCTGTGTGAACCCCCCCCCAGACGTCTTTCACTCATCTTTCCGCCCTACCCATGTGCACTTGTCTAATCAGTGTTTTATGTGGCGAATACTAATGCGTGGCATAAAGCTGCTGATTTAAACTCGCGCCGGCATAGGTGTCTCCTCTGGAGTGCGGTCTCCCACATGCCCCCGGCCCACCTGACTGGCTCGGCGCGAGGAGGGTGCACAGTTATAGGGAAGCAGGGATCAGGTAAGATTATCGTCGCCCCAGGGGATTTCACACAGCTGGGCATCCGGTATAGTATGCACCAGGGCAGGTTAGTGGCCGGCCCTGGAATCTTTTGGTCCACTTGGACTTTTGGATACTATCTTTATCGGCTATTTTTTCTCTTGGTTTTGCTTCATTTATGGGTTTCAGCAGTAACCCTTGCCTGGCTGCTCCATGTGGAGTTGGATTCATTGTGCCAAAAGAGAGAATGTGCAACTTCCTAAGAAACCACTGGATAGCAGCATATAATAAAAAATGTATTTTATTTCATTAAGAAAAACACATTTGCTACAAGACATACGAATCTAGAAACAGTCTTGAATTGAACTCAGGAGGGGACATTACCAGACTGAATCAGAAACAGATCACAAAAATATAAAAAAATAATACACACAAATATAAATTTAATATAATTAGACCAAATGTATAGATGCTAGCTGAATCCGCTTGGAATAAAACATTTTAATATACAAAATGACAAAAGTTCTAATTAAACCCATAAAAATGGATATAAATACCAGCGTTAGCTAGATCCAGATAATAATCTAGTGTCAGTGCTTAGATTGAGCACAAAGCTCAGAGAGGGGCAGTGGTCTGAAAATAACCACTTGTCTCTCAGTATTCGTGTAAAGAGAAGAAACAAATCAAAGTTCTTAAAGGAGTGCTATCACAAATTTTGCATTACAACATAGATTGTAATCATATTTGTACTTTTCTAATGCAATATTTCACGATAGTGCTTCTTTAAGCTTTAAAGACTCACTAACAACTGGTATGGTGCCAAGGGATTGGCGCAAGACAAATGTGGTGCCTATTTTTAAAAAGGGCTCTAGGTCTTCTCCGGGTAATTACAGACCTGTAAGCTTAACATCCATTGTGGGAAAATTGCTTGAGGGGCTATTAAGGGACTACATACACTAATATGTAACTATTCATACTATTATAAGTGAGCACGGTTTACTAAGGGCAAGCGCTGTCTGACTAACCTGATTGGCTTTATGGAGAGGTGAGTAGAAGCCTGGACAGAGGGGTGGCTGTAGATATTCTTTTTCTGGCTTTTGCAAAAGCATTTGACATTATCCCTGATAGATGCTTATTGGGGAAATTGAGCTCTTCAGGATTAGAAAATACAGTTTGTAACTCAACTGAAAACTGGCTGAAGGATCGTGTGCAGAGAGTTGTGGTTAATTATACGTATCCTGAACGGAACCCGGTTGTAAGCTGTGATGGGTCCAATATTATTCAACTTGTTTATAAATGATATAAAAGATGGAGTTAATGGCACAGACTTTGTTTTTTCAAATGACACAAAGATATGTAGCACAGTGCAGTCTATTGAAGATGCTCACAAGCTTTAGGCTGACTTGGACACTTTGAATGTCTGGGCATCCTCTTGACAAATGAAGTGGAGAAAAGTTATGCACTTGGGGTCTAATAACCTGGAGGCCACATATGTCCTCGGGGGAGTAATCAATTGTTGAGAAGGTTCTGGGGTAGACCACAGGCTTTCTATTTGGGATAACAACGGCTCCCAGGATATTCACAAAACTTATGGCGGAAGTAGTGGGAGTGTTAAGGCAGCAAGGAATATTAGAAGTTCCGTATTTGGATGATCTCTTGCTTGTAAGCGGATCTCGTGACCTGTTACTACTTCACCAGCAACAGGTTTGTGATATTTTGTCCAGCTTAGGTTGGATTATTAATTGGCAGAAATCCAATCTTGTGCCGTCCCAGTCTGTCCAGTTTTCTAGGTATTCTGCTTGATTCTTGCAAAGAAATGTCCTTGATGAAAGTAGGCAAAAACAACAATATCAAATTGAAAATGTATTTTTGAATGAACCTTATTGAGTTTGGTGGTAGATATTACAAACTAATAACACACCAAATCTGATCCTGTTCATCCCCTTCTGCTTTAGGTGTTGCTGATGACTATAATAGGATAGCATCATCAATGTACATGCTGGGAACACAGGACAATACTGACATATGCAAGTAAGATTCATGTTTTATATAATTTTATATGGAGACTGTTCATTGATTTTACATGCTCATAAAAATGTGAATAATTAATTAAATATATATATTCATATACATTTGTGGCTTTTGCATCCTTTCAACATATCCAAGTAGTCAGTATGTGTATTCCCATCCACAATTCATCCCACAATACAGGCCTCCTGTGGAGCCTTGAGAATTAAATTTAGTCCAGGCAGCTTTGCATTTCTCTCCTTTGAACCGTTGCACCTCTTTTTTATGGTATAGTCCTTAGATTTTATTTGGACAGAATATAAGTCTTAAAGGGCAAGTCCGCTTTCGAATTTAAAGGTGCTAAGCTGATCTAGTATTTTTTTCTAATGTTCGCAAATCTGTGTTTTATGGAAGCTGTTTTCACTATCTGCAATCTGTCACTATTGCCAATATACACCAATTGCAGACTTGGTGCCAGTTGCTATTAGCAACTAATTGCAGATAGTTGCACATAACACTTGCTAGGCATGCGTAAGGTTGAGTGAGCTCCCTTTCCTCAGCAGTGGCCATAGAAGCAGTATTATACGTGTACAGGACTTGCTTCTCCCTTCTTGGTGTATGTTGCCAATAGCATCAGTTTGCAGCTAGTGAAAACTCCTTCCATAAAACACATATTTGCTAACATAGGAAAAAATTAAAAATTCTAGATCAGGTCAGCACCTTGAGCAAATCCTTTTGGCACAACAAAATATACACTTCCAAAAATTATATAGAATTAAGGTAGATGGACAATTATCTGAGGGTTTTTTCTTCCCCAGCCTCATTAAACTGAGTTTGATCTCCACTTACCCCTATATAGAGGGCAATTTTGGACTACCCTGTTTTTTCTATAGTTTTTTTTTCTCTCTGTTATTCACATTGCAGCATGTGATGAAACAAGTCTATATAAGGTACTGATTGTAGTATGGTGAGACATTTATATCTAGACAGACCTCTTATGGATGCTTTATAACTAAGACAATGTGATTTTGTTTCCTTACTATAGCAAAGTGACACGTGGGTGGGTAGGTGATCAATTACCCTGAATCCAGGATAACACCACCATAGCAGGGCTGATTCCTTGGCAAACAGTTGGACACAGTCCAAGCCAAGGTGCTTCTACCAGCTGACAAGATTCAGAGGCTGCAAGAGTGTGTGTGGTGACCCTCCAGTCCAGGTCTCAGCCCAGAATATGATGGCTGAATCTTTCGAGGCAGTTCCATATGCACAGATCCATGACAGCATGCTGCAGTTTTCACCATTGCATTGGGTTCAGTTACCACTGGATTTGGATGGAGGTGGTTCGGTCATCCATAGACTGGTGGCTCAGGGTGTTGATGGGCTTGAGTCAGGGTTACTCAGTGGACTGTGATTACGACAGATGCCAGTCTGATGGGTTGGGGAAGTGTGGAACTAGCTTGATGGTACAGGGTTGTTGGTCTGCAGATGTCTCCCCATTTCCCATCCATGTCATAGAGCTCAGGGTGATCTTCCTGTGCTTGTCCCATTGCAGTCCAGTAGTCTGCAGGGGCTTCCAGTACATGTCCAATTGGACAACGAGGCAGCTGTGGCTTATGTGAACCACCATGGAGGGGGGGGGGCATACGGATTAAGAGAGCCTTTTGAGAGGCTGACTCAGTTATTGCATGGGTGGTACAACATGTGCCTTGCATTTCAGCGATCCACATACTGGGGGTGGAAACACCTGCACAGACTCAGCCAAGAATTGGTGGATCCAGGAGAGTGAACCCGGAAGTGTTTCACATGATTTGCAGCAAGTGTGGAGCTTTTTGCGCCCAGGAACAACAGGAAGCTGGCCCGGTTCATGACCCACTATCGCTGGCATTCCCAGTAGATGCTTTAGTGACTTTGTGGTGACCATTCCAGATAGTTTCTAGGTTTCCACCACTGTCAGTTCTTCCTTGTGTGGTAAAGAAGGTAAGTCTAGAGGCAGTCACCACCATTCTAGTTGCCCCTCACTGGCCAAGGCGAACTGGTTCACAGACCAGGTCAGACTGTCTGCCGAACAGTCTCTTTGGGTCCCCCATTTAAACCATTGGCTGAGGCTTCCTTGTTCCTCCTGACCCTGAAGGTGATCTTCACTCAATAAGTAGTGTGTCTGTGCTGGCTGCCTGGTCCTACCAACCACCCTTCTTGACTTTTCATAAGGACAAGGTGGTTTTCATTTCATACATTTACCAAATCCTACAAGGTAGACGTTAGAGCTTCTGGGGTTGCTGCCTTTGGTAGAAAGCAGTATTATACTCTCAGCAAGAAGTTGATTTTCTGTTTATTTCTCAAACTATAGGAAATAAGTAGACACCTGGGATCCCACTCTGAATCAAGGGTACTGCTTTTGAAGGTCCCATTCGTACCTGATTCACTAACACCCTGGAGTGGAATATGAGAAAAAATACAATTCTGTGATTGTCACCTATAGAATTTTCTCTCTTCTTCCACACCAGGGCGTCAGGCCCACCCTATCTGCTTGGCTACTATATACATTCCTTAGATGCCATAGTCCTAGTGCAGTGTATATATGTAAATAATTGTATATCGGCATAAAAAAGAAGAAAATAAAGGGAAATAGGAGGAGTGGAGTCCTCTGATATATCCTTGTTTTTCAACTAAACGTGGGATGTTCAGAATGCCTTCATCCTCCCTGGCAGCTGTGTCTACTGCTTTTCAGTTATTGGATTGCCGAGAGCAGCCAGAAGTATAAATAGGGTGGGAGAAACCACACCTTTTTATCTTGCAGTCCCGCCCTTCGGACTAAAGTTAACTCATTTGTATCTGATTCACTGGCACCCTGTAGTTGAAAAAGAGAGAAAACAATTCTACAGGTGACAATCACAGAATTGTATTTATTTTGTTCAAGTCATTCTAAACCACAATGCAGCTATCAAACATCTTCCAGAGAAATATTGCTAGCAGCCTTGACTTTTTACTACTGCTATACCCTGACCAGCATTAATCAGAACCTTCACAGAGAAATCCCAGAATAAACCATAAGCAATTAAATACAAGCTAGGCAAAGAAGGAAAGGCTGTGGCTCCTTACCTCTTAAAAAATGCAGGGGAAGGCATGTGGAGAGCAGGACTGTCCAAAAAGCACAAAAAATGGCAAAGATAAATCAGGGGTTCCAAGGTGAAAAAATCAGCAACCAACTGGCCTTCACCGATTTTGAAACCACATGAACTTTGTAATAAAGACTCGGGATAAAAAGTTACATTTTATTTGGAGGAGTGCTGGAATTCCTCCTTTGTAATCAATGAAAGTACAGAATAAATTTTACACTTGACCATTTCTAATTTTGACATGGCTAGTGGCCAATCAAGGAGCCCAGTTTCAACAAGGGAGCTAGGATCAGGTACAAAATATCAGACTTTTGGGGAATGGGGGCGTTGGCAATCCAGATGCTCCTTCTTGAACTTTTTTTTTTTTTAATAAAATGGATGTTGGATCATCACCTCTTGCACACATTAAAAATCACACACACCAGTTAAACCTCCCAACACACAGGTAACCTACCACACCCACCACTTAACCCCCACACCCACAGTTAAAACACACACACAATTCCCTAATAAACAACCAATTAACCCTTTACACGCGCACATTTAATCGCCCTTACAATTGGCACAAACAGTCAACGCTCCCAAACAACCGCAAATAACTTTCCACGCTCTGTTATTTTCCTGCCCCAGTGGAAGCGCCTATTTATAGACGGACTTTTCATGGGTGGTTCATTGGAACTGCCGCTGCACGCAGGTGTTCCTTAAAATACAGTCGATCATTGGTGGCTCAGCGTAAAAGACCTTTACCCATAGCAGAAAGCCACGTAGGGGACGTAGGGGTTTGCCGAATAGCCTAGTGGGCATCAGAGTGGAGCCAAGATCGCTTCCCTGGCTTTTTATTCAATAGTGTGTGTGCTCCCACATCCAGCCTGTCTGAATTACAGAAAGAGAGAGCGCACACAGCTCCAGGGAAGCCGGGGATGCAACTGCCAACAATCGCAGCGTCATGGGTGCTGCTGGGAAAGGTTAGTTTACCTGTGACTTTCACACAGCGGGACATTTCGGGGGCAGGCTATGGGGTTGTCCCTGGAGTCTTTTAAATTTAGATCTTTGCTGTAAAGCGATGTTTGCAGTGAGTGTTGAATACATTTTCCCATGTTCAAATGTGTTCAACACGGACTGTAAATTTAATTGTAATTGTAAATTGTAAAATTGTAAATTGTAAAATAACCGTCTCTGAGCAGGATAGAAAGGGTTAAGCTAGGCACACAGACACACTAAATCTCTCTCCAAAAAGCATCACGGCACCCTCCAGCCCCCCCACCAGTGTCCATTGTCAGGCCATGTGCAGCCAGGCCAGCAGTTAATCTCTCTCCTGTACACCGCACATGTGTGTGTCTGTGCATGCCTATATGTAAATGAATTATCCTTGGCATTATGACCATCAACCGTACCCCCCCCCAGCTTCTGACCCGCAACCCTCAACTAACTGGCCCTCCTCAGTTTATGACCCACAACCCTTATCTAACCCCCTCTAGCTCCTTAACCAAACACCTCACCTAACCCCTCTGAAAAGCTGCTAACCCTAATCCCTCAACTAACCCCCCATACCTAGCTGCTGAGCCCAATCCCTCACCTAACCCCCCCTCCCTAGCTGCTGATTTGGCTTTGAAGGTATTATCTGTACTTTATTTAGAGTTGTATATTGACAGTGTTTGTTTGTATTATTGCAATATATTGACTTTTTTTGGTGTTTTTAACACAGGTTTTTTCTAAGAGTTTCTGAATTATTTGACAAAACCCGTGTAAGTATATTTGTTACTATTTTAAAGCTACTGGGGTGGTTCTCAGATCAGTAGTTAAATATGTAGCATTTATTTTTCTCAAAGAAAAGTAGATTGTATCTGAGTGGCTGAGGAGAAACTCAATAAACATACACCTTTCTAATTCTCTCTGTTTAGAGGTGAGTGCAGGAAGCAATAGGCATGAAGTAGAAGCCAGGGTGGGACTTAAGTGCCTTGTACCCATGACATAAGGATAGACAATTACTCACCACTAATGTAAAAAGGTGATGTATCCCATGAACAATATGAGGTTTAAATTCAAGTGGTATATTTAACTGCCTGATATGACTGTGTGACATTTACCCCTTCCCATTTAGTTGTGTATATTGTCTAAAATGTCAGTTGTATGGAGATATGGGCAGTACAGGAAAGATGGTCATTATTAGACTCTTTATTGTCCATCAATATTTTGGAACTAAAGGGGGTACTGTTATTACCCCTGCTACTATTCCATAATTCTTTAGAATCAATCTGATTACTGTGGGACATGATCAAGGTGATGGTGTGTACAGTATGTGTGGGTGATTCCTGTGTGTGTTCCACATCCAAACATCTTCGGCATAGAACATTTTTTTCCTCAGCCGGTAAGCAGTTAGATCCGATGAGGCGGTGTTAGGTCATTACATTTTTGACTTACTGACTATTATTTGCGTCAGGACTCATGATAAACATGAAAGCATAAAAGTTTGTGGTCAAGAATTTTGTAAGCAGCGTAAAAGAAGCTTGAGTCCTGGAAATGGACTCCCTAGTGACTAATTGAGCTCCATATCATATAGTTACGCATGTTATCCTCTCCTTACCATGCACTGGCTCCTAATCCCTACAAAGACTCGGCATTATATTGCCGAGAGGTTAGCTCACCTTGAAATGCAGCTTGCTCCATCAGGCCCCAATTCATAAGAAAAAAAGCCTGAGAATGTCACTGTTACTGAATCACTAGATAAATAGACAATGAAAGTCAATGGCAGTTTTAGAAAGGAGTAAAGTTCTCTACTTTTCCTAGGAGTAAAAAAGTGCCATTGACTTTCATTGTTTTCTTAGCTGGTGATTCAGCAACAGTGAAATTCTCAGGCTTTTTTCTCATGAATTGAATCTTTTACTACCATGAGAATTTTTTTCTACCTTTATTGAATCGAGGCCCTAGTAAGAATGTCGGCAGGAGAGCATTAGTGGCTCCCAGACGATCCAGATCTTCTCACACAAGGGCCTCTTCGGCACCCCAATTTACGAATGCTGGCTTTGACGGCTTGGCTATTGAAACCACAATCTTAACAGAGAGGGGTTTATCGACCAAAGTTATTCACACCATGAACCATGCCCGGAAGCAGATTTCTTCAAAGATTTACTACATGGTTTGGCGGGCTTTCATCGTGTGAAGCTAGGAGCCTTCTGAAGGAGAAGAGGGAATTTTAGTATACTTCATCTTCATTTAGTCACACAGCACACACCCTTTGTGCTGCACTCCTGTGTAATTGCAGTAATCCGTTTTCACGTGTGGATGATGGTTTCAGACGATCATTGGCTTTTGGTATCTTGTTACCCATATGTATGTTATCCGGTTGTTATGTATAGTTATTATGTAGTTTCCCTCCGGAAGCTCTTCCTCATTGCTTTCTGCAAACCTATTTGTGTAACATCCTTACCACAAGATGAGTCTGTAGGGGAAGGGATTCATCTTTGCATAATCTCAGCATGTGCTGGCCCCTCCTAGATACTCGATGATATTGGGCCTACTGCAAGGACTTTATGTGTGCGTTTAACATGAACTGACACAATCCACAAAGAAAAATACACGGGTGCATGCCTGCTGTAAGCCAACTAGTATCCCGAAAAGAAGAGTGGTGAGCAAGATCTTGCTCCCACACACACCCCAGCTGCAACAACAATCAAAATATTCGAAAAATCACATGGTGGTCGATTCAGAGCCAGGTGAGAAAACTGCCATTAACTTTTATTGTCTACCAGGTGTAAATTTTCACCTGGTTTTGAATCAGCCCCAAGGTAGACAATGAAAGTGAATGGCAATTTTTCTCCTAAAAAAAAAAGGTGTGCGTTTTCTCACTAGGCTCATCGACCCTCAGTGCATAAAAACACAAGACCTTTAAAAACAGCATAGCATTGGGCTCATATAAATGCCACACACAGCGTACTAAATTACCACTGGTACAATAACCAACAGTGTGCAAAATCCAAGATACCTGTCAACTAAGTGCTATACAGCCAAAGCATAACCCTGAATAAGGAGCAATTAATAATTGACTGGGGAAATCCAAAATAACCCTGTAAATAAGATATATAATGAATACATTACTAATATTATGTACATTGTGCAAAATAAGCATTTATGTGCAAGATAAACATCTCTATGTGCAAAATAGCATATTTCCAAGTAAAGACACAAGGGGGGGCACCACTGTTGTAAACAATGTTAAGTGCATCAGGAGGCACCACTGCTTATAGACGATTATGTAAAATACATACATGCCACACTAAAGATGGCCATAATGCAAGCGGCTATGGAAAGGTCTAAGCAATACAAATGATTGAGATGAATGAATATCCTCTTCATAACTGCAGAGCCCGCGGTGGCACGAACGCACTAGTGGCTCACTATTCTCACGTCGCTGGTAATCCCACAGTGCATAAGTCCACATTTCCTGCTCACCTCTAGCCGAGGAGTAGTAAAAACTACTAAAAAAATACTACTTATCTCTCGCTCACTTAATATTACTCTTCCATTAGACCACTGTATTTGGTTTTCACAAGCCCAAGGTCTTCATTTAACATTTAACTTCATGAAGTAGCATCCGATTCAACAGCAATATGGAGATCATATTTCCAATTATGTTAATTAGAGTGATAAATTATTACTTAATGGAAACTTAATGGAAACAACTGAATTTGAGTTAGGAACAAACCATGCAAGTACTCTAAGCGTCAAGCTCTATTACTTGGTGGTATGATGATCAAGAGATGTGAAACAACTGTGAAATATTGTCAGTCCTGGTCACTGGCCAACCTAGATCTATCTGATTGGATATGTGTCTCTAATAAAACCACCAAAATATGTTATAGTAAGTAATTTAAAATACCTGTTTTTCAGAAAATTGAAGCCCGCGTATCAGCTGATGAAGACTTAAAGCTTTCAGATCTTCTAAAATATTATTTAAGAGAATCACAAGCGGCCAAGGTAACTAGATTACTGCCCTGTAAAATTGGAACAATTCTTCCAGTTTTACTAGGTCTAACATTCGTTTTTTCGTAAATAGAGAATTGTGTTCGGTTAACCATGGTAAATAAATATAAAACATGCCGGGACAGCAAACATGAAAGCCCTTCAAGCTTGTTGTACTATGAACTGAAATAAATTGGCGCATATCTGAACTAATGATTTTTTTTTTTTTTTTTCCATTTTACTTATTGTGGTAATCTAAAGGTTTTGGATGAACCCATACCATACATTCCTATTTGTGATTTTATTATTATTATTATACTCTGGTTTATGTTCTATTTTCAGGACCTCCTTTACAGAAGATCACGTTCTTTAGTAGATTATGAAAATGCCAATAAAGCACTAGATAAAGCAAGAGCTAAGAACAAGGATGTCTTATCTGCAGAAACCACGCAACAGGTGTGCTGTCAGAAGTTTGAGAAAATTTCTGAATCGGCCAAACAAGGTATACAGAAGCATACACTTATATATTCTAGTAATAAACTTGTGTTTGAAATGAAAAAACGGGAGAAAGTTAGAGGCTGATAAATATAGCCTATGTAATGATTTCTTTTAATTTCAACGGTGAAGTACACGATTTATCTAATACTATATGTCTCAAGGGGAAGGATTACATTTTCTTTATTATTGATTTTGGAACACAGTTCTGACTGGGTTAAGCTTCGTATACTACTCCGTATAAGAAGTCATGGTGGGGGTGTGGCCCACTGTGATGAGAGCTCCCATTGACATGAATGGGGTCCTCTGTACATGAAAGTCACTGGTATACAGAGGCACCCATTGAAGTCATACCTGCACTGTGGGTATCAATGTCTGATTTGAGGTTTTTGAGGTAAATCCACAGAAGTGGACCTTCCCCACATTCTGCCCTCCTACCCCAAGTACCTGGAGTCAGTCTGTAGTCCTCCTCTGTTTTCTTTATTTGTAAATTCAGAATTGTTTGCCCATGCTAGCTATGCCCACACAGCAAATTTGAGATCGCTGAGGTTAATCTGAGGTGGAAGGGCAGGTCGGTGGACAGGTGTATGAGCAGAAGGGTGTAAGAACAGTCAGGCAGGTAGGTAAGTGGTCATGGAGGTAGGTGGATAGGCGGCATGTAAGTGGGTTGGTGGGTAAATAGGTGAGGTGGCAACAGGCATATAGGTAGGTGGACAAAGGGCAGGTAGCGAGGCGGTCAGGCAAGTAGATGGCTGGGCAGTCAGACTGGTAGGTGGGTGGGCGGTAAGTGGGCAGGAAAATAGGTGGGTGGGTGGCAGGCAAGTAGGTAGGAGGGCAGCAAACAGGCGGGTGGGGGGGCAGGTAGGTGGTAGGTAGGGGTGTGGGTCGGGGGCAGGTAAGTGGGCAGCAAACAATAATCAAATTTGCATCTGTGCACATCATGAACTTAAACAGGATATTATTCATAAGGTGGGTCCAGTAACTCTAAATGTACCCTCCTCCCCGTGGGCCCCAAATTATCACTTAAATGAAGGTCTTTTGAGTAAATGTACACCATTAACCATGTTTTTTAAAGCAAAAAATAAGTGTATTAATATGTGCAAAAAATAAATGCACAGTCTATATAAATTCTTTCACCTCAGTTTTTCAATAAACAGAATATCACCTTAGATCTAGGAATTATCAAAATGGTATACAAAAGCAGTAATAGTTCATGTGGTCTTGACAGAGACGTATAGCATCATTTGTTTGCCATATAAACATAACATACACAAGGTAGTACAAAAAAATCAACACTAGGTGGTGCTGTGGTAGCGAAAACCAAGACCCGCATAGAAATCTATTATACAAAGTTAACCAGAGTAGGTAAGCCAGCAGAGTATAATGACAAGGAACGAAGGTAGGTAAGTTAATACATTACAGCAACAGGCAGAACTGGACAGCAGGCAGATGGGTGGCTGGGCAGGATAGTAGATGGGTGAGTAAGTAGGGCCTGAGCAGGAGTAAGGGGCAGCGGCATCACGATGGGTGGCTTGCAGGTAGGTGGGTGGGCAGGCAAGTAGGTAGGAGGGTAAGTGGGCAGGCGGATGGTGGGTGGTAGGTAGGCGGGTGGGGGGGTCCAGGGGCAGGCACGTAGGTAGGTGGGTAAGTGGGCAGGTAGGTGGGGAGGCAGGCAAGTAGGTAGGGGGCTGGCTGGGCAGATAGAAGGGTGGGTAGGTAGGGCCTGAGCGGGAGGGAGGGCAGCAGCAAGCTGGGGACTCACTAGACAGAGGCAGCCAAGGCCGGATTAAGTGTGGTGGAGGCCCCTGGGCACAAAATCTGGTGGAGGCCCCAGATACAGTATTTTTTTTCTTTTAAAATAATAGTCCAGCCTAGTAACTGATTTGTTGCCTGGTGCACGCCTAGTTACTGGAACGTCAGATCGAGTCCCTTGTGCCTACCTTGTGTGGGTGCGTGCTGCTCAGGGACTCCTGCCTTGCCATTCTGGGCGGGGGGGGGGGTTTAGTTGCCCCGCTGGTCCAGCAGAAAACAGTTCCCTGCATTGAGCTGGCCCATCAGACCAAAGACTGAAAAGCCTCCTGGACCAGCCCATAACCCAAAGGTTGGTGGAGGCCCTGGGGCTTGGCGTGGGGCATCTTGGCGGTGACTTGGTGTGGGACATCTTGGTGGTGACTTGGTGTGGGACATTTAGTGGCGCTGACAGACCAAAGACTAAAAAGCCTCCTGGACCAGCCCATAACCCAAAGGTTGGTGGAGGCCCTGGGGCTTGGCGTGGGACATCTTGCCGACGACCTGGAATGGGACATCTCGGCAGCGGCAGTTTTTGTTGTGGTTTGTCACCCTCTGCTTCTACAGCTCAATGCAGACTGTCATCTGACTTGGCCCGTATTGTTTGCCTGCATAACAGTACTTGGCAAGTACCCAGTGGCTTGTTTTGAAATTAAAGTATATTTTTGAGCAAAGTCAGTCCTCACTTTTGCTTCTACCATTGCCTGGGCAATGGTTAATCTGCTGACAGACCTCTTTATATCTCTGGATAGCAGAGATATTAAGTGGCTCTTTATTTTTCTCTGACATTGGAATAGTTTTAACAACATGCAAGAATGCTTTTAAAAAGCACTCTGCTCCACTTGCATGTGGAAAATGTTTGGACGTTGGGTGATTCAGAGAAACACCCGAACATTTTCTGCCTGTGTGAGATGGCAGGTCGAGATTTTTTCGTTTTTGTGCAATATATTTTTATTAGTTTTGTACATATGAACCGAAAAATACATTACACATGACATTTGATTTAAGCAGTATACAGACATTCTACTTGATGCACACCTGATCAGTTTATGGAGTCTTGAGGCTAAATACCTTGTTCAGAATGTGGGAGGGAAAAAAGTCCTCTACCTATTGTCTCTGCATTCTAATAGTAAGACTAGCTTAGGGGTTTACAGGATTTATCATTGTTGGTGATTAGGAGAGTCCATAGAGAAAGAGAAAAAGAGGGGAGAGAAGATATAAAGGAGAGTAGCAGAAAGAAAAGAAGGGAAAGCAGATAAGGATTAAAAAAAGCAACAGCAAACAAACAAAAAAAATAATAAATATATATATATATATATATATATATATATATAGGTTGAGGGAGGGAGGGACTGGCATGGGATATAGAGGAATGAGGAAAATGGTTGCGAGAGATGGAGGCATTCAGGGAATAGTAGTGCTGGGAGTTTTGATTTACCATGAGTGCTAAATGTCCATTATCTATTTGTAGGAGTCACCGTTTTTAAATTGGATCTATGCATTCCAGCTTTGAACAGAATTGGTCCATAGCCTCCCTTTTAGAGAGTAGTATGTCCTCCATCTACTCGATGTAGTTCATATTCTCTCAAGGTGGGAGGTGTGGAGGATCTCCAATGCCTATGGATCAGAGATTTGGCTGCATTAATTAAATGGATAAATAATGATGTTTTGAAATAAAGTGCATTATGATGTAGTGGGTATGCGGATGCTGATGTGTTTTAAACCACCAGATATGCAGCAATGAGCCCTTCTACAGGGCACACCTACTGCATCAGTTTGAAATGGCTGGGAAGAGACCTTGAGTTTATAATTTGTGTATTGTATTGAGCTGTTAATAGAACCTCTGTGTACAAGTCTTCTCATCCTTTCCCAGTCCACGTTCGAGATTGTAGAGTCATTGCCTAGGACAAAGCGATGCATGGTCAAGCCGTTACCTAACACCACTAATTCAAATTTGGTTAGGGCTGATGGAGGATAAGTGTATGTTTATTTAACCAGTGCCTGAAGGGCATGATTTTACACTTGCATGTTTTTCATTTCACTCCCGCATCTGCCAAAGTAAAATGAATGACAGCATGCAATTTTTGTCGCTGAAAAAAGCCATGCCACAAATGTCGGCATGTTTATTTTCAATGAAAAAACCCAATACAGTTGTTTTTGGGGATTACAAAGAGGTTTGAGTAAAACTTGAATCCTAGCTGGTGGGGTGCTGTTGAGGTGCTTTACTGCTTCTAGAACAGACCTTCTGAGAATATACCTGGGCAAAGTAGTAAACTTGTACTCCATCTTGGAGTAGGCATCCATCACCCGATTCCCGTAAACTCCTGCAAGCGTCAGGGGGACCTGTTATGATAAGGAAACCCTTTCAGATAGAAAACCTTCCAATGCAAGTAGAGTTTTTTTTTCTTATTTTCTATCAATGATGTCTTGCACATCAGGTGAGCAAATTGATAGAAATGGCCAACCAGGGTGGTAATCCTAAAAACTGTTCACATGATGAACACTAAAACAACATCAGGTGGGCAATCTAACCATCCATTTAGTTCGAGGCTAAGAGTAAAAAAAAGTGTTGTAATACTATACATTAAAATCTATTTGTAGACTAAAATGTTAGAGATTCCGACAAGTTATCTCTCTTATTCCAATCCTGCAGGTCTTTTTGTTAAATAGTGTCTGCATCTGCTAATTGCAGATGTTGCGAGTCCTGATGGCTTTGATTTCAGTACCCAGCAGAAAGAGTGTTAAACGTTTAGTGGTTTTCCTACTAGGTGAGGGACAGCTTTCCAACATAAGAATTTTTCGCTCCATAAGCTACACCTGACTATAAGATATACCTAGGGTTTAGAGGATGAATATATAAAAAACATTCTAAACCAAATAGTATGGTGATTTCTGCGGGTGGAGGGTGAGTTGATTTCTATGGCTGGTTGGCAGGGAAGCCAAGTGAGTGGCTGGCAGCCTGTTATGTGTGATGCAGAGTCAATTTCAGTGCCACCCTCTTCACCTTTCCTGTCACATGAATGCATTGTCACACTGGGGGGGGGGGGGCATAGAGGCAGAGCAAAGGTACAGATGCTGAATAAGATAAGAATGATTGGTTTTCTAGGGGTTCCACATTGGTATTCACTTCTGGAGAGGAACGTGAAATTGCTAGTTATTGATCCTCTTTAAAGCAGAATCTTTTAGATTCCAGGGCTGGTCACTGGGCTTCCCCTGGGGCATTCCAAATCAGGGTGTCGCTCTGTGTGAAACCCCCACAGGGCACCGCAAGACTCACCTTTCTGTAAACATCAGGCAGCCGCATCCTCTTGTGTTTGGGCTGTGCATGTCATGTATGTCATTGCCAAATTGCTCGGATGGGACGAGGGCCCGCACATGCGACCTAGGATCGGGAAGAGGTGTTTTACTGAGCAATCTGGCACCAAGGCATCCCAAATCAAGATGCTCCCGGGGTATGTAACAAAACCCAGGATAGTCAAAATTCCAGGATTTGTTCTGCTTTAAAGCCCACTAGCCAGCATGGGGCACCAGAGTCAAAGAAATGCTCTTGTGGAGCAAAAAAAGTTACCCTCAGGACAATGATCTTAGGACTCTCTGGATATTACTCTAGGACAGTGGTTCTCAACCTTTCTAATGCCGTGACCCCGCAATACAGTTCCTCATGTTGCGGTGACCCCAAACCAAAAAATAATTTTGGTGGCTACTTCAAAGCTGTAATTTTGCTACAGGTATAATTCGGAATGTAAATACCTGATATGCATTATGTGTTCTCATTGCTACAAATTAAACATAATTTAAACATAGTGATTAATCTCAAAAACAATATTTAATTATATCTTGAGAAATATTTATTACTAATTCCAATAAATAAAATTTGTGTCGAAAACTGTAATTTCTCCGCCTCTTATTGAAATTTATAGGAGGCTGCGGCGGATTGTGTGGTAACTCGAGATTCTCGGGAGCTCTCTTCAACAAAATCCGCCGCACTCACAATGAAATCAACAGGAGGTGGATTCAATGCCGGAAACCGCTGATTTCAGCAGTTTCCTCATTCAGAATATGGGAAAATAGTGGGAGATATGGGAGATAATTATACATTGGGTAAAAGTGTGACCTACATCTTATAATGGTCCCTTATAGTATAAGACCGATGTAGTACACACTGTGTAAATGTGTGGTGCTTTGTGTAAGTGTAAGCTGCTTTGTGTACTGAGTAATGATTACACACAAAGCACCTTACACTTACACAGTATTGTGTGTATGGTGTGTGTACTGTTTTTACATTATTAACCTTTTTTACACCAGGCTCTCTTGCCTCTCCACCTCCTAGGCTTCTGTCCTCTGGCGCTTGCTGTGTCCGCCCACTGATGACGTCAGCAAGCACCGGACACACGTAATGCGCTGCTATGGACTGTGGAGCGTTCCCCCTGCTTCCCCCGCCCCTTAGGCCCCAGACGGAAATATGTATTTTCCGATGGCTTTAGGCGACCCCTGGGTTTTGGTCGTTCGACCCCCACCGGAGTCCCGACCCACAGGTTGAGAACCGCTGCCCTAGGAGTGTAGAGCTTATAAAATTAAAATTCAAGTCTTGAGGAACAATTTTTTTAACTTGTCTTTTAATATTATCTGTTTTTTAGAGCTAACGGATTTCAAAACTAGGAGAGTGGCTGCTTTTCGGAAAAATCTAGTGGAGCTGGCTGAACTAGAACTGAAGCATGCAAAGGTATATATTTCTTTCTTTTATGCATTTTTAATATATCTATTTCTTTCGTCCCCCACATCTCTTCATAGTACTGTGAAGTATCAATGGGCGCGCAGTCCTTCACAGCACTGTGCAGTCTCTATAGGTGTATACACCCAAGTATAACCATCTCCACTGCACATTTGCAACAAGAGTACCACCTGCCATATGACATGATAGGGCTTTCTCTCTTGTCTTTTAACATTGGCCGTTCACATTGTCTTTTAACTGGCCGGCCACAATTAATAGGCGGCCTGTCTCCCGACTTCTCCTGCCAGAACCTTTCGGCCATTGAACCACTCTGCATTGTTCAATGGATTATCATTGGCTGGATCTTTCCAGCTGAGCGTGATCACTGACATGGAGAGTCATTAAAATAACTGGTTTCTACCAAGGAAACATACATGACTAAGGGGGCACGAGCTTCTATGATTTGAATCATATGATTTGAATGGATTGCTTTGGGGTGGATTCGTTTTAATCATATAATTAATGGTTATGTTTCATCATGGACTAGGATAGAAGCTTGATACACTTTTCACTACCATTTAACCACTGTCCCCCACTGCTTCCAGAAAGGCTGCTTTCCTAGTAGCTATCACACCCATGTGCAGGTTCCAGAATTAGTAGGTCTTTCTGTGGCTTGGGCCCTGGTGAGGACAATATTAAATTGTTGGCCCCCTTTTGATCTAAAAAAGAGATTTGGATGTAGTAAGGACATTTCAATTATTTCAACCGAACAAAACACTTTAGGAAGATGGGCCAGTAATCATCAGGGTGCTCACAAGGGGTTAGCCACTGGCCACTTCAACATCAACAGGTGGACTATAGAGGCAGTTGTGAAGTCATACCCAAGACTGCCCTTTTTCACATGACTGACTTACTCCATCATTGCTTTACGCTCAAACCAATTTTCTTCTTGTCTTTTAATCAGTTAACAGGGATTTTTTTTTTATATATATTAGTGCCAAAACACCAAATAACTCCGCGGGACGTTTAATATCTCCTTCAAATTGTATGCAAAATTTTCAACAACATTAAGAAAAAAGTCCACCTCCTATGTGAATTTCCAATAGAAATAATGATTTGTGCAAACTCCCATCACCACATTATAAATCACGTACCAGATGGACAATAAAGGCTTGCGATATGATTTTAGATCCTCTTTAAAGTGTCAAGACTCTTGTGTGCTTTCCAACCAAATATAGGATATATTTGAGCAATGCTAATGAATTTAGATCCTCATTGTTGTCCAAAACTCTTTATCAATCCACCACTCCAGAGATTATATCACATAAAAATAGACAAATAAAACCACATAGCGTGATATCCTTAAAACTTCAGAGCACCTGCCCACATTTATTAGGCTTACCAGCATTCATAAAATAACACGCATTTCAGAATCAAAATTCCAACTTCAAGAGCAGTGATGGAAGGCGCGCTGTAAAGACCTCTTATGCTCTCATACACGCTACCTTCAGTACGGTTTGTATCAAACCCGTGATGCAGCTGCGTGTTCCTCACCGTCTCCTCGGCCGCCGGACACGGGAGCGCTTGCTGCCTTCCCTCTCAGTAGCTACGTAGTGACGCTTCACAGTGCTGCCCCGCCCAACGCGTTTCGTCGTCGTTTCACAACTTAATCATGAGCGGAGTTATTTGGTGTTTTGGCACTAATATATAAAAAAAACTTTGTGAAGTACCTACAGACTGATCCAACACAGTTTGAACTACTCCAGCGTGGATATATGTTATACATATGTAAATTATCTTTGAAGTCATCTTTTAAGTGTGTAAGCGCGGTGTTTGATGAAATATACTTTTCAAAATATTTTTCATCATATATAAATAGTTAACAGGGAATGTCCATTTTTGTTATGCCAAATTTTATCTACTTCTTGATAACCATCTTCAATATTTTTTTTTTGTAGTATGCCTAATGCTTTAGAATTTTATTGTACCCTTCTAACTGATACATTTTAACAACCCAAACCTTTTAAATGATCCTTTTATGTGCTGTAAGCTGTTTATAGTCCATGTTTATTTGCATTAAAATGCAACCACATTATTTAAGTTTTGTTATATTTATTTTCCTGCCTAAATTATTTTAGTTTGTTTTATCAATTGAATTGTACAGATCGTGAGTCATATTGAAGGTGAAAAGATTCTAAAATGATTCTTTCTTTTTTTTTTTTTACACATAACGAAAACATGTCTTTTTAACATGGGTATGTAGACTTTTTATAAACATAAGTGGGCCAGTGCTCCACAATTAAAACAAGTAGAACTTTTACTTATACATTAAAATTTAGGTAGAAAGACCTGAATTCACAATAGTGTAAGGAATATCATGGTTTCAAGTCTTCATGCCTTAATTGTAATATATCAGTAAAAGTTACGCTTTTGGAGCACAGGCCCACTTATCTTAATTGGCATTTGGCTGTGAGATACCTGCCAAGCACACAGGTTCATGAACCAAGGGAGCTGAACTTTTCATTAGATTAGACTGCTCTTATTTAAATTACATTTACTATGCAGATGTCTAATTTTTTTTTTTTTGTAGGGTAATTTGCAGCTGCTTCAAAGTTGCTTGGCTGTGTTGAACGGTAAACCATAATGTGCAATGTCCGAATATTTGATGTTAATAAACCCTCAAGTGACCTCTGAGAGCTGCCACTTTTTCATGGAATAGCATATTGGGCTTAGAGGAATGAGCCAGGACTTAAGGCATCAGGCTGCCTCCACCATAACCAACCACTCTATAAGTCATTGTACACTTCTAGTATTTCGCAAATACTTTTCCCCTATGGTCTTATTTCTTTACAAAAGTAATTACATATAAACTGTACCACATAAGAAATGCCAGTTGTGCTTGCCCATTTTACATTTGAGTGGTGTTTCATTAATGTTGCCATTAGTTTGCAATGTATAATCTGTATGTAGTGATTTCTAAACCCTCTGTATTTTTATTTACTAAACCTTTTTTTTTATCAAATGGTTTCTTAGCTATTTCAATGTGCACTAATTATCATGTTCTCTGTTAACACACCCCCTTGTATGTTTGCCCTACTGTTTTAAATGGTAAAATAAACTGTGAATCCATTCTTTTTTTTAATTGAAAATTAACTCAGTGTTTACATTTGAGAAATGGTCAAGATTCAAGATGCTGAATTATTTCTATGAAAAAAAAAAATTTTTGGTAGACTGTCAGGCAGTAATTTCCACCCATTGTTGTCCATCAGTCCAAATGGATTTCCCTGTTTGTTTGGCACAATCGGGATGCTAACAAAACTTGCACATAAATCCCTAAAAGGGTCATTTTGAATTTGATGGTTATATTTATCTATAGTGATTCTGAATATAGTCAGGATTAACTAGAATGTATACATTAACTCAAGCAATGGTCATTTATTTTCTTACATATCTTTTTGTTAGCAAGAAAAACAGAAATGCAACTAACATGCAAAACTGTGATCACATTGCGGCGCCCACCAAGATAATACCAGTGGAGATCTTGATTTAATTGTATATTTGTCTTGTATCACTGATTTACCTGTGCAACATTTTACAACCTCTACAAATGTATAAATACAAAGTAAAAACAAATGTGGTTCTGCAAACAACAAATCGAGTTGACTGCTAGCATAGGGAATTAACATAATTTTTGCTCTGTCCCCGCTCTGGCTGCCACCACTGCTTTTCAAGCAGGTGCGCGTACACACAAACGTTTAGGTCTGTGCAGCGGGTGGGTGTGGCCTGCATCCGTGTTGATCGTTGCACTGTCTATAGTTGGGATTGAAAGGGGGGGAATGCCACACTGTCTATGGGGACTGGGAGGGGGGAATGCCACACTGCCTATGAGGACCGGGAGGGCAGAATGCAACACTGCCTATGAGGATTGGGAGGGCGGAATGCTGCACTGCCTATGGGGATTGGGGGATGGAATGCCACACTGCCTATGAGTATTGGGAGGGGGGAATGCTGCACTGCCTATGGGGATTGGGGGATGGAATGCCACACTGCCTATGAAGATTGGGAGGGGGGAATGCTGCACTGCCTATGGGGATTGGGGGATGGAATGCCACGCTGCCTATGAAGATTGGGAGGGGAGAATGCTGCACTGCCTATGGGGATTGGAGGATGGAATGCCACAATACATATGGAAATGGAAGGAGGAATGCCACACTGCATAACTCTATTTAGCTTTCAGTAGCTGCTCCGAGGTTAGAGTTTTATTCTAAGTATGTCACACACCCCGCTTCAAGAGATTCATTACACTTGGGTATACTGACCTGTAGATGGCGATCTTGCAGATGATATCAAAAAAAGGTAAGGTCCGTCCCGGCCCATAAATACCTGGGACCTCCCACTCATTACCCAGTCTTTCATCTCTGCAGTGGCGAGCAAGTCAGAAGATGTCTCCTCCTTGCAGGTAGCCGGGATGGCCCCCTGCCCCTTTTTTTCTTCTATTCCTGCCCGGATCCCCTTATTTAAGTTTCCTGCCTCCCAGCCTAGGCTGCTGGTCCGGGCAAAGGTAGTTGGCACCCCTGGTGCTTAGGAGCCGTGAGACCCCATAACAAGGGGTAGGCGGCTATCCGGGTTGGTGATCCCGGTTTGTGATGCCCCGTCCCTTGGCCCTACCCTGACATATATTCCCTCTCTCCCGGATACCCTTAGAGGGGGGGGGGGGGAGGTGGGCCGGGTCCCTTATGGATTTCCCTTCTTTATTGGTGTGTGTGAGTATGCTTCACTGTGTGTGTGTCTTTTACATTTGCTGGCGCCGGAGGTCCTGCGGCGCCGGCCTCCGGCGTCCTGCTAATGGCGGCGGTTAGCCCATGAGGTCCTCTTCTTCTCTTCTGGGAAGGGGGGTGCGTTTGTCATGTCCCGGCTTCTGGCCGGGAGAGACGGGGGAGGGGCGGGTCCGGGCGCGACATGCGAACCGCGCTGGACTGCCCTCCCTCCTCCTACTGCACATTGCATGCGTCATTGTGCCTGGATGTGCGGTTCTGTAGGTCTGGTGAGTGGCCTGATGGCCATCAGCTTCATCTGTCTTTTAACCCTTTATACTGGCATGGTCTGAGCGTGTGCTTGTCTTTGTGTTCCAGGTGGACCATTGAGCATATTAAAGGGGGGTTCTCCCGGTCCAGGGTCCCTGGTTTAAAATTTAGCTGGCCTAAAATCCTTCCACTCGGGACTTAAAGGGGCATCCCGGGTTGCATTATTGCGTAATTCCGAAAAATATTTGTACATATATTATTATAAAAAATCACCATATGGAGGCTTCCCCGGATACTGGGCTTGTGCCCCCCTCGGGGCAATCCAGGCTGTGTTTGGGGTGTGGGGTATCCCTTTTGGGGGATGATGTGTTTCTATGTGTACCCTGTGCACAGCGGTCTATTACGCGGCAGACCGGATCTCAGGCGTCTGGTTCTGCTCCGCCAGTCTCCTCCCCGTCTCCCCCTCGCTTGACACGGGCTTGTGATGTGGTCATTAGCGGGGAGTCGCAATCTGAGGTGTGTGCCAGATTGGCCAATCTTGAAAAATTGTTTTCCAGTGCCGTCGCAAAAAAGGCCACGGCAAAGAGAAAACATTTGTATAAGGCTGCGCAGGCCTTTGATAGGGAGGATTTTGACTCCCTGAATTGGTCTGATTGTTCCCCGCGTGAGGAAGGGGAGCTGTATGAGGAGTCTGATGACTCCGACGATCAGCAGTTTGTGGGCGCTGATACCGAGCAGGGCTAGGGGGATTCCTCAGATACCCCTAGGGTCCTGGCTCATATGTTTGAGGTCCTGGCTATTTCTCCCCCCGAGGCGGCTCCTCCGCTGAAGGGGGAGTTCTTTGAAGTGAGCAATTTCCTTATCTAAAGCATTTTGATGGTATCATTCGCAAGGAATGGGAGAGGCCGACGCGGCTTCCGGGTGTCCCACCGGGTTGGGACAAGTAATATCCCTTTCCGGCGGACGCAGTGAAGCACTGGTCATCTCCCCCCGAGGTGGATGCTCCTGTTTTGGGGTTTTCCAGTTCCTCAGTCCTCCATTCTCCGGAGTGCACTACCCTCAAGGATGGTGAGGATAAACGCATTGACCAGATGGCTTGTCATGGTTTTGCCAGTGTTGGATCGGCCTTGCGGCCGGTTTGTGCTTCTGCGCTTGTATTAGTAGCTGCCAGGTCGGTTGTTAGAGGATTGTTGACCTCTTCCGGGCTTGACCCGGCTAGTGGGGAATTTGCCGACCTTAAGCGCTGTGATTTATTTTTGTCCTTTGTGTGTGTCCGCCCTGGATGACACATTGGTGATGTGTAGCAGAGCTGCGGCCCTGCTTGTGACTATCCGCCGGTCAGTTTGGTTACACCAGTGGGCGGCTGATTTTGTGTCCAAAAAGTCGCTCACGGCCCTTCCCTTTGTGGGATTGCGGCTCTTTGGAGAAAAATTGGATTCGGTGGCAAAGGGAGGTAGGTTACCTCAGCATAAGAAGCAGCGTCGCCCTTTTCGGGGGCGGTTTCCTTCTCTCAGTCCTTTTGTGGGGCTAGAGTTGGCAGGGGTTCGGCCTTCCCTTCGTCCAGAGCTGATTCCTGGCCTAGGGGCAGGGGTCGGGCCCGTCCAGGACACAGTTGGGGCTCCAAGCCTAGAGCTGCTGCCAAGTCGGCTCAGCAATGAGGGGGCGCCCTCACCCTTGCGGGTGGGGGGGACAGTTGCAACTCTTCTCCCAGGTCTGGGTCCAAGAGGTCTCGGACAGGTGGATTCAGGAAGTGGTGTCTTCCGGTTACAAGCTGGAGTTCGAGTTCCGGCCCCCTCCCAGATTCTTCAGGTCTCGGGTGCCGTCAGATCCTCTGGCCGCCCAGGGGCTTCGGGCTGCTATAGCAAGTCTCGTGGACATGGCTGTCATCTGTCCGGTGCCCCTCTCAGACCGGGGCCTGGGCTTCTATTCCAATTTGTTCACGGTGCCCAAGAAGGACGGTTCCGTTCGTTCCATTCTGGATCTGAAGTTGCTCAACAGGTTTGTCCGCCCCCGGAAGTTCCGTATGGAAACTCTGCGCTCAGCCATCCATTCACTTCGTCAGGGGGACTTCATGACGTCCATAGACATCAAGGATGCTTACCTGCATATTCCTATATTTCTGGCACACCAGAGATTCCTCAGGTTTGTCATGGACAATCGGCATTTTCAGTTTGTGGCTCTTCCGTTTGGCCTTACCTCGGCTCCAAGGGTTTTTACCAAGGTGTTGGCAGGAGTGATGGCCATCCTCAGAGCCCGGGGTATCCGCATCGTGCCCTATCTGAACGATCTTCTCATCATGGCGTCTTCCCTCAGTCAGGCGCAGCTGGATACCAGGACTGTGGTGTCCACTCTGGAGAGTTTCGGTTGGGTGATCAACTATCCCAAGTCCTGCCTCTCTCCCTCCAGGGTGGTGGAGTTCCTGGGAATGTCGCTGGATACTTCTCAGGCCAGGGTGTTTCTCCCCCGAGCCAAGGTTCTTATGATTCAGGAATTGACTCAGCGTCTCCTATCCATCCCCCGCCCGTCCATCCGGCTAGGGATGCGACTGGTGGGATTGATGGTGGCGTCGTTCGAGGCGGTTCCCTCTGCCCAGTTTCACACGAGGACGCTCCAGCTCCACCTCTTGGTGGCCTGGGACGGGTCCCCGCTGTCATTGGATCAGTCTTTTCTGATGTCCCCCCGGGTGCGGCGTTCCCTTCGGTGGTGGCTGAAACCAAGCAATCTGACGAGGGGCAGATCCTTTCTGACCCCTCGTTGGGAGACGGTCACCACGGATGCCAGCCTGTCAGGTTGGGGGGATTTTGGAAGGATCTTCAGTTTCAGGGCCTGTAGGGGCCTCTGGAGGCTCACGATCCCATCAATGTTCTGGAGTTGAGAGCCATCAGGTTGGTTCTGGCTCACTTTACTCATCAGTTGCGGAGCCTGCCGGTTCAAGTTCGGCCGGACAATCGGACGGCGGTCGCCTACATCAATCACCAGGGAGGGACTCACAGCAGGCGTGCCCTCAGAAGTGTCTTTGATCCTGGATTGGGCAGAGAGCAATGTCCCATGCATCTCGGCGGTGTACATTCCGGGAGTGGAGAACACGGAGGCGGACTCCCTGAGCAGGGGGTCGTCTCGCCGGGGGGAATGGTCGCTCAGCCCCAAGGTGTTTCGGTCGCTTTGCCACCGGTGGGGGACTCCAGAGGTGGACCTCTTTGCCTCTCGTCACAATCACAAGCTTCCGGCATTTGTGTCTCTCTCACGGGATCCGCTGGCTCTGGCAGCGGATGCCATGTCTCTGAACTGGAGGGATCTGGGGTTTCTGTACCTGTTCCCTCCGTTTCCCATGGTGGGCAGAGTGGTGCGCAAGCTGGCCCTAGAGGGCGCGTCAGCAATCCTGGTTGCTCCAAGGTGGCTGTTACAGGACGCTGCCCCTAATTCATACATACATTCATACATTCAAATAGTGGTCCCACATCCTGACAATAAAGACCTATTCACACCTAGCTGCCAACAAGCAAAGTAGGGTGTGGTAGTCCTACCATGTCTATGGTAAACAGAACAATAGATACCCATCACACCTAGCTGTACTTGAAAGGGTTTCCTTGAATTTCTAATGAGGACTTCAGACGGCCAATATACATTGGACACTGGGAATTGGCTGTTATTTCTGGGAAGCCTTGTAACTCCTATAATATGTCACTCATAACTATATTAATGAGAGATTCTCATTCAGAACTATTAGACCTTTCATTTGATATCAAACATGGCATGCATATATTGTCCAGGGCTTGACAATTCACAAAGTATCGGACCCTGGATGATATACATTTGGTGTTTGGGCTCATTTAACTAAGAAATGTATGGGGATCATGAATTTCTTGGTTACAAGTTGATAGCATGCATATTGTGAGAGTTATGGCCTTTATGAAATATACATCTAATTCGTAAGTCCTGATGGGGGGGGGCGAGCTTGGCAGGCACTCCCACGAGGCGGGGAATGCTGGCCACTCCCTTTATTCATACATTAGTAAGCTTTGTGCTGGGGGCCCGGCAGTCGATGGCTGGCGAGGGTCGATGTCTGATGGCAGTCGATGGATGGCGGGGGGATGACACCTGGACCTGAATGCCCTGAAAACTTAAGTATCGCTGTGTATCTGTCTCTGCTTTGTCTCTATATATCCATTATAGCATATATTGTACCGTTAACTCATTCTTTAATGTAACAACTGCCTATATTTAAGGATATCTGGGAATTTTAGGAACTTATTGGGTTAGTAAGGTTAATTACTGTGCTGCTAATTAAACCCGTTTTATAAATACATCTTACTGTGTGTGTAGTGGATAATTTCTCACACAATAGTTTGTAGGTGCAAAGTATTTATCAAGGCATAACCTATTTCCCTCTTAGGACAGGTCACTGGTTGTGTTGGGAGAGCCTTAGCGGCCATTGTTTGTATCAGATTGGTGGCCGCTGGGCTGATATGATTGTTAGTATTTGCGACATTTATAGCATTGATCTCTAATAGAGATATTGGAGGTTAAGTGTAAAGCAAATAAAGTCGCTCACGGCCCTTCCCTTTGTGGGATTGCGGCTCTTTGGAGAAAAATTGGATTCGGTGGCAAAGGGAGGTAGGTTACCTCAGCATAAGAAGCAGCGTCGCCCTTTTCGGGGGCGGTTTCCTTCTCTCAGTCCTTTTGTGGGGCTAGAGTTGGCAGGGGTTCGGCCTTCCCTTCGTCCAGAGCTGATTCCTGGCCTAGGGGCAGGGGTCGGGCCCGTCCAGGACACAGTTGGGGCTCCAAGCCTAGAGCTGCTGCCAAGTCGGCTCAGCAATGAGGGGGCGCCCTCACCCTTGCGGGTGGGGGGGACAGTTGCAACTCTTCTCCCAGGTCTGGGTCCAAGAGGTCTCGGACAGGTGGATTCAGGAAGTGGTGTCTTCCGGTTACAAGCTGGAGTTCGAGTTCCGGCCCCCTCCCAGATTCTTCAGGTCTCGGGTGCCGTCAGATCCTCTGGCCGCCCAGGGGCTTCGGGCTGCTATAGCAAGTCTCGTGGACATGGCTGTCATCTGTCCGGTGCCCCTCTCAGACCGGGGCCTGGGCTTCTATTCCAATTTGTTCACGGTGCCCAAGAAGGACGGTTCCGTTCGTTCCATTCTGGATCTGAAGTTGCTCAACAGGTTTGTCCGCCCCCGGAAGTTCCGTATGGAAACTCTGCGCTCAGCCATCCATTCACTTCGTCAGGGGGACTTCATGACGTCCATAGACATCAAGGATGCTTACCTGCATATTCCTATATTTCTGGCACACCAGAGATTCCTCAGGTTTGTCATGGACAATCGGCATTTTCAGTTTGTGGCTCTTCCGTTTGGCCTTACCTCGGCTCCAAGGGTTTTTACCAAGGTGTTGGCAGGAGTGATGGCCATCCTCAGAGCCCGGGGTATCCGCATCGTGCCCTATCTGAACGATCTTCTCATCATGGCGTCTTCCCTCAGTCAGGCGCAGCTGGATACCAGGACTGTGGTGTCCACTCTGGAGAGTTTCGGTTGGGTGATCAACTATCCCAAGTCCTGCCTCTCTCCCTCCAGGGTGGTGGAGTTCCTGGGAATGTCGCTGGATACTTCTCAGGCCAGGGTGTTTCTCCCCCGAGCCAAGGTTCTTATGATTCAGGAATTGACTCAGCGTCTCCTATCCATCCCCCGCCCGTCCATCCGGCTAGGGATGCGACTGGTGGGATTGATGGTGGCGTCGTTCGAGGCGGTTCCCTCTGCCCAGTTTCACACGAGGACGCTCCAGCTCCACCTCTTGGTGGCCTGGGACGGGTCCCCGCTGTCATTGGATCAGTCTTTTCTGATGTCCCCCCGGGTGCGGCGTTCCCTTCGGTGGTGGCTGAAACCAAGCAATCTGACGAGGGGCAGATCCTTTCTGACCCCTCGTTGGGAGACGGTCACCACGGATGCCAGCCTGTCAGGTTGGGGGGATTTTGGAAGGATCTTCAGTTTCAGGGCCTGTAGGGGCCTCTGGAGGCTCACGATCCCATCAATGTTCTGGAGTTGAGAGCCATCAGGTTGGTTCTGGCTCACTTTACTCATCAGTTGCGGAGCCTGCCGGTTCAAGTTCGGCCGGACAATCGGACGGCGGTCGCCTACATCAATCACCAGGGAGGGACTCACAGCAGGCGTGCCCTCAGAAGTGTCTTTGATCCTGGATTGGGCAGAGAGCAATGTCCCATGCATCTCGGCGGTGTACATTCCGGGAGTGGAGAACACGGAGGCGGACTCCCTGAGCAGGGGGTCGTCTCGCCGGGGGGAATGGTCGCTCAGCCCCAAGGTGTTTCGGTCGCTTTGCCACCGGTGGGGGACTCCAGAGGTGGACCTCTTTGCCTCTCGTCACAATCACAAGCTTCCGGCATTTGTGTCTCTCTCACGGGATCCGCTGGCTCTGGCAGCGGATGCCATGTCTCTGAACTGGAGGGATCTGGGGTTTCTGTACCTGTTCCCTCCGTTTCCCATGGTGGGCAGAGTGGTGCGCAAGCTGGCCCTAGAGGGCGCGTCAGCAATCCTGGTTGCTCCAAGGTGGCTGTTACAGGACGCTGCCCCTAATTCATACATACATTCATACATTCAAATAGTGGTCCCACATCCTGACAATAAAGACCTATTCACACCTAGCTGCCAACAAGCAAAGTAGGGTGTGGTAGTCCTACCATGTCTATGGTAAACAGAACAATAGATACCCATCACACCTAGCTGTACTTGAAAGGGTTTCCTTGAATTTCTAATGAGGACTTCAGACGGCCAATATACATTGGACACTGGGAATTGGCTGTTATTTCTGGGAAGCCTTGTAACTCCTATAATATGTCACTCATAACTATATTAATGAGAGATTCTCATTCAGAACTATTAGACCTTTCATTTGATATCAAACATGGCATGCATATATTGTCCAGGGCTTGACAATTCACAAAGTATCGGACCCTGGATGATATACATTTGGTGTTTGGGCTCATTTAACTAAGAAATGTATGGGGATCATGAATTTCTTGGTTACAAGTTGATAGCATGCATATTGTGAGAGTTATGGCCTTTATGAAATATACATCTAATTCGTAAGTCCTGATGGGGGGGGGGCGAGCTTGGCAGGCACTCCCACGAGGCGGGGAATGCTGGCCACTCCCTTTATTCATACATTAGTAAGCTTTGTGCTGGGGGCCCGGCAGTCGATGGCTGGCGAGGGTCGATGTCTGATGGCAGTCGATGGATGGCGGGGGGATGACACCTGGACCTGAATGCCCTGAAAACTTAAGTATCGCTGTGTATCTGTCTCTGCTTTGTCTCTATATATCCATTATAGCATATATTGTACCGTTAACTCATTCTTTAATGTAACAACTGCCTATATTTAAGGATATCTGGGAATTTTAGGAACTTATTGGGTTAGTAAGGTTAATTACTGTGCTGCTAATTAAACCCGTTTTATAAATACATCTTACTGTGTGTGTAGTGGATAATTTCTCACACAATAGTTTGTAGGTGCAAAGTATTTATCAAGGCATAACCTATTTCCCTCTTAGGACAGGTCACTGGTTGTGTTGGGAGAGCCTTAGCGGCCATTGTTTGTATCAGATTGGTGGCCGCTGGGCTGATATGATTGTTAGTATTTGCGACATTTATAGCATTGATCTCTAATAGAGATATTGGAGGTTAAGTGTAAATACAAATATTAATTTATATAAATCATATAAATCTCCTTTTTCACTGGCGAGCGGCGGCCCATTGTTTAATTTTATTTGTGCATTTTGTTTTATTAAGACGTGTGCTATTCAGGGAATTAAGATAAGTTGATTTGTGCATAAGTAGCATAGGTACACAGTGAAGTGTAGGTTGTATGCTGGGCGCAGACTTTGAAATTCAGAGGAGTAGCACAGGTTTTTGTTTAAGGCTTAACACTATAAAATTTAAACATCGAACCTATTGTTGTATGAGTAATGTCTTTCTGTCTTATGATTTAATTTAGCTGTTTGGTTTTGTGGTAGTTTTGTGCTGTTTATTGGAATTAAGATAAGTAGGTAGTGTGCCACAGCTAGGGACATGGTAAGTGTGACGCTGTGCACTCAGGCTTTGAAATTTTAGTTAAATAGCGCAGTCTGTTTATAGAACCAAGCACAAGTTATAATCTCCACAGAGAATCCATTACTTCAGTGTCTGTCCTATGGTATTAATGCTTTTTCCTCTAACTTTGCAAAACCATTAAAACGGGGGGAGAGGTTGTGCTGTGAAATCTTCCTGAGCCATTTTGCTGATCTGCTGGAAAAAGGCGGGAAAAACTCCGGGACAAAGGAGCATCTTTACGCCAGGACAAAGGAGCATCTTTCGTCAGCTGGACAGATATGGCACCAGGTAATGTACACAATCCCCTTTCCACTTTTGATAAGTTAGCTAAGCATAGTGATTTTAATCCAATATTGTTACCTGAGGATAAGAAATCCCCAGAAGTTTTGTGGGCAGTACTTTTAAAACAAGCCTTCTCTCATGATTTGTGCATTAAAAGAAATACTGTGTTTAATAAGAACTCAAAACGCCTGTATATGTTAGCCAAATTACTCTGTATATTTGAAGCTAGTGTGCAGGAGGTAGCATCCAATGTTCATTGTAGAGATTGTTCTAATACAAAGCAACAATTTCAGACAATGACCAAACAATTGGATAAACAGTATCAATACATAAATGAAAGAGAGGAGGAGGTCTGCAAATTAAGGTCTGCTTTGTTGGTAAAAGAGAGTGAGTTGGGTAAATTCCACTCTCAAATAGAGGGAAAAGACGCAGAGCTGGTTAGACTTCAGTCTCAAGTAGAGGCATCATCCATTAAAAAGACTAGCCCTGATTTATGTAGGACTGTAAAAGCTCAGAGGTCAGAAGCCATAGCTTTGCAGGCCTCTGAGGAACAGAGAGGTGATTTCAGGGCTAGGCATAATAGAGGTAAATCAGGGGAAATAGGAACCAAGGCCCCTGGGGATACTAGATCCATTGCACCCATAGACTCAAGAAGTAGGTCTGGGCTTGCCCAGAGGGATACAGGAGCAACAGTGCTTCCTGGGATTAACAGTGCTAAACAGGTGAGTATACTTAGAGGGACACAGGGGGAGGTAGGTAGGCCTCCTGTGCCCCAACGGTATGTGAAAAACATCACAACAAAATGCTTTTCCTGTGGGAAGATAGGGCATGTGTCCAGCTTCTGTAAGTCTTTGCAAAGTGCAAAGCCTGAATGTAGGCCCCGATACACACATAGGCGGGATACTATAGTCTATTCAGCTAGATTGGGCGCCCAGTACCGCAGTGTACAATCAGAATGGTTTCCCTTTTCAGTTACAAGAAATCCACACAGATCTTTAAGGGTCGATCTGTGTAATCCCATTTAGAACCACTATGGTGGGGTTATGGGGGAGGGTGTTTCAAATATAATACCAGATGGGAACTTTGAGGAGAGATAGCTGTGGAAGCGGGTTCAGATGGAATCGTTAAATGTTCATGATTGGAATGTTTTGGTGTGGACAGGTCATCTGCTGTGTTTCCTACTTTCACAGACATTCAAGTCTAGGACTCATTTTCGGACGAGGGCGGAGGAGGAACGTGTTGTGTGACCAACAGACTTCGGGTGGCCTTACCGCGAGAATGACGGAATGGAACGATGACGATTGGAGCAGCAGGGATTCCACACCAGAAACATCTTAACTGGACATTTATGAAATTGCTTATAACGCATAATTTATATGAGAGCTTTTTCAGGGTTTTCCATAGAAAAGGGTTTTTTCCCTGTTTTTTCAGCTTCTCATGAGCAATCTCTTGGCAGACTGTTGCTGGCCAAAGTTTAACAATGGTATCCTATATTTGATCATAAATTGTTAAGGGACCTATAGGTTATTCTGAATATGTCAGAATGAATAATCTAAAGATATTATTCTGTCACAGGGGGATATGTTACAGGACGCTGCCCCTAATTCATACATACATTCATACATTCAAATAGTGGTCCCACATCCTGACAATAAAGACCTATTCACACCTAGCTGCCAACAAGCAAAGTAGGGTGTGGTAGTCCTACCATGTCTATGGTAAACAGAACAATAGATACCCATCACACCTAGCTGTACTTGAAAGGGTTTCCTTGAATTTCTAATGAGGACTTCAGACGGCCAATATACATTGGACACTGGGAATTGGCTGTTATTTCTGGGAAGCCTTGTAACTCCTATAATATGTCACTCATAACTATATTAATGAGAGATTCTCATTCAGAACTATTAGACCTTTCATTTGATATCAAACATGGCATGCATATATTGTCCAGGGCTTGACAATTCACAAAGTATCGGACCCTGGATGATATACATTTGGTGTTTGGGCTCATTTAACTAAGAAATGTATGGGGATCATGAATTTCTTGGTTACAAGTTGATAGCATGCATATTGTGAGAGTTATGGCCTTTATGAAATATACATCTAATTCGTAAGTCCTGATGGGGGGGGGCGAGCTTGGCAGGCACTCCCACGAGGCGGGGAATGCTGGCCACTCCCTTTATTCATACATTAGTAAGCTTTGTGCTGGGGGCCCGGCAGTCGATGGCTGGCGAGGGTCGATGTCTGATGGCAGTCGATGGATGGCGGGGGGATGACACCTGGACCTGAATGCCCTGAAAACTTAAGTATCGCTGTGTATCTGTCTCTGCTTTGTCTCTATATATCCATTATAGCATATATTGTACCGTTAACTCATTCTTTAATGTAACAACTGCCTATATTTAAGGATATCTGGGAATTTTAGGAACTTATTGGGTTAGTAAGGTTAATTACTGTGCTGCTAATTAAACCCGTTTTATAAATACATCTTACTGTGTGTGTAGTGGATAATTTCTCACACAATAGTTTGTAGGTGCAAAGTATTTATCAAGGCATAACCTATTTCCCTCTTAGGACAGGTCACTGGTTGTGTTGGGAGAGCCTTAGCGGCCATTGTTTGTATCAGATTGGTGGCCGCTGGGCTGATATGATTGTTAGTATTTGCGACATTTATAGCATTGATCTCTAATAGAGATATTGGAGGTTAAGTGTAAAGCAAATAAAGTCGCTCACGGCCCTTCCCTTTGTGGGATTGCGGCTCTTTGGAGAAAAATTGGATTCGGTGGCAAAGGGAGGTAGGTTACCTCAGCATAAGAAGCAGCGTCGCCCTTTTCGGGGGCGGTTTCCTTCTCTCAGTCCTTTTGTGGGGCTAGAGTTGGCAGGGGTTCGGCCTTCCCTTCGTCCAGAGCTGATTCCTGGCCTAGGGGCAGGGGTCGGGCCCGTCCAGGACACAGTTGGGGCTCCAAGCCTAGAGCTGCTGCCAAGTCGGCTCAGCAATGAGGGGGCGCCCTCACCCTTGCGGGTGGGGGGGACAGTTGCAACTCTTCTCCCAGGTCTGGGTCCAAGAGGTCTCGGACAGGTGGATTCAGGAAGTGGTGTCTTCCGGTTACAAGCTGGAGTTCGAGTTCCGGCCCCCTCCCAGATTCTTCAGGTCTCGGGTGCCGTCAGATCCTCTGGCCGCCCAGGGGCTTCGGGCTGCTATAGCAAGTCTCGTGGACATGGCTGTCATCTGTCCGGTGCCCCTCTCAGACCGGGGCCTGGGCTTCTATTCCAATTTGTTCACGGTGCCCAAGAAGGACGGTTCCGTTCGTTCCATTCTGGATCTGAAGTTGCTCAACAGGTTTGTCCGCCCCCGGAAGTTCCGTATGGAAACTCTGCGCTCAGCCATCCATTCACTTCGTCAGGGGGACTTCATGACGTCCATAGACATCAAGGATGCTTACCTGCATATTCCTATATTTCTGGCACACCAGAGATTCCTCAGGTTTGTCATGGACAATCGGCATTTTCAGTTTGTGGCTCTTCCGTTTGGCCTTACCTCGGCTCCAAGGGTTTTTACCAAGGTGTTGGCAGGAGTGATGGCCATCCTCAGAGCCCGGGGTATCCGCATCGTGCCCTATCTGAACGATCTTCTCATCATGGCGTCTTCCCTCAGTCAGGCGCAGCTGGATACCAGGACTGTGGTGTCCACTCTGGAGAGTTTCGGTTGGGTGATCAACTATCCCAAGTCCTGCCTCTCTCCCTCCAGGGTGGTGGAGTTCCTGGGAATGTCGCTGGATACTTCTCAGGCCAGGGTGTTTCTCCCCCGAGCCAAGGTTCTTATGATTCAGGAATTGACTCAGCGTCTCCTATCCATCCCCCGCCCGTCCATCCGGCTAGGGATGCGACTGGTGGGATTGATGGTGGCGTCGTTCGAGGCGGTTCCCTCTGCCCAGTTTCACACGAGGACGCTCCAGCTCCACCTCTTGGTGGCCTGGGACGGGTCCCCGCTGTCATTGGATCAGTCTTTTCTGATGTCCCCCCGGGTGCGGCGTTCCCTTCGGTGGTGGCTGAAACCAAGCAATCTGACGAGGGGCAGATCCTTTCTGACCCCTCGTTGGGAGACGGTCACCACGGATGCCAGCCTGTCAGGTTGGGGGGATTTTGGAAGGATCTTCAGTTTCAGGGCCTGTAGGGGCCTCTGGAGGCTCACGATCCCATCAATGTTCTGGAGTTGAGAGCCATCAGGTTGGTTCTGGCTCACTTTACTCATCAGTTGCGGAGCCTGCCGGTTCAAGTTCGGCCGGACAATCGGACGGCGGTCGCCTACATCAATCACCAGGGAGGGACTCACAGCAGGCGTGCCCTCAGAAGTGTCTTTGATCCTGGATTGGGCAGAGAGCAATGTCCCATGCATCTCGGCGGTGTACATTCCGGGAGTGGAGAACACGGAGGCGGACTCCCTGAGCAGGGGGTCGTCTCGCCGGGGGGAATGGTCGCTCAGCCCCAAGGTGTTTCGGTCGCTTTGCCACCGGTGGGGGACTCCAGAGGTGGACCTCTTTGCCTCTCGTCACAATCACAAGCTTCCGGCATTTGTGTCTCTCTCACGGGATCCGCTGGCTCTGGCAGCGGATGCCATGTCTCTGAACTGGACGGATCTGGGGTTTCTGTACCTGTTCCCTCCGTTTCCCATGGTGGGCAGAGTGGTGCGCAAGCTGGCCCTAGAGGGCGCGTCAGCAATCCTGGTTGCTCCAAGGTGGCCAAGACAGGTTTGGTTCGCAGACGTGGTAAGGTTGGCAGAGGATCAGTTAGACCTGCCCCTTCTGCCGGATCTGCTAACTCAGGGTCCACTACTCCACCCCAATTTACCAACGCTGGCTTTGACGGCGTGGTCGCTGAAACCTCAATCTTGAGGGAGGAAGGTCTTTCTGATGCTGTCATTCAGACTCTGGTTAGGGCTAGAAAGCAGTCTTCCTCTGCCATCTATTATAGGACTTGGAGGTCTTATATTGATTGGTGTGAGGTAAGGGCCTTGCCTTGCAGGGCGTTTTCTGTCCCTAGGGTCTTGGAATTTCTGCAACATGGTGTGGACCAAGGTTTGCAGCTTAGTACGCTGAAAGGGCAGGTTTCTGCCCTGGCTGTGTTCTTTCAAAAGTATTTTGCTCTTCATCCTCTGGTTAAGACCTTTTTCCAGGGGGTTACGCATGTGCGACCTCCTAGGAAGCCGTTGCTCCCAGTGTGGGATTTGAGTTTGGTTTTGTCTGCCTTGCAGGGTCCTCCATTTGAACCTTTGCAGGATATTGCACTTTCTACGCTTACTCGGAAGGTTGTTTTTCTGGTTGGCATCACTTCTGTTCGGCGTGTTTCGGAGTTGGCAGCCTTGTCTATTTCGGCTCCTTACTTTGAGAGGCTTCAGGACAAGGTTGTTTTCCGCTTCAAGCCAGATTTCCTTCCTAAGGTGGTCTCTGCTTTTCATCTGAATCAGGATATTGTTCTTCCCTCCTTGTGTCCTAAGCCCAGCAATGACAAGGAGAGGGTTTTGCATTATTTGGATGTGGTTCGCTGTGTGAAGTACTATTTGGTGGCTACTTCTCCTTTTCGTAGGACTGACGCCCTTTTTCTGGTGCCCTCTGGGCCTAGGAAGGGTTTGGCTCCTGCCATGTCTTCCATTAGTAAATGGATTCGCCAGGCCATTGTTGGGGCCTATTCTGCCAAGGGGAAGGTTCCCCCTTTTCGTGTTACTGCTCATTCTACTCGTGCTGTTGGGGCGTCCTGAGCCTTCCAGCACCAGGCTTCTGTTGAGCAGGTTTGTAAGGCTGCTACTTGGTCTTTCGGTTCACACTTTTTCCAAGTTTTACAAGGTTGATGTTCGGGCCTCAGCGGATGCTGTTTTTGGCCGCAAGGTTCTGCAAGCTGCAGTGGTTTAAGTTTGTGCCTTGTTGCCTTGTTTTTTGGATCCCCGCCCTTTATGGACACTGCTATTGGATGTCCCAAGTGTAATGAATGTCTTGAAGCGGGGTGTGTGACATACTTAGAATAATACCATTTTGTGAATACTCACCTGTAAAATGGGTATTGTAAGTATGTCACACACCCCGCTTCACCCTGCCCTTTTGTATTCTGGATCCTTTATATGGTGAACCTTTGTTAGTTTTAATTGGCTTTCCTGGTCCCTAGAACTTACTGCTATCTTTATACTGGGTAATGAGTGGGAGGTCCCAGGAGGGTCTTACCTTTTTTTGATATCATCTCTGCAAGATCGCCATCTACAGGTCAGTATACCCAAGTGTAATGAATGTCTTGAAGCTGGGTGTGTGACATACTTACAATACCCATTTTACAGGTGAGAATTCACAAAATGGTATTTTTCTGGGGCTTCATTCCCTTCCTAAACTTAGATGGGAGGTAGAGGGAGAACTCCTGCTCTCCTCAAAACAGCAACAGCAAAGGGGTGTGACTACTGATTGGACTTCCCATTTGTACTGAGAGAGGAGCTGGAGATTAGCTTGAGCACTGCCTGGTGCCTGGATCTAACAATGGAGGAAGAGTTCCTCCTTTTCTTTAGCCTGCTATGGGCTAGTTACAGCCTTCTTGCATCACTCTACTACTTGTGCTGCAGACAGAATGTCACCAAAAGACTCATGGGGAGCAACCAGTATTTGACCTGTTGGTAGGCTCCTAATTGGCCCTGTACAAAAGTCTGGGATTCAGCTTGCTGGAGGCTATATATATATATAATATAATCATAAGTAGTAATAACTGATGTTCTCCTATTTTGAACAGCTCCGTAACCTTAAAAATGTTACTTCCTGAATGGCCCAAAAACTCTCTTCTTTCTGGTCCCACATGGGTCGTTTAACCAGTCAGCTGTGCTCATTCCGTTCAGAATTCCTTTCCTGCTCAGGGCAGCAAAGGAATTCTGAACGGAATGAGCACAGCTGACTGGTTAAATCAGAATAGAGTGAGCACTGCCAGCTGCATCTCCTCTAGCTGTGCCAGCACCACCCATGCAGAAAGGCTTGGCACGGGTTCAGCCACTGCTAGAGGTACTTCGGGTTGTGCCTGAAGCACCTCCCAATTTGGGATGCCCCATAAAGAGGGAGACCACTGCTTATTGAAGGGGTGGTTGCTGCTTTTTAAGGGACTGCCATGTGGCAGCTGCTGCACTAGCACTATAAATCTATTAGTGACTCCTGTGTATGGCAATTGAAGTCTCATTACTACTTCTTTAATAACCTCAGAATTTGGAATACTGTACTTCTATCAGTGTAAGGGTATTAGGATTGCAACTTCGTCTCGGAAGCTCACGTTTGCAGATGATGTGCTCCTTTATATTTTCAATCCTTTTATATTGGGGCTGCTGGAGAACTTTGGATCCATGTCAAGATACTTCATTAAAGTGCTTGGCAAGTCAAAAGTTACAAAAATATATTCGCTTACCTTTCATTGAGTGGCTGGAGCACTGTGCTTCCTCCTTTTTTGGTCTCTTCATATTACCATCCCCACCCCACTGATCTGATCCTTCAATCAACCTTCAGTGGACCAAGAAAGGAAATGCCCCCACTCCCTCCCCAGGCGTCCTGATTGGCTACCAGCTAGGAAACCCCAACCTCCTCTCTGGTCACACTATGTGCTGGTAGGCTGGAGATGCCCTTAGCCTGCAGCATCTCTCACCCCCTTTTTCTGATCACACTATGTGCTGGGCATAATTACTAGTGGCACAACAATGCACTTTTTTTATTATGATATATGTAAAACGCATCACATCGCTGTTGCCACGCCCACTGTTTCTCCTCATTTTGTTTCTGCATCTCCAATGTTCTAATACTTTTAAAAATAACTTATGGATTGATGTTTAGGACAGTGCAACATGTAGCACAAGACAATGGAACAATTAGGCTTGTCTTTAGTATAACTTTAAAGTGGACCAACACCCAGGATTTTGACTATCCTGGGTTTTGGTCCACTTCCGGGGGGGCACCCCGCTGTGTGAAACCCCCCAGAAAGCCCCAAAAACTCACCTCTCCCCGCTCCCACGTGACCGCGCCGTCCAAGCGGGTGACAGCGACGTCCAAGACAGCGCGTCCGCCGCCGCCTCCCGCATGTCACTCTTACAGGGTGCCATTCACAAACGGCCGGCGCGGGCGCGCGCACGGCTGTTTTTGATGGTTGAGAAATGTTATTCTATATTTGTTATATTCGTATAATAGTATATATTACTTAAAGCGGTCCTTCACCCTGAATAAGAGCCTATCTTATATGTTTCCCACACCCTGTACATACAGATTGCTCACATTAAAAATCATCCTACCTGCATCTACTGCATGTTATGAGCCTTTAAACATCCAAGATGGTGGCTTATGGAACATCAGGCAGCCTGCAAACAGGAAGTGCCTTCTGACTGTGCTGCTCTGCATTTTGGGATTGTTGACCTTTTCCTGACCCCAGCTCTCATCTGTCTGAGCAAAGCAGAGTTTTAACCCTGCCCCCTGCACTTTATCCCGCTCTCCTCAGTAAGTGCCCAGTGGGGGAAAGAATAATAAGTAAGTGACTAAAAACTTAAAATATATTAACTTTGGATGCTGGGGAATCGTTTTTTAAGGGTTTGAGCTTTTCAATAAATCATGGTGAAGGTCCGGTTTAATGTAATAGCAATAGTATATATAAATAACCTGGACCGTTGATCCATTTTTCTTTTGCATCATAAGTAAGTGATTTAAAATTTAGATTATTTTTGATTACTATTGAAAATTTCATCAAATTGCTCAAGGGCAGTAGGGTAACAAAAAAAAAAAACAGCCGCTCTACAAATAGAACAGAGATGGATCTATTCACTGACAAATGGCCAGGATTAAAGCAGAAGGAAACCCGTGTTTGTTTACTATTGACCCGTTTTGCAGGGGCATCCCGAATGGCTGTGTGAAACCTCCCAAATCGCCTGATCTGCATGTGCGACCTCCCATCCAATTAGAACTGCTTACTGAGATGATAATATGGCAAGCTGTTCTGATTGGGATGAATGGGGGATGTGGAGCAAACGCTCCCACCCCAGCTTGAATGGCTGTGGAGGGAGCGCTCACACAACGCCATGGATGTGGAAGCGTGCGCTCCCCATTGTCAGCAGTCAGAACCATTTGCCAAATCACGTCATTTGAGCAAGTGGCTCTGATTGGATGGGAGCCTGCACATGTGCCCTTGGACTGCGGAAAGGTGAGTGTTTTATCAGTGCCCTGGGGGGGGGGGGTTTCACACAGGGGGCATCCCAAACCAGGGAAAGACAGTGGCCGGCCCTGGAATCTTTTACATTAGGTCAGTTACAGTGTGTTACATTTTTAGTTTTTAGGCAAATAAAATATAAACCACCACCTTGTTCTAGATTAATATTGGTTGGATGGGGGTGGCAGGGTTGCCTGATGAAGTGATCGCTAAAAGGGTACGGTTTACAGTAATTTAATATACCGCATTTTTCGCCCTATAAGACGCACTAATTTTCCCCAAAAGTGGGGGTAAAATGTCAGTGCGTCTTATTGGACGAATGTAAAAAAAAAAACAACAAAAAAAAAGATATACTTACATTAACCTCGCGCTGCCGCCCCCCGGACGCCAGCTGATGAAAGAGTGACGGGCAGGGTAACTAAACCCCACCTACTGTCCCCATTTCGGCCACTGCTAGCACTGCCAGTATTTCGTGGGCCAGCGTGCGCACAACCGATCCATGCAGCCAGTGAGCATGGCCTGTGGTTGCGTCCTGGCTGCATGGACCGACTGCGCGCACACAACAGCCCGTGAAAAACCGGCGGTGCTAGCAGCGGCCGGAGCGGGGTTTAGTTACCCTGCCCACTGCTCTTTCATCAGCTGGAGACCCGGGGGCGGCAGCGTGAGGCTGATGAAGGAGCGGTGGGCGGGGAGAGTGCAGGGTAACTGAACCCCGCCCACTGTCCCCGCTCCGACCGCTGCTAGCACTGCCAGTTATTCTAAGTATGTCACACACCCCACTTCAAACATTAATTCATTAACATGGGTACTCACCGCTAGGTGGCGCTGCTTTGCAGAGAAGTCCAGAAAAAGCAAGCCCCTCCCGGTCTATACATACCTGGTATCTCCTAACAATTCCCCAGTGTTCTTCTCTGCAACGTGGCGACAAGACAGAAGAAAGAAGTCTCCTGCTTGCAGGTAGCCGGGGTATCACCCCGGCCCCCCCCCCCATGGTCTATTTCTGCCCGGCTTCTTTTTTATTAGTCCCTGGTTATTGGTAGCCTCCCAGCTTCGGCTGTAGGCTGGGCAAGGGTATATAGCACCTTAGGTGCTTAGGAGCTTGCTCCTCCGCTCATCCCCATATTATGGGGCATAGCGGCGATCCGGTTTTTGGTGATCCGGATGTGGGATGCCCCGGGCCTGATTTTCCCCTTAGGTTCTCTCCCTGTCATTTTTCCTTCCCCCATGTATACATGTGCTTGTGTGTGTGTGTGTGTTGTGAGGCAGGGACGGGTGGCCTGGCTCCGGCCCGTCCGGTCTGCCTTTATAGGGTGCTTGGTGGTACGGTAGTCCCTGTGGCTGGTGAGGTCGGGTGGCCTGGCGGCGCGTCGCGCCGGTCCGCCAGGGATACTTTCACTGGGCGGGCGGGCCGGGCGGCATGCCCCGCCGGCCCACTCGACGGCTTCTGCGGGCGTCATCGCGGCGCCCGCGGCTGGGGCCTTGGCGCGGCTGCGGTGGATGTCCCGCTGGCAGGAGGGGCCGGGCGGCATGCGTTGCCGCCGGTCCTCCTGTGGGCTGATGCGGGCGCCATGGTAAGGTGGCGCTCGCGGCCTGATTTCGCGGGCTGCGGCCTGCGTGGGCCGCGTCGTGTCTGACGGGGTACGTGGGGGGCGGGGCTACAGAGGTCCCGCGCTCCTGGCGGGCCCGCTCTTCTTCCCGTCTTCGGCTCGTTCTGCGGCGTGTCTGTGCGGAGCTCAGGTGGGTGCCTGCTTGTTCTCCCGGCCCTTCATGTTGTCTGGACGCTCCTTTTAGTGTGAGCGTCCAGTTTGCTGTTAAGGGGGGGGCAGCGTTCTTGTTCCCTTGGGATTACACTGGCCTTGGGTCCATTTGGTCTGTGCCTCCGTCCCCCTCCCCCCCCTCTCTTGGGGGTGGTGGCGGGCCTTGGAGCATGCTGGCTCTCAATGCATGTATTATTATATGTATATATATATTTATATAGCCGGCCCTGTGTTTGTTTGAGCCACCTATTGTGTGTCTGTGTGCATGTATTTACTGTTGTCTTTTCTTTGTTTTCCAGATCCCGGGATTCCTTCACTCTGGGCTCTCCCGGTCGTATATACCTGGCTATTGGGTTTTGGGTCCCTTTTGCTATTCCCTGACAGGCCTGTTTACACATGTCATCATATATATATATCTATATATATTTATATATTTATAGATATTTTCTTAAAATCCCAGTGGGGCATCCCGGGTCGCTTACTGCGTAAATCCCTGGGGTCTGCGAATACCATAAATTCACCATATGGAGGCTACCAGAGATACCGGAACTAGTCCTTCGGGGCAGTCCAGGCTGTGTGGGGGATGTGGGACTCCGCTCCCAGGGGATGATGTTATCATTTGTATTCCATGTGTGCAGCGGAACATTGAGCGCCAGTCCGACACCTCGGTGCCTGGGACTTCTTCTACCGCGCCTTCTCCCTCCCCTCCTCGCCTGTTCCGGACACCACGTGACGCGGTCGTTGGGGGTGATTCGCAATCTGAGGTATGCGCCCGTTTGGCCAGCCTAGAGAAAATGTTTTCCGCTATGGTCGCTCAGAAGGCTCCAGCCAAGCGGAAACATCTGTCTCCGCCTCCGCGGAGGGGCCCCCACTTGATACGCCCACTATCCTGGCCCAAATGTTTGAGGTTTTGGATTTGGATCCGCCGGAAGTTACTCCTCGGCCTAAGGGTCAGCTTTTTGGGGGGTCCAAGCAGCGCTTGGAGTTTCCCAGTCAACAGCATTTTGAGGACATCGTCCTTAAGCAGTAGGAGCAGCCTACGCGGCTTGTCGGGGTTCCGCCTAGTTGGGACAAGAAGTATCCTTTTCCATCGGATCTGTTGAAGCGTTGGTCTGTCTCTCCCGAGGTGGATGCTCCTGTTTTGGGGCTGTCTAATACGGCAGCTGTTCATCTCCCTGACACTACCTTTCTCAAGGACGGCGAGGATCGCCGGATTGATCAGTTGGCCCATCATGGGTTTGTCTGTGCGGGTTCGGTTTTGAGGCCTGCTTGTGCTTCTGCCTTTCTGTCGTTGGCGTTTAGGTCCATGGTCAGGGACTTATGTGTGGATCTTGATCCTACTGGTGATGAGTTTCTAGTTCTTAAGCGTTGTGAATCCTTCTTGTCGTTTATTCTGGCCGCCCAGGAGGATGCTATGTTGATGTGTGGCAGGGCTACTGCTCTGTTGGTGGCTATTCGTCGTTCAGTTTGGCTGAGACAGTGGACAGCTGATTTTAATTCTAAAAGATCGCTTACGGCTCTCCCTTTTCTGGGTTTGAGGCTTTTTGGTGAAAAGCTGGATTCTGTTGCCACGGGAGGCAAGTTGCCTCAGCGCAAGAAATTTCGCCGTTCCTTTCGGGGGGCGGTCTCCTTTAATCCGTCCTTTCGGGGAGCCAGAGCCGGCAGGGGTGCGGGCTTCTCGGCCTCCAGGGGTGCCAGTTGGCCTAAGGGTAGAGGCCGTGGCCGTTCCGTTCACGTCTGGGGCGCCAACCCCAAGCCTGCGGCCAAGCCCGCTCAGCAATGAGGGGGCGCCCTCACCCGTACGGGTGGGGGGACGGTTGCGACTCTTCTCCCGGGTATGGGACCAGGAGGTCTCGGACAGGTGGATCCGGGAGGTGGTGTCGGCCGGTTACAAGCTGGAGTTCGAGTCCCGCCCTCCTCTAAGGTTTTTCAGGTCTCGGGTGCCCTCGGATCCTTTGGCCGCACAGGGGCTCCTGGCGGCGGTAAGGAATCTTCTGGAATTGGCAGTCATCTGCCCGGTCCCTCCTTCGGAGGTGGGGCGCGGGTTTTATTCCAATCTCTTCACTGTACCCAAAAAGGACGGTTCGTTCCGTCCAATCCTGGATTTGAAGCTTCTCAACAGGTTTATTCGTCCCCGGAAGTTCCGCATGGAAACCCTGCGATCTGCGATAGGTGCGCTTCGGCAGGGGGACTTTATGACGTCCATAGACATCAAGGATGCTTACCTTCACATTCCGATCTTTCCGGCTCATCAGAGGTTCCTTCGCTTTGTGGTGGAGGATCGGCATTTTCAGTTTGTAGCTCTTCCGTTCGGCCTCACATCTGCGCCGAGAGTGTTCACCAAGGTGTTGGTGGGAGTGATGGCCCTGCTCAGAGCTCAGGGGATTCGCATTGTACCTTACCTGGACGATCTCCTCATCATGGCGCCTTCCTTCAGTCAAGCGGAAGGGGACACCAGTTTGGTGGTGTCTATGTTGGAAAGGTTCGGCTGGGTGATCAATTACCCCAAGTCCTCTCTGGTCCCGGCCAGGGTGGTGACTTTTCTGGGGATGTCGTTGGACTCTTGCCTGCACAGGGTCTTTCTCCCCCAGGCCAAGGTCCTTTTGATTCAGGAATTGGCTCAGCTTCTTCTTTCCAATCCTCGCCCGTCCATTCGGCTAGGAATGAGACTGGTGGGGTTGATGGTGGCCTCGTTCGAGGCAGTTCCCTTCGCGCAGTTTCACACGCGGACGCTTCAGCTTCATCTTTTGGCGTCTTGGGACCGGCGACTGCGGTCGTTGGATCGGTCCTTCCGGATGTCTCCTCGGGTTCGGCAGTCTCTTCTGTGGTGGATGGTCTCGGACAATCTTCTGAAGGGCAGGTCGTTTCTGACCCCGCTCTGGGAGACTGTCACCACGGATGCCAGTTTGTCAGGATGGGGAGGTTTCTGGAAGGATCTTCAGTTTCAGGGGCAGTGGGACCCTCTGGAAGCTCACTTGCCCATCAATGTTCTGGAGTTGCGAGCCATCAGGTTGGTTCTGTCTCAATTGACACATCATTTGCAGGGCCTGCCGGTGCAGGTGCGGTCGGACAATCGGACGGCGGTTGCTTACATCAATCACCAGGGAGGGACTCGCAGTCTGGGTGCCCGCAGAGAGGTTTCTCTGATTCTTGTTTGGGCAGAGACTCATGTCCCTTGCATCTCGGCAGTTTACATTCCAGGAGTGGAGAACACGGAGGCGGACTTTCTGAGCCGGTGTTCGTCCCGCCGGGGGGAATGGTCTCTCCATCCCCAGGTGTTTCGGTCACTGTGTCTTCGGTGGGGGACGCCGGAGGTGGATCTGTTTGCCTCTCGTCACAATCACAAGCTTCCAACGTTCGTGTCACTGTCCCAGGACCCTCTGGCTCTGGCGGCGGGTTTCTTTATCTGTTTCCTCCGATTCCCATGCTGGGCAGGGTTCTGCGAAAACTGGTTCAGGAAGGAGTTCCCGCCATTCTCGTGGCTCCAAGGTGGCCAAGGCGGGTGTGGTTCGCGGACATCGTTCGTCTGGCAGTGGATCAGCTCGATCTGCCTCTTCGGCCAGATCTTCTCACTCAGGGTCAGTTGTGTTACCCCAGTTTACCAACGCTGGCTTTGACGGCTTGGCTGCTGAAACCTCCATCTTGAAGGAGGAAGGTCTTTCGGATTCGGTCATTCGGACTCTTATTAGTGCTAGGAAGAGATCCTCTTCTTCCATCTATTATAGGGCTTGGAGATCGTATATTGATTGGTGTGAATCTAGATCTTTGCCCTGCCGGGTCTTTTCCGTTTCCAGGATTTTGGATTTTCTTCAGTCAGGGCTGGACTCTGGTCTTCAGCTGAGTACTTTGAAGGGGCAGGTTTCTGCCTTATCTATCTTTTTTCAGAGGTCTTTTGCAAGCCATTCTTTGGTCAAAACTTTTTTCCAGGGGGTTTCGCATTTGCGGCCTCCTAGGAAGCCGTTGCTCCCTGTTTGGGATTTGAATTTAGTTCTTTCTGCCTTTCAGGCTCCTCCCTTTGAGCCTTTGCGGGATATTGCCTTGTCTACTCTGACTCAGAAGGTTGCCTTTCTTGTGGCCATCACTTCTGTTCGGCGTGTTTCAGAGCTGGCGGCCCTGTCGATTCAGGCTCCTTATTTTGAGAAACATCAGGACAAGGTGGTTTTCAGATTCAAGACGGACTTTCTTCCTAAAGTGGTCTCTGCTTTCCATCTTAATCAGGACATTGTTCTTCCTACTTTGTGTCCTAAGCCTAAGAATGACAAGGAGAGTGCGTTGCACTGCTTGGATGTGGTACGTTGTGTCAAGTTCTATCTGCGTACTACGGCTCCTTTTCGTAGGACGGATGCCTTCTTCGTGGTGCCCTGTGGGCCTAGGAAGGGTTTGGCTCCGGCCAAGTCTTCTATTAGTAAATGGATTTGTTAGGCGATTGTTGGAGCTTATTCTGCCAAGGGGAAGGCTCCCCCTTTTCGTGTTACTGCTCATTCTACTCGTGCTGTTGGTGCGTCCTGGGCTTTTCAGCACCAGGCTTCGGTTGAGCAGGTTTGTAAGGCTGCTACCTGGTCTTCGGTTCACACCTTTTCAAAGTTTTATAAGGTTGATGTGCGGGCTTCAGCGGTTTTTGGCCGTAAGGTTCTGCAGGCTGCAGTGGTTTGAGTGTGTCTGCATTATTGCCTGGTTGGATACCCTCCCCATTTTGGACACTGCTGTTGGATGTCCCATGTTAATGAATTAATGTTTGAAGTGGGGTGTGTGACATACTTAGAATAATACCATTTTGTGATTACTCACCTGTAAAATGGGTATTATAAGTATGTCACACACCCCACTTCACCCGCCCTCTTTGGTATCCTGGTTCTTTATATGGTGAAGTTGTGTTTATTCACAGTTGAGGGTTACTTTTGTGTTTTGGTCTCCTGGTATCTTGCCTTTATTGCTGTTTGAATACTGGGGAATTGTTAGGAGATACCAGGTATGTATAGACCGGGAGGGGCTTGCTTTTTCTGGACTTCTCTGCAAAGCAGCGCCACCTAGCGGTGAGTACCCATGTTAATGAATTAATGTTTGAAGTGGGGTGTGTGACATACTTATAATACCCATTTTACAGGTGAGTAATCACAAAATGGTATTTTTCACGCCCGGCGTGCACACACGCCCGGTCCATGCAGCTGGGACGCAGGTGCAGGCCACGCCCACCGGCTGCATGGATCGATTGGCGGCACCCTGGCCCACGAAATACCGGCGGTGCTAGCAACGGCCAGAACGGGGACAATGGGCCTGGTTCAGTTACCCTGCCCTCTCACCGCCCACTGCTCCTTCATCGGCTGGTGGCCGCAGCGTGAGGCTCATGTAAGTATATGTTTTTTTTTTTATTCGGCCATACTGCCTATATAGGGAATGGGAGGGGTGAATGCCACACTGCCTATATGGGGAATGGGATGGGGGCATGCCACACTGCCTATATGGGGAATGGGATGGGGGCATGCCACACTGCCTATATGGGGAATGGGATGGGGGGGTGCCACACTACCTATAGAGATGGGATGAGGGGAATGCCAAACTGCCAATGGGGAATAGGAGTGGGGGGGATGCCACACTGCCCATATGGGGAATGGGTTGGGGGAATGCCACACTGCCTATATGGGGAATGGGTTGGGGGAATCGCCACACTGCCTATATGGGGAATGGGTTAGGGGAATGCCACACTGCCTATATGGGGAATGGGTTGGGGGAATGCCACACTGCCTATGTGGGGAATGGGTTGGGGGAATACCACACTGCCTTTGGGAATGGGATGAGAAAATGCCACACTACCTATGGGATGGGGGGATGCCACACTGCCTATGGGAATGGGATGAGAAAATGCCACACTACCTATGGGATGGGGGGATGCCACACTGCCTATGGGAATGGGATGAGAAAATGCCACACTACCTATGGGATGGGGGGTGCCATACTGCCTGTAATGGGGTGTTTTAGCACAACATTTGGTTTAGAATATTTTTTTCTTTATTTCAAATCCTAGGTGGGTCTAATAGGGCGAAAAATACTGTAATATAGCAGATTTAATTATGTTTAGGCAATGTAATATATTTGTATAATGTTTTTCAGTTGTTTTCTTGTCCAATCTACAACTTGGGATGCCCCATTGTGTGAAACCCCATGGAACTCGCACTTCCCTGAGCCCTCCCCGCATATCAGTGCTACAACCACATCCCGACAATAGCTCTAGCTGGGCGCACACCTATGTAGCTGTGGGCATGCCCACTCCAGCAATTCAGAAAGCCTGGTGTGAGCACACCTACAGCTAGATGCAGGCAGGGATGCAGCCAGCAATGCACACTTCATTCAGATCTCCTTGCCACTCAGAATAGCAAAGGAAATCTGAATGGAACGAGCACCACTGATTGGCTGAGCGGCTTGCACATGCACTGTGGGAACAAGGAAAAGATGAATTTATGGGCAATCGTGGGCAGATGCACATATAGGGGCATCCCAAATCAGAATGCCTCCACCAGGAGGAACAAAATATGGCAAGTCTTTCTCTGCTTATTTGATATGAAGACTTCTCATGTATCTGTTCTAATATTATATAAACCTTTCAAACTGCTTTTAATTTTTCAACACGTTTTCTTTATATCCTCTTATTACAACTAATTCACGCCCGTTGGGCAAGGGCAGAAAAATGTGGGCAGCACCGGTAAATATCAGTGTAGGTGCACTGCTCCGTGGGGTTAATGCCCAAAACTACACAATATTCCATACAGGGTGACCCCTAGAACACCCTTATGTTACCCCAAAAAGAGACTTACTCTTGCACTCAAAAAGTTCAAAAAGATCAATTCATTTTATTGTAATAAGGATTAAAACCATGTTAAAACCACTAATTCCAAGCCATATGCATATTTAGACACCAGGGGGCGCTCTGCCTTATATTTAAAACAATCAATGTAAACTGCAGTGATTTAATATACCTTTACAACAAATGCTAATAAATGATGTGCATAAATTAATATAAGAAAAAAATTTAACTATTACTAATAACAGAATGCTATCCTAATTCATCATATATAAAGTGCCAGTGCTTCCATGTCAAGTAAAAATCTGTGCAAAAATGATTCAAAGGCGTTCCATACAGGAGAGCAAACCAAAGCAACACAAAACAAACAAGTGCTTACTGTGTGGTGACCAGCAGGCGATCCTCCCGGGCTAAAACCAACGCGTTTCGAGTTCACAATGAACTCTTGCTCACGGCCAAAGATGTCCTAATCTAAGAGGCTCCTCTTATTAATTACAACTTGTCACTGCTAGTCTTTGTCAGAGCTGGTAAAGTAGATACCTATCCTCTGCCCAAGCTGGTGAGTCTACCAGGGGCGCGGAGCCTTAGGGACAGCCAGGTCCTTTGTAGTACAGATCCAGTTGTTGGATGCATGTACAATTAAAACTTGGATTGGGTCTTTATACCAAAAATAAGATACTATTTTGATTATTTTATATTTTATTAAACCGGACCTTCAGCGTGATTTAATGAAAAGCCCAAACTCTTAAAAAACTATTCCCCAGCATCTAAAATTAATATATTTTACGTTTTTAGTCACTAACTTATTATTCTTTCCCCCACTGGGCTGCAACTCTGTTCAGGAATTTAGGATACGTGCGCCGCCATCTTGACTCAGAAGCATCACACTTACTGAGGAGAGTGGGATAAGGTACAGGGGGTCGGGTTATAGATGTGCTTTGCTCAGACAGAGTAGAGCTGGGGTCAGGTAACGGTCAGCAATCCCACAATGCAGAGCAGCACAGTCAGGAGGCACTTCCTGTTTGCAGGCTGCCTGTTAAGATGGCGGCTTCCATAAGCCGCCATCTTGGATGTTTAAAGGCTCATAACATGCAGTAGAGGCAGGTAGGATGATTTTTAATGTCGACAATCTGTATGTACAGGGTGTGGGAAACATATAAGATAGACTCTTATTCAGAGTGAAGGTCCGCTTTAAGAATACATTTATCATGGAAACAGAAATATAGGCATGCTATATTAAAGTGGACCAAACCCTAGGATTTTGACTATCCTGGGTTTTGGGCCTTCCCCCGGGTCACTCCGATCGGGGGTGCCCTGCTGCGTGAAACCCCCCAGATTGCCGAAGTCAACTCACCTCTTCCTGGTCCTATGGTGCATACGGATGCATCCCGTGCTGACCTGTAACAGGGAGCGTGCTCATGCCGGCCATTCACAAATGCCTGGCGCATGCACGCACCCTGCTCACGTGCCGTTGGACCGGGAAACAAGGTAAGTGTATGGGGGGACCTGGGGGGTTTCACACAGGAGGGGAGGGAATCAATCGGCCTGGAATCTTATAGCTTCCTGGGCCGATCGCTGTGGATTTTGGGCCAATTTAAACATTTTCTTTATTGTTTCACTTAAACCAACAACATTGCACAGTTAAGAAAAATACTCCCCAATTGCCACTAGCCCCATCTTCATGCATGATATGGAATCGGTGTCGGCACTTTCCTTTGCTCCTGCACCTCTACCAGATCTTGTGCCCAGGGGTCTACACCACACTTAATCCAGTCCTGTCCTGGAGCATCTCGATTTGAGATGCCCTGCTGTGCAAACCCCACACACATCCCCCAGTAAAACTCACCTTTCCCTGGCACGTTGTCCCGTCCAATCAGAGCCACTTGCCGTGCATATTTAAAGCGGTCCTTCACTCTGAATAAGAGTCTATCTTATATGTTTCCCACACCCTGTACATACAGATTGTCCACATTAAAAATCATCCTACCTGCATCTACTGCGTGTTGTGAGCCTCGGCCCGGGAATCTATAAGATTCCCAGGCCGATCACCTCCCTCACCGCGGGACATCCGAGTTCGGGATGTCCCGCGGTGAGGGACCCCCCCCCAAAAAAACTCACATCATCGGCGGCGGCCACCGCCTCCCGCGCGCCCCTCTAGACGTGTGCGCACCTGCGCCAGCCGTTCGTGAATGGCCGGCGCGGGCGCGCGCACTGTCAGAGGGGCACGCGGGAGGCGGCGGACGCGCTGTGTTGTCCGCCGCTGTCACCCGCTTGTCCGTCGGCGGTGATTGGTCAGCGCGGCCACGTGGGAGCGTGGTGAGGTGAGTTTTGGGGGCTTTCTGGGGGGTTTCAAACAGCGGGGCACCCTTAATCGAAGTGGACCAAAACCCAGGATAGTCAAAATCCTGGGTGTTGGTCCACTTTAAACATCCAAGATGGTGGCTCATGGAGCATCAGGCAGCCTGGAGACAGGAAGTGCCTTCTGACTGTGCTGCTCTGCTTTCTGGGATTGCTGCAGTTTGAGCAAAGGGGGTGGGAGTAGCTCCATCACTATTATTTATACAAAATTATCAGCATTATTCAGGGCCTGGGAACCAATTTACTGCCCAGTTTAACCCTCTCATCATCTAAGCCCCAAGTATAAGCGCTCAGCTGCACGCTCTAGGCCGGTGGCTGCGGGTGTCTGAGAACCCTCTGGGCGACGGCGTGGGACATGACGGCGTGGGACATGACGGCGTGGGACAAGAGCATGCGTTGCGGGACCAATTTGTAATAATCGGGGAATCTGAGAGGCAGGTTTTTTTTTCCTCTTTTATTTCATTGGTGGTTCAGTGGGTGGGGGCGGGACTCCAGGAAGGAGCCTGTCTCTGCCGCTGAGCTACAGGTAGGCGGGACTCCAGGAAGGAGCCTCACACAGGAGGGGAAATGGCCACACTGGTGAGTGTATTTGTGTGTGCCTATGTGTATCCAGTGGCGGACTGGGACCAGAAGCCAGCCCTGGATTTTACCAGTCCCTGGCCGGCCCAGGACATCCCTGCTGAGACCACGATGCTGGGGCTTTAGCATTGGGGGCTGGGGTTCTTTGGCTTGTGGATACAGTGGGACTCGATACAGGGGCATGAGGAGACTAAGGGTGCAGGGATTGAATATGGGTCTTAAAGTGGACCAACACCCAGGATTTTGACTATCCTGGGTTTTGGTCCACTTCGGTGGGGCACCCCGATTGGGGGGTGCCCCGCTGTGTGAAACCCCCCAGAACGCCCGGAAACACTCACCTCACCACGCTCCTACGCAGGCGCTCGTCCAATCAGAGCGCTCAGAGCCGCTGTGGTATGCACGTACAAGCGGCGTCCAACCACAGCGTCTCTGAGCGCTGGAGGCCGCGTCTCGCGCTTCTCTCTAACCGGGAGCGCGCCCGCGCCGGCCATTCGCAAACGGCTGGCAAGGGTGCGTGCCTTGCTAGAGGAAAGCACGAGACGTGGCCGCGGTCCGTGCATGCGCTGTTGGAACGGGGTTAAGGTTTCTGGGCTTCCTGGGGGGTTTCACCCCGCGGGACATCCCGATTTCGGATGCCCCGCGGGGAGGGATCTGATCGGCCCGGGAATCTTATGGGTTTTGTTCCGCTTTAAACTTTTTGCCATGAATGCCATTCTCTGTCACGAGCGTGCTTCAGGGTGACACAGACGCCAGCAGCAAGTCCCACGTCCAGTTCTGCCTGGCGGGCGTCACAAATGAAAGCAGAAACAGCGCGTGTGAATAGATGACACAGGCAAGCCATGTGCACGTGAGGAAACCAGCGACGCAGAGTCTTGGGCTACATTGGCTTTTACTCCTCCCATTCCAGTCACGTGACCTAGGTCCTTTAGCCTTGCAAGATCTGTTTAGGTGAATATCTGACGTGCTCCCTGCTTGTACTGTAAGTTAGCTTATGCAGGTGCTGTAATGGCTAAACATGAAGCGCTTATGTTTCATTTGGCTTTCACACTAATAAAGTAGAAGCGTATTCAAATATTTGTCTCACATTTTGTGCCCATGTACATACGGTTTCGTTTTAGAACGAGCGGCTGTACTGTCAGGACCTTAAATGTTGTTCTATTTACAACAATAGTTTAGGATTTGTTTGTGTTATTTATTTAATAGATTACCGTAAGCACATTTTTTTTTTTGTTAAAAGGGAAGAGTGGGATTTTGCCTGCCTGGTATTTGTGTCAACAAGTAAATCACCATGAACCATGCAGAGGACGATGCATATGTTCTTGACGAACTGAGCGATGAAGAACAAGGCAAAAGCAGGTATGAATGTTTATTTCTCTGTTTACAACCGAAAAAGTTTTCAATTGGCCGTACTGAAGCTGTGATGATATTTAGGAAAAGTATAGGTGTCTCTGTTTTATAGTCTTTATTTCAAGAGTAGAACCACCCAAACCTCCCTGGCGGTGTCATGGCGGGTTCTGATGTGTCTTAAAGTGGACCAACACCCAGGATTTTGACTATCCTGGGTTCTGGTCCACTTTGGCGATCGGGGGTGCCCCGCTGTGTGAAACCCCCCAGAAACCCAGAAAAACTCACCTCTCCTCGCTCCCATGTGACCGCCGCTGCCAATCCCCGCCGCCACCTCCCGCGCGTCACTCTTACAGGGCGCGCGCCCGCGCCGGCCATTCACAAAGTGCCGGCACGGGTGCGCGTCCTGCTAGAGGGATGCGCGGGAGGCGGCAGCGGCGGGCGCCGCTGGATCGAGGATAAGGTAGGGATTTTCGGGGATCGGGGAGGGGGTTTCACACAGCGGGTGCAGTCAGGGGTCTGATCAGTCCGGGAATCTTATAGATTCCTGGGCCGATCTTGGGAGGGTGTTGGTCCACTTTAAAGCCGACCTAAATACTCAGACTAATGTGGGTCCAGGTCCATTGCACCCTCACCTTTCCCCACCAGTTGGTATATGTATCCGAAGGAAAAAAAAAGGTTAATTGCGAACAGAGTCAGACTAAATTATCAAGGGTCCACTAGAGGAAATTATTGTCGTGGCCTATCCTTTGTTTTGAACCAGAATTCCTCGCTTCTCGACTATTGCTGTGTTATGGTTATTATATGCCTTGCAACATTCTTTGTCTCTGATGATCCCTTTCATTGTGGTGATTTAAAGTGGATTAAAACCCTGCGCAGCTGGCCCCTGCCTTGGACATCTCAAATGGGGCGTTGCAAAATGCACCTGTTTCCCTGTTCCCTTGATGGCCAACTGCATTCCCAATAATCCCGCCCAGCCATTCAGATAGACTGGGGCTTGGAAGTGCCCGCTCAAGGTCCCAATTGCCATAAACAGAGACGTTTGCTAAACATTTATAAGCACGGCAAATGGCTCTGATTGGACGAGAGACTGCAAATGTGCCGTAAGATCGGGACAAGTTTAACTGAGGGATCTGGGGGGTTTGACACAGCGTGGCATGGGGGGGGAAAAGAACAGAACCTGGGATAGTCAAAATTCCGGGTTTTGTTAAGCTTTAAACCGGACCTTCACCATGATTTAATGAAAAGCCCAAACTCTTAAAAAACAATTCCTCAGCATCTAAAATTAATATATTTTACATGTTTAGTCACTAATTTATTATACTTTCCCCCACTGGGCTGCAACTCTGTTCGGGAATTTAGGATACGGGCGCCGCCATCTTGACTCAGAAGCATCACACTTACTGAGGAGAGGAGAGTGGGATAAGGTACAGGGGGGCGGGTTATAGCTGTGCTTTGCTCAGACAGAGCAGAGCTGGGGTCAGGGAAAGGTCAGCAGTCCCAGAATGCAGAGCAGCACAGTCACTTCCTGTTTGCAGGCACTTCCTGTTTGCAGGCTGCCTGCAAAAATGGCAGCTTCCATAAGCCGCCATCTTGGATGTTTAAAGGCTTATAAAATGCAGTAGATGCAGGTAGGATGATTTTTAATGTGAGCAATCTGTATGTACAGGGTGTGGGAAACATATAAGATAGACTCTTATTTAGAGTGAAGGTCCGCTTTAAGCAATGGTGGGGATCCTGGAAGGTTTTACAATGCAGCGCATCCCAAATCACCCTGCCCTGGAGTCTTTTAGACTCTGGAGCCTGGTTTAGTGGTGCGTGTTCCTCTTTAAGGAGAACTAAAGTCAAGTTGTCACTTCTATTTTCACTCGTATGGCAGCCAATCAAATGACCGCCTGTAACAAGGTGTGTGCATGCCTGCTTAAATCCAATTGGTCGCTGTCACTCAAGTAATTGGCAGCCATACAATGAATGAGGACTTGATAAGCATTGGCTGACTTAAATTTAGTTCCTATTTTTTTTAATACATATAAATGTAGACCTCCAATCGAAAATGACCAGAGCATCTCTTCTGTCCCCAGTGACTGTATTTCAACTTTTTTTTTTTTTTTTAAGGCCGGTTTTGCTCCTGGCCATGGGTCCCTTTACTGGTGCTTACCCGTCCATTGGCCGCCAAGTAAAAGTGCAGTAACCATGCAGCATCACCTTCTCCCTGGGGCAATACATACTGTGTCCTTTGTCCTGCTTTATCTCTGCCATTTCTACCACATTTTGTGGGGTGGTGGGAGGGATACATTGGAGGCCACGGATATTTAGTTTTGTCTGACTCAGGGCTCTGAGTGGGATGTCCTCGCAACAGAGCCACTGTGTAGAAAGCTGTTCACACTTGTATAACAGTAAACCCTGAGGGGCATCTGCTTACACTCTGCCCGATAGTGATGGGGATCCTCTCATGCATTTAATTGATCCTGAACCCAGAAAGGAAGTTTATGTCCTCCCCTTCTATCCGCAGCCAAGTGCTTCAAAACCACCTGTTTCTTTTTTTATTAAAGCCTTTGCTCAATATTTATAACGCTAATAGGAAGCAACATAATTGTGAATTACATGCTGAGCTGTGTGCACTGTAACTGATTGTAAAATTGCTGGGAAGCATCAGGGTGCGGGGCTGCTCAGCCAGGGATTCTGATATGGCATCCAGTTCATGTTTTAGGAATATTGGGCTAAGGCTTTAGTAAAAAAAATAAAATAAAAAAAGAATCGCAGGCTGTTCTGGGGCACTGTTCTAGGGTTAGAGGATGGTGGGATTTCTGGGTATAGGATCACTTCAATAGAAGACACTGAAGGGGATCCTCTCACATATTGCTTAAAGCAGACTTTCACTCTGAATAAGAGTCTATCTTATATGTTTCCCACACCCTGTACATACAGATTGTCCACATTAAAAATCATCCTACCTGCATCTACTGCGTGTTATGAGCCTTTAAACATCCAAGATGGCGGCTTATGGAAGCCGCCATCTTATCAGGCGGCCAGCAAACAGGAAGTGCCTCCTGACTGTGCTGCTCTGCATTCTGGGACTGCTGACCGTTACCTGACCCCAGCTCTGCTCTGTCTGAGCAAAGCACAGCTATAACCCGCCCCCCTGTACCTTATCCCACTCTCCTCTCCTCAGTAAGTGTGATGCTTCTGAGTCAAGATGGCGGCGCTCGTATCCTAAATTCCTGAACAGAGTTGCAGCCCAGTGGGGGAAAAAATAAGTTTAGTTACTAAAAACGTAAAATATATTAATTTTAGATGCTGGGGAACCGTTTTTTAAGAGTTTGGGCTTTTCATTAAATCACGCTGAAGGTCCGGTTTAAAGCGGACCAAAACCCAAATTTTTAACTAGCATCCCTCGAATTGCTCCCCCAATGAAGTGTAACTTTTACCAATTTTTGATGCTCCTGATTTACTCTAATCCCAGATGATGCCTCCTGTTTTACATGTAAAGCCCCACGTCCTCCATTCATTGCCACTGTTGTGTGTCATTGCCACACCTATGCAATGACCGACCCCCTGCCATCTTAAGGAGAGGGACAGCAAAAAACAAAAAAAACAAAAACAAATGGCATTCTAGGACATTTCAAAAAGCAAAAATTTCAATTTCTAGTTCTACACTCTAAGAAGAGAGCATAGGCAGGGGCTTTGGCTAAATGTATTTCATAAGTTGGTCTGCTTTAATAGTGAGCACCTAGGCTGACCTGCTCACACGTTGCTTAATAGTGAGCATTGAGGGTGACATAGTTGTTTCTATGACGGGGCAAAGACAAGCGAATGCCCTGGACACAGGGCTGAAGGACCAAATTGCTAATCTAGCAAGGAGCTGAAAAGTGACACTGTAATACCATAGTCAAATACGAACCAAAGTGTTGGGAGCAGGGTGTTCAGAGAGCTGTGAAATACCAAGGGAGGAAACAAGGGGGTAATCGAGGTTGTGCTAAAGGACAAGCTGAAAGGTCCAGGATATACAAAAGGTAGTGCCAAAGGACAAAGAATGACGTTGAGGGTCATGCTGAAGTCATAACGGTGGAAGTAAAGATATGATCATGACACAAATAACACACCCTAGCTATCACTATAACGATGTGGACCTTTGGGAGATGTCGGGCTTTATTCATAATCTGATTTAGGACCTTGGGCCATTGGTGATTTATCAGGGGTAACAGGCTTAACTGTTTATGGCCCAGGGGGCCAGGACTGACAGCTTATTGGCCCAACTTTAAATGTTGCCTCAAATGCGCTATGCTATTTTTTTTTTTTATATTCATCCCTATTTACACATGTAACCAGAATCTTGCTGTTGAGCTCTAAAAAATTGTAAAGCAGGACAACGAAGAAAAGACCCGTTTGCTTTGGACACCGTGGTATATGTTCCGGTCTCCGGGGGCTCGCCCTGCCTCCTCCTTGGCCTCCTCGGGTCGCTAGGTCCTGAGGCGAGCGGTGTCTGCTGGACATGTGACCGCCGATGCTGCTCTTGCTAAGTTCCTCCTGGCGCGGTGGGGCGCAGGAGCAGGCCCCCCACCCTTCACTATTTTCCCGTACCTGCATCTCACCCACTTTCCCCCCTCTCTCTTTCCTCCATACACCCACTCCCCTCAGTGGGCCTGGTACTATTCATGACATGTGATCAATTGTCCCCCGACTTATTAAGATACTTGGTTCGAAACTTAGCAGATTCATTCCAATGGATGAAGACTGCGTATGATGTGCAGGTGTACTCCAAATTGAGATACAGAACCTAAAAACATTGCCCTCCTATCAATACACGAATAGAAGACAAATCATCTGGGGGAGGCGGGATCCTATGAGGGGGCGCTTTTTGTGTCCCTCGTGGAGCCTGGACCCTCCAACTCACTATTGAGGCGGGAAAATCTCTTGGAGAGAACTGAAACATCTAGGCGCGGGGGATAAACTAACCTTGCATGTAACATCCAGCCCTACTGTTATTTATATGACCTTATTGTATTCATCTCCTTTTTTCTCTTTTCTGTAATACCTGACTGTCTTGTATTTGAAAAACCAAATAAAGAATAAAAAAAAAAAAAAAAAAAATTGTAAAGAAGTAGTAAAAGACTGTGGCTGCACTAAAATACAGTTGTCATGTCACCAGTACCTTTAGGGCTGTGCTGTTTTTCTGTTGATTTGGTCTGTCCTGAATTTTTCGCCTTGTTCCTTTTCTGATATTTCTTTCTACAAATAAAACTCATGCTCCGAAGGAGACAATCGTCCTTCCCCCGATCGAAACTTGTGCTTGGAAGAACTATACCACAGAGTAATAAGTCGGTGTTACATGCTTTGCATTCCTGACTACTACCCCTTCCATCTAGACACAAGCAAACATTAATACCACAATTTGTGGCACAAAATATGGTGATAACACATTGGTTTCCTTTTCTTTAAAGCTCTGAGGATGAATTAGACTTGCTCTTACATGGAACACCAGATCAAAAGCGCAAATTTATTCGTGAGTGCCTTACTGGAGAGAGCGAGTCTTCGAGTGATGATGAATTTGAGAAAGAAATGGAAAATGAGTTGAGTTCTACCATGAAGGTACTTGAAGGAAGCTGGAACCTGCCAGGAACAGGTGTGCTTATATTAAGTCTATCACAAAAAGCCTGTTTCTTTCGGTAGCCTGCTGCTGTTTTTGTTTGAAGTAAAGGTATTTGTTAAAGCGGACCTTCACTCTGAATAAGAGCCTATCTTATATTTCCCACGCCCTGTACATACAGATTGCTCACATTAAAAATCATCCTACCTGCACCTACTGCATGTTATGAGCCTTTAAACATCCAAGATGGCGGCTCATGGAACATCAGGCAGCCTGCAAACAGGAAGTGCCTTCTGACTGTGCTGCTCTGCATTCTGGGATTGCTGACCTTTTCCTGACCCCCAGCCCTGCTCTGTCTGAGCAAAGCACAGCTATAACCCCGCCCCCTGCACTTAGTCCCACTCTCCTCAGTAAGTGTGATGCTTCTGAGTCAAGATGGCGGGCCCGTATCCTAAAGTACTTAACAGAGCTGCAGCCCAGTAGGGGAAAGAATAATAAGTGACTAAAAACTTAATATCTATTAATTTTAGATGCTGGGGAATCGTTTTTAAAGGGTTTGGGAGTTTCAATAAATCATGGTGAAGATCCGGTTTAAATCGCGAAATTGTGTAAAAATAAATAAATAATATAAACACATTGGCGAATGAGAGGTGTGGTCACATATGCACCCGAACAGAATAAAACTCTCACCAAACTTGTGGTTTATTCTCTCATGGTAGGAATAAAATCCAGGGATGATGGGTTTCGTGTATTAGGGGTGACGGAGCCTGTCGCCCCCCATTTTCCTCTTGCTGTCCTTTAAAATGAAAAAAAACAAGCCTGGATGGATATTTCTTGAAGCCAAGTGTCTAAGTTACCTCTCCACCCGCCATCCAGCATATTTATATAGATTTTTATAATCAAACCCTTTTCTCAAAACATCCTTCGGGCAGCATGCGCCTGAGACCTCCGGGCTCCTCCCATCGAGGGGAACACATGACCACCAGCAAAGATAAAGTCTTGACTCCTCCCTCTCTTCCCCGGTTGTTTCCGTGTTCCTCCACGAGGTAGGAGCCTGACCACTGGCTCCTGGACCGTTTGGTTCAGGTAAGTATTTCCGGTACTGTGGACCTTCCGTTCCCGAAGACCTTCCTAGAGTCTGGGGCCCGGGATACCCTATGGGATATTGGCCAGATCCCATTCTTTGAAAATGGTTTTTCAAAGGGGGGTAAGTAGTTATAGCCTCTTGCTGAGGATGATTTTGGAAGAAGCCGGAGTTACCGGACTCCTTTAAAAAAATGTTGGGACCTTATTTTCTGTTGAATGGATTGGTTGCCCTGGAGTCTTTTTTAATTGCCTTTAAAAGAAAAAAAAAAAAAGTTTTTCTAGGCGAGGCCTTTAAGGGGCGGGGGAGAGAGGAGAATGACGTGTTCTCTCTCTCTCCCCTGCTCGCCGCTTACTTCCGCATTCCTTACCTGAGCTCGGCGGCGGGCGTGCTCCTTTAATAATAAAACAGTAGAAAGGCGGTTTGGTTAAGTACCGGAAATGATATACAATGCCTTGAAAAAGTATTCATACCCCTTGAACCCTTTGATACTTTACTTCTATGTAACAGAGCAACACGAAGTAGCAAGAATTTGTGATGTTTTAGATGTGCAATGCTGGTAGAGACATAGAGTACCCCAAGAAACTTGGGGGTCCTACAGTACTGTCTCAGTGGAGCTGAATAAATGTACATGCCATACTACAGTTTCAATGTTTTCAATTTGGAAAATAATATTTTACACTTCACAAAAACTTGTTCCTTGTGTTGCTCTATCACAGTGGTACTACTGTACATTTAGTAGAGGTACGCTAGGGGATGGGTGCATTTGTAATTGAAATCCACACACCAGGTGGTCTATAAATGTTATGCGCAAAACTAAGTAAGGGCTGCTTGCCGCCTCTCCCCGACCGTAACAGACTGCAGCGCCTCTCAGTTTTGCCCTGTGGAATCTATAGCTCTGAACCCATGGTGCACTCATTTTAAACTGCTCCCCGGCCGGTAACAGGAATTGATGGCAGCAGCGCTGGGAATAAGAGGGATAGATGGGGACAGAGCAGGAATATATAATCAGAGGGGGACCTAATGTCACTTGCCTAAGACTGAGGTAGGGAGGAAGGGGTGGGGTTTTAACCTCCCTCCCTCTCTCCGTGGGTCTTCTGTTTGTAGAAAAAACTTTACCGGTAAGTCTAATGGGGATTTTTGTTCCCCAGCTACTGACACGAATGTCCCGGACCACCTTTTATGCTGTATGAAACATTGCTATTTATTTGGAATAACTGAAGGGGGAAAACGGGGAGAAAAATGTAGTGGAAGGAGGGGGGTGACAGGTTCGCCAAAAACAGCAGCCGTGGGCAAACAGAAGCATGGACTGGAGTTTCATCAGCTGGCCCTGGGGGGGGGTATGCCTTGACACTGAGCAGGGCCCCCTTCTAGCAGCTCCCAAGGCTTGACCGGTCATCACGCCCCTAAGGGAAGGAGAAAAAGGGTGGGTTACATAAGACATTTGGGCAGGACCTGGCAGAAGTCCCTGGCTCATAGGACGGTTCTGGGGATCCACTGGAAGGAGTATTACGACTTCTGTGTGGTCCTCGACATCTGTAAGGCCTGAAAGCAGATTGAGGGTTAGGATAGATCCTGACTCAAAGGTCCCCTAGCCCAGTGAGAAAAAAAGGGGTTTACCTTGGTTCCTGATGGCCACCTCTTGGATGACAGAGGGCGAATGCCCTGCCACGGCCAGAGGGACGGATGGTTGAACCACCCTTTGATGACTAGGAGGTTAGGAGGTACAGGTGGCTGAGATACACCGAAAATACTTCGGTGGGATCCTATATAATAAAAAAAAAGCCTAGGATGAGGTAGATTATGTGAGAACTGGTCTTCTTATGGGACCTAGGGTCATCAATAGACTCTTGGGGAGTTTCTGGGGCTGCTCTGGGCTGAGGGGTCCCCTGGTCGGTTCCTGCAGCTAAGGTCGGGTCAACAGCACCAGGATTGCATGGGTTGCTGATCTCCGTCTGGCTCATTGTAAGAGCTCCCTGGAGGGACAGGAGAGGAAAATGCAATCATTGGCCACGTGGAGAAAGCATCTAAACATCTCAGTCCCTGGGCCCCTCCACCTCCCATTGCTTGCCAGTTTCTGCTTGCTCTAGGCATTGAAAAAGTGGCCCCAAAATGCACTTTTTAATAATTTGACTTTTTTTTTTAAACGGTTCAGTTTAGTTCTATTCGGTCCAAATTGAACATCAGAAAAAAATGCGGCAAAATCCAGGGGTAACCCCGCCCACTTCCTCTTCCGTTTACAGAAATAAACCAGCCTTGCTGGATATTTCTTGATGCAAGGTGTATAAGATACCCCTCCTCCCGCCATCCAGTATTTTTATTATTGGGCCATTTGTTCACAATAGTCCTACTTTAATGAGAGGCGAGTTGGGTTGTGCCGATCGCTAAATTCAAATTTCTGAGTTTGAACCCCCATGGGAACGAGAAAAAGGTGAGTTTGCTGGGGATACACATGGTAGGCCATCCCAAATCAGAATGCCCCAATCTTAGATAAACTTTTTGTCCCTTCATGTGATGAGTAATTTGCTGAAAAGGATTCCAGATAAAAGAAAATCTATGTCCTTACAATGTCTATAACATAATAGGTTTTGTATATTTGGGCATTTGTATTCTGCAATAGCCATTGGAACCATTTTCTTTTAATTGTTTTATATTAACTTTGTCCCCCCCTCTCGAAAAATAAAGCTTTTTATTTGTTACAGATGCATCCACAAGTTCCTCCACAGCATCGGCAGATACTAAACAGCAATATTATGAGGATATATATTTTGACTCCGATTCTGATGAGGAAGGTAAGCTTGTCAGTTCTCAATTTTTTAAAACTGGCCACTTTAGAACTTTAACTCTTTAACTGTCTGCCTACCTAGAGATCTTGTCACCCTCTGTTGCCAGACCATTTTTCACTATACATGTTCGAATTTGATTTTTGTAGGGATTTCACATTATATATCTGGGCTTCAACATAAAATGTATTATTTGTCATTTTTTAATTGTATTCTCAATATTTTTGGGTAAAATATATGCAAATATTTTAAATTTTATTTTTTTTGTAGTAAAAAAAAAATGTAAGTCTTCCAATAAATTTATATTGTGTGTAAAAGCCCCATTTCTCCCATTCACAGCGGTACCACATATGTATTGGTAAGACACCCTTTCCTTCCCAGGAAGCTCCCCCAAACTGAAACAGTGCTTTAGGAGATTTCAGATAAAATACAACTGCTATGCGCAGTTTTTCAAGAAAAAATCTGAAAAAGCAAGGCCCCCCAAACAGAACTATATCCAACATGCATAGGTACTTTTAACCGTTTAACTGCCAGCCTACTTTAGATGTTGTCACCCTCTGTTGGCAGGTCATTTATCACCATTTTGCGTTTGGTGTGGGCATTTTTTGATTTTTAAAGGTTAGGGTCCCCCTTACCCAGCATTACCACCCCGGGATCCCCCGGCCCTGCATAGCCGTTGCGACCCCCTGGGCTCTTCCTCCCCCCCCCCCCCTCCCCTGGGCTTTGGGGGGCTTGGGGGTTAATGGCAAGTCACCCACTAGGTGACTAGGTCACCCCGCATGTGACTTGGCAGACCCCATGCCTTGTGAACTGGTATAGAGGTCCCATGGATCCCTTACTAGTTCACAACAAGTTAACTGTAAAAAAAACTACAAAGAAAAACGTTTATTTTTTTAATTTTTGTTACACTGCCAAAACATCCTCCTGGCAGCATACTACTGAGACTTCTGTCTCTGGCCTTAGGTAGGAGCACATGACCGCCAGAATGAATTAAATCTTTGGCTCCTCCTCCCAGCCTCCAGTTGTTGTGTTTCTTCCTTGGGTAGGAGCCAGACCACTAGTTCCTGATCCGATGGGTCTAGGTAAGTACCGGCGCCATGGGTTTGATGCAGGGAGAACCCATTCCCAGCTCCGGAGGCAGCATGGGATACCCCCTAGGGATTGGCCAGATTCTCCACTCCCTGGCCTAATTCTGGGGCGAGGGTGGGGTGAAGTTGTGTTACCCTTTTCCTAAGGATGACTTTGTGGAGAAGCTGGGAGGGCCGGTTCCCCCCCCCCCCCCCCTCGTTACCTGAGATGCGTTTTGCGGACTTTTAGGTGGCCGGCAGAGGAGTTCATTGTGGCAGCTGCGGCCTCGCTGCACCACAAGAAGAGCAAGCTGAGCAGGGTGGAGGGCTGTTTTAGCTAAGCCCTTACAGCAGTTGCCTAGGTGCATGTGCCGCTTCCATTTATTATAGGAAGTAAGAGGAGGGGAGAATCTTCATTGGATAGCTTCTCCTCCCAGGGGCGATGACGTCGCTTTCATGCTCCACCAGGTTCCTAGCTTAGTGCACGCGTTTTCTGTTTAAGTGAAATACACGTGCGCTTCCCAACTACTTGTGTTCTTCTGGCCTCCCTCTTTGGCAGTACAGAGGGTTAAAGAATCTGCAGCAATGTACCATTCACAGTTCTTAAAAGAGGGTTCTTGGGAATTGCTTGCTACCTCATTCCAGACATGGTGGACCATGCTTGGGAAACATCCTTGGGAAACTTTATATCGGATCAACTCAATCCAGATTCCAATCCATCGCTTACTTTGTCCAGCTCTGCTCCAGTAAGTCCCTTTTCTCATGATTTAAAGCTACAGTTACTTTGGATCCTAGAGGCTAACTTCCTCTCTTTTTATTTTTTTTGTTGTTTTTGACCAAGCCCCCCAAAGCAGCGGTCTTGAATGTATCTAAGACTAACCTTGACTCCAAGGCCCAAAACAAAAGTAGGAGATGCTCAATTTGTAAAATTAAGTTGGCCGATTCCTATAAGAAGCCTCTGTCAAATCTGTACTGTACTTGTGAATCGTGAGTAAAGAACATTAGCCCAGTATGGCACATATGGGGCAAGTCCTGAAGGATCATATTTCCTCCTCCTTTGAGAATCTTAAGACCTCATGGGATTCAGCTGGCCATAGTGAATTTGTAGGACACTCCTGTGACACCCCCTTCTATTTTAGAGGTCAAGACTTTTGGATGGTATCATTTCCGAGGAGGAGAATGGCTTGTCTTTCACTGAAGAAGAACTGGCGTCTGTTGCTGAGGCATCCACGCTGGGTAGATTTCACTTTGCTCTGGGGGATTTACACATGATTCATCTCTCCATGGGAATTGAGGGAAAGAGTGTTGCCCCCAAGTCTAAACATGACGGACTAAACATTGCCCTTCATAAATCTGTTAAAGAAGCTATCCTTAATAGAATTTTTGGCTCCAGCAGCGTAAAGTATGTTTATTGAAACAGACTAGTATGGAAGAAATTATGAAGGCTTTACCTATTATTTTTTCTGTTGCCTCTTTTTATTCTAGCGCTATGGCTAAATCAGTAAGATTTTGGGCCCAAACCATGGCACTGACCAACTCGGTCCGCAAGACATTGTGGCTAAGAACCTGGAAATTGGCTCTAGAATACACCTCTGTGCCATGCCTTTTAGCGGTCAATTCCTTTTTGGTCCAGAACTAGAGAAGGTATTAGATCAGCTGACAAGAACATATGTTTTCCTAATAGGAAATCTTTGTTTAGTTGTTCCTTTATCAACAGGGATTCGTTCAAGAGGAACTTTAGAGGTATTGGGGAGTTAAAATTGCTCTGGCCCACTCTCCCTCCAAATAAAAAAATAGAAGTTTAAAACTTACCGTTCCGGAGGCATTGCGCTCCAGCATCCTTCGAACCCATGCCGTCTTCCGTCGGACATCGCTATCTTACCTACCCTCCATGCACTGCGCCACCCCTCAGATCTTGCACATGCGCAGTGTCATTGCATAGGCTGCAATGACACTCGGCGCAGATCTTGCAAGATTTGATGAGCAGCACATGACATTTGAAGAGCAGAGGGTGAAGGGTGAGTACAGCTGGCCATATGGAACAGTTTAGATTCTATGTTGGACATAGGGGTAATTGTTTCAGTTCACTGCCAGCAGTGAGGGATGGGCTTCTACTCGAGTGTTTTCTGGTGAAAAAGGTTTCCTGGGGGATTCAGGTTCATTCTAAATTTGAAGAAACTGAATCTCTCAGTATGTTGCAGGCGTTTCCACATGGAATCCATCTTCTCAGTCAGGAATTTGCTTCCGTCAGGTTTCTTCATGGTTTCAACAGACCTGAAGGAAACCTTTCTGAGATTTGCAATAAAGATAGGAGCAGATGCTCTACTTCCAATTTGTTTGTCTTCCCTTTGGTCTGGCATCAGCTCCCAGGATCTTTACCATGGTTCTAGCCGAACCCCTGGCGTATTTAAGGCAAAAAGGGATCAAATCATAGCTTAATTGGAAGATCTGTTACTTTTTTCCCCAAGCCGAGAGAAATTACTTCAGGATCTTTATGTAACAAAGGGGTGTTGCTCCATCTAGGGTGGGTACTGAATTATGAGAAATCCAGTCTAGTTCTGTCTCGAGTCATGACTTATCTGGGGCTTAAGATGAATTTGATTCGTCAGAATTTTGTCTTGCCTTCTCAGGAGATCCTCTAGGAAGCAGTTCAGTCTTTGTGCTCCAGTCAGACGGCCCCTGTGCGTCAGCTAAGAGGGTCTTGGAGTTTTTGACCTCAGCCTTTCCTGGAAGTTAGGTGGGGTCAGCTAAATTCAAGGACTCTCCAGCTGCATATCCTGAGAACCTGGGACAAATCTCCGGAATCCCTAGAAAAAGTGATAGAGATCTCCGACCTGGTGAAGAACTTCCTGGAGTTGTAGCTCTGCGAGGACAGATTCGTCAACGGTCTGCCTTGTAGAGTTCCCAGGAATCAGATTGTAATGATGGACACCTCCTCATGAGGTTGGGGAGCCCATTGTGGGGCCTTGACTGCACAAGAAAAATGGCCTAAAAATCTTAATCAGTCAAAGCTAAGGGAATTGATAGCAGTAAAAGAAGCCTCGTTCGCCTTCTCACACCATCTGAAGAGTCGACACATTCAGATCAGAACAGACAAGGCAACGAGACAACAACCATGTCCTACTTGAATTGACAGGGAGGGAAAAGACCCCCCCCCCCGACTATATACAGCGGCAACGGAAATGTTGCTTTGGGCAGAACAGGACCTGCTATCTCTGTCAGCTATTCCTCTGAAGTGGAGCCTAAATCATGTGGCGGACTTACTAAATTGCTCTCCATTGTTGGAGGCAGAATAATCTCTGAACCAGGACGTGTTCCATTAAATTTGTGTCCTGAAGGGAGCTCGGGAGGTGGATCTTTTTTTCATCAGGGAAGAACCAGAATCTAAAGGAGTCTTTTTTTTTTTTTTTTTTTTTTTTTTTTTTTTCTCTTTCCGGCTCTGGGAGTAGACGCACTGGCAAACGTTCAGTCTGGCCTACACATTTCCTCCAGTTCAAATACACCCTCAAGTTCTCGACAAGTTAGCCAGCCATCTATAGTACTGCTTCTACCCCTTGGTGACAAATAACGCTGTCCATACAGGAACCCTGAGAGCTTCCGAGGAGACCGGACCTTCTATCTCAGGGACCATTGCTTTTCCCAGATGCCCAGAGATGGCATTTCACTCTGTGGACCCTAAAGTAGCCTTGCTTCTAATGGTTTTTCAAACAACATTATCATGCCCTACTCTCCAGTGGGAAGGAGGTGACAAGAAAGATTTATTTGAAAGTCTGGAAGACCTTTAAAACATTGAAGATTCTGAACGGTAGACCTGCCTCTAACCTACCAGGAGGGTCTCCATGTCAGTACTTTGAAGATCCAACTGGCAGCTGGCATAAGATATTATCGTCATTTTCATTAGTCAGACGTTTTATTCTGGCTGTTGGACGATCAACGGGATCTGGCTAGAGTTCTAACAACCATGTCAGCTTCTCCATTTGAACCAGTTTTGGATTCACCTATTTAATTCCTCACATGAAAGGTAGAATTTTTAATGGCAATTACTTCTGCCCACTGAATCAGTGATATCCAAATATTGTTCTGCCTTAACCCCTTTCTTCAGATTTTTTAAGATTGCGTGGTATTAAGGGTGGACTCCTGCTACCTACCGAAGATATCTTCTGACTTTCATCAGACTCAGATCCACTGTAAAACTTGATCACCCTTCAGCAAAATAATATTTTTATTACAAACAAAATGTTGGTACATTAACAGCTTGGATCCCACTCTGGTTTAAGCAGCTCGGAAGGCCGAAGTTATATATTTAAAAAAAACTCTCCGATGCACAGCGCAAGACACACACACTGGCAGTGGCTAACAGAGTACAACTCCACTCTTACTGGTGAGGCCACATTCACACCACAGTGATCCAATGCGACAGTGGTGGGACTGCTACTGCAACACATTAGTGCTTTGCAAGTGATCGTGCTTGCAATGATCACTGGAAGGAGGACGATCTGAGCACTATCGTTCCCAAAATGCTGCATGCAGCATTTTCCCTGCAGTTTAACCCCAAGGGCAGGACATGTAAAGCAATTTATCTATAATGCATTAGTATTGATGCAGTTGGCCAGCTCAATCCATGGGCATTAGACCACCGAGGCTCTGGGCATGTTTGCCTTTATTGATTCCATTAAAAGATCATGCTCATTGGTCCAGAAATACAATAAAAAGCTCTTACAGTATGTACATGCTGCAGTGTCTTACACGTTTCAGGCCATTAGAATTTCATGCCCTTAGTCATATACCTTTGCTTATACACATCAGGCTTTATATATGGCAAATAACTATCAAAATCGAGTCCCCTGTCCGGGCGGGAGAGCCTAGATCGGCTGCATGCTCTGGGACAAAGGCTGTGATGGAAGTCGCCTCTCCACCAATGGCGAGCGAGGAGAGGTGGGAGGAACGCCCTCCCCCCGATTTCCAAACCAATTAAAAGAAGGGACAGGTACACAGCGTGGCCACGTCCTGCCTGTCACTCGAGGACAGCCGCCGCCCCATTCCCACCCTCCCCCAGCAGAGTGTCGGCACCGAAAGGCAAAAACAGCCTCAGGCGCGGGACTGGGAAAGGGAGGCGACGGAGCACCTGGCGGGCACATAGTTCATCATGGCCCCAATCCACCCGGCCATGCAGACAGAAAAACCATCATGCACAGACCGGGCAGAGTGGGGCCAGGGATAAATCCAAAACAAGGCTGCGCACTGAGAGGCACGCAGCTAACCATAGTCCCAAAATCACTCGGCAGTGCAGACACCCTATGGCCAATAATGAACATACCGGGTGGAATGGAGTTAGGCACAAATTGGAAATGGCAGTTGGGAGAGGGAAGGGCTCTCCCCACCCCCCAAGCAAACAACATGGATAGAAGTCCCAGTATAGCAAACCGAAGAAAAGGAGGGGGCATCCTGTCCGGGCAGTATGTGTATCATACATACTTAAAAAAGATTATTCAATAAAATTCCATATTACAACATGTGATAATGATAATACTAGGCAGATGCTAAATATCCTTACAAATTACAAGATATTCTAACCAAATATTAGGACATAATCAAAATATATAGGAAAAAAAAAATATATTGCAGTGCACTGCAAAGAAGGCACAGCAAGGTATACTATTTAGGTATACAATTGTGCGATGCTCTGGACTTACACTGAACTGTGGTGGAAAAGCACACCACAGCACTTACCTCAGTGGAAGCCACCATAAATCCAGGGAGGACGCTGTCATTCATTGGATACTGTGATTGGCTTCAAGCAGATAAGCATTTTTATTTTTACCAAGCATGAGCTAGTGGAAGAGATGGGGGTGGTGTTGGGATTTGGAACATTGATCAGCATGGCAAAGACTGCCAGACAGAGGGAGTTGGAGGACAAGACGCAGGCAAAATAAAGACAGATATATGAAAAAGGGTCTCCTGGGATTTTTACTCTACCGTATTCTCTTCCGCAGGGAATCCTGATTTGGGACGCCCCACTGTCTAAAATCCCATAGATTGCTCGTAAAAAACACCTTCTGAGTTCAGATCGGCTATGTACCAACACAGACATTCAGGAAAGTATGGTGCACCTCAACTTAGAGCATCTGGCCTGTGAATGAATTGTGGGATCTCAAGCTAGGTGAATATAAGGGGCAATCAAGGGGTTTCACACAGTGGGGTATCCCAAATCAGGGTGACCCAGGAATAAAGAAATCAGCCTTGCTGTAGTTTTTTAGATGTTGTTCCTCTTAAAGTGATTGGGGGGGGGGGGGGGGCAAATGCAAAGAGAATGGGGGGAGGGTACAGAAGTAAGATGAATACCAGGGGATAAATGGATGTGCCCAAGTGCACACACAAGAGAACAAAAATATTTAGTATGCAGTCAGCCAGCAAGGGGATAAAAGACCCTTTGCAGCAGCCACAGGCACACACAGACATACACAGACATGAGATCAGAAGGGGGTAAAATGATCAGCCAGATAGCAAGCAGAGGAAAGATTACCTGCACTCGCACACAAACATTAGATATCATGAGGAGCAAACAGTCAGCCAGCAATGGGGGAAAAGGAAGCTCAGACAGACCAAGAAACCAAGCAGCCAGAAAGCAATGGATAGGAAGCCCAGACAGACATGCATACACCAGAAACGAGCAGCCAGCAATGGAGGGAAAGGAAGCTCAGACGGACATTTGTACACCAAAAAAAAAATTAGCAGCCAACAATGGGGGGAAAAGTTCAGCTCAGCTCAGACAGACACACACACCAAAAAAGAGACCATATTTTGGTGGCATGGTCTCTGGCCTGGTCAACCATTTCCTAGGTATCCTCTAGACCTGAGTGGTGGTTCTCTGCTTCTACCTGCCACATATCACACTGGATCTATAATCCAAATAGAAGGAACTCTGAATGGAGTTGCAGACTTCCTGAGCAGAACTCCTCTGCTGCTGCTAGGTGTTGAACCAGCTACCAATATTTTTTCAGATAGTGGCAAGATGGGGTCTTCACAATTATGGAGTGGCCCCCACCCACTCCCAAATCCCAACCCCACAGAGACTGACTCTTGTACTCAAGGAATCACCATCTGATCAATTTTATAGTACATACACTTAAAAACAATCATTAAAATCAAAAACACTGTGCCACAAGTAAATGTGCCACCAGGGGGAGCTCACACCCAAATAACCTGGCTATCACGTAAACAACACAATTCTACCATCTAACTATTCTAACATTACATGTGAGCATATAATAATAATAATCCATAAAGTGTCAGTGCCTGTAAAAGTGCATTCATCTCAAATAGGCAGCGCCAATAATATAAATAGTGCAATAAATAGTCCTACAATCGAAGGTAAAGTGCAGCAGTGCAAAAAACATAACAAGTGGAATATTGCTTACATTTGGATAGCAGAGTGCCCCCCCCCCCCCCCCCCCCCCAGGGGTGCGACCAATGCGCTTCGAGCCTCTTCAGGCTCTTGCTCATGGCCAGTATAAAACAGTGTCTTGCATCAAGATGGGGTTCTTCCACAAGGTAGAACTATTTGCCACAGCAGAAAACAAAAAATGCCATTGGTTTTTCTCTAAGGAAAGGGGACGGAGTCCTGGGGATAGATGCCTTAGCCCATCCTTGGCACTTCCATCTTGCATACGCCTTTCCCCCATGCTAATTTTGCAGGTGGTAAGGAAAGATTGCATCGGAGAAGACCAGATTCATCCTCCTAGCTCCCACCTGGCCAAGAAGAGGCTGGTTCTCCATCCCCAGAAGTCTGTCAGGGGAAAATTACTGGTAACTGCCTCTGCTTTCCCAGGGCCCAGCTTACTACCAAGACCTAAGAAGTCTGAAGCTGTCGGCCTGGATCCTGAACTGAAGATCCTGAAAGCTAAGGGCCTATTCCATAAAGTTATAGAAACTTCAATTAGTAGCAGAAAATTGATGACTAGACACATTTAAAGATATAGAAAAGATTCTCTTAATTCTGTGACGTTAACAGTCTGAGGCAGAATCTCACTGCCACAGTTCTGGAGTTTTTACAGATGGGTTTTGAGTTGGGATTAGCACGAAGTACACTCAAAACAAAAGCCTCAGCCCTGTCTGTCTTCCTACACAAGAGCCTCAGAAGTGAGGGTTTGATTAATAGATTCTTTACAACCATAAAGACCTGTCCCTCAGGGTCGAGTACCCTCTTGGGACCTTTGGTCCTGAGGCGCTTAGTCAAACCTCCATGTGAACCACTGGAGGAGGCTACAGACCCAAAGAAGGTTTTATCCCTTAAAACCAGTTTCCTCATAGCAATTACTTCTGCTAGAAGTGTTAGCGACCTTCATGCTTTCTCAATGCGGGAAGCTTACTGTATGTTTCTTCCAGCCAGCCCCCTTATATTTGCCCAAGATATCCTCTAAATTTCACCGCGCTCAAGATATTATTTTACCTAAATTTACATTCAATTCAGAGTTGAATGAGGAGAATGCTGAATGTCTAGACATTTTGTAGATGTCTTATTTCCTACTTAGGACATACTTCATGATTTCTGTAGAATAGATAATTTGTTTCCTATTGTGGCAAGAATAGAGGTCTCCCGGCCTCTAAGAATACCATTGCTAGATGGATTAGGCAGGCCATCTCCTTGTCCTACACCTGTATGGATACTCCACCTCCTTATATTTCAGCCAATTCCACGAGAGCGGTCTCAACATTCTGGGCAGAAAAGGGGGCATGTATTGATGATATTTGTAAAACTGCCACATGGCCTTGGCCCACATTTTTAAAACCTTACTGCCTAGACTTATTATCGGATAAGCAACAGTCCTTTGGTAAGAAAGTTATATAGGCTGTATCCCACCCTTAGGAATGCATTTCTTCTTTGGTTTCTCCGTGGCCATCCTGAAGGACGAGGGAAGAAAATCCTTGTTGGGCTTACCAGTAACTGTGTTTCTATGAGTCCTTCAAGCCCATACAACCCTCACGGTTAGTACAGCAGTTACTTGTGTTAATGTACTTGCTTAATACTGAGGTCTAGGAGGGAAGTGGTGGGGCTTTTAAACTGTTTGTGATTTAGCTCTAGGGGGTGGAGCCTCTCTCCATGGCCATCCTGAAGGAGTTGTTGAAACACTGTTACTGGTAAGCCTAATGGGGATTTTTGGTTAAGGGATGTAGGGTATAGATACCTGGACTGTTGGGCAGCATATATTTTCGCCATGGTGAAGTTGTTCTCGCCTCGTCCCGCATTGCCCAGTCAGGCAGGGTATGGAGAAACTTTGGAAGAGGCTTGATGTAAACCTAACCTGATGGTTCTTGCATCAGCAGAACCTCTTCAGTATCCAAGGTCATAGTCTAAGTTATGAGATTTCCAAGACTGAGAGAACTGGATTCCACACTGGTTAGGGCGGCTTAAAATCCATTTAAGTGGAAAGGGCAACAGTCCCCAGGATATTTGAGAATCACCTCTAGGGGTGTTGTTTTCTATCCCATTTTAGAAGAAGAGCTTCAGCTTACATGACTCCCAGGAGACAAATGGAGGCTGGGGATTTTGACTATCCCAAGTCTTGTTCCGGATGCCGAATTAGGAATGCCCCGCTGTGTGAAACCCCCCAGATCATCCTGTACAACTCAACTCTTCCCCGTACAATGGCCCATGTGCGGGCTCTTGTCCAATCAGATAGGCTTCAGTGGAGAGCGAGAGTGTCCGCATTCCTGGTGCACGCACTCCTGCCCCAACCTATCTGAATGGCTTGGACGGGAGCACACACACAGCCAGAGGATGCAGGGGATGCAGCTGCTCTCACTCTTGATTGTAAACAATCAGAGCCATTTGCCGAATTACATAGACACAGCAAAAGGCTCTGATTGGAACGAGAGCCCGAGCAACCTTGTGGGGTTTCAGAAATTGGGGCATCCCAATTCAGGATGCCCTGGAAACGTTTAAGATTCTGGTGCGCCACAGTAACTATGGCACATGGTGTGTGTTTACAACAGAACAGCTGTGTCCTGAGATGCTGCTGCAGAGGGAGCGGCGCCTAGCACTGGTCTTACAGCAGGTGATACAGTAAGTCTCTGCACACCTGGACTAGCAGCAATAGCATGTGCTGATTGAAAGGGGAATATATTTTTTAGGGGGCTTTGACTGTAATATGACTTTAACTGTTCATGTAAGTGAAAAAATCCACACAGATTTCTTTTTTTTCTTGACTGTAGTTACAGTAAGAAGCAGTTATACTCATTTGTAGTGAATGTATGGGTTATTAGACATAGGATGTTGTTACTTTGTTTATTTATACCTTAAAGTTATACTTTAGTCACAATATAAAAATGCTATACTCACCATTTATTCCCTCGCAGGCTATCGCTGCTAGTCTGGTGCTTTCAAACTTACCGTATAGCCCGCTGTCAGAGCCCTGCTGCCCCGCTCCTTTCTTTTTCGCCGCATCATGACACCGCTGTGCTGTTGGAGATTATATGGCTCGTCACATGAATTATGGCACACCTCTCTCCGTTCACTGCAATGGAAAGGGTGTGCCATAGTTCTTGTGACACGCCATATCATCTCCAATAGCATAGCAGTGTCATGAGATGATACAGGATGCGGTGGAGCTCTGACATCAGGCTATTCAGTAAATTTGAAAGCATCAGACTAGCAGTGATAGCCTGCGGGGGAATGAAAGTGCGTATAGCGTTTTTTTTATTGTGACTAAAGTAATTTCAGCCCTCTCTTTTACTGCGCAAGTAGCGACATGCACTTGCTCTACTTGTGCCTGTGTGTTTATAATATCCCTGTATCAAGGGTTGCGTTTGCGGGCAACAAACAGGATTTTCTGCGGCCGCATTTTTCCCGTCTGTGCCGCACCAGAGAGGTGTGAAGGGGGCCATTAATAGATTTTTTTTTTTTTTTGCAGCACCACTGCGTCATCTGCAAATGCAGAAACCCTTGTGGTACCGGACAGGTGTGAACGAGGGTTAAAGCTTCGAATGACTATCTTGGTGACAGGCTTTGCTCTAGGGGTTGCAGTTTTCGTTTAATATATATTTTTTTCACTCTAGCTACTCAAGACAAGAAGCAAGCACAGAAGCGGAGACATAAAGTGCAAACCAATGATGACCTCTTATATGATCCTCTGGAGGATGACCGAAATCAAAAGTGGATAGATGCTAAAAGAAGGTGGGGAACTTAACATATATATTGCAGCTTTTACTGGATACTGAGAGCTTTCCAATCTCTATATTAAACATTATTTTTATGCTGTGTACATATTGGCTCTGGTCAACTACTTTAGTTTTGCACCAATTGCTAGAATGTCCTGTAGAAGGCACTGCCAAGCAATCAGATCCTACCAGGATTTTGAACACTTGTAATCACAGTGCAGGGGGAATTAACTTCTTTCAACACTAAACAAAGAAGCCAGGAATGGGGGCAGCTGGTGAAGGTTGAGTTTGACAATGTAACAGCTGTGTCCAAAATTACCATTCAAAGGGGCTATCACAGCAGGGTGTTGCGGTTGTGTCTTGTGCCTGCCCTGTCAGCAATTCAAATTCCTGGGTTTAGAAAACAAATGTGAAGTTCCTGAGCTGACAGCTGGCTCATCGAAGGGAGTGCTCTCTGATTTGAAAGGGATTGTGATGTTATGTCATTAGCGTGAATATGGATTTAGTTCATGTGGATCTGTTCTCATCCCACCTACTAGGAATTTGTGGATTTTGTGGTAAGAATATGTGCTACTTTAAAGTATCAGTTGATGTATCTTTACCCTCCCCTTCCTATGTTGCCCAAGGTCCTTTGCAAGCTGAAACTGTAGGCGGTCAAGGCCACTCTAGTTGTCCGAGATTGGCAAAAAAGTGCTTGGCACGCAGAGTTGGGCAACATAGCAATAGATTGTCCATGTTTAATGGCATCTGCTGTCGCAGGGGCATTTGTGCTATCCCAGTTATGGACTCTCTGCCTGAGGTCTTCTTTTTAAACCTGCGGCCTTGAATGAAAATAGGCCAGGGAGTACCACAGATACCAGTGAACCTTGTTTTGCTTTATGAGGAGGCTACTATACCTTCTGATTGCACGACCCACGGAGAGAGAGAGAGGCTCCACCCTCTGGGAGGAAACACAAAACTGAACAGAGGTTAAAAGCCCCACCCCTTTCTCCCTATCTCAGTTCTTTGTGTTCCCTCCCTGGGAACCATGGGACAGTTAAGCTGCAGCCTGTTTATTTTGTTAGATTGTTATTTTCAGCTACATGAGACCCTGGAGAAGCCCGCTGAGCCTGGAATCTTTCATTTTTGGGTGTAGTTTACAGGCGGCAGAGGAGAACCATATAGTATTTTTTTTCTGACACCACACCACACGCTATCCCTTTAAAACCACATCTGCCATTCACACTTGGGCACAGGAGAGTTTTTTATTTTTTATCACCTGATCTACAAGGATCCTCTGAATCCACCCGACGTTCCTAGGTCTCCTCTTTGTTTCTGCCATTTTTTTTTTTTTAATTACTGGGGGTGCTTCCGCTGACCGGCGGTGCGCTGACGCCACTTCCGGATGCGGTTTTTGTTGCTTGTGGGCGACCTGGAGGTGTAAGAGCTTCCCTGGCTTTCGGAACAAGAGGAGACATGGGTGCGGTGGCAAATACAGCGACCGCGGCAGCAAGGGCAGCACAGCAACAGTCCAGCAGCCAACAGTGGCCCAACAGAGTCTTGAAGTGCAGGTAATCGTTCTTCTGATCCTCACACCTCATGCAAAATGCCTCAGGAAAAAGCGGTAAAGTATAAATCCTGATGTATTTTTGTATATATTGCATCCTAGTATAGGGGTATGTATGCTAAACATTGTTATTTTAATTGTCCATTAGCCTAGTTCACCTAAAGTAAAGGACAAGAATAGAGACAAAGGAGAAGCCTAAGGATCCTAAACCTACTAGGCTCTGTGAATCTTGCAGTGTTATACTTCTGGATACCTGGCAGAAGTCTGTATGCCAGACATGCCTTAACTTAAAAGCGGGAGAGCTATGGACAGAGAGATCCTAGCTATGAGGAACGATGTTGCTTTATTGTTTGACACTCCTGGAGCAGCTCCTGGCGTACTCACTGCTGACGTACGTACAGTTAGGACCCTCCAATCTATGCACTAAATCTCTAATTTCCCTAGTCGCATCTATACTTGCCGTTATTCTACAGGATAAGGGCTCCAGGGGGGCCTCTACTTCCTCTGAAGCAATACCGGAAGTGTTGGCAGGATTATTGCATGATGTCTATGGAACATGGGGAATTAAGTGTGAGGACAAACCTTTATCTATACAGGACACAATGTATAAAAGATTTTTAGAAAAAAAGTTATTTTCCCATTCACTCAGCTCTTGAAGAATAACGAACATTTTCATGCCCAACTCGCTAAAAAAATTTTCCCTCTGGGACATGGAGCCATGGAGCAAGTGTCCAAAATTGGATGCTCCATTGGGTCAGATGTCCAGAGCAGCGGATATAAGCTTTGAGGCTATGGAGGCACTCCTATGGATCGTAGGATTGAAGGCATTCTAAAAAAGGCTTGGGATGCAGCCTCCTTTACCTTTAGACCGACTCTGACATCTGACGTTGTTGCCAGGAGCATGGAAATATGGCTCAATAGCCTGAAAGGTTTTTTGGAGGACAACACTCCTAAGGGGAGTATTCTACTACTTTACCTACCCTTTTTAAAGCAGTTTCCTCCATACCGATTGCTTTGGAAGAAGCTATTAGAGCCATGGCCAAATCTACGGCCTTATTAGCTTGTGCCAGAGTCATGTCTCGGTTAGAGGCAAGATGGCTCTAAGATAGTTTAAGGTTAAACAAAGCGAGCAAAAAAAAAAAAATGGGCACAGACTAGGCCTCAGAAAAGGGTTAATTTGCTTGGTACACCCCAAGAGGGCCCCCAAATCTCAGTCTGGACCGAGACTACTCAGTAGGGGGGAGGCTCGGCATATTTGTAGCTGCCTGTCGAGAATCTGTTTGTGCTATATACACTGAAAAGGGGATACAGATTTAAAATTTTCATCAATCCTCAATCTCGTTTTCTGCTAACCAGATTACCTAGAGATCCCAGAATGAGGAAAGCCTTTCCGTATTGTTATACAGGAGTTGATTCACAAAAATGTGATATAAACGTTCCCGCCTCACGAAGCGGGGATTCTATTCTCCACCAGGAAAATACTGGATGATCTGTCATTACCAGAGCCCTGCCCTTCGGTCTGTCCCCAAGAATGTTTACAAAAATGTTAGCAGAACCAATGGCACACATCAGACACCTCAGAAGGAATTACAATTATTCAATACCTGGATGATCTTTTGCTCCTAAACAAGTCAGAAGTGGCACTGCTAACAGACTTAGAAAGGACACTTTTTCTGAAAGCCTTGGGCTGGGTGGTCAACCTAGAGAAGTCAAATCTAGTGCCCAGTTGTTTTTGCAAATTCCTCGGATACAATATAAACTGTATCCTTCAGAGGGTTATGCTTCCACAGGAAAAAATACAGAGAATCATAGCAATGTCTCAAGAGTTTAAAGGTTGTTCGCAGGTTTCTCTCAGTGAAATCATAACCTTGCTTGACTGTGGCGATTCCGGCAGCGCAATGGGCTCAACTACATATGAGACGCTTTCAGAGTTTTCTGCTTTCTCGGTGGGACAGGGCCCCAGACTCACTGGATCAGTTAATTCTAATAGAGAAAAATGTGTTAGAAAGTCTCCATTGGTGGCCAGATCCATAGATACTAAAAAGAGGACGACAGTGGAAGCAAAGGAACCCAGTAATTATAACTACAGATACCAGTTCCTGGGGTTGGGGGGCCCACTTGGATAGTCAGAATGTCCAGGGGAGATGGGCACCAAACCTTGCACACCGATCTTCCAATTTCAGGGAATTAATGGCAGTCAAGCCGGGGCTGGATCATTTTTTTTTCAGGTAACCTTGGGCAGAGATGTACAGATCCGCTACGACAATACTTCCACAGTGGCATACATGAATCATCAGAGCAGGACCAGATGCCTGGCACTGATCTCTCCAATGCAATTCTGTTTCTGTCCAATCTATTTCTGCAGTTTATTTGAAGGGTGCCCTGAACACGGTCGCAGATTTTCTCATCCGGGTCAGGGTTCAACAGGCCAAGTAGTGTGTAAACCAGGAAGTAATCCTCCAAATTGTGACAATATGGGTCCTCCACCAGATGCATCTTTTTGCCACCTCAAGCAATTCAATTCAAAATGTGAGCTGTTTTATTATCTGACAAGGGAGGAGGGTTGCATTAGCAGTGGATGCCCTGGCTCATCCCTGGAATTATCACCTAGCTTATGCCTTCCCTCCTTTTAGAATACTGCCACAAGTGATCCGGAAGATAGCGTGTTCTGGCCAAGAAGAATCTGGTTCTTCGAGCTGAAAAGGAAGGTGAAGAAGGGGCCATGGCATTTACCAGGTATTCTGAATTTAGTTCATCAGGGTCCCATTCTGTTTCCAGAACCGGAAAGACTTCAACTGACAGCATGGATCTTGAGGGGACCATCTTAAAAAGAAAGGGCTGTTCGAAGAGCATGATTGAAAATCTGTTAGCCAGTTGTACATTGACCAGGAGACGCATTTATGTAAGGTTTGGAAATGGTTTTCTTCATTTTGTGAAGGTAACAAATTGAAGGAAGAAGGAATACCGGCAGGTCTTAAATTCCTGCAGGAAGGGTTGGAGAAGGGACTTGGCAGTAAGTACACTGCAAACACAGACTGAGGTGGGGGAAAGGGGTGGGGCTTTTAACCTCTGTTAAGTTTTGTGTTTCCTTTCAGGGGGTGGGGTCTCTCTCTCTGTGAGTCGTGCTGAAGGATTCGTAGAAAAAACATTACTGTTACCTCTCACTTGAGCAAGTGGCCAGTGGCAAGTTAAACACATGTTTGGGATAGGGAGATGGTATCCAGTTTTGCCATGCTCCAGTCAACATTCTGGAGCATGGCAACGCAGGCACTTTTTGCTCTGTCAACTGATGTCACAAGGGCAGTAGACCCTGGCCCTCCAAGCTCTCCCTGTTTTCTGTCCTATCTGTCACCAGTGGGGGACTGTTTTGTCTCCAGGGACAACAGGAAGGTAATGGCCTTCATTCTCAGGGTAGGGGACCTTACAGGCCTTGGGATTGGATTCTCTAGTCCTGCTTTGGAAGGGGCTCAGCCTAGTGTATGTGTTTCATCCTCTTCTTCTTATGCAAGGTCAGGTTTGAGGGTGTCCTTACCATATTAGTGGCCCCATACTGGCCAAGAACCTAGTAACATAGTATGTAAGGCTGTGTAAAGACTTAAGTCCATCAAGATCAGCCTGTAAATAAAAGAAAATATAATTTCAGTGGTCTAGTAGCTATAGATGAAATGAGAGAATCCAGGGCACTTTTGAACTACATTCCCTAGCAGAGAGTTCCAAAGTCTCACTGCTCTTACAGAGAAGAATACCCTCCTATGTCAGTGGAGGAAGCACCTTTCCTATAGCCTTAGTGGATGCCGCTGGGTTAGGTTACATTCTGGGGTATAAATAAATCGTAGGACAGATCTTTTTGTATTGACTTTGGATATACATAGTTATTGGATCACCCCTCGGGTGTCTTTTGCGTCCAAACTAAATAAATCTATACATGACAATCTTTCAGGGTACACAATATTCATATGGGGTCTAACCAGTGATTTACAGAGGGGTAAAATTATGCTCTTGTTATGGGCCTCTTGATGCACCCCATGATCCTGTTTGACTTGGCAGCTTCTTCCTGGCATTGGACACTACAGTTAAGTTTGTTTTTAACTAAAACCCCTACGTTAGTTTCCATTTTAGTTTTACATTTCCTTGTTTAGTGTGTAATCATGGCACAAATTGCCCCTTCCCATGTGCGTAGCCTTACAGTTATCTGTATTAAATTTAATTTGCCATTGTACTGCACATGCTTACAATTTGTCTAAATCAGTTTGTGGCTGCAAGTTGTCCTATTTTGTTTTAATAACTTTACACAGCTTTGTGTAATATGTTGATGTGTAAGCCATTCCCAGTGTAATAAATTAGTACGATACACAGACATAATCAGCAGTGGGCTATCAATGGTTTTCTAGGTCCATCTTATGTACATAGTTTGATTGCTGGCTTTGACAGCTACAGTAGCTCGGCTACAGTAGGTAAAAGGGGGTCGTCTCTGGCTGCCATATGCATGCTACATTTTGGGGCGTTGCCAGACCCTCCAAGTCTTTGGGTTGCAATCATTTCTTATTGTACTCACTATCGGAGTTGGTAGTACTTTTTTTGATGAGAGATTGTGGTCCCTCCCTCTGCCCAGCCCAGGAGAGCAACTGAATGTATAGACATGGAGGGGACCTTGACATTCTATTTGTACAGAACAAAGGATTTTAGATGAACATTCTGTGGCATCTGCCCTGGGCTACAGTGGTCTTGAATTCATACTACAAAAATTCAACAAAACTGACATCCTGGCATTCGCTAATATAATTTTTGGCTGTAACATTTTGCAAATGGCCTTTTAGTTGAAGTTGTTGGTGTAGCTGATCATGTTGTTTTAATGTTCGCTTTTGAGGGGTATAGTTTTGATTATCAGGTTCATGCTGTTGCCTTTTTAGTCTGCTTTCTTAGCGTGCTGCTAGTTTCTCCCTGCGCTCCGGAATAAGACCCGTTTTGTGAAATTACTGCATTCTGTTGGTAGTAAATTTTATGCTGCTTGGGAAACTATTTATCCTGTATTTTAGCTTATTATATATATTTTAATATTTTAGGTATAGATTTGTGCAGAATGACATGCAAACTCGTGCAAAGCATACCGAACAACCTATGTCCACCAGTGATGCCATTCTGAATTGTCCAGCCTGCATGACCATGCTTTGCTTGGATTGCCAAAGGTTAGTTGTTGATGTATTTCTCTACAGTTCAATAATTATGTTGAATCTCACTTCGTGTAACTTACTGTTCTTATCAATACCACCTCTTTGAATCGCGCTAAATAGCATTGCTGGGAACCAGGGTAACCGTTTACAGTGGGATAAATTATATTTTGTGTCAGCCAGCACAGAAAAGTAATCCCACATCCTATTGCCGAAACAAAAAAACACTGTGCCTATTCACCTGTATACACCAATATCCGTTTCTTGAGGGTTTTTTGGGGGTCTCTTCCCATTGGGGGGTCCCAAAGTGCCGGTTCTCTCTCTCTGATAGATAAGTCTAAAATTAGTGAATTAACAGTTACATTTTATTCTCTCATTCCTGTACAATACATATATACACAAGCAATTTGTACAATAAATCGTAAAGTCCTTTTTGTTTGTGGGTTTGATTACCTCGTTTGTAACAATCCACTGGAGTTTGTAGCATGTAAGGTACCCTTGTTTGTAGCAAGTGTCTTTTGGTATGGACGCGTTTCGCCCTTAGGCTTCTTCAGTGTACCGTATTGTACAGGAATGAGAGAATAAAATGTAACTGTTAATTCACCAAATTTAGACTTATCTATCAGAGAGAGAACTGGCGCTTTGGGACCCCCGAAAACCGGATAGGTGTTCACGCACCAATCCAACGGGAAGGAACCCAAAAAATACCCTTAAGAAACTAATTAACCACGCTGACAGAGATCAGAGGTGGCAGACCTCATCTGGTATCCCATATACACAAGGACAACACTCCCATCTCCCCTTTCCCTACCCTCCTCCTTCCCTACTCTTGAAAACCAAACTTTACACCAACATCCACTAAATCTAAAATGATAAATCATCAAAAGACAACTTTATGAGGTTTTCAATAGAATGCAAAGGATTATTTCTCCCTTCGTCCCTCAGGACAGCCACAGAAAGAGCGAGCCCCCCCCCCCCATCCCCATAGAGGAAAAACAGGGCGCCATTTCCTACTCACGCGTGCGTGGTAAAGACTGTCCTCTTCTCGCTGTCTGTAAGCGCCCTCACGGGCGACCCTTTTCTTCAGCTTTCACTCATTTTCACTTGGCTCTGACATCCTTGTTCCCCTTGTGTCTTTCAGACCGCGGAATTCGGCGGCTTCTCCCGGCCCAGTGTAGCGCCCGGTCCTCCCATAAAAAATCACTCCCACTTCCCAGCGGGTCATTGGGGCATCCAGGGTTGCTTTATAGCGTCAATCCCTACTGGCATATTGTGCCCAATAATCACCATATGGAGGCATCTCGGGATATTGTGAACGGGGTTCCTTCGGGACAAGCCCGTCTGTGTGTAGCTTGTGGGGTCTTACCTAGCAGCGGTGACAATGCACGGGTCTGCGTTCCTTGTGCGCTAGCTGGCCTTCCCACCTCTTCTGAGGCTGGGCCTGCACCCCGCCTCACTTCACCTACTCCCCCAAGCCTGAGCCTAACCCCTAATACCAGCGGGGAGTCTCATCCTGATTTTGCCACTAGACTGGCTAGTGTTGAAAACTTGATTGCTGGCTCCTTAGCGCGTAAGGCCTCTGCCAAGAGGCGGCATTTGAATCCTGAATCGACTTTTTCCTATAGAATCCGATGATTTATTGCTTTCTTATGCTCATCCCCTCTCAGAAGAAGGGGAACTGTTCTCTGACTCATGATCATACGATGACGAGTCCAGGGGACAGGAGGAGTCTGGCTCTGATCATTGGTCTTCAGATGACATTGATAGACTTCTGGCTCAGATCTTTGATGTATTATCCCTGTCTCCCCCTGCCGCGGCTCCCAGGCAAAAGGGTGATTTGTTCCACACCGCTAGGGCGCGTTTGGAATTTCCAGAACAAACCCATTTCAATAGTCTCGTACTGAAGGAATGGGAACATCCCAGTAAGCTTCATGGGGTTCCTAAAAGCGTGGATAAGAAATATCCATTCACCGCTGACTTGGTCAAGTGCTGGACATCGCCTCCCGAGGTCGATGCCCCAATTTTGAGTCTAATACCTCTGTTATGCATTCCCCCGACACTACTATGCTGCGGGATTCTGAGGACCGGCGTGTTGACCAATTGGCATGCCACGCCTTTGCGTTTGGGGGAGCGACGCTCCGCCCGGTTTGCGCCTTAGCCATTACATCAGTGGCGCTCAGGAATGTGCTTAGGAACGCTCTTGAAGGCGCGGATGAATTGCCCTCTGATGCCGCCGACGCTCTGTCCACCTGTGAAACTTTTGTTAACTTTATCCTATCTGCATCGGACGATGCTATTAAGCTCTTCTGCTCTGTTAAGATCCTCTGCTCTGGTGGTAGCCATACGCCGCGCGGTCTGGTTGCGCCAGTGGACCGCTGATAATGCTGCCAAGAAGGCCCTTACGGGGCTACCTTTTAAGGGGCTGCGCCTGTTTGGGGAGAGGTTAGACATCTTCGCCAAGGGTGGCAAGCTGCCCCAGCGCAAGCGACAAACTCTGCCTTTTCGTGGCCCAAGCTCCCTATCGACCCCCTACCGTGGGGCTAAGCAAGGCAGAGGAGTGTCCTTCGCTGGATCTCGCGCAGATTCCTGGAACAAGAACAGAGGACGTCGCCCCGGTTCCTCCTGGGCTCCCAAGGCCCCTCCCAAGACCCCCCAGGCATGAAGGGGCGCCCTCGTCCGTCAGGGTGGGGGGACGTCTGCAGCATTTCGAGCACGTCTGGAGACGCCACGTCTCAGACCGGTGGATTCAGGAGGTAGTGTCCTCCGGTTACAAGATAGAATTTGCTGTACGGCCCCCTACCAGGTTCGTTGGGTCCCAGATCCCACAGGACCCTGCCTCAGCTCGGGTCTTAATGCTGGCTGTGCAGGACCTTCTGGATCTAGGGGTCATTTGCAAGGTCCCCTTAAGAAACAGGGGCAGGGGGTTTTATTCCAACCCTTTCACAGTACCCAAAAAGGACGGTTCAGTCAGGCCCATTCTGGATTTAAAAATCCTCAACAAATTTGTCAAACAAACATTTTCGTATGGAGACCCTGCGCTCGGCCATTGCCTCTCTGCGCCCGGGGGACTTCATGACATCCGTAGACATCAAGGATGCTTACCTTCACGTTCCGGTGTTTCCAGGACACCAGCGGTTTCTCAGATTTGCCCTGCTGGATCAGCATTACCAATTTGTGGCCTTGCCTTTCGGCCTTACGTCGGCTCCCAGTGTGTTCACCAAGGTGCTAGCAGGGGTGATGTCACGGTTACGGCTACAGGGCATACGCGTGCTGCCATACCTGGACGACATACTCATCACCTCTCAGTCTCTGCGTCAGGCAGAGGTGGACACTCGGTTGGTAGTGTCCACCCTGGAGTCCTTCGGCTGGGTGATCAATTACCCCAAGTCCTCTCTGTCCCCCTCCTCGGTGACCCCCTTCCTGGGGATGATTCTGGATACAGTTCAGTCAAGGATATTCCTTCCTCATCAGAAGGTGGAAGCTCTGACAGTGCAGGCAAGGTCCCTGCTCTCGAGCCCTCATCCCTTCATCCGGCAGGGAATGCAGTTGGTGGGCCTGATGGTGGCAAGCTTCGAGGCGGTGCCCTTTGCCCAGTTTCATTTGAGAACTCTGCAGCTTCACCTTCTGTCAGTATGGAACAAGAACCCAGCGTCCTTGGACGAGGTCTGGGTGCTCCCTCCCTCTGTCAGACAATCTCTTGCGTGGTGGCTGGACCACGGGAACTTGACGAGGGGCAGATCATTCCTGGCCTCTTCCTGGGAGACGATCACAACGGATGCCAGTCTCTCGGGTTGGGGGGGATTCTGGAAGTCCCTGCGTTTTCAGGGGAGGTGGGGTCCTCAGGAGGCCCATCTACTTATTAATGTCCTGGAACTCAGAGCAGTCAGATGCTGGAACGTTTGACCCATCACCTGAGGGGTCTGGCGGTTCAGATACGCTCCGGACAACAGAATGGCAGTTGCCTACATCAACCATCAGGGAGGGACCCGGAGCAAGGGGGTTCTCCAGGAAGTATCTCTGATTCTAACATGGGCAGAGGCCAATGTCCAATGCATCTCAGCAGTCTACATCCCGGGGGCGGAGAACCTGCTGGCAGATGCTCTGAGCAGGGGGTCGTCCCGTCAGGGGGAGTGGTCCCTCTGCAACAGGGTATTCCAGTCCCTGTGTCACCGTTGGGGTGTGCCAGATGTTGATCTGTTTGCGTCCCGTCACAATCACAAGCTCCCGAGCTTTGTATCTCTGTCTCGGGATCCTCTGGCTCTGGCCACGGATGCCCTGTCCATGTCTTGGAGGGAGTTTCGACTCCTGTATGTGTTTCCACCGTTTCCCCTTCTGGGCAGAGTTCTGCGCAAGATTGCTCTGGAAGGGGTACCCGCGATCCTGGTGGCCCCAAGGTGGCCAAGAAGAGTATGGTTCGCAGACGTGGTTCAAATGGCAGTAGATCAGTAAGATCTACCAAGGTTACCGGATCTTCTAACTCAGGGGGCTCTACGCCATCCCAATTTACTAACGCTGGCTTTGACGGCTTGGCTATTGAGACCTCCATCATGATGGAGAAGGGTTTGTCTGCATCTGTAGTAGCTACTATGGTGCAAGCCAGAAAAAAACTTTTTCTGCCATCTATTATATAGTATGGTGCTCTTACATTGACTGGTGTGAGTCCAGGTCTCTTCCCTGTCGGGAATTCTTAGTCTCTAGGGTGCTGGAGTTTTTACAACATGGTCTAGATCTAGGTCTCAAGCTTAGTACTCTGAAGGGTCAGGTTTCGGCCCTGTCTATCTTCTTTCAGAAGTCCTTTGCCCAGCATCCTCTGATCAAGACTTTCTTTCAGGGGGTCACTCTCCCCCTCGCAAACCCATGGTACCTGTTTGGGATTTAAACTTGGTTTTATCTGCCCTGCAGGGTCCTCCCTTTGAACCTATTCAGGAGGCTGCTCTCGCTGTTCTCACGCTGTATCACTTCTGTTAGGTGTGTGTCTGAGTTGGCTGCTTTATCTATTCAGCCTCCCTACTATGAGAGACACCAGGATAAGGTGGTGTTCCGCTTCAAGCCAGACTTTCTGCCTAAAGTGGTGTCTGCTTTTCATTTGAATCAGGATATTGTCCTTCCTTCTTTGTGCCCTAATCCTAGTAACCCCAAGGAGAGGGTTTTGCATTCCTTGGATGTGGTTAGGTGCGTCAAGTATTACCTAGTTATCACTAAGGCTTTCAGGAAGACTGATGTTCTCTTTGTTGTGCCTCATGGGCCTAGGAAGGGTTTGGCTCCTGCCAAGTCTACCATCAGTAAATGGATTCATCAGGCTGTGGTTCAGGCCTATTCTACTAAGGGGAAGACTCCCCCTTTCCGTCTTACTGCTCATTCTACTCGGGCTGTTGGGACTTCTTGGGCTTTCCAGCACCAGGCCTCTGTTGAACAAGTTTGCAAGGCCGCTACTTGGTCTTCGGTTCATACCTTTACAAAGTTTTGAAGGTTGATGTTAGGGCCTCAGCTGATGCTGTTTTTGGCCGCAAGGTTTTGCAGGCGGCAGTAGTTTAAACTGCTTGCTGTTGCCTTTTCTGTTGGGGATCCCACCCTGCTTTATGGACACTGCTATTGGATGTCCCATGTGTAAGTATTATAGATGGAGCAGGACGTGCTGTATGCTTAGAATAATAAAATTCTGTGAAATACTCACCTGTAGAATTGGTATTATACGCATACAGCACGTCCTGCTCCACCCCACCCTGGTTTCACTTTGTTCTGGATCCCCTGTTTGGTGATTGTTATCATTGTTTTTTGTTGCCAGTTTCTGGGTGGTTAGTTTCTCCCGGCTTCTCCTTTTCACTGCTTTTCAATGCTGGGGATTTGTGGGAGGTCCTCCGGTATATGTAGGGCCAGGAGGAGCTTGTTTTTACATGTCTGCAGTGCACAGCGCCCTCAGGCGGAGGATTACCCATGTGTAAGTATTATAGATGGAGCAGGACGTGCTGTATGCGTATAATACCAATTCTACAGGTGAGTATTTCACAGAATTGTATTTTTGTATCCTGATTGCCCTGCTAACGTGCACCTCCCAGGTAAGTTATAAAATGGTCTGAGCGGCTGCCACCCCTCCTTTGTTTCTTTTGAATTTGTGCAAGCACATGGTGTGTGGGGTCTAGGCTGTATTGCAAGGTCTTTGACCCTTCCACCCCATGGCTTGCACTTGAGGTTTAGGGCAACCTCAGGTAAGCCTGCTCCCAATTTATCTATTGCATTGTATGTCCCATATGGGGCTCTCAGAGATTAGAGTTAGGACTGCACCTCACAGAGACACCTTGGCGTGGTGGTGCAGCTTAAGCTACTTCTGCAGATGTGTGTGACCGAGCCCTCTGTTTATAACCAAGTTTAGAGACAGGTTGGTCTGCAAGCTAACAGGGTTGAGTGCTGTGGCTCCTTTAAGACTTTTGTATCCTGATTGCCCTGCTAACATGCACCTCCCAGGTTAGTTATAAAATGTTCTGAGCGGCTTCCACCCCTCCTTTGTTTCTCCCCTAGAAGGAGCTTAATTTACATTTTTTTTTTCTCACACCCCAGGAGACCCTGGGGAGGTGCTTACCAACTGCTTTAGCACTACAATACTGGGCAGGACACCAGAATTCTTCACGGTTAGAAGGTTAGGAAGGATGGGCATTAGCTCAAGCTGCATCTCTGGGACGCTGTCCGTGATGTCTTCCTGGCCAGGAGGTCACTTCTGTCTGGAACCACGTGCATTACAGACAAACTTCCTTACCAGAGATGGGCTGAGGCAGGCTTTGTGTGTTAGGAGACACAGCCAGAACAGCAGCAGCAGGGGCTGTGTTCCTTGCCAGGATGCCCCATCAGAAAATGAAGGTGAGGTGGGACACCCTTGTCTAATCTATCCACCCCCCTTGCCACTAGCTGTAACCCAACAAGGTGATCCCTTTATCACACCTTGGGTTTCCACACTGTGGGCTGAGGCAGGCTTTGTGTGTTAGGAGACACAGCCAGAACAGCAGCAGCAGGGGGCTGTGTTCCTAGCCAGGATGCCTGGCATCCGAAAATATTGAAAGCTACCAGTTGGACCTTCAGTCATAGAAACACACTCCGCAAGTAGAAAAGGGTCAAGCAAGAATTCAAAGCATATATTAATGAGGATATACTAGTAGAAGATTGTGAGAATGTAGAATCCTTGTGGGTAGAAGTGTGGGGCAATGTAAACAATGTTAAAATACATGTTGGGGTAATCTATAGACCCTCAAACGTAACTGAGTAAATAGAGGGTCAGCTGCAAGAACAGATAGGGCGGGCGTCACAGGCTGGTACAGTGGTGGTGATGGGCGAAGTACCCAGATATCGACTGGAGACATGGTTCTACCTCTACTACAAAAGGTAGAGCATTCCTCCGCTTGCTACAAGATAACTATATGAATTAGTTTGTGGAGGCACCTACTGGGGTGATGCTGTTTTGGATCTGGTTATCTCAAATGATGATGACCTTATAGGGATGGTAACGGTCCATGAAAATCTTGGTAACAGTGACCACAATGTAGTTGTATTCAACATAAGCTGGAAGAAAGATTTTCTGCCTGGGAGGGCAAAAACACAGAATTTTAGGAAGGCCAACTTCCCCAGGCTCAGAGCTGCACGCCAGACAAATGTCAAATGGGAGTGCTTTAAATCACTTGAGTACCAACATTGCAAAATGTATTCCTATGGTTAACAAATATAAGCGGCTGAAATTAAACCCCTTATGGCTGACACCTGTGGTTAAAAGGGCAATAAAGAACAAGAAGAGGGTATTTAAAAATTACAAGGCTGAGCTTTCAGCTGTAAAAGTATAAATAATTAAATTAAGCATGTACGAAAGGAATAATGATGGCAAAAGCACAAAATAAAAAAGATGTGGCCAAAGAAAGCAAAAATACTCTAAATGCATTTTTTTTTATAAATTCTTTATTTATTCAGGTTTTCAAACATAACACAAATCCAGTCAATGACAGGTGTTAAAGTAACACGTCGATCGTCTTTGTAACAATGTAATAATAAAGAAGAAACCATACACATTTAGTCTTATTATTTTCTTTCCCGTCGAACGGATGAATCGATAGAGTCATGTAAACTCAAGCTTATTTTGACCGTCCGACTGTACCAATCCAAAGCAATCGACGACAGGGGTAAGTAAAAGTTCCAATGGTGGACTTGAATACACAAAACGGGAGGGAAAAGGAGAGGAGAGGGTGGGGGAGGAAGGGGGCCGGGATGCCAGAGGGGAGGGGGGAGAGCCCTCACCCCAGGCACAACAATTCTTTACTCTCTGGCGACTCGGTAAAGGTCATCCAGCTATACCAGGTAGCCGCAAATTTCTCATAGGTACCATCTCGGGAGGACATAACGTTTTCGAATCTCATAATATCGTTAACTCTCTGGCACCAGCTGCTAATAGAGGGGGGCTCCTTGCTCTTCCATACCTGCGGGATGCCAGCTTTAGCTGCGTTAAGTAGATGTCGAATCACAGATTTACGGTACCTCTTTGTGGGCATCTCCGACATATGAAGGAGGCAAAGGGCGGGGTCGTCTGGGATTGGTATGCCTGACACCTTTTCTGTGACCTGTCTAATCAGGCTCCAGTAGTTCTTCAGTTTGTTACAGGACCAGAAAGTGTGCAGTAGGTCGCCCCTCTCCTCACCGCATCTCCAACAATTTGGAGGGACATCTGGGAACCATCTGTTCAGGTCTGTGGGGACTCTGTACCATCTGGTAAGTAGTTTGTACCCGCACTCTTGGTAGCGGGTACAAATTGAGGTCTTGTGTGGGGACGTCAGTACTGCTGTGCGTTGCTTGTGGGTCCACACCACCCCCAAGTCTTTTTCCCATTTGTCCAGAAACGGCGGAACCTCTGCATCAGGGGGGGCAGCCAGCAACTTGTATATCCTCGAGAGCGCATGCTTTACTGTCTCCCTGCTTTGGCACAGCTCCTCAAAACTAGTGAGCTGACGCCTGCCCATTCTGTGTTCCAGCAAGGAGGCCAGAAAGTATTTGAGCTGTATACATTGCCAAGTGGACCATCTAGGGATCTCGGCTCTCCGAGCCAGTTCGTTAAGATCTGCCCATCCACTGTCTGAGAAAAATTGATCCACCCTATACACCTTTGATTTGATCCAGGTCTGTGCTATGCGGCCTTTGCATCCCGGGGTAAAATGTGGATTGCCCAGGACCGGGTATAGGGGGGAGGGGGAGGGAGAAATCCCTTGGCGCTGAAACATTGTCCTACACACCCCAAGCCTGGGCCCTATTGTGGGGTGTTGCCTCCCCAGTTTGTCCCCTTCACTTGCCAGCCAGGGCGCCCCTTCGATCGGTATTTCTAAACAACTCTGTTCCAGACCCACCCACTGTTTGTTCTGTCCATGGACACACCAGTCAACCACTCTACAAAGGTGTGTTGCAGAGTGGTATAACATAGGGTCCGGGACCCCTACACCCCCCTGTTCCTTCGTCCTGGTTAGGATCGCTCCCCTCAGCCTTGGTTTTTTCCCTGCCCAGATGAAGTTCGTGAAAATCGAGCGGATTTTCTGAAAGAAGGAGCGTGGGATAGCCACTGGCAGAGCTTGCAGTAGATAGAGCAGTCGGGGGAGTAAGGTCATTTTAACTGCATTACACCTCCCGAACCACGAGAGCTTCCCTTTGCTCAAAATTGTCTCAAATTTCCTTAATAGTGGGGGGAAATTAAGCGCATATATTTTTGAGAGATCGCTACTGATGTTTGTCCCCAGGTATTTTACACTCTCTTTGGCCCAGCGGAATGGAAAGGAATTTGTAATCGTCTCAAATCTTTGTGAGGGAATGTTAACATTAAGTGCCTCGGACTTCTGAAAATTAATTTTGTAACCAGAAAGGACCCCGTATTCCCTAAGCTCCCTCATGAGGTTGGGCAGTGAAACCTCGGGGCAAGTCAGGAAAAAGATTAAATCATCGGCGTATGCCGCCACCTTTATATTGTCCGGAAGTGTTTCCCACCCCCCTGACGTCCGGGTTATCGCGCTCCCTGCACAAGAAGGGCTCTAGCGCCAGAATAAAGATCAGTGGCGACAAGGGGCAGCCCTGCCTCGTTCCATTCGAGATCTCGAAGGGTCCCGACGAGTAGCCGTTTACTCTCACCGACGCCAAGGGGGAGCCATACAGACTCCCGATCCAGTTCAACATGTTCGGTCCTAAACCGATATGTCTAAGCACTGCCCTCATGAATTGCCAATTTACTCTGTCGAAGGCTTTCTCGGCGTCGGTAGAGAGCAACAGGGTGGGAACGTCTCGCCTCCGCGCCAGGTGAATCAGATTCAACACCTTAATGGTGTTGTCTCTGGCCTCTCTGAGGGGCATAAAGCCCACCTGGTCAGGGAGTATCACTGAGTGCAGGTGCGGGGCAATCCGCAACGCCAGGATTTTAGCAAATAATTTGATGTCCGTGTTAAGTAACGAAATTGGTCTATAACTCGCGCACATGGAGGGGTCTTTATCCTCCTTGGTTATCACTGCGATGTGCGCCTTCAAAGTATCGTTGGGGAGGGGAGTCCCTTCTATAATGGAATTCATCATTAAGAGGAGCTTCGGGGCCAATTGGGGAAGCAATTTTTTATAGTATTGGATGTGCAGTCCATCTGGGCCAGGCGCCTTACCTGGGGCTGCGCTGGACACGGCATCCTGCAGTTCCAACATCGAGATCGGTCTTTCCAATTCTGAGATGACCTCCCTGGGGAGTTTGGGCATACCTGAGTTCTCAATATATTGAGTACATTTCTGCCCTAGAACATCGTCCAGGGAGGACGGAAGGTTGTAGAGGTCCTTATAGAATTTGCGAAAGACTTCTGCAATGTCTTCCACACGGTGTAGCATCCTTCCTCCAGGGTCCGACATCCTGGGCACAAAGGTCTTAGCTCTCTCTGCTCTCAGAGCCCTTGCCAGCATCTTACCACATTTGTCCCCAGATTCGTAGAAAGCCTGCCGACATCTAACCGCCTGGGCTTTCAATTTGTCACAGCAGACTGTCCTCAGTTTCTCCCTCAATACAGTAAGAGTTGACATGGCCGCAGCTGATAATGACTTTTTGTGCAACGCTTCCAGCCTCCCTATCTCTTTAAGGAGATTCATGGTGCATTTCAATTTCTCTTTTTTAACCCGTGCCCCTTGTGCTATCAGTGAGCCTCTGATAACGCACTTGTGGGCCTCCCAGAGTGTTCCAGGAGAGACCTCTGGCCCAGAATTCGTTTCAAAGTAATTTTTAAGATCCTTTTGAATTATTTCCAGCACACTTTGGTCCTCTAACAAGGAGTCATTCAGCTTCCAGGACCAGGTCCTGGGGGTGGGGATGGGATCTTCAATTGTAATGGTGATGGGTGCATGGTCGGACAAGGTGATGTTACCTATTGCAGTATCTTTTATTCTGGACAGGTGGGGATGCGGAATTAGGAACATGTCTATCCTAGAGTAGGAGCTATGCGGGTGTGAGAAGTAGGTGTAGTCTTTGGTACTCGGGTGTTGGATTCTCCAGGGATCCACCAATTGAAACAGGCTCAGAGTTTTCTTAAGCCTCTTCAACTTGGTGTAAGCAATGTGGGGTCCCCCCCTAGAGGTGTCCAATAGTGGGTCCAAAGCCAAATTAAAGTCCCCTCCTAGAATCAGTACCCCTGCACGGAAGTCTGTGAGGGTCTCCAGTAGGTTCTCTATAAAAGGGATCTGCCCCACATTTGGGGCGTATATGTTGGCTAGGGTGTACATTTCGGACTGTATCTTCCCTTTAACTATTAACCACCTGCCTTCCTCGTCTGCTTTGTAGTCCACGAGTTCCCAAATAAGGGATTTTGATATCACTATGCTGACTCCTCGGGACCTAGAATCAGGCGAGTAGCTGTGGTACGCCCTGGGGAAGAATCTATCTCCTAGTGAGGGTGGATTGGAAGCCTTAAAGTGTGTCTCCTGAAGGAAGCCTATCTGAGCTTTAAGGCCTTTCAGATTTCTTAGGATCAGCGACCTTTTTTCGGGATTGTTCATGCCTTTGGTATTGAGGGAAACAATTTTGGTACCTGTCATTTTGGCTCCTTCCCCAGGGATTCCAGCCACGCCCACCGCAAGAACCCAGGGGCACCTCTGCCTGAATAATCCGGGCCCTGTCCTCAGAGGGTTTGGGGTGAGAAAAAGGAAAGAGGGGGAGGGATGCGGGGGAAATCAAACACTTAACCAAGAAAAGGGGAGAGCAAACTATAACAAAATATAACAGAACTAAACAATCTCTAACAATCCTAAACGGAGAAAACAAAACCCGTCGGATCTCCATGCTCCCCGAGTTGACCCTAGCGGGGGAAAGGTGTCTGTCAGCACGGAGACGCGACTGGGACCTCCCTCTCCCGCACCAGGCCGGACGTCTGGGTTACGTTGCCGAGGCAACCAACCACACAATTATAGAGCAGCAAACCTAACTTATACACGAAGAATGGCCAGACATAGCAAATGTATTATTTGAACTCAATAACCAGATAGATCAGGACAGCCGGTCGGCCCCCCCCCCCCCCCCCCCCCCCGCGGAAAGCAGCCTCGGCAAACGGAAGGCAAGGCCCAGAGCGCCAGCACAGCCTGCAATGCGCTCCCGCAGGCCCGCCATCAGAATTGAGAAATGCCAAGGGTGACTCCGCAGGCAAGGGGGGACCGCCGCCAGGCCGCCCAACCAGTCAACCGCTCAAACCTCAACATCATAAGGTCTGGCGTGTCTTCTGCTGCGCCGCTGTCTTCCATGGTTTCTCGGGCCCGCAGGAGCGTCTCGGACAGCGCCCCTGGACCGGGGGGGAGGCACCATTTTCAACGCTAGCCAGTCCGGGACTTCAATCGGTTCGCATCCAAGGAAGGAGAACAGGTCAGGTAAGTCTCTCGGCGTTTTGAGCAGGAAAGTGGCTCCCTCTTTCCGGGTGATTAAATGAAAGGGATAGCCCCATCTATAGGACCCCCCCTGCTCGTTATCACATCTAGGAGTGGTCTCAGGATTCTTCGCATCATAAGAGTCCTTCTCGAGAGGTCTTGGAGGATCTGGACGTTAGCACCATCAAAGTCCACGTTTCCCCTTCTCCAGGCTCTACGAGCGATCTCTTCCTTCAGGGTGTATCTGTGGACCCTGCAAATCACATCTCTGGGCCTCGAGGGGTCAGGACTAGGGGGACCCAGAGCCCTATGGACTCTGTCCAACTCAATGGGGTGGCCAGATCTCTCTCAAGGACCGTATTGAGAATCACCGTCGTAATGTGATTCAGATCTTCGCCAGCGGATGCTTCCGGGATGCCCCTCAGGCGCAAATTATTCCTGCGACTTCTATTCTCAATGTCATCTATATGGAGCATCTGGGCTTGGATCAGAGATTCTTGCAGGTCGCACCGCGCCTCGAGCGCTTGGAGACGTTTTGCGACGGAGGGTGCTTCAGCTTCAAGGCCCGCCACTCTTCCTTCCACCTCTGTTATCTGTTTCTTGACTTCGCCCAACTCGCGTTTATGGGCCTCCTCGTATTTCGCTATTAAGGCCTCAATGTCGGCTCTGGAAGGCAAGCCCTTCAATAATGATATTGTCTCCAAATGGATATCCCTCTGGCATGCGGGCGCAGATGTGCGCGCGCTCTCAGGTCTCAGCAGAGCTGGGGGCGAACTTAGCAGCCTCTCCTCTGAGTGTGGTACCCAGGAGTCCAAGAGGGCTTCATCTGGCTCGGGGGAGAAACGTGGCCCGGGCGGCGACATCACGGTCGCGCTTGGTCCCGTCCCGGACCAGGAGATCTCCGGCGACGGCATAAGCGGGGAGACCGGGGAGCCCACCGGCCCCGCTCCGCTGGGGTGTACGATTATCTCTGGCTCCAGAGGCATTGGGTGACGGGGCCTAGGTTGCCGCTGTGGAAGACCATCTGAGGGGGTAGACTTTCTCTCAGACCGGACATCTGCCGTCGGGGTATGACTCCTCCCTGCACTCAGTCTGGGCAGGTATGCAAAGCGATCTAACCCTGCGCCCTTAGTCCTTTTCAGGGGGGTCCCTTGCTGGGGCTCTGGGGCGTACTCCAAATGTAGTGTGGATTGCTTGGCTGCAGGAGTCCTGTCAGTGTGGATGACCATGGTGGTGGGAGGGGTAGCCTGCAGCCCCTGTGGGGAGCCCTGGACTCGTGGCTGCATGGGACATAGCTGCAGTGGAGAGGTGCGTCCCACTGGATCCCCCCCTGCCCCCTCGTGAGTCATGCTCCTCTTCTCCTGTTTGCCCAGCCCAGGCAGCTCCTATCCCTCTGGGCAGTTCTGGTGAGGTCAGTCTAATGGTGGCCCCCCCAGCCCCGCGTGGCGCTCATCTTCATCCGCCATCTTGCTTTCTTGTTGCGCCCCTGAAGCCTCCGCGTCTCCAGCCTCCCCTCTGCGGTCCCCGGCAGGCAGCGCCGGAGCCCGTGCGTTTTCTTCTGGGCTCCGCGCTCGGCTAGTCATGCCTGCTGTGTCTGAAATGCAGGCTGCGCGCGGCTTCTCTCCTCTCCGGACCCGCCGCGCTGCCAGTGCGGCTCCCCGTCTGCGGCTGGTGACTCCGGGCTGCTCCCCCGCACCTCTTCTCTGGTGGCAGCGGTCTGGCTCCAGATGTCCATCCGTCGGGGGGATGCCGTCTCCTCCTCTGAGCCCCCGTCGCCCGGGGAAGCTCCGTCCCGGGCCGCCATCTTGCCGTCCCGTCCCGCTCCAGGTAGGGCGTCGCGACCGCCGGTCAGACGAAGTCGGGAGCCCTGTCTGCCCCCCTTTCCCTTCTTCAGGGTGGCTTCCTTTCCTGGTCAGTGGGCGCTGTAATCCACGTGGTTTGCCGCAAATGCTAAAGTTTTCCTGGCACAGGTGCGGGAGCTCGGGAAAGAGCTTCTTCACAGCACCATGCCTAGGACACGCCCCCCTAAATGCATTTTAAATATATACATTCAAAGAAAACTAAATTAGAACAGGTGGGTGCCCTATTTAATGATAATGGGGAAATAGTCACTGGGGATGAAAAGAAGGCAGAGCTGTCAAATTGATTCTTTAGCTCTGTGTACAGAAGAGAGAAGCAAGGAGCCAACACAGGAGATGTCACTGATAGCAATAACTCTAGCGATATCAACAGATGCACTGACCCTTTCTTTATCACATTTCAGACTTCTTTATGCGTTTCCTCCATTTCTACTCCTAGGTCAGGTACTCCTAGGAAGGTAGCCAACCATTCTGGTGGCTCCTCACTGGCCAAGGAGAAGCTGGTTCTCAGACATAGTAAGGATGTCGGTGGATGGGCGAACATTGGCGGCTCCCTGACGATCCAGATCTTCTCACATAGGGGTCCTTACGGCACCCCAATTTACAAGTTCTGGCTGTTGAAACCACCATCTTAACAGAAAAGGGTTTATCGGAAACAAACTTCTTCAAAAATTTACTATAGGGTTTAGCGTGTATTTATCGCCTGGTGTGAATCGAATGGTTTTGCTTGTAAGAAGTTTTCTGTCTCCAGAATTCTTGAATTTATACAGAAGGGTCTGGATGAGGGGCTTCAACTGAGTACTCTAAAGGGGCCGGTTTCTGCTTTATCCATCTTTTTTTCAAAAGCCCATTGCCAAGAATAAGCTTATTAGGTTCTTTTGCAGGGGGGTCACTCATGTGTGCCCTCCACATAAGCCTCTTCGGGACTTGATTTTGGTATTGTCTGCCCTGCAGGGCGCTCCCTTTGAACCGCTGGCAGAAAATTCTCTGTGCTTGATGACGCTTTTATTTTTCTAGTGGCAATTATTTTGGTACAATGAGTTTCTGAATTAGCAGCTTTATTGTTGCATAAGGACAAGGCCGTCTTCAATTTTAAGCAGGATTTTCTACCCAATTTGGTTTCTCTTTTTCATCTTAATAAAGAGGGGGTTTTGTCTGGCTCCAGTTTGCCATAAGAAGATGGTCCTTCATTCTAGTGTATGTAGTTAGAGCATTAAAATATTATAACTCTGCTACACAAGCCTTCCGTAAGTCGGAATCCTTATTTGTTATAGCTGAAGGGCCCCAGAAGGGTCTTCCACCAGCTAAATGTACCATCAGCCTATGGATTAGAAAGGCGGTAATAAGGGCCTATACCGTCAAGGGGAAGAATCCTCCTTTTCGGATTACAGCTCATTCTACTCATGCTATTGTAGCATCCTGGGCATTTCAGCACCAGGCCTTGGTGGGGACAGGTATGCAAAGTGGCTAATTGGTTTTTGGTTCATACATTTTACCAAGTTCTATAAGGTAGAAGTTGAAAGCTGTGAGGGCACCACTGGATAAACAAATATAAGAAAAAGGACAGGTGGGTGCACCTGGAAATCCACGATTACAACGTATTAGACCAAATATTTCTATTCTATATATACTTCTATAAGGTAGATTCAGCGGATGCCGTATTTGGTAGGAAGGTTTTACAGACAGTAGTAAGCCAAGTTGTTTTTTGATTTTTCAGTAGCTTACTCTTCATTAATTTGGGATCCCACCCTGAAGTTAAGGACACTGCTTTTGGAGGTCCCATTCTAAGAGGATATCAGATCTTCTAAAAGGATATCAGATCTTCTAACCAGCATACACCTTAGGGGCTCTGTCCTAATTTTTAGATTCTTCCTTAAATCGGAATCTCTGTTTTAAAGGATTTGGGAATGAAGATCTTTTTGTCTGTCAGTATACTTCCAAATGTCCTTTTTATGGATTTATTTACTGAGAAGGTCTTAGACTGCGGCTCTTCTAACCCCTCATACAGAATTTCTTTGGCCAGTCTAGTCACAAGCTGCTGTTTTGTTTCTTGTTGACTATTTCATCCATAGCCTCAAGCAATTGCTCTGTCTCTTCTGTGGCAAATAAATATCTTAGCTTTTTTGCAAGTTTACATGTGCCTTCTAGGGCTTCATTAACGGGACAGTCACTTTGAACAATGGCTGCCGGACCCTGTGTTTGCACCTGGCTCGAGACCCGTGCAGTGGTCAATATTCTACTCTCCCCCACTTCTTTTGGTCTTCTTATGGGGTGTACTATCTGGTGCTATTATCTGCCATCCAGTACTTTTAAAACAGTGCTGACAGTTTTGACAGCTGTCAGCGCCTCTGACATATGCCATGGAGGCATGATGACTTAGGTCTCGAGCCTCCCTTTGACAACAGGAAATGGGTTGGATACCCCAGATCTCCGAAATATAAATATGCGGAGTATGCATGGTTTCCCCTTAGTCACCCCTCTTATCACCTAGCCTCTAAGATTAATGTGCAGTGTATGCATGGATCTCTGCTTAGTACCCCAAAAAATGTTAGACCCCACAGTTGCACAGATAGACCCTATGCAGTGTATGAGGGAAGGGCACAAGGCGTTAAAGCGGACAATGTGGGTGTGCAAATTTCATAGTATCTCTTTATGCCCGGCATAGTATCTCTTTGACACAGCACATGTAGGGGAGATATGTTGGATGGTTTTTACCTTCTCATGATCGGACTATTTTTTGTTAATTTAAAAGGATAATTATTAATGACTTTGCATTGCATAGTAAGCTCAAGGGAGGATCTTCTTAGTCTGAAATGTTGCAGCTGTACAAATCATGTTAGTTTGTACACTTTTTTGGTTCGAAGCGTGTGCTTATATATACTCAAACAAATGCTTGTACATATAGTCATAATTTTAACTACTGAAAAATTTTAACCATCTTTAATGTATTCTTTTACAGACATGAGACATACAAGACCCAATACAGAGCCATGTTTGTTTTAAATTGCTCCATCGACCGAACTGAGGCTCTAAAATTTTCACATGAAGCCAAAAAGCGATATGGTCAGAAGAAGATTAGGACCCCGGTACCAGACTCTGCCTCAGAAACGGAATTGTATCATCCTGTAAAATGTAATGAGTGTTCCACACAGGTGGCAGTTTTTGACAAAGATGAAGTATATCATTTTTTTAATGTTTTAGCTAGTCACTGCTAGTGGAATCTTCAAAAAGTGTGTCCGAATGTGGACCAAAAGTCTTACTGGCCAGCCCTGGAGTCTAAAAGACTTCATGGCTGGCCAATTCCCTATGCATCCTGATTTGGGATTCTCCTCTGTGCAAAACGACCTGGGATCACCTGTATACTTGCCTTACCACCAATACCATGGTAAATACTTGGGCCATATCCATTTTGCAGCTGATAAGCTTAGCCATTTATATAGGCTGGCATGGGAACATGCACTACAGCTGGAGGGGAGGCCAAGATGCATCCCATCCCTTCTCTATGCCGTGCATTATTACATGCACCACTGATGAGGTTAGTACACAGGCAATCCCAGGGGGTTTCTCACAGCAGGGCATCCCAAATGGGACATGGTCCAAAACCATTTTGGTCTACTTTAACAGTATTGAATTATGATAGAAAGCATATGCTTGGTTGGATTATTAAGAACAGTTCTTACTTAAATTTTAATTTGGAGTCCCCTTTCAAAGTGTTTTAAACTTTCTGATTTGAGCTAACATCCTCAGTAGCAGTATTGTCACAACATTGCCCCTTTCAGCTATATGCCTTGTATATTATATTGTATATTATATATAAGATATATTGTCAAAGTGCTAAACAAACTGTAGATAACATTACTGGGTGTGGAAACTTTGTATATTACTCCTTTTGTAATCTTGATGGTGCACAAATGTTTCAGAGGGCAAAACATTTTACATTTTATAAATGGGTTGTGCTTTTTCCCCACATTGGTAAACACTGGTGTAACACTGGAAAGCCCAATTGTATATCTAGGGACACAGCTTTTCAAGCACTTTGCTTATAGGTTCCACCTACCAGAAAGTTGTACACATCAGAACTATTCACCCTGTGGACTCAATATAAACCACATACGTGAAACAGAATCCAGTCTCTGCATAGTCTAAGAAGTGCATGTGAGCAGCATTAAAGCTCACTTTAAATAAGGTGATTCTACATCAGGGACAACCCCCCTCACCCCAGTATTGCAGTGGACCCACTTGTCTGTGATAATCCACGTTTGGGTCACTCTCATGCTTGACTTGGGGGCCCTTCTGCAAATTTGCATTTACTGCTGGGGCATTTGAGCGGCAATGCATTGAGCCATACCTGTGTTGTGCTATGGCCTCAACAAAAACTTTTGACTGGCCCTCGAGGCATTTGGATAACCCATCCCAATAACCTATTGCATTCCAGGAGGTGGTACCCTTCACTCTTTTACTGTAGGAACAGTGTACCTTGTCCCTAACCCAATCATTCTTGGATCTGGAAGCCCTTTTTGCATTGTTGATTTAGGCTGTTCAGCCTTTCCGAATAACATTGAACACATCTGAATTCACAGGAATGTGTCCTTAGAGCTTAGCGTACTCCCCTTCATTAAATAAATAAAATCCTTTTGATAAGCTGACCAATCGTAATCGAAAAAGATGCGATACAAAATTGTGTGGACTCATTTTACAATCAAGATACAAAACCAGATTTTTTTTTACATTAGTGACCCAATGATCAATTTTAAATAATACTTGCATAAACTCAACTAGAAAATAAATGTATATATTCTGTTAATGTAAAATATAAAGTACTGAGGAAAAAGACATCCTTTGTGTTCTTTCTTATCTACCATATGATACTGGTGCGTGCCCAGTGGTCACAATTAAACAAAAAATGGCCATCTTAAAGGCAACTAAGCAATATGTGAATCTAGCAAGAATAAAAGGAAGAAGAAACCATTATGGTTTACTTGGGAAGTTGGTACTATCATAAACGAAAAGAAGTCTGCCTATAAGAAGTATAAAGTGAGTGGAAGTGTAGCTGACAGAGAGGCGTATAAAATTAAACACAGGGAAGCAAAACTGATTATAAGGACTGCTAAAGGGCAAAAGGAGGAAGAAATGGCCAAATCTATGAAGAGGGGAGATAAAACCTTTTTCCGATATATTGGTGACAGAAGAACATCAATGCAGTCTCAAAAATTAGAAATAGGGAAAATAACTATATTGACGGACATAAGGCTGTTGCTGACCATCTGAATAGATACTTTGGTTCAGTATTTTCAGATAGTAGCAGGCATGGCCATAGCATAGCATGCAGCTGGGAGGGTCCAGCTCTTGTTTTTGGAGGCTGATGTCTTAGCCGAGCTGGCACATCTAAAGGTAAGTAAGGCGATGGGTCCAGATGGAATCCACCCCAGAGTTCTAAGGGAACTTAGGTTTGTGATTGCAGCCCCTCTGACTTATTTAACCATTCCCTTTCAACTGGTGAGGTTCCAGATGATTGGAGAATGGCCAATGTCGTACCAATCCATAAGAAGGGGAGTAGAGAAGAAGCCAGTAATTACAGGCCAGGACATTTATAGTGGTCAAACTAATGGAAACTCTTAAAAAAACAGATAATTTCCCATCTAAAAATTAATGACCTATTGGACGCAAAACAGCACGGCTTTACTGAGGGCAGATCATGTCAGACCAATCTTACTGATTTCTTTGACAGTGTCACTAAAGTGTTAGGCGATATCCACAGCACCACCTTCATCTATCTGGATTTTAGCAAAGCCTTTGACACTGTACCACATAAGGAGCTCATAGATAAGTTATTGAAGGTAGGACTCAATCCCTGGATAGTTCAGTGGATTTCCAGTTGGCTGAGGGATCGGTATCAGAGCGTTGTTGTAAATGGTGTGCAATCTGAACAAAGGCGAGTTACAAGTGGTGTGCCGCAAGGCTCTGTCCTGGGCCCCATTCTTTTTAATATATTTGTAAGTGACATAGGAGAAGGCTTGGTAGGAAAAGTTTGCCTGTTTGCTGATGATACAAAGGTTAGTAATAGGGTGGATATTCCTGGAGGTGTCTGCAACATGGAAAATGATTTAGCTTTACTGGATAGATGATCAAAACTGTGGAAACTAGAATTTAATGTCTCTAAATGTAAAATCATGCACTTGGGTAGAAGGAATCCCTGCTCTGAGTACCGTATGGGCAGCACTGTGTTAGCCAGGACCTCGGAGGAGAGAGATTTAGGGGTACTGATTACTGATAGCTGCAAGATGAGTGGACAGTGTAGCCAGGCAGTGGGAAAAGCAAGCAGGATGCTCGGCTGCATAGCTCGAGGCATCACCAGTAGGAAGAGGGAGGTTGTGATGCCGCTGTATAGAGCCCTGGTGAGGCCACAGCTAGAATACTGTGTGCAGTTCTGGAGACCTTACCTGCAAAAAGACATTATTCAAATAGAACGTGTCCAAAGGCCGGCAACGAAAATGGTGGAAGGACTTAAACTTAAAACTTATCAGGAAAAACTTGAAGAACTTAATTTGTACAGTCTGGAGGAAAGAAGGGAGAGGGGGGACATGATTGAGACCTTTAAATATGTGAAAGGATTGAATAAGGTTCAGGAGGGAAGTGTTTTTAAGAAGAAGCTTAATGATAGAACAAGGGGGCACAACCTGAAGCTAGTCCCCCCGACGAAGATCAGGAGCAATGTTAGAAAATCTTTTTTTACAGAAAGAGTAGTAGATGCTTGGAACAAACTTCCAGCAGACGTAGTTGAAAAATCAACAGTCAATAAATGTAAACATGCCTGGGATAAGCACACATCTATCCTAAGATAAGGAGAACATACAGTATATACATAATGGCAGACTAGATGGAGCGTATGCTCTCCTTCTGCTGTCAACCTTCTATGTTTCTAATAAAGAGATTTAGTTTGCTTGTCTATCTTCTGCTGTGCTACAATTTTGGTTGAGCCATAAATGTGTCCAAAGAACCATAATGAGCACAAAGATTGTTTGCTCTGAACCTTTTCTTCTATTCAGTTTTTCCTGCATCTGCACAAACGGTCACGAATATGGACAAAATATACAAAGTGGGCTGTTTTCACAAGCAAACTGTATATTGGTTCTTCTTATCAATATATTTTTGTGGAATTTGCCGGAACAGACTACATTAGCTACATGCAATATGCTGCACCTAATAAACAACTAGACTGTCTATTACAGTTGTCACAAACATTATAACATGGGATTCTCTTAATAAAACTCCTTACAATTTTGGCAACAATATATTCTTAGTATGTTTTAGACAAATAATGTAAGAAGACTAAGAAAAGTGAAAAACATGGTGAAATACAGCTCTTTCTCCAGCAATTAGCAGTTACCTAAGTGGACCAATTTTACTAGCTGCACTGTTTCAAAAAAACAGCTACAATAAAACAATACAGTCAAATGTAAAGGTAAGCTGTTTGGGCTCCACACAATTTCATTTTGTATGATCTTGGATCTGGCATTGGGACTATTAACCACCAAGTGCTGAAAAGAAGCCGTTGCTACCGGCGGTGAGATAAAGTGGACATGGATCGTCCATTCCAGTCCCCCAATGTAATTAGCGGGTGCAGTGCGTGTGTGAGTGGATGTAATTTATATATTCTTTGATGTGGATGCATCATTTTTCATCGTTTTCATCTATTTCAAATATTGCGCCCATACATTTGACTGTGATGTTTGTTACAGTTTGGTGCTTGTTTATAAGAGGGCAGCCAGACACCATAACTGAGCGCTATCCTGCCAACCTATATTTGTATAATTTCAGCCGTTTGACCGTATGAGGGAGCTATCTATGGGTGCATATCTAACACGACTGTCTCAGGGCCACTAATGGTGGAACAACTAAATTCAGATAACAACCATGTCGGTGGGAGAAGGCAAAATGACAGTCATGGCCTAGTGGTAAGGCAGCAGCCTGTGACCGGATGGTTGCAAGTTTGAATTGCTCTTGAGTAAGACACCTAATCCCCTCAACTGCTTCCGGGCCCTGTAATTAAAAAGGCAGCCCACTGCTCCAGGCATTGGTACACTCACTGTGTGGATGGGTTAAATGTGGGGGGAAAACAAACTTGCACAAGCTTATAATGACCAACAAAGTTTGGCCCTGACTAAAGGGACTAGAAAAGATCAAAGGGAACAAGGTTATAGCTAACTGCATCTAATAAGATTATGGTAAGTGAGCAACTGAAGCATAATTAAGTAACAATTATTAGATGCTAAGTTAGGTAGTGCAGATTTGACAGGAAAGAGAGGAGCAAAGTAATGGGGGGGGGATGGGAAATATGTTGATGTATATATGTGGTAGGTGTCAAGGGGACGCAGGTTCTCAGTCAAGCAGCCCGACCATATCATCCTGTATATCTTGTGTTGCTCCTTGTCATCTGACACCTTTGCTCCATGCGACAAATGACCTCTTGAATGTCTCTAAATCTGGTTTAAAACCACAACTGCGTGCCTCCTTTCAGACTTTTGTATCCTAATTGCCCTGCTCACATGCACCTCCCGGGTTAGTTATAAATTGGTCTGAACTGCTGCCACCCCTCCTTTGTTTCTTTTGGTTTTGTGCAAGCACATGAGGTGGAGGGGTCTGAAGCTGTACTGCAAAGCTTTCAACCCCCCCACCCCATGTGCTGCACTTGAGGTTAAAGGGCAACCACAGGTAAGCCTGCTCCCAATTTATCTATTGCATTGTATGTCCCAAAGGGGGCTCTCAGAGATTAGATAGTTAGGACAGCACCTTACAGAGGCACCGTGGCATTGGTGGTGCAGTTTTAGCATACTTCTGCAGATGTGTGTGGACCAAGACCTCTTGTTTTTAACCAGATTTAGAGACAGATTATAGGTTTGGCTGCAAGCTAACAGGGTGGAGTGCTGTGGTCCCTTTAAGACTTGTCTATTCTTAAGAGTACCGCAGAGGCATGAAAAGTTTTGAGATCCAGTAATCCTGCCCCTCCCAACCCCTTTGGTCTGCCACTAACCCCCCCCCCCCCCCCCCCCCCCCCATCCACAGGGTTAAAGTCAGGTAAAGGGCCTCAGATTTGGAGTAGTTTATTTTAAGAGATGACCATCATTAGAAACCTCTGAAAATGTTATGTTCCTATATTTTAGACCTTAGAAAAGACCGTAACCCAATTTTAAATAACATCTATTGAAACAGTCACTATTTAAATTATCTCATCTGCCCCTAAGATTTGTTGGGACTCTGAAGAATGGGAATGAGAGAACAGGATCAGGAGGAGATAGCTAAGTGATAATAGCTTGACAGATCAAGCTAGCAAGTAAGAAAGTTGTAAAGGAAATGCAGAGAAAGAACCGTGGGAAATTCTATACCCGTTTCATGAGGATCACGCCACCAAAGAGGAAACCGAGAAAGTAATGGCACATCTGTCACCTCCTTACAATAGAGATGTGGACTGAAGATGCCTACATTTGGAGCAAAGAATTTAGTTTAAATGAAGGCTTGCCATAGTTTTAGGACCTGGAGGCCCTCCATTGAACTTCAGGGACTCAAACTTGTATTGACTACACTAATTGAATTAGATGGGAGAAACTGTAGTTAATATATTCTAAGTATGTCACACACCCCGCTTCAAGATATTCATAACCTGTGGGTATACTGACCTGAAGAGGGCGATCTGCAGAGATGATTGGAGGAAAGTAAGCCCCTCCCGGTCCATAAACACCTGGGACCTCCCTCCCACTCAGTCTTCATCTCTGCAGGACGGCGAGCAAGCAGAAGATGATCTCTCCTCCTTGCAAGGGGGTTTTCCAAGGTAGCCGGGTCTACCCCCGGCCTATATTATTTTATTCCCGCTCGGACTTATAAACTCTATTTAATATATTTAATATTTACATGCCTCCTCAGTTTTGACTGCGGTCCGGGTGATGGTACTTTAGCACACACGTGCTTAGGAGCTAGGCTCCACCGCGAGACCCTATTTAGAGGTAGGCGGTTATGCCGGGTTGGTGACCCCGGTTTGGGATGCCCTGTCCTTAAAAATTTTTCCCTCAATAATTTCCCTCATTTACCACCTCCCTCATAGTTGGGCTGGGGGTTCTCATTTTTTAATTCTGAGTGGAACGTATAGGAGTAATCCCTCAATGAATTGGTTACACTGCTCTTTATTTTATGTGTGTCTGTTTTATTGTAACTTTTTCCTTTGCAACATTGTTAATAACACCGTTGCCGCCGCGGTGCTGTGTTTTACCTCAGAAGGCGGAGGGGAGGGGCTCTCCCCTCACGCTCTTCTGTCAGGGGCGGGGCCGGGCCTCTTGCAGAGGCCGCGGCCCGTCTCACTAGCCGGGCAGCGGCTCGCAGGCAGCGGGCCGCTGCCGGTTTCAGGTGCGCTGTGCGGGGCTGCCGGTCCCCGCGTCTCCGGCAGGTTATGTTTCAGCGGAGGGGGGTTTTCTCCCCTCACGCGCTGTGTCATTGGGGGCGGAGCCGGACTTGCGGCACGTCGCCGCGGCCCGCCCCCTATCTTCCCGGGCACCGCTGAGGAGCTTTGGCTCCTACCTGCTCTATCACTAGGGGGGCGGGGCCGGTAAAGCACGCGATCCGCGCAGGCCACGCCCCTCTTCTCCGTCTCTCACTCTGGCTGCGCTGCCCTGACAGTTACCTCACGCAACTGGGCTGCATGCTGCCGGGCCCTGGTCTGGTCCGGAGGTTCTGTGAGTGGCCCTGTGGGCCTTTTGTTTCACTCTATTAGTTATTCATTATAGCTTCTGGCTTCTAATTAATTTTTTGTCTGTGTTTTTAGGTGAATTTTTCAGGGAATTGTTATAAGGGGGTTTCTCCTGGTCCTAAGTCCCTGGGTACTTTCACTGGGTTTCTTTCCTACAAAATTCCTCCCACTTAAAAAGGACACTATAAGGGCATCCCGAGTTGCTTCATAGCGTAATTCCCTCTGTCATAGCGACTCATTTAAGTTCACCTTATGGAGGCATCCCAGGAATCCGGGCTCCCCTCAGGACAATCTCGGAAGTGTTTGGGGTGTGGGGTATCCCTAACTGGGGATGATTTCTTTTTATGTATATCTTGTGCACAACAGACTATTTCGCGGCAGTCAGGACCCCAAGCTTCTGGGTCAGCACCGCCGGCTTCATCCTCTCCCCCCCCCACTTTAACCCGTGCTCCATGCGAAGTTGTCATGGGGGGGCAGTCACAATCTGATGTATGTGCCAGATTGGCCAGTATTGAAAAATTTATTTCCTCTACGGTAGCCAAGAAGGCACCGGCTAAGAGAAAACATTTGTCTACGGTTTCTCATTATGAATATGATGACACGGATGGTCTGGATTGGTCTGATTATTCCCCTCCAGAGGAAGGGGAGGTGTTTGAGGATTCGGATAATTCCGAGGATCAACAAATTGTTGGCACGGATTCTGATCGGGGGTCAGGAGGTTCCTCGGACACCCCTAATGTTTTGACTCAGATGTTTGAGGTTTTGGCTATCTCGCCTCCGGCGGAGGCCCCTCAACAACAAGGGGAGTTTTATGAGGAATCCAGAATTTCCTAATCAAAAGCATTTTGATAATATTATTTCCAAGGAATGGGAGAGGCCAGCTCGGCTCCCAGGCATTCCTCAGAGTTGGGATAGAAGGTATCCTTTCCCTGCGGACACGGTTAAGCGCTGGGCTTCCCCCCCCCCCCCGAGGTGGACGCCCCAATTTTGGGGTTATCCAACTCTGCCGTTTTGAATAACCCTGATTGTTCCTCTCTCAAGGATGGTGAGGATAAACGCATTGACCAGATGGCTTGTCATGGTTTTGCCAGTATTGGGGCAGCTATACGGCCAGTTTGTGCCTCATCACTGTTGGTGGTGGCTACTAGAAAGGTGGTCAGAGATTTACTATCCTCGTCCGGCTTGGATCCGGACAGTGATGAATTTCTTGGACTGAAATGTTGTGAGGTTTTTCTATCCTTTATTTTAACTGCTCTGGATGATTCATTGATGATGAACAGCAGGGCCTCTGCTTTAATGGTGACCATTAGGCGTTCAATTTGGTTGCGCCAGTGGGCGGCTGATTTTGGGTCCAAGAAGTCTCTGACGTCTCTTCCCTTTGTTGGTCTAAGGCTTTTTGGAGAAAAATTGGACTCAGTAGCTAAAGGTGGGAAATTACCTCAACGAAGGAAGCAACGTCGCCCCTTTCGAGGGGCGGCTTCCTTCACCCCTTTCCTTTCGGGGAGCTAGAGCGGGAAGAGGTTTCGCCTTCCCTTCTACAAGAGGAGACTCCTGGAATAGGGGCAGAGGTTGTGCCCGTTCAGGATACAATTGGGGGTCTAAACCCAAGCCCGCGGCCAAGCCCGCTCAACAATGAGGGGGCGCCCTCACCCGTGCGGGTTGGGGGACGGCTGCGACACTTCTCCCAAGTCTGGATTCAGGAGGTCTCGGACAGATGGATCGGGGAAGTGGTATCTTCCGGTTACATGCTGGAATTCGAGTCCCGCCCCCCCCCCCCGCGTTTTCTCAGGTCTCGGGTGTCCCCGGACGTGCAGGCTGCACTGCAAATCCGGGCGGTGGTATCGAGTCTTCTAGATATGGCGGTCATTTGCCCAGTGCCCCCATTAGAACGGGGTCGGGGTTTTTACTCAAATCTATTCACGGTTCCCAAGAAGGATGGCTCCGTTCGGCCCATCCTGGACCTAAAGATTCTCAACAGATTCGTCAGGCTGCGAAAATTTCGCATGGAAACGTTGCGTTCCGCCATCCACTCTCTTCGTCAGGGGGACTTCATGACGTCCATAGACATCCAGGACGGTTACCTCCATGTTCCCATTTTTCCCGCGCACCAGAGGTTCCTAAGGTTCGCTCTGGAGGATCAGCACTTCCAATTTGTAGCTCTTCCCTTCGGTCTCACCACAGCTCCAAGGGTTTTCACCAAGGTGCTTGCTGGGGTGATGGCGCTTCTCAGAGCTCAAGGAATTCGCATAGTGCCATATCTGGACGATCTCCTCATATTGGCATCGTCATTCAGCCAAGCGGAATTGGACACCAGGACGGTCCTATCCACTCTGGAGAGATTCGGCTGGGTGATCAACTACCCCAAGTCCTCCCTCCACCCGTCCAGGTTAATATCATTTCTGGGGATGTCTCTGGATACAGATCAGGCCAGAGTGTTCCTTCCTCAGTCCAAGGTTCTTCTGATTCAGGAGTTGGTTCGGTTGCTCATGTCCATTCCTCGACCGTCCATCCGGCTAGGGATGAGACTGGTGGGTTTGATGGTGGCCTCCTTCGAGGCAGTCCCCTTTGCTCAGTTTCACACACGGACACTACAGCTCCATCTGTTGTCGGTCTGGAACAGGTCTCCTCAGTCGCTGGATCAATTCTTTCAGATGTCCCCCGGGGTTCGCCGCTCGCTTCGGTGGTGGCTGAACTCAACCAACCTGCTGAGGGGCAGATCCTTTCGGACTCCCCAGTGGGAGATAGTCACCACGGATGCCAGCCTCTCAGGATGGGGAGGCTTCTGGAAGGATCTGCAATTTCAGGGTTTGTGGGGTCCCCTGGAAGCCCACGAGCCTATCAATGTTCTGGAATTGAGGGCCATCAGGATGGTTCTTTTTCATCTGACTCATCAACTGCGAGGCTTGCCGGTCCAGGTCCGGTCGGACAATTGGACGGCGGTGGCCTACATCAATCACCAGGGAGGGACCCGCAGCAGGAATGCCCTCAAGGAAGTGTCTCTGATTCTGGACTGGGTGGAGAGCCACGTCCCGTGCATCTCGGCAGTTTACATCCCGGGAGTGGAGAACACGGAGGCGGACTCTCTGAGCAGGATGTCAGCCCCCAAAGGGGAGTGGTCTCTCCATCCCAAGGTCTTTCACTCAATTTGTCGTAGGTGGGGGTCACCGGTGGTGGACCTCTTTGCCTCCCGTCACAATCACAAACTTCCGTCATTTGTGTCTCTGGCGAAAGACCCTCTGGCTCTTGCAACGGACGCCATGTCTCTGAACTGGAGGGATCTGGGTTTTCTGTACCTGTTCCCTCCGTTTCCCTTGGTGGCCAGAGTAGTGTGCAAGCTTGCTCTGGAGAGAGCACCAGCAATCCTGGTGGCTCCAAGGTGGCCAAGACAGGTCTGGTTCGCAGACGTGGTAAGGTTGGCAGAAGATCAGTTCGTTCTGCCCCTGCTGCCAGATCTACTCACACAGGGTCATCTGCGTTACCCCAATTTACCAACGCTGGCTTTGACGGCGTGGCTGCTGAAACCTCCATCTTGAAGGAGGAAGGTCTTTCGGATGCTGTGATTCGGACTCTTATTAGTGCTAGGAAGAGGTCTTCATCGTCTGTGTACTATAGGACTTGGAGGTCTTATATTGATTGGTGTGAAACCAGGGCCTTCCCTTGTAGGGAATTCTCTATTTCTAGAATTTTGGAGTTCTTGCAACATGGTCTGGACCTAGGGCTCCAACTCAGTACTCTAAAGGGACAGGTGTCCGCCCTGGCTGTGTTTTTCCAAAAGTCTTTTGCACTACATCCTTTGGTTAAGACTTTTTTCCAGGGGGTTACACATGTGAGGCCTCCTAGGAAGCCTTTGATTCCGGTTTGGGATTTGAATTTGGTTCTTTCCGCGCTCCAGGGTTCCCCCTTTGAGCCTTTGCATGATATTCCCTTGTCTTCCCTTACGCAGAAGGTGGCTTTTCTGGTAGCTATCACTTCCGTTAGACGTGTTTCTGAGTTGGCGGCTCTGTCTATTCAAGCCCCATATTTTGAAAGACATCAGGACAAAGTGGTTTTCCGTTTTAAGACGGACTTCCTTCCTAAGGTGGTTTGGTCCTTTCATTTAAATCAGGATATTGTTCTGCCCTCTCTGTGTCCTAATCCCAGCAATGACAAGGAGAGGGCCCTGCATTCTTTGGATGTGGTTCGTGTTGTGAAGTATTATTTGGTGGTAACGTCTGCCTTTCGCAAGACGGATGCATTTTTCGTGGTGCCATTTGGGCCCAAGAAGGGTCTAGCACCCACAAAGTCTACCATCAGCAGGTGGATTTGTCAGGCCATTGTCGGGGCCTATTCTGCTAAGGGGAGGGATCCTCCCTTTCGTGTTACAGCTCATTCTACTCGTGCGGTTGGAGCTTCCTGGGCTTTTCAGCACCAGGCCTCTGTTGAGCAAGTTTGCAAGGCCGCTACCTGGTCTTCTGTTCACACTTTTTCCAAGTTTTACAAGGTTGATGTTCGGGCCTCAGCGGATGCTGTTTTTGGCCGCAAAGTTCTGCAGGCTGCAGTAGTTTAAGTTGTGCTTTATACCTTGTTTGGATCCCCACCCCTTATGGACACTGCTTTTGGATGTCCCACAGGTTATGAATATCTTGAAGCGGGGTGTGTGACATACTTAGAATAATACCATTTTGTGAATACTCACCTTGTAAAATGGGTATTATAAGTATGTCACACACCCCGCTTCAACCCGCCCTTTTGTATTCTGGATCCTTCATTTTGTGAACTTTGCGTTGTTATGACTTATGTTTGGCTCTTCCTGGTCCCTTACCTTACTGCTTTCTTTATACTGGGTGGTGAGTGGGAGGTCCCAGGTGTTTATGGACCGGGAGGGGCTTACTTTCCTCCAATCATCTCTGCAGATCGCCCTCTTCAGGTCAGTATACCCACAGGTTATGAATATCTTGAAGCGGGGTGTGTGACATACTTATAATACCCATTTTACAAGGTGAGTATTCACAAAATGGTATTTTTGCCCACTTGCAATGGATGTGTAAAGGTAAGTTAAATAGGGTTATGGTAGGGATGGGCGATTGCATGATATACTATACCGTAGATGGGGCACATTGACAGAAGTGACAGTGATTTGGAGGAACAAGGTGACATTTATTGTATAACTCCACCCCTGGGTAAAATCTTTGGCACAATAATTTGGTGAAATAGATTTTCTATAATAAATCTATGCTTTCTATTGGTGTTTTGAGTATTGGGAACATGGTTAAGATGTGGGACTGATGGGGAGGGACCATATGAGGTAAGCCAATCAGCATGTGCATTGCTAGCATGTGGGGATTGTTACATATGTGTGGAGGAAGGACATACGAGCGGAGTTTGTGGAAACATAGGGTATCCTGATAGTTGTAGAAAATTTTCATTATGCTATTCCAAATGAAAAAATTCTGAACCCGTTCCTTGTGGCCCATGACCAAGTTCCAAATCATTTTGGGGGTTGAGTACCCTTGGATTAGACAGTCCAGGGATATAAAATAGTTAATGGCTACCCTGAACCATAATAAGGCACACAAAATGGCCGAACCATAGTTTTGAGACAACATGGCGGTTGAACAAAATAGTTCAGCTATCTGGAATTGTAAGAATAATGAAAGGCTCATTATTCAATTTCTATTCAATAAACTTTAACGCTTCATCAGAACTTCAGATATAGGCAATACAGGAATCCTTGCATTAAAGGATTTTGTTCATAGCGTTTATGAATGGGTTGCCTGACTTCATTAAGGAAGGAGTGCAGACCTCCAGCCCAGATTGGAGAACCAACAAGCCCAAAACTATATTGCAGGTAGTGAAGGGGTAAAATTAGGGAGGAGGGAACCAAAAGCAAGACTGGGACTATACCGACCCAAAACCCCTGGTCAGGAGCAAGCCCCAACATATAAATACTTTAAATGCTGTACAACTGTGAAAAAATGGGGCATATATCTAGGAATTTTGGAGCCCCCCACAGAGGGACCAGAGACAGCCAGTACCTACTCAACCATAGGACAGTGGCAATCCCGAATCATTTGTGCACCTATGCCCGCCCAACTAGGCCAAACCCCAACCGTACACCTGTTAATAGAGGAAAAGCCCTCCCACCCAATATGCATTTCCTTACTGAAGCAGCCAGTTCTGTAGTGCACAGCCAGCATTTGTCCCCTCAGGAAGTGTCCCACAGACACTGCCATGGGTGGGGGTAGAAGGCAACACTGTAAAAAATTAATAAAATAAGCACATGTAAAACTGGGACCAAATTGCACCACAGTCAATTATTTTAACCAGTGACACCTCCCCTGTCAACCTGTTAGGGGCTGACATGTTAGCTAGAATAGGGGTGACCATAGAACCCCAGATGAAACTGTCACCCTAACAACTTTTGTTTTTCTAGTCCTTGTATTTCTGCTGGTTCCAGATATCTGACAGCTGAAAGGGTCCACATTATCCAAAATATGCAACTAGCCTCCCCAGAATGTGACAGCCTTGAGAATCCTTTTTAGGTTTAATAATTATTTGTAGGCCTTTGTTTGGTTGTATCCAAAGTGAACCTTGGACTGATACCAGAGATAAATTTTACAAACATTTCAGCTCCTGCTCTAGGCCTCCCGGATTATGAGAAACTGCATGTATGGATTATTATGGAAATAGCTGGACCATCTACAGCTGTATTAACTGAACAACATGGCACTCAACAGAGATCAGTCACCTATTACTCCCTTATTGCTTGGCCCCTATGGTCCAGGAAACTGCAGGGTGTGTCCATGTCAAAGATCAGCTATCAACAAATGATCCTATATGTAGATGGATCAAATCAGGGATGGATCATAAGTTTTGCACATGATGGGAAGTAGTCTATGACCATAAGGGTTCCTAAAACTGAAACATTTGCCCTCCCCCCATGTCTCTGCCCAAGCAGCAGAGCTAAAAGCCAATGGAAAACTGTGGCAAAAGAAAATGATCGAGCAGATAAAGCTGCCAATACTATCGCACAAACCAGAACACAGAACCCACAAAGCAAAGGCTAACATTCCCCTACCCGAGAAACCAGTGTTTGTGAGTATACAGAAACAAGCTACACAGGATGAGTAACAGGTATGTCTACTTTCAGGGAATATACAGTTTGTTGGGGGTATTCCAGATGTAAAGGGTTGTTTTCGCAAGGTGAGCACTTTGTCTGCAGAGCTGAAATTGTCAAGTAAAAAAACCCTTACGCACATGCTTTACTTAGGTACTGGCAAGGGAAGGGTTCCCAAACACACCAATCTATCTTGGATAATGTCAGTTAAGGGGGGCCTTGCTTTTTCAGATTTAACTTTTTTTTTTGTTTTTTAGGGAAACCTTGTACAACCTAAGAAGGGATTACTTTCAGAAACTTGTGCCCATTTCAACACGCCTGGTACATCTAGAAAGCTTGAGGTGAGTACTTCCAAAGAACCTATAGTTTGTGGGGGGGGGGGAGGGGGGGTTATGTAGTTCAAAATGTAAGGGGTTGTTTTTCTTGAAAAACTGCAAAGTGTGCATAGCAGTTGTATTTAATCTTAAAATCTCCTAAAGCGCTGTTTCAGTTTGAGGGAGCCTCCTGGGCAGGAACACATTCAGCTCATCCTCATCAGACTCCACTGACTGGAATTTTTAGACTGTACCCAACACAAACCATCAAGAAAAAAAACAAGGAGGGGCAGGAAGAAACATGGAATTCCAATGAGTCACATGGAGTCAGATGACTCAATGGACCTAGTGATCAGTCTATCCAATCAAACACTCTCAGGGCATGAAAGACAAGTTCTTAAAGGTTTAGGTTTTGTTCCTCATTATTTGGGTAATGCATTAGAAATTGATCTTGCTCTTCAACATTTCTTTAGGACCCTTAGATTAAAGCTCTCTTTGGCACAAGAGAGATGGGACTACAAAATACAGCTAATTCCCAGATTCCTACAGTGGTGGATTTATCCACCTTCAGGAAAACAAGTAGGTGGCAACCACCGACATCTTTCTTCTCAGTAGAGACATATATTGAATTAGTACAGACAGATGTGGAAAAAATAAAATGGCAGAGGAATTCCCAGATTAGTGAATAAGGGTGAAATGGCTAGCACCTAAGTCACTAGAAGAGGATGACACTATAGTTATTAAGGGGGGAGACACGGTTATTTTAGATCGGAAATACTACCATGATACAGTGATAGTACAGTGTCCCAGAGGTTAAGTAAAGATCCTACAGGGGAGATTAAAATAGAGCTGGATACACAGATACATGAAAGTTTAGAAAAGAACTTGATAGACAGGAAGACACATGACTTTATGATTAATGAACGTTAAACCCTTTAATGTACATCTTACCCAAAGTTCATAAGCATCCTTTGAGACCATCCGGGAGACCAATAGTCACTGGTACAGAATAGATATTTCAACAAACAGTGATTTTTCTTGATCAAGTGCTACAGCCGAAGGTATTAGCGACACGCTCATTTTATATTTTATTTTTTTTTTAGACACAAGTGTTTTTTTTTTTTTTTATTTATAGAATTTGAGATTTATCTGGGAGACTTAAAGGCAGTTTTGTATGTAGTATGGACACATTATTTAGGGATCCAGAAGACACTAGACAACTATGTCATGAAATATTTTAGGGGTTGGAGTATCAGATTGTTAACTATGGTATTGCCCCATCTTATGCAAATTGGTTTGTGGCAGATTTTGAAGAACAACATGAATACACTCATTCTGAATTTGAGATCAATGTACCGTTGTGGCTTAGATTTATAGACAACATCTTCATTTGGCAGGGGACTGAAGCAGGACTTTTGAATTTTAAAGAGGATTTAGATCTCTACCTTCTATATCATTTACTTTAGAGCACAGTCTGACAACGGTTCACTTTTTGGATGTACAGGTGGTATTAAAACAGGGGGGCATTTTTACAGATTTGTAAATCTGTAAGAGCGGATATTTTCCATCTCCCATCACTCAAGAAGGGCCTCCCTTATAGTCAGCTGGTAAGATTACGAAGGATAACCAGCGACGATGATGAGCGATTTATGGTAAGAGCGAGGGAGATCATAGAAGACTACACTAAGAGGGGTTATGAGCCAGCACTCATACAGAAGAGTTTAGAAAGGGTGTTGAAGCAAATCGGATTTCTTTGTTACGGTTTAGTCCAAAGAGTCAACGTGCAAATCCCTGCAATATTAACCTACTCTGCCAATTCCCAACAGGTGGAGAAAAACATTAAGGAAGATTGGCCAGTCGGATCAGTCAGGCGGATAAGAATGTGCAAACCATTTTCACAGATCCACGACTAATAATTCAGAAAAAAATTATGTTTACATAACCATATTATCAAAGCTGAACTGGTGTCACATAAACCTTCTAAATAAGGTAATACCTGGCTTACATGATCTAAATTACCAAACGGCACGTTGACAAATCCACATTGGGCACAATGTCCACAGCTATATAGGGGTCCACATCCATCAATTGGCAGAAGGATTCCAATTCAGGGATTTTTCATCTGCTCGAGCTCCTTTGTCACATGGGCATTTTATCAGATAAATCACAAAGGATATGTGGGTCAAACTAGGCGTGATGTTAGAGTCTGTATCAGTGAGCATAGAAGTGCAATTAGGAGAGATGATGTGGAGTCCCCCATTGCAAGACATTTTTAAAATGGAGGAATATCAGTTATCTCAGTTACGCTTTAACTGCCGGCCCCATAAAATTGTTTGGCTGCCTCTCCTCCACTTAAAAACACCAGCCATGTAAATTTTACATGCCTGACTACCCCCCCCCCCCAACCAAAAAAAAAAAAACACTTGACCCCTCTATGGATCCGGCAAGGTCTCCTCTTTAATCGAAGGGCCTCCGATCCCTACCCGGGCACATCTGGCTTCAGGAGAGAGCACTGAATAAGGCACCCCCTCAGTTTCAGCTGCCGCCAGCATCTCCTATTCAAAAATATATAAAAATGACATTTACCTCCGTGCGCGATCCCTCCCGCCAGGTCTTCTCTTTTCTAGGGGGCCTCTGATCCCCCCCAGCTGGTCCATCTTCAGGAGAGGACCCATCAGGCCCCCTCCCCCTGCTTTCACCATGGGTGCCGCCATCTTTATGGCTGGCCCCACCTCTTTGTAAGTGGGGTCAATGACATCACCCTACCCACATCACCCCGCTCCCAGCCTGACAGGTGTCAGATGCGATGAGGTGTAAGGATAAGAAGAAGAAAAAAAAAAAAAAAAAAACTGTCTGCACCTTTCGTTTTCTGCCCAATACCTTCAATCACTTTCGGGCAAGGAAAAAATAAACCTGTTGTGGACTGCTGCCTGCCACTGATCAGGACTCTTGCTAGAAGTCTTGCTCGCATCTTGCTGAGGAGGGAGTGATCCTATGCTTCCGGGTCGCCACGTGCAGAAGGTCGTGCCCGGAAGAAACGTCCCACGCCGCCGGGTCAGTGACCACAGTCTCCGCCCTCCTTCAGTTAGAACGCAAAAATATGGAAGATTCGAGGGTGAAGACCAAGGAATGCCAGCGACTGGAGGACCCCCAGAGGTTCAGATGAGTACCATAGACATTCCTGGGCATTAAACGCTAATCTCTGAAATCAGCTTTTAAAAAGGGACAGCGCACAACTAGTGTGGGACATACAAAAGAAGAGTCAATAAGGGCGGGATCCCCAGCGCGGAACAGCATGTAGTTCGTTTCACTACCGCCTGAAGCACCTTTTGGCCAAAGACCGCATCAGCTGAGGCCCTAACATCAACCTTGTAAAACTTGGTAAAAGGTATGAACTGAAGGTATGGCCTTACAAACCTGTTCAACCCATGCCTGGTGCTGAAAAGCCCAGAGGCACCAATAGCTCTGGTAGAATGAGCCCTGATCCGAAAAGGGGGTTCCTTCCCCTTGGCAGAATATGCTTGCACCACCGCCTGTCTGATCCACTTACGAAGAGTGGACCAGTGGCAAGCCCTTCCTAGAACCCTCTGTTAGGACAAAGAGCCAATCCAACTTCCTGAAGGATTCAGTCGCAGTCAGGTAATACTTAATGGCCCTGACCACATCCAGGGCATGGAGGGTCCGTTCCTTGGAATTAGCCAGTGCTGGACACAAGGAAGGTAAGACAACTTCGTCATTGAGGTGAAAGGGAGAAATGGCCTTAGGTAAAAAATCAGGTTTAAACCGAAAAACCACCTTATCCTTATGAAGCTCAATATAAGGAGGCTTCATACAAAGCGTGGCCAGCTCAGACACGCGACGTACCGAGGTAATCGCTACCAAAAAGACCACCTTGAGGGTCAAAATAGGCAAGGCAGCATCGCACAAGGGCTCAAAAGGAGGCCCCTGGAGAGCAGAAAGCACCAAATTCAAGTCCCACACCGGTAATACAGGCTTACGCGGTGGACGTACATGGGTAACACTCTGGAAAAAGGTGATGAATCTATGATTGGCAAAGGATCTCTGGAAAAAATAGAGAAAGAAGCAAAAAGGCAGAGACCTGGCCCTTGAGGGTGCTCAGCTTGAGACCCAAGTCTAAACCGTGTTGTAAAAACTCCAAATACTAGAGACAGAAAAGGTGCGACAAGGGAAACTCTTGGATTCACACCAAGCAATGTAGGCATGTCAAACTCTGTAATATATCATGGAAGAAGACTTCTTCCGTGCCTGAATCATGGTACGCACAACCACGTTAGGCCCTTTTCCCTCAGGATTGAGGACTCAACAGCCAGGCCGTCAAAGCCAGAGTCTGTAAATTGGGGTGCCGCATCGACCCCCGAGTGAGAAGCCCGGGGTCGTCGGGCATGATGTAGCAATTGACTGACATCTGAACTATGTCCGCGAACCAACTCCGTCGCGGCCAGCGAGGAGCCACTAGGATGGTTGGCACCCCCTCCTGGGCTATCTTGCGCAGTACTCGGCCCAGGAGTGGAAATGGAGGAAACGCATAAAGGAGCCCGAACTCCGTCCAAGGAATTGCCAGAGTGTCTGTGGCGAAAGCCAGAGGATCTCAAACCTTGGAAGCTTGCGATTGTGTCTGGATGCAAACAGGTCCACATCTGGTTGATCCTAGCGGAGACACAGAGCGTGAAAGGTCTTGTTGCTGAAAGACCATTCCCCCAGACGAGAGGCCCCCCTGCTCAGGGAGTCCGCCTCCTGGTTTTCCACCCCGGGGATGTAAACCGCCGAGATTCAGGGAACATTCTCCTGTGCCCAAGTCAGGATCTGGGTCACCTCCTTGAGGGCTCGCTTGCTCCGAGTCGCGCCCTGGTGATTGATGTAGGCGACAGCCGTCCGATTGTCCGAGCGAACTTGTACCGAACAGCCCCTTAGCTGGAGAGTCAATTGAAGAAGCACCAACCGGATCGCTCTCAGCTCCAGATGATTTATGGCCAAGTGGTTCTCCTGCGGTCCCCACTGACCCTGGAACTTCTGCGTCTGCCAGACGCCCCCCCAGCTGGTCAGACTGGCATCCGTGGTAACTATCGCCCACCGGGGAGTCAGAAAGCACTTGCCCACCAATAGGTTCCTGGGGTCCAGCCACCACAAGAGGGACATCTGGCCAGGGGGGACAGAGAAAATTCCTGCTCCAGCGACTCCTGCATCCGATCCCAGCCGGTCAGCAGGTTCAATTGAAGAGGTCTCATATGGAACTGAGCGAAAGGCACTGCCTCGAAGCAAGACACTATCAGGCCCACCAGCTTCATCCCCAGACGGATCGAGGGTCGTTGACAAGACAGCAAGGCTTGCACCTGTGTCTGAAGCCCCACCACCTTCTGCTGTGGTAGGAACACCTTGACCTCAGAGGTGTCTAGCGCCATGCCCAGGAAGGACCTCACCATTGAGGGAGTGATCGAAGACTTGGGGTAGTTGATTACCCAACCGAACTCGTCGAGAGTGGATAACACCGTCCGCGTGTCGCTCTCGGCCTGCTTAAAGGACTGAGCCGCAATCAGTAAATCGTCCAGATAAGGCAGCACACGAACGCCCTGCGGAAAGGCCGGACTTTTACAAATCTGTTGAGGCCCTTCAGGTCCAAGATAGGTCTTAACGATCGATCCTTCTTGGGAACCGTGAACAGGTTGGAGTAAAACCCCTGACCCTGCTCCTGAAGAGGTACAGGGCAAATCACACCTATGAATAAAGGGGGGGTGGGAGTAGCTCCCCAAATAACCTGTGTCCCGTGAAGGGAATACTAGTGAGCGGCTTCTTGGCCGCGGCATCAGCCGACCATTGCCGCAGCCAGAGAGCGGGATGGAGCGCAACAAGAAGGGCTGAAACCCTGGCGCAGAGCCGGACACCATCGTCCATAGCAGAGACAACAAAGGCAATAAAATCTACGCCACCTTGGATTTCTTTTTACTCCTCCGCCCGCTTGCGAGTAATATCTACAAGGCGTCTCACCTTCTTTCTGATGGCTAAGGAGACAATAGCCGCGGCACACACCGGGCAAAGCCAAGCACCAGCAAAGGTGAATGCATGACAAGCCAGTTGATCCATACGCCTGTCAGCTGGATCGTGCAAGGAAGCAGTATCGGGTGACGGCATAACAGTAGTGTTGGATAACCCCGATACGGGGAAATCCACATTGGGGGGACGGGACCAGAAGTGGACCAGCTCCTCCGGGAAGGGATACCGCCTGTCCAGGCCCTTAGGTACCGAAGGTAATTTGTTAGGCATTTCCCACTCCTTGAGAACCATACTGGAAAAATGGGCCTGCTCAGGGAAGACAAGCCTGTGTCTCTCAGGACGAAATAAATCACCCTGCTTCCTCTTAGCCGCTTTAGAAGGGACAATATGCAACGTCTCAAACACAGAAGTCAGCAACTTCTCTGTATCGTCAGGGAGCCACATATCCTCGCCCGAGGAAGAGCCAGGCTTGCTGTCATAGCCGGCCGAATGATCCAGAGAAGAAAAGGAATCCTTAAACAACTTGCCTTCCTCCATGGAGCCCAGACCTCAAAAAAGATCATCATCATCAGCAAAAAACGAGTAACCGGGCTTGATGTGCCGCTTCTTACTCGTGGCCTTCCCAGGAGCCGTGCGAGATAACTGTCTCTCAAGGCTAGCCACCCGGTATGCCAAATCAACTTAGGACCCCTTGCTGGCTTCCCCCTCGCTGAGGGCTGAATGCAATAGCGGGAGTGCTGGCGAGGCCGCAGGCAATAAAGGGCTAGGGGCAGATACGCCCGCCCTATCATGCTCCAAAAATACGCTCCTGCCGCAAGTGACACAAACCGTGCCGAGTCCGCCCAAAGGGCTGGTACCGCACATGGGGCAGAGCTTCACCCGCCCAGATGGGGCCCCTAGCTCACTATCCCCAGAAGCCTCCATTATGGTGATTAGCAGACAAATCTTATGCAGGTTACAAGGCACTAACGGCCCAAACCGCTATATCCCTCCTATTTAATCCCTCTATTTGGTGTGATCCCTCTTAATAAAAAGGGGGGGTGGGAGGGCGAGACCGGGAGGAACCACAACCCACAGCTATAAGGGCCCAACCTGAAAGACACAAGCATAAGGGGCCATAAGCATCCCACAGCACATGCGCATGAAGTATACAGCAAAAAATGAATAAGGGACTCATAACACCGACAGAGATCACCGAGGGGTCCCAGCAGCAGCAAGACAGCAGGCAGGAGAAGAAAGATGGTGCCCACAGCAGCAGCACACGTTCCTCGAGGGGCAGGCCGCACCCGCAGTGACGCAAAAAAGCGTCAAAGTGCGGTACCCGCCCCCCCTGATGGTGCGAAACCAGTGCCCACCTCCCATCTCCTCAGAGGGCCAGAAAATGGTGGAAGCCCTCCAAGGGAAGATAAGAGCTAGGCAGCCCGCGCCGGTGCCCCCGCACGGTGCGGCGTTGCCCCCGCACGGTGCACAGCGCGCGTGCACGCCCGGACAGAGCCCACGGCCACCGAATCCCTTTAGTCGCCGACAACACACCACCCTCCCCCCCCTCACAGCGTGGACAAGATGGAGGGAAAGGAAGAGGAAGCGGCACGGAGGGAACAAGGAAGGTAAGTATGATGCAGTAAAAACAAAGTAAATGTAAGAATACACACAGCCAACACAGAATAAAGCTTGTGGGATAACTGGGCAAGGTGGTTCCTCCCCCCCAGGCTCACCATCAGCCTATGACCGGCTACCCTTTAGGGAGGGTCTGCGGCCCAGAGCCTAGCTCTGTCAACGGCTGACCCCGGCGTTCACCCTACCTTCACCGTCCATGGGAACAGTGGGAATAAGGGTGCAGCGGCCAACGGGCTAGGAGGCACCGCTCAGCTGCAGTATCCAGGAAAGAGTATCCAAGACGATCCTTAGCAGCAAGATGAACTCTGGAGATTCTTGTGAGACACCTGATTTTATAGGGGGCCGGGAGGAGCTACAGCTTTGGATCTTGCAGTCTACTGCGCCACCTGGTGGCGGAATACCCACATGTAATTACTTATGGGACTACCTGGACTGGATATAGTGAAAAGTAGGGATTTACTCCTAGCAGGATAGGCTTGAGGTATAGCCTTCCTAATCCAATCCAACCACCAGGGAGACTTGGACTCGCCCATAGCCTCTCTCTTAAAACATCCCTATGTTTCCACCTCGTCTGAACTTGCCATTTTGTGTCTGCAAAAGAGACAAAAAGTAGGACCTTCGTGACCTTGTCTAGATTTCTTCTGTTAAGGCAATATAGTACTCCTATTACCCATGGCACGTTTGACCAACTTGTCAAGATGTTTGCCAAACAATTGGCCGTCTACAAATGGCGTAAGGGTCTTTTTGGAGGTAATATCTGGAGACCACTGTTTGAACCAAAGAGGATGCTGCGGAGCTACCGCTGGTGCAAGATATCTGGTAAGTAGTTTAGAAACATCTTCCATAGCTAGTATAGTAAACTGCCAATTTTATAAAGTTGTTAATCCTTTTGAAGCATGCAGGCCCTTTGACCCGATAACATGTCTGTAAAAAAAAGCCAGTCCAGCTAGACTGCCCATTTTCTTTTTAATGCCCCTTGCCCTGCCTCTCTTTCATAGCGCTAAAGCAGGGCAGGGACACAACAGCTACTTATCCTGGGTGTCACACACTGCACACTTATCCAATGCTAAAGATATGATAGAATGTCTAGTCACAGATCCAAGAGGAACAACCAAGTCAAATGCTGCCATTTCTGTATAGGAATAGTCAGCCAGGGGATACCATGAGTTTACCCAAAGACCTAACCACGACCTACCTAGGGTGTGCCTGTATAGACAGAGGGCAGGGAAATTACTTAAGAGTAAGAGGTACATAGGGAAAAAAAAGAAGAAGGTGGTGGATAACAGAAGGATTCTGCTGCAGCATGACCTACTGAGACACCTTTAAAAACCAGAGGCAATTTGTGCTAAACAGGTTATATAGATGTGTGTCTCCTGGCCGTGGCACTAGTGAGGATACTCTATGCTTGACCCTTCCTGCTGCTCTAAGAGTTAAAGTAGTGTTATGCATCTAACAAAGGTTTGTCATAACCAACAGTTCACAGTGGCTTTTTCATTATACATAGGTCTTTGGATTAGATTTGGTTTGGATTCTCCGATGTATCAGAAATTGCTGCCAATTACTAGATACTATGTAAGAATTCATGAAATATGACAACACCACCACCAATACCTAATCTAAAATAACTTTTCGGTAAACTATGATGGCAAAAGTATTTTGAATAAAAGTGTGGGAATCATCAGGACGTGAACTACAGAGCGAAAAAAAAAACAACACCACCATGCTAAAACTTATTTTTTTTATTCTATACATAAAAAGGTCAAAGCCCGACAAATATTTTTTCGGTGGACTGTATCTGTGAGCACTGCCTACATTATTATGTTATCCTTTTTATTGAAAGTCCAAATGTAGGATTTGTAGTTTTAACTCCAACCTAAAATTAGGATCACCACATTCTCACTTAATAACCAAGAACTCGTCAGTAGTAGATGACCCATTATGAAACCGGGGAAGCAATCATAAATAGCTGCAAAATAATCTTAGTCTTGAAACCCATTCCATGAGTCTTCACTTCCTTTCAGAAGATAAAAAGCTACTTTTCTGAAGTCCACAAATGGCAAAGATGTAAAGTTCATTTTCATGAAGATGCCAGCAACATTTACATATTATTAAATCCCATCATGCCTTTCATGTTACCAGCAGCACCTTGCTGAAATTGCCTCATCATAGACTGAAGGCCTGCCATTCCACCTGTAAAATGTATTTTTATAATTAAGTTATTATTAACTTTTATAACTACATTTCAATTTCAAACAACATTAACATTTGTATGATCTGATCAGTTTGTGATACGCTTAAGAAGAAAGCAGCCAAAACATTTCTGTGGGCTTGAATAAGCTACCTGACCCAAGATGCCCCCAACTGTGTACTTTCTGAACATGAACTGAAGACTATTTTCAGAGATTTTATGTACATGCTGTACATAACTTTTTGTTATTTTAGTATACTCTCCATAACAACCTGTTAAAGGTACATACTTGCACACAGATCCTCCAGTCTTTAGTTCTGGGTAAATATGGTGGTTACACTCCCATTTGACGACTGGGGGTCCTATAAAAACTCACCTACAGAAAAACTAATACACCCACAGTAAATATCACCAATATTTGTCAGCAACTTGGTAACCCAGGTATCAACCCTAGCTATGAATGTATCCCTAACAGGGTAAGGGCTGTGTTTTCAGACATACAAGTACATCCTACTGCATGTGTATAATTGGATCCCAAAAGAGAGAAAGCTTCCATTTATAGGTATGGACTTCAACTACAGTGGACTCCGTTCACCCAACAATCGTGGCTATTGAGACCATATCAGAAAAACAAACAAGGTTCTCAGTCATACAGGACATTGTATATCTGTAGGTATAAATCAAGGCAACTAGACTTGCATATTTATTTTATTTAAGACCTCTCAATCCTTGGCCATTCAGGTTACATCAGAAAAAAAATAAGGAAGCTTCGGAAGCCTGGTACGTGCACCACATCATAAATATATATATTTTTATCCCACAGATGAGAAGGATCAGAAAAATGGGGGACTGAGAGATGGAAAAGCTAAAAATTACCCTGGGCCAGTGGCTTAAAAAGGAGCGACTATATAAGTATCTAACTTTTAGGGGATGGCGGTCTCCCTCTTTGTGGGACATGATTGGGGATGCCCCACGGTGCTCATCTCCTGGGTTTGCCCAGTTTACCCATCTCGCCGAGGGTGATGCGAGAGGGGGGCTCCAGCATTTGGGCAATTCCCAGACTATCTTAATGCGCCTAATACCAGGAAAACAGGAGTGGGTCCCGCTTTAAAGGACAAGTGGAAGCGATTTCATGCAGCGAGGAACCAATGCTTTTGAGTAAAGAAATTTTCCCAAGGCAGCAACCCTTAACTTGAGAGTCAAAAGCGCCCTGAACTTGTCCTAAAGAATTTATTCTTTTCTGCCCAGGAAGCAGCTCCTTACCACTACTTCCATGTCAAGGTCTATGCCTGGAAAGGAAACATTTGTCCTTAAAAACTTTACTTCTACAGCAAAATCCTCTGTTGGGTCCTACCAGAGAGCCTGTTGCCTTTAAAATGACTGACTGCACCTTTCAATTCTGAATACTTGTGTGAATTCTACCTTGGGAGAGGTGCACATATACGTGGCAAACAGGTGGTGCGCCCCACCTCTTTTCAAGCCTGCCTGTTCCAGTTTATGTGTCACATACCTTGACATTTTCTACAGTCAACACCTTATTTCTACAGGTGGACCTCATGCGGTTTATGGTAAACTGGGGGTATGGATTTGAGCTACACTCAGCACTAATTATGGCCGGAGATTCCAGTATAAGTCATTTAGAATTAGGAAACCCAGTTGGATGTCTAGAAAATGCCTAGCTGTCTTAATTTATTAATATAAGATAAATCCTGACCTGGATGAATGAGGACTACCACAGACATAATATTATATACAGTACACATTTTTGTTTTAGAAATTTACTTTAAAATTAATTTGATATTCAGCTATTGCTCTTACCCATGTGTTGCAAAACTCTGGGGTCCATCATTTTGGCCATTTGCTGATTTAGTTTGGCCATTTGTGAATGATTTACATTTTTTGACATGTCACCACCTGTTAATTGAATTTTAAACATTAATTAACATACCAACTGCAATACAAAATAAATCTGTACTAAATATGCAAACCACAATGCCATTATATAGTTACCTAGAATGTATGGTTGGAAAAAAATAAGTCAGCTGTCCAAGTTCAACCATGGGACAGGGTAAAATTAACATTTATGTAAATTTACTATTAACCACTAACAGAAATTATTCCTTCTTAAAACCTGATTCCTGTATTCAGTCATCAACCAACCTGCTTCATTTTTCATTTTCTATCCAGATGAGGGTGCTTGTTGGGGGTGTGTACTGATACTAATAACCTTCCTTTGAGCTTTAGATAGTAGAGGAGCAGGTGGTAGGAATGACCAGAGAAGTCAAAGTATATAAAGAAAATTGTTTTAGGTTTGCTATTTAACCTGCTTGAAATTGTACAAATGCATATGATTTAGCAGTTACAAAATGTTTAAAGGAGCAGTATCGCGAATTTTTCTTGGTGACTTATATTTAAATGGTACTTGGAATGTAGGTAGGTGTTGGACTAAGAATTACAAATGTAGAAAAAAATGATGTGTGTGTTGAGCAGCTGGAGACTAATAGCTCATGTTTATGTCTTGTCAGTGTCGGCAGCCGACACTCTCGCCTGTTCCATGCTGAGGAGAGGGAGATACAAATGTATCAGTTCCACGCTGAGGAGAATGTATCAAAGTCTCAGCTGTTCAGTGCTGGCAGCCGTCCAGCATCAGAAAACATTGCAACATTGCCTGGCCAGAACTTATATATCTAAAACAGAGAAAAGCTCTAGAAGTCATTTAGCTGATTTTGACAGTTTTCCCTTCATATTGGCTTTGCTGCAGAATCTTTCAGTTTACCATTTTCTCTTTCATATTCTTATTTTTCTTTTTTCCATATGATCTTTCTTTCAGCTTTGTGTGTTTTGAGCAAAGCCCAACCCAGGATTTTCACTAGCTGGAGTTTTGTTTTGTGCCCCTAGGGGCATCCTGACTTGGGATGCCCTGATATGTGAAATCCCCAAGTTCGCCTGTGAAAACGTACCTTTCCCTGTCCCACAGCGCATGCGCGGGCTCTCATCCAATCAGCTCTGTTTGCACGCAGATGGGGAGCCTGAGCAGTAACCATCCTGGCCGCCCGGCCTGTCTAAATGACTATCTGCGTGAGTGCGCCAGAAAAATGGGGGATCTGTGGTTATCCAGGGGTCGTTTCACACAGTGGGCATCCTGATTTAGAATGGGGTTTTGTTCCACTTTAATACCTTTAGATTTTCCTGCACAGTTATTCAAAGAAGAATTTCAGTCATTTTCAGTCAGTTTAGTTTATTTTGTATAGATTTTACACATTTGAGTCACCTGGTCTCATAACAAAAGCAGCACCTCACACACACAGCCGTTACAGTGTCAGCCTCTGAGGTAAAGTGTTGCTAGGAGACCAGTGGGCTAAATGAAGCAGCTCACTAAATACAAGCCAGCAGATCCCCCTATTCAGCAAATGGACTGAGCCATTTTAATTATACAATTTAAAAGAGAGGCATATCTTTTTTTCTTTTTCTATCGCCAGATTATTCATACACATGTTATAAGCTATTGTGTGGCTATTTAATTATTTATCTTTTTTAATGCAAATTTCGTGATACTGCTCCTTTAAGCATATTATAATGATTTCAAGGTTTTGCCGGTTCCAAATAAGTGAGGCTAATTCCCCTCCCACTTGGCTTGATACTCTCCCAATCAGATGGCATTTAAGTTTTGTAATCTTCTTACAATTTTGGATTGCCCATACGTCTTATGTCCACATCAGTGTCTAGTAGAGGCAATAGTACAATTCTGTGATTCTCACCTGTAGAATTGTTTTCGCTCTTTATCCACTCCAGGACATCAGGTAATCAGTAGCGAATGTGTATACATACATTTTTTTTTTTATACATATATATATTCCACTAGGACTAGGCATCCGAAGAATGCATATAGTAACCTATAGTAACCTAGCAGATAGTAGGATCTGACACCCTGGAGTGGATAAAGAGAAAACAATTCTACATGAAGAGTAAGCTATTTCAAAATCAAACCTTTAGCTTACTACTGTCTGTAATACCTTCCTACCAAAGGTGGCATCTGCCAAGGCTCTAACATCTACCCTATTAAATCTGGTAAATGCATGAACTGAAGACCAAGTAGCAGCCTTGCATACCTGTTCTACTGAAGCCTGGTGCTGAAAAGCCCAGGCAGCTCCAATAGCTTGTGTAGAGTGAACTGTGACCCAAAAGGGGGGATTCTTCCCCTTGGAGATACAGGCTTGTCTAATCCATCAGCTCATGGCAGACTTAGCTGGCGGAAGACCCTTCCGTGGGGCCTCAGCTATAATAAATAAGAAGTCCGACTTACAGAAGGCTTGCACAGCAAAGATATAATAATATTTTAGTGCTCTCACTACATCCAGAGAATGAAAGACCCCCTCCTTATTGCTAATGGAGCAGGACATGAGGAGGGCAATACCATCACTTCAATAAGATGAAAAGGGGTACCTGCTTAGAAAATGGAAGATGGCCTTGACCTTATGCAACTCTAAATAAGGAGGCTTATCCGCTGCTAATTCAGAAACCCACCGGGTTTCCCTAGTGGGCTATCTTTTTTAATGCTCGGCCCAGGTGTGGAAATGCATACAAACTTCAGAGATCTACGCTTGGGAACCCCTAGCAACCCGAAAGCAAAGGGTTTGAAAACCCTCTGAGGGACCATTCTCACTGAAGCAGGACCCCTGTGCTTAGATGATAGGCCTGCATATTGTCCAGTGTGGACCACCGAGATGCATGAAACATGTTTCTCGGCCCAGAGTAAGATCCTGCTCACCTCCTCGAGAGCTTTCCTGCTTCCTGGTGGTTGATATATGCCACCGTTGCCAGGTTGTCTGTTTGAATCCTGACGGGATGACCCATCAAGTCGGGTGTCCAATGTGTGAGACAGTAGAATCGCTCTCAATTCCAGGATATTAATGGGAAGGCTTCTCTCCCCACTGCCCCTGGATCAGTATGACCCCATGACACCCCCCCCCCAACCTGATAGACTGGCATCCGTGGTGACAATCTTCCATTGTACCATAAGAAAGAATTTGCCCATCTGAAGAGGCTGATGATTCAGCCACTAGGAATGCCATGTTAAGTATGTCGCGCAAAAGGGGTGATCCAGAGTTTCCGTGGTTTGATCCCAAACCGAAAGCACATGCATCTGCAGGGGTCTTGTGTGAAACTGAGCAGAAGGCACTGCCACAAAGCAGGACACCATCAGCCCCAACAGATGCATTCCTCGATAATTCATTGGGCGAGGGCAGGACAAGAGAGCCGGCACCCTGGCCTGAACTGAGAGTGTCTTTTGTTCCGGAAGAAATACCTTGGCCTGAGTTGTGTCTAATGTCATTCCCAGGAAAGATGTAACTCTTGAAGGTAAGATATGCGACTTTTGATACTTTTACTAAACTTTTCTAGCATTGATAAGACAATCTGTGTATCCTTCAGGGCGTCCTGAAAAGATGGGGCCCCGATTAACAGCTCGTATAATTAAGGGATTATATGTATCCCCTGGTTTCTTAGCAGGGCCATGAGACCTGCCAAAACCTTAGTAAAAACCATTGGGGCTGAGGACAGGCCGAAGGACAGAGCCACAAACTGAAGGTGTAGGCCAAAGCGCAAATATTTTTGATGACCCAGAAACCTATGGATATGTAGATACGCATCCTTTATATCCACTGTTGTCATAAATTCTCCCGACTGAAGCAACATCACTATGGATCTTAAAGATTTCATGCAAAATTTCCTTAGACGGACGAACCTGTTGAGGCCCTTGAGATCTAATATTGGGAGCATAGAACTGTCCGTCTTGGGAATTAGGAACAAATTGGAGCAAAAACCCTGACTTCTCTCTGAGAACATGACTGGGAACATGACATGACTACTGTCTTTTCCAATCTGTAAAAGGTGAGTTATGGTGGATTTCAAAGCTCCTGCTTTCACCAGATTTCATTATACCCCTGACCAAAAGAACCTCAGAGGAAGACTGGTCCTCAGTTTGATCTTGTAACCTGAGGAACCTACCTCCTGTATCCAACTGCTACATGGAGCCTCCAAATGGGAGCAAAATGCAGAAGCCTGAGGGGGCTTTGAAGGACATTTTGCCTTATTCCACCAGAAAGATTTTGCCTGATTTTGGGGCTTTGGTCTATTCTTTGACTTCTTTGTGGAAGTCTATTAGACTTAAATCTCTGGTAAATCTCTGGTGCTTAACCTAACCATATCATCAATAGAAGAGATGACATACGAGTCTTAGAATCCAGTTTTTTTTTTTTTAATAACCTTCTGCTTGCCAAAAATGAGGCACAGGCTGGCCATAAAGCCGATTCCACAATAAAAACGCATGTTGTGCCACATGATCTATGCGCTTATCCACTGGATCCTTTGGGGAGGGACTATCAAAGGACGGAATAATAGTATTATTAGAGTCCTGAAATTGAAGCGTTCACCACATGAGGCCATAATTTAATCAGATCTGAGGGAAAGGGGTTTTTAATATCGAGCACTCTAGTTGGTGAAATGAGATTGCACAGGAAACCGTTTTTCTGGCTTGAACAGATCTCCCTTCTTCCTCTTGGGAACCTTAGGACCCGAGATATCCAAAATCTCTCAAATGGAACTAATTAGACCTTCCATCTGTTCTCTAAACAGAGATCCCCTTTGTGCAGAGGACTCTGAATACTCTTCTCCCTACTGGATGAGGGGTCACCCTGTGATAACACATCATGAGAAACTATGGAAGCATAAATATCAAAAGACTGCTGCTCCAGTGAGCTCCAGAGTCGGGGTCACACATGGCTGGTGACCCCCCTCCCTGTGTCTAATGAAGAACTGCCATACACTTATCTGGCCCGGGAGCGGGGGGCATCAGGGCCCTTGTGCAACTGTCCACTAATTAGCCCATTCCTACAGGGCGTACTATGAGGGCCCTGAGACCAGTGTCCATAGCAGGAGGAGGCTCTGGTCCTCAGAGTCTGCTGCCCCCGAAATGCCTGGACTCTGGCCCAAATGTGCCTGTCTGGACACAAAGTAATAAAAAAAGAAAACAAGACTCAGATAACAACTGCCCCCCCTTCCCAGATTTTGCAGGCACCGTTACCTCAATAGTGGGTTGGAACTCTAAGTTTACTTCTAAGGCAGGAGATGTTGATTCTGCTGGTTGAATTCTGCCTGCTAGACCAATTCTGCCTTGTCACCTCAGGAAAGGGCAACAGCCCCAAACTTTCAGCAAGTACTTTTGTAATAGAAGGGTTCCTTATGACCTCTGCATATAGCAAATGAAAAGGGTGAGTACCTGTTATGGAAGGCCTTGCAGACCAATCACTGTCCAGCAGTTCCTTTCCCAGTGCCATCTCCTACAAGGAACATGCTTTCTGCTTTTAAAAAGGCAGACAGGAGCTCAAACAGCCTCCCTTAGAAGCAGTGCAGCTGTCCATCGCCAGCCTCAAAGATCTGTCCGTGCTATACTCTGACATCAGTGACACCAATTTTGGCCACAAGAACCGATGATGTAATGACCAGGCTAGTAAGAAGGGAGGTGGGCTCCACCATTGCACACCCCCCCCACCCACCCCGTGCATAGACTACTATGGATCCCTACAAGGACTTTCATCCCATAGTAGGAGCCTGAAATTCTGAAGGCAAAAGGCCAATAAGCCAGTGACCTATGATGCTTTGTCCCTGGGCCACAACACTTACCTAACCCAGGTCCACTGTCATCCTTCCAGAGTAGCAGACTGGGGGAGCTGTTGGTATGTGCTTGCCTGGGCAGGAGACTAACTGTGGAAGTAGGGACAACAGAGACCTTTTATAGCTAGTAGTTGGGGTGTTTCCCTCACAGGGGATGGGGTCTACACTTTAGGCCCATTTTACACCTAGACGCTTGTGTTGGAAAAGTTCTGCATGCGACGTTTCCAACGCAACACAAATGCAGCTCCATAGATGTCTATGGCAATGCAACGCAAGTAAAACAATGTGCAGCGGTGTATGAGGAGGCTTACAGTTTGCTGCCCAGAAAGAGGATGTAAGAAAGCAAAATCAAGTTAATCCGAGGACTCCTGTCCTTAGTACATAATGGATAACAGCATGGTACAGTTACATAATGTCACAACATTCTGACAACTAATGATGTATTCAATTTTCTTTTTTAAAACTGGGTGTTTCTAAACACAGGTGGCATCCTGGTGAACAGTGCCACCCTGCAGTTAACGACAGTAATCGGCTGCCAACTTCAGTGCTGTATTTTTTCCGGGGAAATGAGAATTCGATTTCTACTGAGTACTGCAGTTAAAGTGGATCAAAACCCTGAAGGTCTGGCCCTGGTATCTAAAAGACTTCAGGGCCGGCCGCTAATCTGCCCTCAGGGCCTGTAAACTCCTCTTTACTTTATGGTGTGTTCACCGGTGGCCGCATCCCCAGCGTACCTGCACACTCCACAGGGAAACCAGGGTCGAACAAATAGGTTTTGATCAGCTTTAAGGTTAAGGGGGGGGGGGGGTAGGGCAGCGGCAATCTGGATGCCTTCCTGCGCTTGAAACACTCATTATTTAAAAAAAGATTAACACAAGTTCTCAAATCTTCACAGAACTTAAATCTATTCAACAGTCAATTGTATTTATAATAAAAATGAACTGTTGATCACAAGTTCATTCTCGGGAAGCTGGTATTCATATCTTTATTTTTCTGGATGGCTTTGCACATTACTATGTGACCTCCATCTGCCAATCATGAATAGACATTGTGGTCACTCTGAGCCAGGTCCCAGAACGAGAAATAGATAAGTATGGGGTGCATAAGAACAGGCTTGTTCTACCCATGCTACAAATTGATTGTTGGATCACTCTAATACCTTTTGTTACATTTTGGAAGCCTACCTTTGAAAAGTCCTTTAATTCCGCCCATTTTTTTAACCATTTGTGCAAACTTCGTATACTGTGCTAGCAGCTCCTGAACATCTCGTGTTGATACTCCTGACCCCCGAGCCACTCTTTGAATTCTTCCAGGTTGCTTGCTGAAAAGTTTAGCACCATCAGGGTTGTCTAGTTCTATACAGAAAAAAATTGTACTTAATAAAAATATCAATTTCTTCTAGATCCAGTAGGGCAATTAAAAAAAAAAGTTTTTCTGGTAAATGGTTGATTTACAAAACTGCCCCTTGTAACAGATAAGGACATTAGTATTTTTAACTATGTCACATGCAAAAAAACTTGACAAAATGATTGAAATGCGATCTAAAATGCGAGTACATATAATAGACAATATTAGGAGATAATATATGAACATTTCAACTTTACAGCTCCAAAGAACACTTGAACTTACATTTCGTTCTTTTTAACATGACAAGAGGCAAAAAGAGTTTTATATGTACAAGTATAGCCAGCTAATATTGTAGCAGATCAATGTATTACTATAGGTGGAGGCTACGTACTATGCCATGTTACCTAATAATTATGATTATGCTTTTCTTTTTTTTTTTAATTCTTTATTTTTTAATAGTCTGTACAGAAAACAAGAATCTCCCGATACACAATACAAAAATAAGTATAGCAGATATATCATAGTCTACAATAAACAAATTGAAGTAGTTTTCACATTTTGTTGTCTCTGCTAACTGTACCCCGTCACTGGGGACCTACCTCAAGGTCCTGCTACTTCACTTCAATCTGTGAGCCCCCCAACAAGGCGGGGGACTACACATTCCTCATGAAACTTCTCCAAAAAAAGTAAACAGGTAGAGCAACAAGAATCAACACCAATGCCAAGGAAAATAAAGCAAAATAAACAAAGAAAGGGAAAATCAGGGGAGGGGGGAGGGACAGGGGAGAAGGGGAGGGGGGGGATGATTATGCTTAATGCTCCCTTGGTGGCTCGGGTGCCCCATGGCTATACAGTGCTCCAGATGGCTAAGATTCAAGAAAAGAGGGAGGTCACCCAATATACAGAATGGGTGGTGGAAATCCATGTGTTTTTAAATGTAGACCTCCAAACATGTTAAAGAGGACTCAAACAATAAGTTAAAGTTTTATTTAGAGCTGTAAAGTTATGATGAAATTTTCATATTTTATCTCCTAATACTGTCCATTATACAGTTATTCCCATAAATATCTGACATTTTTCTAATATTGTTTCTGTACATTACCCCTATGAATTATAAAAAAAAAGCAGTTGAAGTTTAGACTTTCAGCTTTAAATCAGTGGGTTGAACAAAAAGCATACAAATGTGAGGAACTAAAGCATTTTAAATACAATTCCTTCATTTCAGGTAATAGAAATTAAAATTGTATTTACAATTATTTGTCAAATACTTGGTTGAAAACCTTTTGTTGGCCATGACATCTCCAGACATTGCTTTGTTTCCTCCTTTATAATGCAGGCCTGGCAGGCCTTTACTGCAGAGGTTGGGAAGTGAAATACATGTTCAATTGGGTTAAGATCAGGTGACTGACTTGGCCATTCAATAATATCCCACTTATTTGCTGTAATACACTCCTGGGTAGCTTTAGCTTTATGTATTGGGTCATTGTCCACCTGTATTATTAAACTCAGACCAATCAGATCAGGCTGTATTTGAGCGCACAGTATGTCTCTGAATAGCTCAGTATTCATCCGGCTACTTCTGTCCAGTGTCACATGATCTATAAAACACTAGTGACCCAGTGCCACTGGCAGCCATGCATGACCAAGCCATCACACTGCCTCCGCCGCGCATTATAAATTATATGATATGCTTTAGATCATAAGCTATACGACTTTTACTTTTTTCTTTCCATCATTCTGTTAGCGGTTGACCTTTATCTGTCCAAAGAATGTTCTGAACTGTGCTTTTTTTTATGTTTTGAGAAAAATCCTATTAAGTCTTTTTATTCTTAAGGCTGAGTGGCTTGAACCTTGCAGTGAACCCTCTGTATTTTCATTTATGCAGTCTTCTCTTTATATTGATACTCCTACATCCTGGAGGGTGTTGTTCACTTGGTTTGCTTCACCATGGAAATGATTGTTTGGTCCTCCACCACTGATGTCTTCCATGGGCATCCAGGTCTTTTGGCATTGAGTTCACCAGTGTTTTCTATCTCTCTTAGGATAGTGTACTGTTTTTGCAGCTTAAGGATGGCTTGTTTCAGCTGCATGGGGAGCTCCCAAATGCAAGCACCATAACTCAAATCAATAGAACTATACCTTGAATATGTTTCAGTACAAATATTTATGGACCTAAAGGTATGTACTCACATTTTATATCCACTTTTATGGTGATCAAGATTAATGTTAACATGAAAATGTGTTTTATTTAGAGGATAGGACTTTAAAAAAACATAATTGTTATCTTTATTTTTTTTAAAAATACCATTTTGTGAATACTCACCTTGTAAAATGGGTATTATAAGTATGTCACACACCCCGCTTCAAGATATTCATAACCTGTGAGTAATACTGACCTGTAGAGGGCGATCTGCAGAGATGATTGGAGGAAAGAAAGCCCCTCCCGGTCCATAAATACCCGGGACCTCCCACTCACTACCCAGTATAAAGAAAGCAGTAAGGTAAGAGCCAAATATAAGTCATAACGCAAAGTTCACAATATGAAGGATCCAGAAAACAAAGGGCGGGTTGAAGCGGGGTGTGTGACATACTTATAATACCCATTTTACAAGGTGAGTATTCACAAAATGGTATTATTCTAAGTATGTCACACACCCCGCTTCAAGATATTCATAACCTGTGGGACATCCAATAGCAGTGTCCATAAGGGGTGGGGATCCAAAACAAGGCATAAAGCACAACTTAAACCACTGCAGCCTGCAGAACTTTGCGGCCAAAAACAGCATCCGCTGAGGCCCGAACATCAACCTTGTAAAACTTGGAAAAGGTGTGAACAGAAGACCAGGTAGCGGCCTTACAAACTTGCTCAACAGAGGCCTGGTGCTGAAAAGCCCAGGAAGCCCCAACCGCACGAGTAGAATGAGCTGTAACACGAAAAGGAGGATTCCTCCCCTTAGCAGAATAGGCCCCAACGATGGCCTGACGAATCCACCTACTGATGGAAGATTTGGCGGGCGCTAAACCCTTCTTGGGCCCAGATGGCACCACAAAGAAAGCGTCAGTCTTGCGAAAAGAAGACGTTACCACCAAATAGTACTTCACAATGCGAACCACATCCAAGGAATGCAGGGCCCTCTCCTTGTCATTGCTGGGATTAGGACACAGAGAGGGCAGAACAATATCCTGATTTAGATGAAAAGAAGAAACAACCTTAGGAAGGAAATCCATCTTGAAACGAAAAACCACCTTGTCCTGATGTCTTTCAAAATACGGAGCTTGAATAGACAGAGCCGCCAACTCAGAAACACGCCGAACAGAGGTGATAGCTACCAAAAAAGGCCACCTTCTGTGTAAGGGAAGACAAGGCAATATCATGCAAAGGCTCAAAAGGAGGACCCTGAAGAGCAGAAAGAACCAAATTCAAATCCCAAACCGGAATCAGAGGCTTCCTAGGAGGCCGCACATGCGTAACCCCCTGGAAGAAAGTCTTAACCAACGGATGAAGCGCAAAAGACCTTTGGAAAAACACCGCCAGGGCCGACACCTGCCCCTTCAGAGTACTGAGCTGGAGTCCCAGATCCAGACCATGTTGCAGGAACTCCAAAATTCTAGAAATAGAGAATTCCCTACAAGGGAAGGCCCTAGTCTCACACCAATCAATATAAGACCTCCAAGTCCTATAGTACACGGATGAAGAAGACCTCTTCCTAGCACTAATAAGAATCACAGCATCAGAAAGACCTTCCTCTTTCAAGATGGAGGTTTCAGCAGCCACGCCGTCAAAGCCAGCGTTGGTAAATTGGGGTAACGAAGATGACCCTGTGTGAGTAGATTTGGCAGCAGAGGCAGAGCGAACTGATCTTCTGCCAACCTTACCACGTCTGCGAACCAGACCTGTCTTGGCCACCTTGGGGCCACCAGAATTGCTGACGCTCCCTCCAGAGCCAGCTTGCGCACTACTCTGGCCACCATGGGAAACGGAGGAAACAGGTACAGAAAACCCAGATCCCTCCAGTTCAGAGACATGGCATCCATTGCAAGAGCCAGAGGGTCCTTCGCCAGAGACACGAATGACGGAAGTTTGTGATTGTGACGGGAGGCAAAGAGGTCCACCACCGGTGACCCCCACCTGCGACAAATTGTCTGAAAAACCTTGGGATTGAGAGACCACTCCCCTTTGCGGGCTGACAACCTGCTCAGAGAGTCCGCCTCCGTGTTCTCCACTCCCAGGATGTAGACCGCCGAGATGCACGGGACGTGGCTCTCCACCCAGTCCAGAATCAGAGACACTTCCCTGAGGGCACTCCTGCTGAGAGTCCCTCCCTGGTGATTGATGTAGGCATCCACCGTCCGATTGTCCGACCGGACCTGAACCGGCAAGCCTCGCAGTTGATGAGTCAAATGACAAAGAACCATCCTGATGGCTCTCAATTCCAGAACATTGATAGGCTCGTGGGCTTCCAGGAGTCCCCACAAACCCTGAAATTGCAGATCCTTCCAGAAGCCCCCCCCATCCTGAGAGGCTGGCATCCGTGGTGACCACCTCCCACTGAGGAGTCTGAAAGGATCTGCCCCTCAGCAGGTTGGCTGAGTTCAGCCACCACCGAAGCGAGCGGCGAACCCGGGGAGACATCAGAAAGAATTGATCCAGCGACTGAGGAGACCTGTCCCAGACCGACAACAGATGGAGCTGTAGCGTCCTTGTGTGAAACTGAGCAAAGGGGACTGCCTCGAAGGAGGCCACCATCAACCCCACCAGCCTCATCCCTAGCCGGATGGACGGCCGAGGAATGGACATGAGCAACCGAATCAACTCCTGAATCAAAAGAACCTTGGACTGAGGAAGGAACACCCTGGCCTGATCTGTATCCAGAGACATCCCCAGAAATGATATTATCCTGGACGGGTAGAGGGAGGACTTGGGGTAGTTGATCACCCAGCCGAACCTCTCCAGAGTGGATATTACCATCCTGGTGTCCAATTCCGCTTGGCTGAATGACGATGCCATGATGAGGAGATCGTCCAGATATGGCACTATGCGAATCCCCTGCGCTCTGAGGAGAGCCATCACCCCAGCAAGCACCTTGGTGAAAACTCTTGGAGCTGTGGTGAGACCGAAGGGAAGAGCTACAAACTGAAAGTGCCGATCTTCCACCGCGAACCTTAGAAACCTCTGGTGAGCGGGAAAAATGGGAACATGGAGGTAAGCGTCCTGGATGTCTATGGACGTCATGAAGTCCCCCTGACAAAGAGAGTGGATAGCAGAACGCAACGTTTCCATGCGAAATTTTCGCAGTCTGACAGACCCGTTGAGAATCTTTAGGTCCAGGATGGGCCGGACGGAGCCATCCTTCTTGGGGACCGTGAACAGATTTGAATAAAAACCCCGACCCTGGTCTAATGGGGGCACTGGGCAAATGACTGCCATTTCCAGAAGACTCGATACCGCCACCCGGAGCTGCTGCGCAGCCAGTGCATCCGGGGACACCCGAGACCTTAAGAAACGTGGGGGGGGGGGGGGCTACAAGCGGGAACTCCAGCTTGTAACCGGAAGACACCACTTCCCTGATCCACTTGTCCGAGACCTCCCGAATCCAGACTTGGGAGAAGTGTCGCAGCCGTCCCCCCACCCGCACGGATGAGGGCACCCCCTCATTGTTGAGCGGGCTTGGGTTTAGAACCCCAACTGTATCCTGAACGGGCACGACCTCTGCCCCTATTCCAGGAGTCTCCTCTTGTAGAAGGGAAGGCAAAACCTCTTCCCGCTCGAAAGGGGCGTCGTTGCTTCCTGCGTTGAGGAAATTTTCCACCTTTAGCTACTGAGTCCAATTTGTCTTCAAAAAGCCTTAACCCAACGAAGGGAAGAGACGTCAGAGACTTTTTAGACCCAAAATCAGCCGCCCACTGGCGCAACCAAATTGAACGCCTAATAGTCACCATTAAAGCAGAGGCTCTGCTACTCATCATCAAGGAATCATCCAAAGCGGCTAAAATGAAGGGCAGAAATGCCTCACATCGTTTTAGTCCAAGAAATTCGTCACTGTCCGGACCCAAACCGGAAGAGGATAACAAATCCCTGACCACCTTTCTGGTAGCCACCACCAACAGCGATGATGCTGCCCCAATACTGGCAAAACCATGACAAGCCATCTGGTCAATGCGTTTATCCTCACCATCTTTAAGAGAGGAACAATCAGGGTTATTTAAAACGGCTGAGTTGGATAACCCCAAAATTGGGGCGTCCACCTCGGGGGGGGGGGGGGGGGGGGGTCGCCCAGCGCTTAACCGTGTCCACGGGGAAAGGATACCTTTTATCCCAACTCTGAGGAATGCCTGGGAGCCGAGCCGGCCTCTCCCATTCCTTTGGAATTTCCTAATCAAAAGCATTTTGATAATATTATTTCTAACGCGGCCTGGATTCCTCATAAAACTCCCCTTCTTGTTGAGGAACCGCAGCCGGAGGCGAGATAGCGAGAACCTCAAACATCTGAGTCAGAACATTAGGAGTATCCGAGGAACTCCCTGACCCCCGATCAGAATCAGCACCAACAATTTGCTGATCCTCAGAATTATCCGAATCCTCAAATAACTCCCCTTCCTCCGGAGGGGAATAATCTGACCAATCCCGACCATCCGCATCATCATATTCAAAATGAGTAACCGGTGACAAATGCTTTCTCTTAGCCGATGCCTTCTTGGCGACCGCAGTAGAAATAAATTTTTCAATATTGGCCAATCTGGCACACACATCAGATTGCGACTGCCCCCCCATGACAACATCACACGGGGCACAGGTCAAAATGGGAGGGGGAGGGGATGAAGCCGGCGGTGCTGACCCAGAAGCCTGGGGTCCGGACGGCCGTGTAATAGTCTGCTGTGCGCATGATATACATAGGAAGAAATCATCCCCAGTTAGGGATACCCCACAACCCATACACTTCCAGGATTGTCCCGAGGGGAGCCCGGAATCCTGGGATGCCTCCATAAGGTGAACTTGAGTAAGTCGCTATGACCGAGGGAATTACGCTACTAAGCAACCCGGGATGCCCTTATAGTGTCCAAGTGGGAGGATTTGTAAAATATATAAAGAAAAAACCCAGGGACCCTAGGACCGGGAGAAGCCCCCTAAATATCCCTGAAGATTCCACCTAAAAAATACAATAGACACAATGAGAAAAACTTATGCTGTGAATAAGTCAAACAGGGGGGAAAAAGGCCCACAGGGCCACTCACAGTGCCTGTATGATCCAAGTGCTGCGTCCACACCGACCTGAGGTAAAAAGCAGAGCTGGAGATGGAGAAGGGGGGCGTGGCCAGCGCAGACCGCGCACTTGACCTGCTCCGCCCCCATCCGCAAGTCAGTGAAGAGGATCGAGCTCCTCAGCGGTGCTCAGAACTAGAGGGGGCGGGCCGCGACGACGCGCCGAAAGTCCGGCCCCACCCCCAACTGAACGCGTGAGGGGAGAAGCTCCCCTCCGCTGTAATTCCCCAGCAAGCCGGTGCCGCGGGATAGTAATAAAACAAGCGGGGAATGCGGAGCCGCTCCCCGCGCGAGCCACGCTACATAAGGCTCTCATTATAAAGGGAGCGGGCCGCGGCCTCGCGCCGAAGGCCCGGCCCCGCCCCCCCCCCACAGAAGAGCGTGAGGGGAGAGACCTCCCCTCCGCCTTCTGAGGTAAAAGCAGCTTTTTGTATGGAAGTTATACCTCAAAATGAATTGGTTGCACTGGAGTTATTGTAGTGTGTGTTTATACTGTATACAGGGGGGCACATTATTACTGACAGACACCGCGGCCGCCATTGCCGCCGCGGTGTCTGTCAGTAATAATGTGCCCCCCTGTATACAGTATAAACACACACTACAATAACTCCAGTGCAACCAATTCATTTTGAGGTATAACTTCCATACAAAAAGCCTAAAGCTGAGGATAGGACCCCTAACCCAAGCTAGGGAGGTGGGAATAGGCCATAAAGGAATAATTGTTTCCCAGTGGACAGGGCATCCCAAACCGGGGTCACCAACCTGGTATAACCGCCTACCCTCTATATAGGGTCTCGCGGCGGAGCATAGCTCCTGAGCACCAGTGGTGCTAATATACCTTCGCCCGGACAGCAGTCAAGACTGGGAGGCATGCAAATATACAGGATCAAAAGGGGAAAAAGGATAAGTCCGAACGGAAATAAAAAATTAACTGGCCGGGAGTAATCCCGGCTACCTGAAGAACCCCCTGTGCAAGGAGGAGACATCATCTTCTGCTTGCTTGCCGTCTGCAGAGATGAAGACTGGGTAGTGAGTGGGAGGTCCCGGGTATTTATGGACCGGGAGGGGCTTTCTTTCCTCCAATCATCTCTGCAGATCGCCCTCTACAGGTCAGTATTACCCACAGGTTATGAATATCTTGAAGCGGGGTGTGTGACATACTTAGAATAGTACAATTTTGTGCTACATTTCAATAATTTTGTCAACCATTATTTGCATGTGACGCGGTTGCATAGTTAGGACATTAGTATTTTTATTTGTTACAAGGGGGAATGACACACTGCCTATAATGGGGAATGAGAGGGGGGAATGCCACACTGCCTGTAATTGGGAGATTACTTGGTTGCATATTATTTGGTTCTCAAACTGGAATAACACACTCAAAGTAAAAATTTGGATAGCACCTGCACAATGAATTTGTGTTATAGATTTTTGGGGCTTTTTTTTTTTTCTGTGGACCAAAACAGGATTTTGACCATCCTGGGTTTTGATCCTTGCTCCTGGCACCGTGAAACCCTCACATATCGCCCGATATGACTTACCAGGGTACTTTGTCGCCACTGTTGGCTGCGGACACAGCTAGGAACTAGAGTGAAATGTGGGGGAAGCATCTACTAGCTTTAGGACTCCTGCTGGAAAAAGACTAATTTGGGCAAACTTCCCAAGCACCAGAGGAGCAGACAGTGGAACGCTGGAGATTTGCATAATCTCGAGCTTTGATAATCGAGTCTCCTAGTGGAGTATATTACCCTACTGTAAGGACTTTCCTGTGTGACTGTGTGAAGGAGGGAAGAAAGTAAATTATGTTCTAGCTTTGCAAACATGAAAATGAGAATCAATCATTAAAGTGGACCAACACCTAGGGGTGATCGGCCCGGGAATCTATAAGATTCCCGGGCCGATCACCTCCCTCACCGCGGGACATCCGAGATCGGGATGTCCCGCGGTGAGGGACCCCCCCCAAAAGCCCCAAAAAACTCACCCTCTAGGCGTGCGCGCGCCCGCGCCGGCCGTTTGTGAATGGCCGGCGCGGGCGCGCGCACTGTCAAAGGGGCGCGCAGGAGGCGGCGGACGCGCTGTCTTGTCCGCAACTGTCACCCGCTTGTCCGTGGCTACGTGGGAGCGTGGTGAGGTGAGTTTTGGGGGGTTTCTGGGGGGTTTTACACAGCGTGGCACCCCTAATCGGGGTGCCCCCCTGAAGTGGACCAAAACCCAGGATAGTCAAAATCCTGGGTGTTGGTCCACTTTAACACAGCAAAAAGGAAAATAAAACTTACCTAGGTCATTCATGCTGTCCATGATAGTCATAAGTTTTTTCAAGCGAGCCATCGATTCCTGTTCATTACCTTTACTCATAAAATCTTGTCCAAAGCCAGGTATCATGCCCTGTCAGAAACCGTAGAGAAGGTGGTTTAGGTCTACAGATATATTAAACAAAACTCCCAGGTAAAGTGTTTTAAATGCTAAGACAATAGTCTACCAAAAAAAGATAAACATGAAATTATGCAGACATTTTAAAATGACAAAGCCAAGTGACTATAAAAAGCAGTTACTATGTACCGCTTAATAAAATAGAACTGCAAGAGGCTAAAAACACTGCCTTTTTTTAAAGGCTCGGTCTGGGCTATTTGCAGTCTACATTTTCTCCCCTGCAGAAGGTCTCTCCTTAGATTGGGTCCTGTGACCTCTAATGGTATCTCCCATCCTCCTTTTACAGAGCAAGGGCACAGAGGTGGTGCCTGAAACACGGGGGCGGGATGGTTGAATGATATGGTGTTAACTTGCCTTGACAAGCCATCTATGAAAGACACAGTTTCTTCATTACATATGGGTCAACTCAGTACCTTCAAAAAGTTGCAGCAGGGTCACCCACACTTGGGGGAAACGAAATACATTGGCACACTAATTCTGACGCTCATGAAGTTTGGTTATGTCTTCGCTTCGGTAAACTCATATTCCAGACCATAGATACTTGCCCCTTACTCATTTCTTTTCCAGGACCTGGCCCCAGCCTTCCACAGCATGATTACAACTGGATGCTGGCGGTCACATGGCTCCTGCAACTGGACCTTGCTGGAACGGTTACTGTTAAGGTTTTCCCATAATAGCTGCTGCAATATAGACACGAGGATTGCTGATTGACCTCTGAACATACAAGTGGGCTGCTTGCTTTGAAGCATGCATCAATAAAAAAAGATCTTTGCAATTGACAAGGTTTTTTTTGCCATTGACAAGGACTAGGCACACAGCCCTGGTTGGGTGAGGCGTCCCCATATGGACAAAGGAAAACAATTCTACAAAAAGTACAAAAATTTTATTTTTCTCTGTCACGCTGTCCATATAGGGACATCACTTTATTATGATTGGTAAAAAAAAAAACGGCACTCCTGGATGTTAAAAGGTGTGTAACCAACAACAATATACTTAACCAAGTAAAAAATGAATGACCAGAACCCAGCTAGTCGGGTCTGAATTGTTGTTCAAGGTGCACCACTAGATAAAAACTAAATGTCACAAAAAAAAAAAAAAAAAAAAATACAGATCCAGAGGCGGAAATGTGTTTCTTGATGCCTGGAAGAAGTGGCAAAATGGCCACAAAGCGCAACATCTGGATCTATCTGGGCACCTTCATGTGGACTTAAAACTGATGTACACATTTATTGCACTGGCACATTTTTCTTCCTCTGTTTGGTCAGTTAGGGCTTATTTATCACAGATGCACAGTGTGCATAGTTTTTTGTATGTGTTTTAAATTACATATAATGTTTATTGCAATTTATTAATGTCACTTGGTTGTCTTGGATTTAGGGTTCCACATGGGAGCTGGTGTCCTGTATGTCCTAGTATATGATTTTTCAAAGTTCTAATGTGTTGGGTTTGATCTATGATCAATAATGGTGTAATTTTTTAAAATAAATTTAATTTTATATGTGACGTTTAGTTTTTAATCTGGTGGTGCACCATCAACAACAATTCAGATCTGACTAGCTGGGGTATGGTCATTTATGGTTTACTTTATCATGATTGGTATGTACAAAAGCAGTACCCAAAAGGGTGAGGTCCACTGCACCATTGAGTCTCTACATCTGTCCTGGACAAAATACTTATGTGACTGTTCTCAGCTAAATAATTTAGCACCTGCATTTGTGTTTGTAACCATACATTTGAATAGTCAAGCGTCCATTTTGTTTTGTAATTAACTGTCCCTTTGAAGGCGACCATTTTGCTGACATATGAATGCCAGCATTAGAGCTTCACCCTTAGTAGACGTCTCCATAAACCGGCTCATATAGTAATCTTGTAGCAAACTGTGAAATGTCTCCCCACCCCACATTGCAGCTGAAGCAAAACCATGGCTCCAGATTATATCTAGGTAAAAAAAGTCTACAGATTACACCAAACGTTACTTTACCATTGTTTACCTGGCCCTGCACTTCTACCCACAGGGATTCTACATGCTCCAAATTTTTAGCTAGTATCCCCTCATTATTATATGCTTTGATTTCTTGTTTTATATAGACACACACTCTACCCCTTTTCAATTTGCTATGTCTTTCTTAAAGAGTGTAAAACCTGATTAAAAGACTAATCACGTGTGGAGTTTACTTCTGGTACCAGAGCCTCAGGCTCTCCCACTTTACTTGCCAGACTTATGACATTTGTGAACATACACTTCAGTATGTTCAGAATAAAAGATTATTATATCCATATGCGTGATTATAGAATCGCCTCCACACCACCATTTGTCTAATCCTACGGCGTTTCCGTCCACTAGCAGGGAGACCTTTTTCTGTGACCGATACTCCCTACTCCCACCAACTACATTTAACTGATTCTCCACCCGCTGTTTCTATCACACTTAATGCTTGCTCAGTAAGCAGCAAACGCCTTTCAAGACCATCAGTCGCCTCAGTGTTGTATTCTGGTCCTTTAGATCTCTAACTAGCTTCCAAGTGAGCAACATACTCACATTTATAACTGGTGGTATTCACCTTGGAATTGCTGCTCGAGTTGTGTATAAATGGGACAGATTGTACACTGAAGTAGACCTTAAATGTTGCTAGCCATGATCTTTCTTTCAGTGTTAAAGACAAAATTTGAGAACTTATAGCAACTTCTGCTTTTAGCACCCGATTTATTAACTCTAACAATTTATTAGCAAAAACGCTTATGGCAAGCAAAGTATTTATCTACAATGGGAGTTTGTACAGTGCCAGTCCCTGGCAAGATCTCTCAAATGTGCCGAAAAAAACAGGACATCTGCTATGGCAATGTGAGATGACAGACAACCTGTCATTGCACATTTGTCTCAATTATTTCACATGCCACTGGGAGGCAGGACTTCCAGCTAAAAACAGGTGGCATTAGCGGAGAGCAGAGATGACCAGGAGCATCAAAAATTTACAGAAGTTACTGGTTATGGGGGGAGCAATTCAAGGAATGTTAAAGTGGGTCCTATACCCAGAAGGGAAGCTTATGTCATGACCTTCTAAGCCCAAGCCCAGCGGCCCAAAACAGTCAGTTTATTTTTTGACTAAAACCTTTGCCCAATATTTATAAAAAAAAAAAAAAAAAATAAAAAAAAAAAAAAAAGGGAAGACGCCCCCTGGTGCTCACCAGCACTGATTTAGTTACACACAGTCCAGCATTGAGGGTTAGCGTTAACAGTTATACCGTGTTTCCCCGAAAATAAGACCTACTCCGAAAATAAGGCCTACTGTGCTTTTAGCATGAAGGCTAAATATAAGACCTTCCCCGAAAATAAGACCTCCCCCCAAAATACCGTATTTACAAGCTGAAAGGCGGGAGCGAGGCCGATGTGAGTGCCGCAGGGTTGTAGCTGCCGTCATGTGGGAGGGCAGCGAATGAGCATCCGATGTGCAGGAGGGCGGGTGGTGACACTGGCCAATCGGAGTTCTGACGTTTGCATACCTCGCAACTGGGCAGGACAATCACGGATTGGTGAGTTATGTCCAGCTGCCCCGCCCCCTCAGGAAATGTCCCGGAATGCCATTGGAGCAGCAGCAGCCTGCTGAGTGCAGGGCCGCAGGAGGCATAAGGTCATGTGAGGCCGCAGCGGCGGCGCCTGTCTCTTTCGCCTGACAGAGCGGAGCCGGCTAGCTGCGGGAGTTGGGGGGGGGGGCGGAGCCGGCTAGCTGCGGGAGTTGGGGGGGGGCTGATCCACCAATGAATCAGGCGGCACAGGCTGAGGGCCTTCTGATCACCCGCCCCACTGTCTGATCGCTCACTGGACCGCCAGATCGCCTGCTGCTTCAACAATAGGTGAGTGCTTGCTGGAGAGGCTAAGGTTATGTCTGGTTATGCTGGTTTGTGATGGCAACTACTACTGTTTAACAGTTAATAAATTTCCTTTTTTTGTGAATGCATGTGAATTCTTCTTCATGGAAAAATGTAAGACATCCCCTGAAAATAAGACCTAGCGCATCTTTGGGAGCAAAAATTAATATAAGACACTGTCTTATTTTCGGGGAAACAGGGTAGTAACTGCACCTCGTCCACTTTAAAATGGAGCAAAACCCAGGGTTTTGACTATCCCGGATTTTGGTCCTTGATCCCAGGGCAGCCCGATCATAAATGCCCCACTGTGTAAAAACTTCCAGGTCGCCCGATCTAACTCACCTCGGTCCTACAGCAAATTCGTGTCTTGTACAAGCCACACGCTCAGATACACACACTCGTCTATAAATCGTCTAGCCCGAGCGGACTTGAGCGTGCCAGTGGCCGCATCTCTGCTACCTTCTAACAGGGAGCGTGCCTGTGCGTGCCACTCACAAATGCCTGGTGTGGGTGCGCTCTGCTGCTGTTGGTTCAGGGAGAAGGTGAGTTTATTGGGCGACCTGGGGTGGATTTAACACAGCGAGGCATCCCAAATCTGGATGCCCTGAGGGGAGGAAGTATGCCTGCCCAAGAGTCTCAGATTCCAGGGTGGGTTTTGGTCCACTTTAAGAGGATGGGAGTTGTAGCATACAACCTGTAATGTGTCAGGAAGAGGCACCAAGAGCCATGGTTAATGTATATTTTTCTCTTTATCAATTTTTGAACCACCAAATTAAGAATTGGACTGCTAGTGGTCAATACAAATTTGCCTAACATATATATAATTTTCTTCTACAACATATAAAACATGTAGCATATAACTGTTTTAGACTTACCAAAATCTGGCTAAAAGGTCCCATTTTCATTATATTCTGAAACTGCTCATACATATCTCTTAATGTAAACTGACCTTAAGGGGGAAAAATATAACATTGACTTAATCTGTGGATTATAGATTACACAACATATTCTATTCATTAGAGGATGCTGGTTTTGGATGGGAGGTGTTGCAAAAAGGTCTGTGCTAGTTCCTTTTCAGGCTAAGGGACATAGTGTTTGTATATACTGGGATCCCTCCCTAGAATAGGGGGAACTGCTTTGGGATGTCCTATTAGTATTTAATTTGTAACACCTTAGAGTGGAAAGAGAAAAATCAGTTCAGGGGATCTCACTAGTGAAATTCATTTCTCTGGTCTTCCACTCCAGGGAATCGCACCTGCCCTGTCTGTTGACTAGGTTGGTAACATCTGGCGCCATAGATCTAATTTAAGCACATTTTCTTAATTTGTGTATGGTGTGTTAGCATTAATAAATATAAAATTACTAATCAAGAGGGGTTTCACCTAAAGCTTAGTTTTCTACCTTCCTCCTGGACGGCTGTCTTACTGCTTTTGAATAACCAGAGTAAGAGGCACAGCTGAAGTCAAACCTTTTAATTTTGGCAGACATCACAGAGAGACAGCCCTCTTCTGTTCAGTGTCTGCGGGCACTGCAGCTTCCCAGCTAGCCAGATACATAAACCTGGGGTCATCAGCCAGACCAGAAAATGTAATACTACATATCACATGCATATCCTTCCCAGCAATCAAGCAAAGACACTGCTTACCACAAGGGCCAAGAGAAAAAAAAGTGACCACACAGGGTCGAGCCTCTACAGTAGTAGTTGTCAACCTTTTCATGCCAAGTATACTCTGGCAACGAGAAGTTCCAATGGAACAACCCCATGATTGGGGTCAAGTATAAATCTTCCAGATCAGGCAGCCCTAGAGACTTAGAGGTTCAGGTGGTTTTGGTCCACTTTAAATATATATTTACTTAAAATATTGGTTGTGTGTTCAATACTCATTTTGCCCGCTGTACAACATGGTAATGTGCATGTGTACTTACCATGTTTTAACTTCTCTATTAGAGCTTCATTATCATCTAGTTTCAGTTCATTTACTTTGTCTATTAGCCCCTCAATGTCTCCCATTCCTGAAATACAAAACGCGCAATGAATATTTTAGCAAGAGGCAGAAGCAAAGCAACCAGCAACAATATAGTCTATGCTAGGCCAAAGTATAAAAGAAAAAACAATCCAGAATACTGGAGCCCCCTGTATATCCCACCCAGAATGCCCAAAATTCTTACCTCTTCCTGGACCCTTACCCGGCAATAGAGCCCCGCAAAGCTGCAGACACGACCCCGACCCACATGACCGACCAGCAGCATCATTGGTCTCCCTTTGCTGGGGAGGATCCAAGCAGGGGTAAGAATTTTGGGCGTCCTGGTTGTGATATGCGGATGCCCTCCCCCAAGTTTCAAAGCGGCAGGTCCAGGACCAACACCTGTTAGCGGCTGAATGAGTGTTGCTCCGCTTTAAACTTTTAAACTGCAAGCACGTAAAATTAACGTGGCTGCTTTCCCGACTATTATGTAACAAGGGGGCCTCCAGCGGGGCAGAGAACACAGATTTTTCTAGGAGTACAGCTACTCCGCAAACTGTCCATTTTAAGAGGTTACCCCTTATTGCCTCCCCAGCCTCCCACGTCAAGCTGGTTCTTCACAGTGTTGGGCATTATCATCCATATAAATTTCCCCACACTTGTTCTAAATATTCACAAAATGCCTGGTGACTGAATGGGAAAGAAACTTCCAGTGATAGTTGGGAGAAATCCAATTTGGGTCCAACTTCAAACTCAGGCTGAACATGGTCTGATAGCACAATGTGGCCAATAGAGGCCCCTTCAACATGGGAAAGGAGTTCTGTAACCATGACGGCGTCAGTTCTAGAGAACAGACACAGATGTATTTTCCCTCTCAGTCGGGTGAAGCAACTGCCAAACATCCACTGAGGATGATGAGCCCAGCAGGTGAGTCTGGCCTCTACCATGTCTTGGTATCTCCCCTGTCCTTTCCAACACTGGATCTACCGTCCCATTTAAAATTGCCAGCCAGAATGAAGTTCCGTATGAGGTAACCATCAGCGAGTTATAATAACTGGCATGGTTTTTATCAATGAAACTGACAGCTGGCATGTGTTTTTTTTTTTTTACTATATTACAACAAGGCCCTCCCAGGCCACACATTTTTAATTTATGGGGTGTGATGGCCTCATTTATAAATCATATTCCAATTAAATAAATTAAGAAAACAAAATGCATGGCCTCCCCCTCCTAGTTAGTCAGCTGGCTGTCATGCTTATTTTGTTGATAAAAAAAAACATTCCAGCATGGCTTTTAACAATGAAAATATCAGTTAATGAAGCAAGCATTTATCTCCAGCTTTGAGCAGGGGAGAAATACACACGAAAACCTGATCTCGCCTCAAAAAACACATTCACTGAATCACACATGTTTACACTGTTTGGTGGAGTATGCAGAGAGGAATTTTAGGAAAGGCACAACCCAACCACTCTACCCATGCCTCACATGCCTGGGTTTATCAAAATAGTATCTGGTAGCACCCATAATAATACAGTCAACCACTCCAGCCACAATAGGGCTAGAAGACAAAGCAGGCCTGCATGCCAGGGTGATGATTCAATCTCAGTATGCAGTAAGATTATTTAAATGGGAATAGATCAGGTGCAGGGGAGAAAAGGTAAATATTTAGGAGTTTTATTTTTGCCTAGGCTACTCCTTTAAAGATTTAGTTAGGTACCCGGAAATTGTCATAGAAAGTGGTCATGTGAGCCCTAGTTGACCCCCAATGTGACATTTTACAGCTGGATCATATTGTAGGACATTGTAGGACGAGTTATTTCTTCAGCATTAAGAAACAACTGAAACAGCTGTTGGTCAGCCTTAGGGAAGGTAACCTTTAGCTGTCCTTTTAGGTAAGATTATACCCCAAAGTTAACCTAGGTGAGTAACGTTCAGTGAGCACTTACCTAGGAGTTTGCTGATAAAAGGCTGAGTTTTAAATGGTTCAAAATCATCAATGTGTTCCCCAGTTCCAATGAAAATAATAGGGCTCTTTGTTGCAGCAACACTAGATTATTAGGTTAGAAAATGAAAAACATTTTAAAGCCAATCATGTAGTATAGAATCCAACATATTATCATCGTTAACTACTGCAGCTAATTCAACATTCCCTCTCAGATGGTTCTGGTTTTGCTATACATGACGTATACTCAATTTCCCTCAATCATGCCTCTCATCCACCTAAACAAGAATAAGGATGGGAAATTACAAATATTCATTTGATCTGCCGAAACAATTTACAGCTGCTATGGTAATTGGGTGATGTAAGGCCAAGCGCCCTGCAACCGCTAGTGTCAGCATGTGGAGGCGTTCAGCCCTAGTGCTCCACCCTCAGCAAAAGCCATGTGCCACACCCACTTTTTTCCGAAACATAAATCATGAGGTAAAACTGTAAACCTCAATATCTCAGACATTTCTTCTTCTATTAAAAACTGAAAGCAGTTTAGGACCCAAATCTAGACTGCCGCAACGGTGTAACAATTACCTTTGCCTGCAGTAGCAATTAACCAACATTACCATAACAAGTGTAAAAACAGCTTGAGACTTCGGAATCCAGGTGGGTTTAGCTACAGAGGACTTCTGGCTTCCCATTTCACAGAAACACATAACTTTGATCAGTGCCTCTAACAGCAGATTACATCTCTAACCAGATTAATGCAAGTTGAAGTAAAAAGACTTACGCACTAAGTGCTCCACCTCCCTTTGCATGACCATCCAGCTTGGTTACAATGACTGAAGCTACATCAACTTTATCTTTAAAGGCTTTTGCCTGAGCTTCACAAGCTTGACCAATAGAGGCATCCATGACATACACAATATTATCAGGTTGCTGCAATATAAAACAAAAATGGTCATTAAAAAGAAAAACTGAAGAGCTTTATGTCAAGAGATGCACAAGTGGATATGCATTATCGTTACATGTCTACATCTAACCTGTTTACCAAATCATACAACGAAAGTTTCACAATAGAATAAGGCTCCTGAAAAAAAAAAAGTCTGCAGCTATTGGGTTATGCCCTCCAGGGCTGTCCTCTGGACATCTTACTAGTAGTGAAATTAAAAAAGTAAAACACCACTCACCAAAATAATTTTATTCTCGGTTTTCATATATTCACCTCAGCTCTGCTAGCAAATGACACAAGGGGAATTCCTGTGAAGCCACTACCGGTGGTATAAATGCTCCTTCCATCAGGGAGCGATCAGTGCCAGGTGCCAGCCTAGAAGGAGTGGGCCCTAGTCCTCCTTCCAAAAACCGGCAGAGTGGTCATTTTGCTGCTTCTCCAGCAGAGGAGGAGGCAATGAGGGACCCCAGAGAGGCGGGAGCATGAGGAGGAGACTGCCTGGAGGAGACTGCCTGGAACTGGATGAAGAAGATGGCAGAAGTATAGTGTAAATTTTGATTAATAAAATGCGTGTGTGTTTATTTTTTACTTTTCCTTTGAACTAAAATTCACAGTACCTGCAACCAAGGGCATAGGGGCTGGTGTCCTTGCATGACTGGATTCTCGCCACTCAGCTGTAGTGGCTAGGGCACTCCAATAGTCCAATAGGCACTTCAACGGGAGGTCTTAGAAACCACCTATTATCACAGACTCTGTGGGTGGGAAATCTCTGGTGTCATGGCGACTAAAGCGAAAAGACATTAACAATAACTAAAATTTTCCCTTGCGTGCCATGACATCACCACAAGGGATATACCAAATATCTTTACCTTAAGGGTGGGTTACTGTAGTCAAGACCACTCTGCTTTCACTACATAGAGACTGTAGTGCTTGACTAATGTCATGATGCTGCACCAAGTAGGGAGAAAGACTCAGCCCACGGGGTAGGGGAAGCTTTTATCGTAGTTGGAGAGAACTGTTTATGATCCCGATAGGCCCCTGCAATCACATTCTGCGACCATCTACCAATAGTTGGCTTAGTCACTTTTTTCCCTTTAGTTCTTCCGGAGTAAGAAATGAATAAATTGTTGTCCTGTCTGAAATCTTTGGTACTTTCCATGTGACACGGTTTCTGACATCAAAAGAAGTCATCCGTAAAGAAGCATTTGCAGGGAAGGAAGGTAAAAGGACTTCTTGTGGGCAGTTTGTCTTCGAAATGACCTTGGGAAGAAATTGAAGATACAAAGTGAAGATAATCCCATCTTCCCTGATCAAGCAGTAGGGAGGTTTGATTGACAGAGCCTGGATTTCAGAAATTTTTGCTGTGGTGATAGCCGCTAAAAAGACCGCCTTCTATGTCGTAACTTTCAAAACGTGTAGAAAATCAAAAGGCACATAAGGTTCAATTGTCAGAGACCGTAGAACTTTAGAAAGATCCCAGAGGGAAAAGTGGCTCCAGACACTAGACTGATTTTCTGATCTGTGACAAAGAATCTTCTGATCCACTTGTGAGCTGCAAGCCTGGTGTTGTATATGCTGCCTAGAGCCCCCACTTGAGTTTTAAGGGTAGAGAGTTTAATCCCTCCCCTAAGTCCATTCCAGAGAAAAGCTAGAATCTTCCCAATGTTAGGTGTTTGTATAGGATTTAAGGAGGTGCCACAAGATGTATCTAACCTCCTCCACATTTTCTGGTATCTGTCATGTGTGACCTGTTTCTTTGATCTTAATGGGGTCTCAATCACTGGTTCGGAGAGGCCTCTATCTGTCAACAAACTCCTCTCAAATGGCATACCATCAGTCTGAGATTCAATAAAAGGAGGGTGTGACACTGTGCCCCTAGATAGAAGATCTGTCCAAACTGGAAGTGTCCAGGGTCGGCCTATCTGAATCATCTTCAGCAGTGGATACTAGGCTCTTATCGGCCAATTTGGAACAGGCAGAATCGCCTCGGCTTGTTCCTGGCGGATCTTCTTCAAAACACGGAAAATCAGCAGTAGGGCTGGAAATATGTATATTAACCCTAAGTTGCTCCAGTTCTGAGACAGGGCATCTAGCCCTGCCAGCTTGTCTCTAGGATTTTGGGGGACAAAAACCTGGGTAACTGGGCATTGACCCCGGTTGCGAAAGAGCGCGAGGTTTGCCCCAAATTTGAAATAGGGTTTGAAATACTTCTGGATTCAATTTTCATTCCAATTTGTGATGACTCGCGTAGTCTGGACTGGTTTTAATGTTTCACGTCGTCTCTTAAGCAGGGCCTCAACCTTTTTATGCCAACTACCTCCTAGCACGGGAGGTTCCAACTGAGCACCTCCAAAGAGGGGATCAATTATAAATGTTACCCAAATAAGTAGGTCACAGGCCCTGTAGAACCTTTAAAGCAATGAGAAATAACTTACAGGTAAATATCATATACCAGACACTTCAGACTTCCCTGTTGGTGCACCCTGGAATAAAACTATGTACACCCCCTGGGATACACAAACCGCAGGGTGAAAAACCGTGCTCTAAAAAGGAATATCAGATTTTCTCATGCCCCCCCCCCCCCTTTACCCCAGCCTTAGGGGGCTCAGAATCACAAAAGATGAAACCAGTCACCCATGGGCAGGGTCCCAGTTCCATCAGAAAGGGGGGGGGGGGGGGGGGGACTCCTTACTGAGCGTCTTGCGCTCCATGGCATCCCATCCCTGCAGATCACAGGATAGGAAATCCACTGAGGGTTGTAGAGTGGTGCTTAAATTTATACTCCTACCGTGGGATCCTCCCTGGTGGTGATGTCATGGAACATAAGAGAAATTTTTCATTTTCTTGCATCTATTTTATGGCCATTAATGCCATTTAAAGCTCAGCTGTTCTAGTAGGATTTTACTGACTTTGTTGCAGATTACAGCAAAAGCCATGGGATTCCACTGTTATCTGTGGTTTCAGTCATGAGAATGGTACAAAAACATTTCAAGGCTTTAACTTCACTAAACTTTAGCTTCAGCCCTTTAACTGCCAGCCTAGAGATATTGTCACTCTGTTGCCAGGCTACTTAAACCATTTTGCACTAAGTGATTTGAAATGAAATGAAATGTCTTATTTGTAATGTTTTCAGTGCTTTCCCATTGGGTGAACTATGTGGATTAGTTTTTACATTTTGTAGCATTTGTTTTGAATAAAAAATGCAAGTTTGGGGAAACTCTATAAACTAAACTACATGCCTCTCCTCGGCAGCACGATGAAGAGTCTGGGAACGTATGCCAAAAAGCAGTACTCCTGGCTAGGGAGAACAAATATCCTTAAAATGGACGTTTTGCCCAGGTTCTTATATGTTTTTCAGGCTCTGCCACTGCTGCCAGACAGGGGGTTCTTCAAGCAGCTCCAGGCTGCTTTTTTCAATTTCATATGGGATAGCAAGAAGCCCAGGGTGAGTAGGGGCACGCTTTGTAGACCTAAGAACTTGGGGGGGCTGGGGGTCCCTGACATGAAGTCATATCACGCGGCCGCGGTCCTAGTGAGGTTGGTTGACTGGTTCCACCACAAGGGGAGTAAGCAATGGGTCGTACTCGAAAATGATATTTCACCTGTTAGTCTGGCTGCCCTGCCTTGGGTGGACCCAGAGTGCCGTCCAAAGAGGCGGGAACTTCCATACTTAGTTAATCCTTTGCTGACCCTCTGGGATAGATCTCTGAAGCGGAGGGGCTTATCGCACAGACCTGGCCCTCTCACCCCGCTCTTCAATAACCCTGCCTTCACCCCGGGGCTGAACGCCAAGTCATTTCTCGTGTGGGATGCAACCCAGGACACTAGACTGGGTGAATTGACCTCTGGATCTGGCCTGCCATCACTACCTGAGCTGAGGGAGCAGGGTGGTGGGAGAAAACTCTCTTGGTTCTTATATGCCCAGTTGAGCGCCTTCATTGGGTCTTTTGCCTCTGCAGCAGCCTTGTCCCGACCCCTGACAACCCTGGAGAGGATCCTAAGGGCTCAGACCCCCCCCTCACGAGCAGTTTCAACCTTGTATAAGATTTATTCAACTGGGGGCATGGAGGAGGGGCTTCCACAATTCTGCAGGAGATGGGAGGAGGAGCTGGGTCGAACATTTGAGAGGGAGGAGTGGGAAAAATCCTTTGTGCTGACACACAGGTTTTCTATGGCTTGCAGGGCCCAGGAGAGGAATTACAAAATCCTGACCAGGTGGTACAGGAGCCCTGCGGACTTGGTGAGGTTCGGGGGAGCGGAGACGGGTAACTGCTGGAGATGTAACGAGGCCCATGGAACCTTGACCCACGTATGGTGGGAATGCCCTGCTATAAATGCTTTTTGGGAGGGAGTGTTGAGGGTGTTAGAGTGTACGACCCTTGAGAGTATCCCCAACTCCCCCCAAGTGGCCCTATTGTCAATGATTCCGGGTTCAGTGGCTGAGGGGAGGAGGGGCCTACTGAGGCATATGCTTACAGCGGCCAGGACGGTGATCCCCCGACATTGGCGCTCTAACACGGTACCCACCATGATGGAATGGTACGGGGAGTTGGAAAATATCAAAAGGATGGAGGAATTGGCTCTGGATGGAGTTGAGGGCGGGGCCGAAAGGCATTCCGGGACATGGACGATATGGGAGGTCTCCAAGGGCTCCCCGGAGATCCGGAGTTTACTGGAGAGAGATGGGTAATGTAGGCGTTCATTCTCTTTCTTGCTTTCTCTTCCTTCTTTCCTTCTTCATCTATTCTTCTTGTGTTCTCTATCTCTTCTTTTCTTCGCCCTCCCGGGATTTTCCCAGGGATGGACGGAGCTGTCCATAGTAATACCGGTGGAACCACAGTTGGAGGGGTTGACGGTTGTCTAAGGAGCAGTGTTCCCTAGCACCGGACAGTCACCCTCGAGCCTCCGATAGGTCGGGTCCTCCCCTTTCTTCGGTCTCTTCGGACTTTGACGTTGGAGGTACCCCTTGGGTCCTCCTGTTTTAACAAAGCGGGGAGCCAAATAAACGGGATGGCCCTGCAGGCTCGAGGTGAGTCGGTTACTATTATTGAGGTTGTTGTAACGTTGGTTGCTGTCATCTTGGGCATTTGAATATATTCGAAGGGGGTGGTAGACCTAATTGGATAACTAGCTTTATTATTATAAGCGTAAACCCTTCAACAATCCTGTTGTTTCAATGCCTGTACTGGCCACTTTATTTGTATGCTCGAGGCACTGAGGTTCTGTATTATTTTTGCGCTGTTCTTTCTGTTTGTATGTTTATACAACTCTATATAAAACTTAATAAAGATATATTGCACAAAAAAAAATGCAAGTTTGTCAAGAAAAAAGAAAAACATTGGGTGTAAAAGCCCCATTCCTCCTAATCAAAATGGTACCACAGATCAGTAGACACCCATTCCTGCCTAGGAGAGTCCCAAAACTAAGATAGTATGCGCACTGTTAAGGGTTAACCCTTTAGGAAAAAAAACAGCATCCCCCCAAAACCAGAACCAGCTTGGTCCCCTGGTAGACCAGGTTAGAGGCCGAGCATCGGCCCTGAAGGCTACCAGCCCGCATAGCCCACACATGCACTGGGTTATTCTGCACCCCCTGGTCATTGGGGATGCAGGTAATGGGGTGGGGGTTTGGCAAGTCACCCGCTCCTCTCCCTGCCGCGTGGGCGAAATAAATTGGTTATATTCCCTGCTGAAGAACCAGGGCTGTAGGTCCCTCGGAGGAAGAGACACTCGGCGCCGAATCCTGGACGGAGGTGGTAGTTAAAGAAAAATGTCACCCACAAAAAAAAAAAAAAAAAAAATCACATGCTTTGTGTTTAAAGGGTTAAATATAATGTGGAAGACCACATTAGACCACAGGAAGACCATGAAAATAGTCGTAAAAAATATTGAATCGAGCACACATGCAACATTACCAACAGCTAGCTATCCCTTAGAGAGGAGATAGACAAAACAAGATGGCTAGAAAGAAGTCTACAGCAACATGAACTGAAACTGTAGGACCTTTTCGCAAGTACCGACTGTGTACTGCATGTGACAATCTAGTGTGGCAAATTGGAAGCCTTTTTGCTACAAAGAAACCCCCCAGTTAGACTTACAGGTAACAGACTTTTAAGATCCTTCAGCATGACCCATGGAGAGAGAGAAGGCCCCACCCCCCTGGGAGAAAACACAAACTGAAACAGAGATTAAAACCCCTAGGACTAGACAATGGGTGGGTAATAAGGGGGCATGCTGAAGGATTCGGTGAGTAATTATACCTTAGGGGTGAAAAGCTGCAAGTAGTACCCTTCTGACGAAGGCCTGATGTTTTGCAGATAGTAGATCAAGTCTATAAATGTTTGAGGAAGGTGTGGGGTGATGACCACATTGCTACTTTGCAGATCTCTTCCAAACAGAAGCCCATCCTCTCTGCCCAGGATGCAGACATCGCTCTCGTAGAATGGGCAGACATCTCTGGGGGAGAGACTCCCTAGTAGAATAGGCTTGTGCAATAGTTTTATCCATCTGGCTATACTGGACTTCTTTTTACCACTGAAAGTTGAAGAGTTGCTCCGCTATACGCTATTCCCTGGATCTTTCCAGATAAATGAGGTGGGGAGGAAGGGGTGGGGCTTTTAAGTTTGTTTCAGTTTGTGTTTCCTCCCGGGGGTGGAGCCATTAGAGACCATCTTCGTGTTGACCTGGAAAAGGTTGTACACAGAAGATGCAATCTAACAGATTTGGAGTGGTGCTTTTGAAAGAAACAGTGGGCAAAGATTGCCAAGTCTATATGTGCCATGCTGATAGATTCCCACCCGAATATACTGAATGTCAAAGTCAAAGGATAATTCATTCAAAGAAAGTCATCGATCCTCATAGATCACTAGGATGAATTTAATCAGTTGTTCCGTGAGTGATATGTGGATGCCAGTTCAAGAGCATCACCACAAACCATAATGATGATTTAACCAGTTGGCCTTTACTGTTTATCTTCTGGTTTCCTCTCACTGGATGGCTCTGGCCTATACATCCGATAAAAATCTTGCAAAATTATGTCCTGTACTCCCACCCCAAAAAATATTTGAACCACTATAGCCACACCTTGTGCTCATCCTGTGCACACTAAGTAGACTAATAGCAGTGAAGACAGTACATTTTGGTTCCTAGAACTGGCATGACCTGTGCTCAGGACTGCCCACGGCTAACCCCCATGGGTATCTTCCATTACAAGCTACTGGCCAAGTGTCCAATAACCGAATTTCCCACTATACTTTAAAATCCACTGCACTGGCTACAAGGTTTCACTATGAGGCCCAACAGCAAACACTAATGGGGTTATGGTCAGCCCCAGTATTTTTAATTTTTTTGTGTAACAGCATTAGCTATAGAAACAGCTAGATTCAGTATCATCACATTTGACTCAAAGGGTGTTTTCTTGATTGATGTCTAATACCCCAAGGAGGGTTTTAGAATCTTTCTGCCAAAGGTGGTTTTGGCTTCAACAGTACTGCTTTCCTTTTGTCCAAATTATTTCATTTACCGATTTTAGTGCAGAAACCTTTTCTTTTTATAGTAAAACAAAAAACTAGACTAGTGATCAGTGGGGCTTAAACTTTTCTAAATCTCTAAAGCTTTAAACCAACAGCCTGGCAAAGATGGAAAAGAAAACTCCCCAAAACTCACTTGCCCCATCTGCATGCATGATACTGAAGCATTGTCAGCACTTTCATCTGCTCCTGCAAGCTAAAGCGCCTTCTCGCCGATTTTCTACTGGTAGCAGCCATTTTGGAGCTTCCACTCCCAGCATCTCAGCCATACTGCTGTCTGGATTAAACTGACAAAGTACAGTAACAGGAAACCCAGCAGCACTTCTTGCTTGCAGACGGCCTGCAGATGTATGGGTCGCCATTTTGTTTTTAAAATTTACTACAGCAGGAGTTAGAAAAAGGTAAATTCATTTTATGTGCAGCAATCTAAATTGCCCTGGAGAGGGATGCATAATAGCACTGTTTGTTGTGTTGATCCGGTTTAAGCCATTTTTGACTGTTGGTCCACTTTAAATTCTCAAGAGATCAGGAAGACTATTTGATTACTAGAGTATTCAGAAGAAATTGGGGCAATAAATCAAGTCATCAACAAGAAACAGACAGCGACCAAGTGCTAGACCTTCCAGATCAATTTTGAGAAGAAATCGCAGTCATACATCCGTGAGCTTTTATGATTCGATTTCCTCTGCATCTGGAAGTGCGGATCAGCGCTGATCATACGATCCGGCCTCTTATGATAGCACCATGGCAGATTTTTGACTTGTTTGGCTTAATTTTTCATTATATTTAGTGCGGCTTTGCATAAACTCCTGGTATATTTTTGCAATGTCCACCCACCAGCACCGCTATTGGCTTTACAGGCTGGGGCTTCGGTAGAAGGATCGGAGGTAAAGTAAGTGGTATGTGGAACTGAAGAACATGAAAGTCCACTGAAGTTTTTTTTTTTAGTGCGCATCCATTAGATCAGAAAGTTTCTGCCATCCAAGTTTATTCTTATTAAAAGCTTCTAGTTTAAGGATCTCTTCATCAGGAACGATAGTACCACAGATACTAGACTGTGGTCCAACCAAACTATAGGGAATCTGGAGGCACCAAGCAGGAGAGGTCCAAAAGACGTAGAATAAGCCAGCCACGTAGTAGTAGAGAAATAAAAAGTCCTTTTATTCGATACCATTAAAAAAGCCCGTCACAGCAGCACAGATAAAAGCAGCATAGAGAAGGTGTCCTCACACGTCTACGCGTTTCGGGTTCTTGGATTATTGCTGGCGGAGTCCTTTCTATGTGGCTGTGACTTTATGTAATCCTGTAAGTGTGATCCTCTGACAGTCCAATGTCATTCTGTAAGCCTACATACACATTACTGATAATTTGCCAGTAATGGCTTACTGCATGTATTGGATTCCGCCAGTGGTATGAAGCACAATGCTGGCGCCGTACCAGACATGACCACGTCAGCACCTTTTTCCTCCTATTGGCGGTAGAGCCGACACGCGCATTGTGTATGATAGGGATATTCTGCGTGCGCTGGCCAACCAGACAAAGGCAGGAAACCTTTCTACCTAATTAAGGTAAATAATGTCCAGGCCTCCCACCCACAGATGTCTTAGATCATGCATTGATTATGTTACATATAAGCACATACTTTGTAACTAGTTCTCTGTCATGAGTAAGGGTGAGAACCTGAAACGCGTAGACGTGTGAGGACACCTTCTCTATGCTGCTTTTATCGTGCTGCTGTGACGGGCTTTTTAATGGTATCGAATAAAAGGACTTTTTATTTCTCTACTACTACGTGGCTGGCTAATTCTACGTCTTTTAGATTTCTGCCAAGTTTGGAGGTGAGCACTCTAGCCTTGCTCGAAGAGTGGAGCTCCTTGTATTTCCTGATATTTGGCTGGCCTTTCTTCCTTTCAAACCAAGCAGGAGAGGGGTTGGGGATTGTTGGACAAAGATATGATTAATTCTTTCATAAACACGGTGAGGAGGATAGAGTATATGGTCTTTTCTGATGGGGTGTACTGGTAGGTCACAAAAGACACTTACTGAGGAACAGGACTGTGGGGTGATTACACTACCAGCCAGAGAGTTCTGATCAATATGGGGAAGGATGACCTGGTAATTGCATCACCTCCATGAAATTTTGAATAGTTAAGTAAAACCTGTGTTAGGGGCATAATATATAGTATAACTATAGTAATTGGATTGACTTGTACACTGCCCACCATAATAGGAATTGGCAATTAGGGTCTTTGACCTCAGAATCTTGGACAAACTGCATGGACCCAACGCTCTACTACCGCTTACCGTAAAGTTGTAATGCCCTGTGAGGATCCTGTGGCAGATTTGGTGGGGGAAACAAAAACTATTTGGAGAGAAAGATAAAAATTATGTTATGTAACCGAATAGAACTATTTTCCTGACCCAGGAGTGTCACGCGATCTAACCGATTTTGAGCAAAGCTGAGCAAGCACCTTGCCGAGTTTTTGGATGACGTGCGTTCTCCTCATATGGAGTCTGAGAAACCAGCTTTTGCTCAGGAACGTAAGCATATATCAAACCCAAGTAGTACCAAAGTCAAATTAAAAACATTATCCTTCCCATCAGGTACCAACTTGGAATCTGAATTGCCTACAGTCTGCGCTTTGATGGTATGACAGTATGATAGGAAGATGGCACCTTCCACCCCATTTTTGGGTGCTCTGCTTATGCTAAAGGACCCCATCCCCCACCAGAGCAGCTTGGCGATGCTGCCAGCCCAGCTGCACTTTTGAGATCACTGATTGGATGATCTCAAACATGCCTGCTGCCCACATCTCCAGCTCTCTGCTCTTGGGCACGCACTCCCATGCCCATCCATTCAGAAAGGCTTGGCACGGGATAGTGCCCGGCTGCAGGGAAGCGTCCACCAGCGATCAGTGTCATGGACCAGCTGGAAAACTCGAGTTTACCGGCGACCCAGGGGATGTCAGACAGCGAAGAATGCGGAATAGGATGCCCCGGGGGGAGGCTAGTGGCTGACCCAAAAATCTTTTTAGATTCCAGGACTGTGTCAAGCAGGTTTTCATTCACTTTAGGCCCTGTTTCCATGCTTTGGGGTAGAAGAGAAACATCATTTACTTACCGGCTGTACATTGGGCATCCAAGTACAGGGTAATTGGGGCGCAAATTGGCAGAGAAAACATAACCCCTAAATCAATAACACTCTGCCGCTATATTGTATCCATGAAGAAAAAATCTGGTCTGCCAACAGCACAAGTAGATAGTTGTGACAGTAAAATCAGCGATACAGAAATGTCAGCAAATATTATGGTCATCGTTAATAGTTCTTGCTGAAAGTACTTGCTGAAAGTCAGCCCCACAGGAAGACAGGAAAACCAAGTACAATGGCAGAATCTGCCAAGATAGGTAAGCTGACTTATTTCTACTCCTGTCTAACTCTGCAATAACCCAATGAATGGTGCAATCCTGGGCTCTGTGTACACCTCCAAACTCAAAAACTGTACTATACCTTCTTGAAGAGGAACAGAACAACCAATTTTGACATTTTGTGGTTACTCATTGCGGCAGCATCCTGAATTAAGATGCCCTACTGTGTGTATCCACCCGCAGACTTGCACAAGATCAAGCACGCTGTTTGAGTGGGCCACTCAGGCAATCAGCACACCCTCTTTTACTTGGCTTCCTTTGGCTCCACTGAAGGCTAAGCCACCTGGATGGCTAGGCACCAGAGAGGCGCCGAAGTTAGTGCCCCAAAGAGTGGAACCCGAATGGACCGGGAGTCTTTTAGACTCCAGGGCCTGTGAAGTTTCTTTAAAGGGTTCTTCAAAGGGTTCTGGTATAGCTGACAGATGGTGAGGGGTGTGGCTCTCAGGTTACTGCTAAATGGTTGGCTACATCATCTAAGTCACAATTAAAAAACATATGTCCCTATCAACATTCCCCACACAAAAGTTATTTCTGGTTCAACAACTGAGCAGATCACATTTTAAAATATTACTTACTATGGCATTAGAAACTTGAAGCATTTCCTCAAACAAAGAATCTTCTTGTTTGTGTCGACCACTAGTGTCAACAATGATAATTTCAAAGTTTTCATTCTTAAACTTCTCCACGCCTTCATAAGCAATGTTTACGGGATCCATCTCTGTGTAACTGTAGAGTATAGAATAACCTTACCACAGCAAGAAATCCAAAGATGATAATCACCAGATATTCCACGTACTGGAGGAACAATACTAAACCCCGGCTTGGGATGCCCCAGTGAAAAACCCAGCCGTTCACCCAGTGAACTCACCTCTCCCCAGTCCAATGGCACATTTGTGGCCGTCCAATCGGCTTCTCTGGCAGAGCATATTAATGTGAGGCTGGGAAAGCTGAATGGAATCCCAGCCACACACATCGGCGGTCCGTGAATTCTTACTGATCGGACAAGCCTGCAGTGTATGCATGACCGGCAGCAGCACCACTCACAACCTCTTGGTGTTTAGAAATCTTTAGCCAGGCTGAGCAGTCACTTCTACCGCAACCGAATGGCTGTGCGTGGCTGCGCACAGCCGAAGGATGCAAGTGACACATGTGCTGCGGGCTTGTCTGACAGGTAAGATTTCCACGTGAACGTAGGGGTTTCACATAGTGGGGCATCCTGGATGGGAATGCCCCAGAGGGGGAGAGAAACAGCCGGTCCTGGAGTCTAATCATCTCATCATTTAAAGTACCATTATACTCAACTGCTTCGCCACTTCCTCATTCATTGGTATGGCACGAAATGGTATTTCATAAAGTAACCAACAGAAACCGTTCCAGGTGTGATGTACAAGCCTACTCGGATATCCAGACTGGCGATTGCCAGTCACTTGTGAACGTGGAAGTGAAACGTGGAGAAAACTCACCTATAAGTTGCGGGTCCACTTTTAATAGTTCATGATGGCAGGGCCCTCTTTTCTAGTGTATTTTAGTATGGTTATGCATATCTGTCACATCTGACTTATAATGCTCATGTATTGCAAGTTAGTAGTCTTATTTGGTTTGTAATACCACATTGCACAATACCATGTAAGATGATGGTGCCAGGGCCGGCGTCAGCACCCGGCAAGGTGGGGCAGCTGCCGGGGGCTCTGGCCTGCAGGGGGGGCCCACTGACAGGGAAGGCCTTCGGGATGGACTGGAGGGGCACCACCACAGCTGGTGCCAACATCTCCTCGTGGTGCACCAGCAATGACCAAGGTGGCAGTGCATCCAGGGGGCATCCAGATTTGGGATGTCCCTCAGTAATGTGACACGACTCTTCACCACAAAGGAGCCCACTGAGACCATGCCGCCCTAGGGCCCACATAAACCTGGAGCCGACCCTGGATGGTGCTTTATAAAAAAACAATAGAAATTCAATGCAAACTTCCTGTTAATGTAAAGGCAAAGGGTAAACCAAAACAAGCAAGATGCACCACCACATCCAAATGTAAATCATCTCTGGGCTCTGTGCAGTCAGTGGTCCGCCTTTTATAATTGTTACAATCTATCTACATAAACTGCGGCTCCAGTAACCACCAACAGCACCAATAAGATCCTAATAAATGTTAATTCATGTACACATCAATTTAATAATATTAAAAAAAAAACAGACATCACATAATACATAAAAACACATTCATCCACACACAATTCATAAGAGGGACTACTCCCGGGGCAAGTGCATAACTAAATTCCATACAATATTTAAAAATCAGGTCGTACACTAAATCAAGTAACATAGAAACATAGAAGGTTGACGGCAGAAGGAGACCATACGGTCCATCTAGTCTGCCCTTATGTGTATACTGTATGTACTCTTTATCTTAGGATAGATGTGTGCTTATCCCAGGCATGTTTAAGTTCAGTGACTGTTGATTTTTCAGCTACCTCTGCTGGAAGTTTGTTTCAAGCATCTACTACTCTTTCTGTAAAATAATATTTTCTAACATTGCTCCTGATCTTCCCCCCGACTAGCTTCAGGTTGTGCCCCCTTGTTCTAAGTAAATACAGTTCTGTAAAAGCAAATAAAGTGCTAATGTGCCCATATGTGCAAAAATGCCAAATGTAAACAATTCAAACGGAAAGGGAAAGAAAACACCCAGATGATGCCTGAGAGGATAGTAGCCCCACTACTCCAACACTGGGAGATAAGCGTGTGAACATGAATTGACATTTATTAGGGTCCATCATGGGCATGCTGCATCAAAAAGGACCAATCACGTATTTGGCTGGCCCTAGAGTCCTATAAGATTTCAGGGCTGGCCAATTAAAGTGAACCAAAAGCAGGGTAGTGGGTAGTAAGGGCCAACTGATCCTAACTAGCCAGTATTTCCCAAAACTGCTGGTTTAGTTAGGGGGCATGCGTGCACACACACAGGAATTCTTCCTCCACTTCCCGTGTTCCACAGCTGCACAGGAATAGAAAAGCAAGCTTACAGTGTCAACTGTAAACCTGTGCTGTATTAGCTGATGTGAGCCACCTAGGTTTATTTTTACTGATAACCGCTTTATAGGAGGCTTTTTTTAATCCCACAAATGTAATTTAATATATAAAACAACAGAAGACGTAATTAAGTCACAGCATGCAACCTAAAGCATGTGCTGTATTTAAAGCAACTTTACCTGCCATAGAATGGTATTCTGGCTTTGGTAGCATTCTGTTTCAACTGATCAAAGGCTCCTGTAAACACAAAAATGTATTTGTTAAAGGGGAAAATCCACTTATGTATATTACTATGCACCAAAACGAGGTCCTCAAGGAGTTGACCTCAAGAAGCTATTTTTTTCCTCTTACGTTAGAAAACATATGTCCTGGAAGCAGTTTTTACTACCTGCAAATCTGTTGCTATTAGCAAGTACATTCTGTGTACTCCCCTGTAAAATATATTTCTCCATTATTCCATTCAGGCACGCCAATTCTGATACCTGGGTTAAGTATCTAGCTGGAGGCATGATTAAAGCTTAACCCTTTCACTGCCAGCCTACCTAGAGAGGTTGTCACCCTCTGTTGCCAGCTCATTTTTCACAATTTTGCGCTAATTGTTAAACTGTGATTTTTGCAGTAAGTACAAGGGAAAATATATATTGTTCATGTTGGAAGAGTTTGGGCTTTGACATGAAATGTCTTGTTTTTATATATTTTTTTTCATAATTTTGGGTCATTTTGAAAGCTTTCAGGTGACACATCCCTCACAGGCTGGGGGTTCTTCTGCACCCCCCTGGGCCTTTGGGATGTAGGTAATGCCTGCCGCAGGTGACCCACCCATCTCGGTAATGACTTTTCCCTGCAGTCTCCATGACATCACCCACGAGAGAGGGGGAATCCATTTGTGGAACACAGGACAGGAATTTAGTGAGCGTTAAAGGGGTAACCCCTTCCCCTATCGCCAGTGTATAGTATAAAGTTCTTATAATAGCCTATTTTCCGCATCAGTCTACTTCCACTAGATCCACTAGAATTTGCCTTAAGCTTAATACCTCCCTTGGCCAATCCAAACCTACAAATATAGTTTGTTACTATGTAGGCTTGGTCCAGACGAATTTTGCTCAGGATCCTCAAAATCAAAGGGATCGGTGGAAATAGGTACAACGGACCCCTCTCTGTCCAGGGCTAGGCTAGGACATTGTCCCTGGGGATTAACGGAAAAAAACACACTCCCACTTTTCTGTCAAGATACAAATGCATCTGAGGCTTAACCCATTATAAAGTCGGGTGATGGAAAACGTAGGGGTCCAGAGACCATCCCCCTGCATCCAGAGTGTGTCTGTTTAATTAATTTGCTTGGGGGTTCTCCATGCCTCATAGGCGAGGCCTTCAGGAACAACAGGCTGGACAGGTTTCCCTGGACAGTTATATTAAAAGGAGGGTTCCTTGTTGCCTCCGTGTTTGTTTAGGTGTGCGACCCTTGTCCGACATCCAGACTTGTACTGATGAAAGAGCCTGAAGAACAGAATTTAGATCCCAGGCTGATGACCTACATCTTAGGGCACTTAAGCAGTCTGCTTGTAGGATTGTCTGTCCTATCACCAACCCCGAGCCTGAGAGACTGGCTTCTGTCGCAAAATGATCTTTGGTTCCGGTAACCAATGTACTTCTCACCCGAGGTTTTCTACATTTGTCTAGCACGTAAGGCTTTTCAGGACCTGTAGAGGAAGATGGAGATTATACAGAGTCCTGCATTCTGTCCCAGTTGTTTAGAATGAAGGACTGGAAAAAGTTCTCCTGGGCCCTGCTGGCATAGAGACTCATCAGAAGTACAAACATGGAATGTCTGATGATGCAAGACGGATGTAAAAGTAAGCTGGCACAAGCATCTAAAATTCTTGCTTGCCCTTAGACTCTACTAAAGAGATGTTTTGCTAATGTTATCCCTAGAAATTGTTTACATGTGGCAGGGATCAGATTGGATTTTTCCCAACTGATTAACCACCCCAGGTACTGAAGCCTTTGACATCTGAGTCTGCAGCGATCAAAGTATTCTAGGTATAGGATGATCAAGTTTCCTGTCTAAAAAAGGAAATTTCATCATCCATGAGACCCCTATACCAGTTCACAAGGCTCAGGGGCTGGCAAATCACCAAAGCTGGCTCCTGCGTCCTGTTCTACAAGCCCCCATAGCTGGTCCCAGGCTGGTTATGCTGGGTAGGGGGGACCTCGTGCCATTTTTGGGGGGGATTTTTAAGGGTTTTTACCTGGTTTACCCATTCCAAGTAGTGCTTTTGTGAGCTCGTCAATTGAACCTCCCTTCCTAAGGAAGCCACCTCCCCCTAGAGTGCCAGGTAAAAGAACCGAAAACTAAGAGGTTTGCAACATTTGACCAATAGGGTTTCTAAAACAAATACAAACTCTCAGGTGGCACCTTCTAGTTCGCAAAGTCGATGTATGGGCCTGCAACGTGGAATACACTGAGCAAGTTCCTCAGGTGGGCAAATTAGTGCACTACGTCCCTGGGACAGACTGGTGGTCATTTAAAGTGGACCAACACCCAGGATTTTGACTATCCTGGGTCTTGGTCCACTTCGGTGGGGCACCCCCGATCGGGGTGCCCCGCTGTGTGAAACCCCCCCGATCACCCCGAAAAACTCACCTCTCCCCGCGCCGACGGACAAGCAATCTGACAGTCCCGGACAAGCGGCTCCTCCGCCTCCCGCGCGTCCCTCTTGACGGGCGCGCGCCCGCGACGGCCATTCACAGACGGCCGGCGCGGGCACGCCTAGAGGGGCGCGAGGGAGAGGTGAGGTAAGGGGGTTTGGGGGTGTTTCACCCCGCGGGACATCCCGATCTCGGATGTCCCGCGGGGAGGGAGGTGAAGATTCCCGGGCCGATCACGGGAGGGTGACGGTCCACTTTAAACGGATTGTAGGCAAAGCTAATAAACTGCCATTCCGCAGTTCACCTCCTCGTGGTTGCCCTCTCCCTTCCTTTCAGACGCTTCTAAAAGTAGAAACAAGGCAAAGTGTAGTGGCTCACCCCCTGAATTCCCTTACCATAGACCACCAATAATATGGCTAAGCTGGTGGCTTAAAGCTCCGCATCATGACTGTGGACACTGGGAGAGAGAGAGAACAGTCGGGTTGATTACAACGCCTGTCCTATAGACCCCGCCCATTATGCGGCATTAGTGCCAAGGACCGCATCCAAATATTTCAAAAGATAAATCATAAAATGAATCTGTAAACTTTGATATTGCGGGCATTTCATAAATTTAAAAACGGAAAGTGCCAAATGTAGCCGAAACAATGGTCTAGCAATTGCAATTACATTCTGTATCCCTTTAAGGCAGTGCCCGACCACCGAATCTGGTCCAGGGGCAATGGCATATCTCTCCTCTGCAGTACGGACCCAAATGCCCATAATGTCTCAAATAGGCTGACCGTGAGCTTGGAGCTCAATTGTCTTGGCGTCCTTAAAGCGCCACTTCATTCACAAAGTAACGGGGGGGTTAAAAAACCTTATCTTAAGGTAATTTTTTTCTTTTTAACCCCCGGTCCAGGGTAGCATGGCAGGGCAGGGGGGGGTTACTTGGATGGAAGTTCCGCTTTAATAGTTGGGCTTTAGTAATCAATTGTCATATGCATTTAAAGATTCTCTACCCAAGGGAGCCCTATCTGAACCTTGCCCCCTGGATGATGTCAAGGGGACCCAGGGACCTCACCCAAGTCCGCCCAGGAGGGGAATCCTGTAGGCCTGGCAGACAGTGTGGTGCCAGTGAAGACTAAACAACAGCCGCTCCCTCAATCGTCGGCACTCCTTTGCATGCACAGGGAGATGGTATGCTGCCGTGGCTCAGTGTGCCCCAGCGAGGGTTGCCTAATATATGTTTAAAGTGGCTTACAAGTGGACAAGTTTGGAACCACTCAGCGGCAGCTCCAAGAAACCCAGCAGCCAAGGGAGGCGTTGCCTCATGCAGTTAGTGAGAAGGAGGGGGAAGTCACGGACCTCGCAAATGTGGCCATCCTGCCCCTCCTATCCTATAAGACCCAGGCAGGCTGAAGCCATGCCCTCGCTGGCGTTGCAGGCGTAGTCAGCCCATCCCTTTCTGAGTTAGCCAATAGACAGGTCGCCTGTCTGTGGCCACACCCCCATTATGACAAGGCGACCTCCCCCCTGAACGTTGGCAGCCGAGCTCTGACCAGCATGGCAGCCAGCAGAAATAATCACAGACTGACACCAGGGAGCATGGCCACCTAGGTCAGGCTCCACCCAGCAGCCATGGGGGAAGGCAGACTGCATCTCTCGCAGGGTGTCATGAACTCATGGTGGTAAAGGGTAAAGGGACATGGCTCAGCGGGAGACGCACAGCAGGGCCATAATACAAGACCCCTGATCCTTGGGGCTCAGACCCAGTCGGACAAGCTCCGATGCGCTTACCTGGAGCCATGAGCGCTCCCTGCACTATGCACGATCCCACGCTATAGGCTTAGGAACCAACTTCAGGCATCTAATAGCAGTCCCCAGGAAAGCTGCAGCTGGTGAGAGGCTAGGAGACAGACTGAATCGAAGCCCCCAGGAGAAGACTGGGAGGAGGGTGTGGGGCTTTTTAAACTTGTCCCAGTTTGTGTTTCGTTTCTAAATTTTAGGGCCTGAAGGATGAAGGGAGGAAATCGACATACAAGCAGGGCCCATGTACAGAAACATTATGCCAAACTATATTGTCTGTGTGTGCACTTTGGATGTCACAAAAGCTACATAGTTCAGGTCCTGAAAGGGGCCCTAAATCCAGAGGCCCACTACCATCCCCTGTTAACCCCGTGGGCAAGTCTGAGCCTTCTGCCTGTATGGTAAACTAGCCTAAAAAAAACAGCAGAGCAGTTCTGCCAACAGTCGCTCTCCTCAGGACACCATTTAGAACTGGCTATAGTTGCTGGGGGAAGTGGGGTTGCACCCCGGTTTAAAGTGCCCACAATCTCCTACGGTTACCACATCAACCCATACATTTAGCATAATGTAGAAGTGCTGCATCCTCCAACATGCCCCAGAAGAAAGTGACTTTCCCCCTCTAGCACATGTATATCGAAATATACTTTTCACAGCATTTTAATGTATTCATTTCTAAATGGGAAAGAAGATACCAGAAGAGATCAAACAGATGGCCATCATCAAGCTGGTCCTCTCCCGACCATCTCATAGGCAGTGAGCAGTAGATTTACCCCAGACATTCCCGGAACTATTAAAGGATCAAAATGGGACCATGATTAGAATTAACCTTTTAAAAAGGTTATAAAGTCATCCATATGATTAGGGTCTCCACTCCCCTGGTATTAAGTGCAGGGAGGAATTAAATACCTTGCCCAGCCCTAGAATACAGCTAATTCCCACTGGACTAATTGGCATCCCCAAACAAGTGTATGGCACCTGGTCTAGCAACTTGAATGAATGCCCGCAGACATTGGGGTCACTAGTACGTTGACTGTAGTGTCCTTGTAACTCCATTTTCTTACCTGCTCTAAAGGTATCAGCACATATCAAGCATGTTTTCCATCCTTTTCTCTGATAGAAGTATGCCAACTATATAAAAATAAAATTCCATACATTAGATTGGGTTTAGAAACCCGTACACAACTGAATTAAAACAAATAAGGTTGACTCTAAAAAGCACAATAACTGCAGCGATATCTTTCGGGAAAAAAACAACTTGCTTGCATAAGCACTTTACAGTCACATAGATATATAAAATATTCAGACACCTGGGGCTTCTGTCTGACTGCTGTTTGCTGGCCTCTATGAGTGACAGTTTCATCATCCTACCACAGCAGCCACTGTGATTACATGATGAGACAGTCACCCATCATCCCATGCAGCTCAGGAGAGCGAAAGGAAGGATTGCAGCAGCCAGCGATGGTTGTGGGACAGGAAGCCAGTGTGTGCTTCTTTTATCTTTTACACACCTTACTAGACATCACTGGTGGAAATGGGTGGCAATATTAAGGTGGGGGAATTTGTTCTCCAAATTAGTCACATTTGCGTTTATTTTTATTTATTTTTTTTTATACACGAAACCTACCTTTGAGCAGGTGGTAGTTTTTCCACTTCCTTGTAATCCCACAAACATTATGATATTTGGCTTTCCTTTAGTGGGTGTCCATGCTTTAACTCCAGGATCCACCAGCTAAAAAAAAAAAAAAAAAAAAAAAAAAAAGAAGGGGGGGGAGGAGGGAAAACATAATATGGATGAAAAAAAAATAGATAAAACAGAGGCAGGTATACAGATTAAAGAAAAAGTAAATTTGGAGATTTGTAGAGATTGCAAATGCTAGAAACTGGGTACGATAATGCATTCCTGATTGCTTTTCAATGATTAAAATGACATTTTTATCAAATGTTCGCATGTGTTGCAACCATTTAAATTGGTTTGGATACTAAACATAGGAGAAATAAATACCACCCCCCCCCCCCCCCCCCCCGTAGCTGCTTCCTCTAGGTTCAGCTGGGGGCATGGAACAAAACCCAGGAAAGTCCAATTCACAGTTTATTCCCCCCCACTATAAATATATACATATAAAGCCTAAAATGTGAGAAAAGCTCTTTAACCCTTTCTGTGCCACGCACGTAGAAACTATGTACCTGACTTTCCCACCTGTTACATTAAAAACAAAGAAAAAAAAAAAAAAACCTCACCTGACCCCTCGTTGGATCCGGCCGGGTCTCTTTCACCCTGGGGGCATCCAATCCCCACCCGGGCCCGGCTGCAGGGGAGTGCCCGAAATAGGGCGCCCCACCCCGCTTCAGCCGCCATGGCAATTTCTGTTAAAGAAAAAAAAAATGACACTCACCTGCGCCTGCTATCGCTCCCACCGGCTCTTCAGGAGAAGACTTGCAAGGCCCTCTCCTCCCAGCTTTCCGATGGGCGCCGCCAGCCCAGCCGACTAGCCCTTTGGGGCGGGGCGGATGGCGTCACCCGGCAGGCATCATCCTTACTCCCGGAGATCGCTGGGCAGAGCAGTAGAGGGGTAGGGTATCCCCTGCCCCCCCCTCCTCTGGCCGGTCATCAGATTGGCGAGGGACACAGGAGCTGACAATCGGAGGGGAGTAAAGACATTTTTTTTTTCTAATAAATGGCATTTTTATGTGTGGTGTTTTTTTTCCATGAGACTCCTATACCAGTTCACAAGGTTCTGGGTCTGGCTAGCCACCTGCGGCTAGTGGATGACTTGCCATTAACCCCAAGCCTCCTCATTACCTGCCTCCCCAAAGCCCAAGGGGGGTGGGGGAGAAGAGCTTGTGACAGGGATGCATTACTGGACAATGGAAAGTGCTCCATTATTACAATTAATGCTATGCCTGGTTTATTTACTGTACCTCAAATTTGCACTAAAAAAGTAATCTACATTTATGGCATGTTTTATAAATAGATCTATACATAAATGCTCAGGAAAAATAGGACATTTCAGTTTGCCATCCTCTGTACACTGGTTTCCCCGGTCAGGCACTGCATACAGCTCCAATAGAGGAGGCGCTAATGAACTTTATATTTTCATCTACTTCAAATGACCAAACCACATTGAGAAAACTCCCATGTGCCACACAATGAGGTGTTTGGGACAACAGCTGCTTTGGCAGGCAGCCCATCCGCTTCATCCTCACCTCAGTGTGGCGGTGGACAAATAGCAGCCAAACTGCTCCATTGAACCTGGAAACAGTGAGAGCTGCTTAAGCTGGTACTGCAGAGCCTCAACTCAGAGAAAATGGGCATGAAACAACATACATAACACAATTGTCATACAATTACAGCCCATAAAAAGAAACATTACGCCAAAGTGTATTGTCTCTGTGTGCGCACTTTGGATAACACAAATACCCATTTCAGGTCTTTGTGCTAAAAGCTCTGTAAGGGGCCCACCAGGGGGGAGATTCAGTGGAAACCCTGTGGGGCCAGTCCAAGGCTGCATGTTGAAATGGTAGCAAATATGGTGGTAACCTGGAGTAGGCAGGATTACACCAATGCTTGAATCAACGTTCTATAAAAATGTGGGATTGACCAGTCAAACTTTAAAGTGGACCAGAGCCCAGGGTTTTGACTATTGATCGGGGGTGCCCCGCTGTGTGAAAGCCCCAGGTCGCCATAACAAACTCGCCTCTTCCCGGTCCTATGATACATGCGCGGCCACTGGCCCCATCGACGTGCTTGGATCCACTTGAGCCCATTCGTTCAGGATGCGGCCGCTGCATGAGCCATTGGACCGGGAAAGGGGGGGGGAATAATTCGGCCCGGGAACCTTATAGATTCCTGCTCCAATCTAAGTGGGTTTTGGTCCACTTTAAATATCCTTTGCCTGGCAGCTTATCTAATGCATCAGTCCCACACCGTCTCTTCCTCTGGCAACAGAGGAAGGAGAAATTCTTCCTCCTCTTCCCACACCCCCCCCCCCCCCAGATCCAGGCCACAAATACAATCCTTAGGCTTGTGTCAAATTGACAACGCCCTCCTGCAGTATTATGCTTGAAATGAGCTCTCCACACGTGTAGCCCTACACAATAGGTATGTGCCTGGGATTTGACTTAAAATATGTAACCAGAATAAAAGCTAACCATCAGACGAGGAGACAAAGTGTGGAGTGAAGCTGCTTGCAGACACGGTATATCAAGTAATATAGAGCTTACGGTACTTTTAGGTTATCACACAAAATATAGTACCTTCACAAGCTCCTTAAAAACAGCATGCTGAATCATCTTTCTCTTATTAAGGCCAGATGCCATTTCTTCCAGATCGATAGCAGACCTAGGGATAGAATGAGAAGAAAATTGCTTTAGCAGAAATGTCAATGGTGGGGGGCGTGTCCCGACATGAGACAGGGAGGACGTGTGTGACCGCTCTCCTGCTCTCCTGGCCCTTAATTTACCCTGTTACCGGGCGTTCTGCAATCCCTGGACGACATGACCAAAAAACTAAAGAAGCATAGAGGAAGGAGGGAAGGCGGAGGGACGCCATCGAAGCGTTTCCTACCTTTAAAGGCGAGAAGAAGAGAGGAGGCTGAGACGATCAAGATGGCGGCGGAGGAGGCGTCCCGCTGTGGACCCGAGGAGATGGGGGACGTGGCTGATTCCTCTTCCAGCGGAGGCTCCAGCGATTCTGGCGAGGAGGGACGGAGATGCGCTGCAGAATGTGAAGAGGCGGCGCCGCCCGGTCCCGCAGACCGCAGTGAGAAGGAGACGGGCTGTGCATCGGCGGCGGCTGGGTGGACCAAGATGGCGCCCGCCGCTCCCCCTCGTGCTTACTCGGAGGTGTCTAAGGCAGGAGCGGCGAAAGGTCGGTGGTCCGGTGGAGCCCCGGTGAGTCCTGCGGCGGTCTCCGGGAGTGGGGGAGGCGGAGATGTCGGCGGTTCTGAGCGGGAAGCAGCCGATCCTGACTTGGAGGGGAGATGCTGGGGGAGCAGCAAGATGGCGGCTGCTGTCCCCTTCCCTGAAGACGAGAAGGAAGCACAGGGCAGAGGCGCAGCTACACAACCTCGGGTCTCAGCTGCCACAGAAGTAATGGGCAGAATGTCCCACACTGCTGAGAGCAGACAAAACCGCAATCTTCCTGATGACTCACGCTGTGTGGCACATAATCACCTACAGATACCACAACCAGCACAGCCTATCTTAAAGGGGCAACACACTCTGGCCACCAAACCCAGGGAAGAGTTCCACAGGCGACCCGGGACCCCTTTCACGCATCCAGGCGGCGCTGCCGCTACTGGCACATTCACGGTAGTGGCTGGAGAGGAGAGGGAAAACCCCGGCGACAGTGTCGCGGGCCTCGGCAGGTTCGCCTTCCAACCAAGAGCCAGGCTTGGCGACGCGGCCCATCCCCGGTCCCCTACGGGCTATACAGAGGCCCCCCGAGGCACCCATGATGCTGGCCAACCACAGAGGACGAAGAAAGGGAGAACGGGGTTAGCTGACCCGCCCCATACAACCGTTGGGACCGCCACAGTGATTGGGTCCCCCGCGTCCCCACTCCAACCCTCCCCCGCAAGAACCCCAGCTAACCGGGGTGGAAGCCCCACATTGATGACACCAGCGTCTCAAGTCGCTGCCGCTACGCCCACGCCAAATGCACCTAATGATTGGGGTCTGGATGACACGCTGGAGATCCCTGACGAAGAGCGAATACAGGGACAGCAGATCCATCTGGAAACCATCTCTCTCCTGAGAGGCTTGCCAACGAAATCAGAGATAGAGAACTTAATAGCGAAATACGAAGCGGCACACCGGCGAGAGATTACAGCGGTACGCCAAGAAATCACCGAAGTAGCATCTAGAGTGCACGCTCTGGAAGAAGCAGGTCCCTCGTATGATAACCGAATACGGGCGCTAGAAGCCAGATGCGAATCCCAAGAGGCCATAATTAAAACCTACCATCTGCACCTAGATGATATAGAGAATCGCAGCAGAAGGAACAACTTAAGGCTCAGGGGCATCCCGGAATCGCAAGGCGCAGAAGATGTCAAAACCATCGTCACCACTATTTTCAACGAAGTGCTTGATAGGGCACCTTCATCAACCATCGAATTAGACCGAGCTCACAGGGCGCGCGGGCCTAAAAGTGCCGACCCTGCCCGCCCCAGAGATATAGTCTGCAGGGTACATCTCTTCTCCCTGAAGGAAGAAATCATGAGGAAGGCGTGGAACAAAGGCCCCATCTGCTTCAATGGGGGATCGGTTAAGATTTTGCAGGACTTATCCAGTCGGACTCTACAGATGCGCAAAATGATGAAACCTGTCCTAGACGCCATCGTCAGTAAAGGAGCGTCCTACAAATGGGGCTTCCCTTTCCACTTGGTCGTCAGAAGCACCAAAGGGACCTTTCTATTGAGAACACACCGAGATCTGGAGGACCTTTTTGAGTTCCTGCAATGTGATCCGGTTAGGATCCCGGACTGGTTAGACCCAAGTGGGCCCTTAACACTTGCTCGGTCTCCCCACAGGAGAAATAGAGGCCCTGGAAGCTACCGCGACCTTAAACGGATCAGAGGTCCACCGCGGGGGTCCGGGGGAAGTCGTCGCGGATCCCGCGTGATGAGGGACTTTCCGACTGGGGGGCCCTGGAGCGCGGGAGACTCCGGACCATCAGGTCCCCACCTTCCCTTGATTTGTCCGGCTGAGGCGGAGGCTGGGTTCAAGGACCGGCTCCCGCTTAGTGATTCGAGGGACGCGGCCCCTTGAGATGCACATGCCTACGCCCCTCCGCATCTGATTTTGAATTGCATAAGCAGCCTTGTTTAGCCCTCTATGTGAATTTGCTCTGTCTATTGCGATACTGTGATGATTGTTGTCCGGGGGCTCGGTCCTTGCGTGGGAGGCCCTTAGGCCTCGCACGCGTGGACCCCAGAGCCGCCCTCGTCGAATAGTGATGTGTCAACATGGGCCGGGAGGAAGCTGGCTGATAGTTCTGAGGCACCTCCTCGTTCTTGTTGGACGCAGCACCCCCCAATAGGTTGGTCTGTTAGACACTTTTGTCGTCACAGACTGTTTCTATCCCGATAGCCGGGAAATCTAGTTATAGTTCTTGTTTACCTTTTCCTTCTTTTTTCCCCCAGTTTAATTGTTTACCCTCGACTACCCCTCCTCCTCCACTTGGTTGGGCTTTAAGGCCATCCCCCCCCCCCCCATCCATCCTCCCCCTACCGTTGTGGGTCTCCGGGTGCCGCCCATAGTTTGACGCCTCATTGTGTTTTCTCCCCGGTGCGGCGTGGACCATGGCAGATATTCAGATAGTTTCCCTTAACACTAAGGGGCTCAATAGTCCCGAAAAGAGGTCCCTAATACTGAGAAACATTAGAGGTCTGGGGGCCCACGTGGCCTTTTTGCAGGAAACCCATCTCAAGAGGGGCAAGCCACCTTTCCTTGGCAACAGATTCTACACAAGAGCTTACCATAGCTATTCTACGGACTCCAGGTCCAGGGGGGTCAGCATACTCTTGGGTGCTGCCCTTCCCTGGGAACTGGGAGACTATAAGACGGACGAGGAAGGGAGGTGGATCTTTCTTAAAGGAAAGATTGCCTCCTGCAGCTATACGTTCGCAAATGTGTACTTGCCAAACACAGGTCAGGTGCCCTTCTTGGAATCAGTCCTGGAGGCGCTATCAACCTTCAAGGAAGGGGAACTAATCATTGGGGGAGACTTTAACCTCGCCCCTGACCCCCTTATCGACACCTCTAGAGATGGCCCACATGAGTCCTACTCAAGGCTCAAAAGACTGAAAAGAACACTGGCCCTTCATAAGCTGATTGACCCCTGGAGAATCCTTCATCCCTCTGAACGAGATTACACGTTCTACTCCGGTCCCCATGGTTCATACTCAAGAATCGACTGGTTCTTGGTCCCCCACGCCTCTCTGTGCCGGGTAATGGATGCCAAAATTGGCAATATTACGGTCTCTGACCATGCCCCTATCACCCTAACGGTTGCATGCCCCACACGGGTCCCGGGGAGTTGGTCCTGGAGACTCAACACGTCCCTACTCGAGGACCAGAATATCCTTGAGGAGGTCCGATCTGACATTAAAAATTTCTTCCAACTTAATGCCGCCCCCGAGATTAGCCCTGGGATATTGTGGGAATCGCACAAGTGCTTCATCAGAGGTACCTTTATCAGAATAGGGTCTAGAGTTAAAAAAGAAAAGACTAAGCAGGTGAAGGACCTAATAGAGGAAATTGGGGAACTAGAAAGGAAACACAAAAAATCCCTGGCAAAGGAACTTCTTCCCATCCTGACCTCCCGGAGGGAGAAGCTTAAAACACTTTGCTGCGACAAGATCAAAGCACAAATTAGTAACTGTCGCAGAGTGCTTTATGAATCTGGAGATAAGTGTGGCAGACTGCTAGCGAAAGCCCTGCGGGAGGAACGGCTTAAAACGTACATCCCAAAGATTTCCAATTCTGAGGGAAGGGTTACGCATCTCTTCAGCGAAATTGGGGAATCTTTCCGGAAGTTTTATGAACGCCTGTACAATCTTCCAGAGGCCCGGGAGGGGGAAGGGTACGATCTCCTCGAAAGATACATAGCCGAATCGGGGCTGCCTCGACTGCCCAGGGAAGTCCTAGAGGAACTGGAAGACCCCATTACATTGCCAGAACTGCATAAGGCGGTCTCTGACGCGGCGGGAGGTAGAGCCCCGGGTCCTGATGGCCTAAGTCTTCCATACTATAAGAAGTTCTTCCCTCTTTTGGCCCCGAAGCTCCTTGATGTCCTTAACTCGGTAAAGGACGGAAATCCTCTCCCAAGGGACACACTGAGAGCGCATATCTCGGTCATTCCAAAAGAGGGCAAAGATCCAGTTCAATGTGCGAGTTATCGGCCAATTTCTCTCCTAAACACAGACCTAAAACTCTTTGCCAAAGTCCTGGCCACTAGACTGGCTCCTCACTTACACCATATTATCGACCTAGACCAAGTGGGGTTCATGCCACACAGAGAGGCGAGGGATAACACTACGAAAGTGTTAAACTTGATTCACCTGGCCCAGAAAAGTGAGACCCCTTCCCTTCTACTAGCGACAGATGCTGAAAAAGCCTTTGATCGGGTCAACTGGGACTTCATGCGGGCTACGCTCAGACATGTGGGGTTGGGCCCGAATGCCTTGAGCTGGATTGAAAGCCTCTATGGGTCCCCATCTGCCGCGGTCCGAGTGAATGGTGTCCTCTCGGGCTCCTTCGAGATATCGAACGGGACTAGACAGGGGTGCCCTCTCTCACCCCTCATTTTCATACTTACCCTGGAGCCGTTCCTGTGCCGAGTACGCCAGAATCCCAACATCAAGGGCCTAATCAGCATGTCTAGGCAATACAAAGTAGCAGCATATGCAGATGACCTAATATTTAGCCTGTCCAGTCCTGAAATCTCCCTCCCGAACCTCATGAAGGAACTAAAGCAATATGGTAAACTCTCCGGCTACAAAATTAACTATCAAAAATCAGAGGCCCTTAACGTAAACATCCCCCAAAAGAGATATGGTAACATTCAGAATGCCTTCCCGTTTAAATGGGCAAGGGATAGTGTTACGTACTTGGGAACTAAAATTAGTAACAACCTTGCTAAAATATTTGACTTGAATTTTCCCCCATTGTTGAAGAGATTTGAAGAGGAAACGGCTAGGTGGACGCAAGGCCGTATTTCTTGGTTCGGTCGTGTCAATGCCACCAAAATGAATCTACTCCCTCGCTTGCTTTATCTCCTACAGGCACTACCAGTGGCAGTCCCCCAGGGGTTCCTCCACAAAGTTAGGAGGCTTTTCACTAAGTTTGTGTGGGGGGGTAGGAAACCGAGATTGAACAAGACATTGCTCTCTCGGTCTAAGGAAAATGGGGGCTTGGGATTCCCGGAGCCGGCCCTGTACCATGCAGCGGTTCATCTCAGCAGAGTGGTCGACTGGTGTCTGCATGGGGCACACAAACAATGGGTTGGATTGGAACAGGGGTTCTTTGAAACCCCCATTGCCGACATTGCATGGACAGGCAACGCTGTTACTCCCCTGGCAATGAAACACCCCACAGTTGGGACTACTATAAGATCCTGCCAACGGCACTTTGAGCACCCGGATCTCTCCCCTAGTCCTTCTCCTTTGTTCCCGATTCTTGGGAACCCTAGTTTTCCGCCAGGGAACGAAGGCCCAACTGTCAGAGAATGGAGAGGAGCGAATGTGTGTAGGGCTGGTCACTTCTGGGAAGACGGGAACTGGGCAGATCTGGGGACACTGGCTCGCGCTAAGGGCCTAACGGAATGGACAAACTGGCAATCTAATCAGTTGACCCACTTCCTGCATTCACTTCGGGAATTTACGGGTAATATGAGGAAAACCACCCCCTTTGAAAACTTATGCGCCAGTCAATCCCCAGCCAGACATACGTTGTCGTTTATTTACAAACTGTTAATCACCCCCCCAGAAGATGAGAGACCCTCTTTTCTGGGAAAATGGGAGGCTGACTTAGGTGTTGCTTTCTCCCCGGAGCAGTGTAGAAGACTCTTGTCTATGCCACACAAAACTTCCATATGCACACGCTACCAGGAATGTAACTTTAAAATACTCTCTCGTTGGTACAGGGTGCCGGCGCTGATTAACAAATGGTGCCCGGAAGTCCCAGACAGCTGTTGGAGATGTGGGGACTCGGGAGGAGATATGTTGCACATCTTCTGGTCCTGCCCCGCTCTGAAACACTTTTGGGATTCAATTAGATGTATAGCACATAAAGTGACAGAGGAGGTGGTGCCTGCCGACCCGGCCTCTTGTCTACTTCATTTGTCCAAGGCCCCCCTTAAGAGCTATAAAAAATCCCTGCTCTGTCATCTCCTAAATGCTGCAAAAATCTGCATCCCCACAAAATGAAAACAAAAAGATCCGCCCTCGGTTGAGATGTGGATCCTTAAAGTAAACGAGCTCATGCGATTCGAAAGTGTGATACTCTCCCGAGAGAACAGATTTGAACAGTTCACAATTACCTGGTTCAATTGGTTAAAATTCTCAGAGTCCTCAGAGTGTAGGGCGATGTTGGGGAACACCCGGAGACTAGCAATACCACCCCCCCCTCCCCCTCACCCAACTTGATGTTTTCTGGAGTACGCTCACGCGGCAACTAGTTGTAATGTCAGAATAAGTCATGTTAATTTGTTTATCATTAATCTATCCACCCTATTCTACCCCCACTGAGAGACCATGTTGGTCTAACCTCATTGTCACTTCAAGTTTATCATCGTATACTGTAACTGTATTTTTATCTTTGAAAATCTTAAATAAAGAATTAAAAAAAAAAAAAAAAAAAAGAAATGTCAATGGTGGGCCACTTTATCCCTCTTGTGTACAGGTAACCTGATTTTTCTCAACTGTTTTTCAGGGCATTTATTTCCCTACTTCAGAAACTAGATGTAAAGTCCAACTGTCGTTCATCAACCTACCCAAAAAATAGAAAACAATATCGAAAAGTACTTGCAATACCAGAAATGTTAGATAGGAAGCTATAGACCGGCTAAAAAGGCCAATCATCGCTTAAAGGGACAATAAAGTAAAGCGCTGGCAGAAGCAAAGATGGTGGCAGCCAGAGCTGCAATCGCCCAACGATCGCCACTAAGGAGTACAAGCCAAGTAATTTATTTACGCAATTTTTAAATTATGCAACGCCCCCTCCCCTGCCCTGCTTTAGCACTAGGAGAGGGGGGCAGGTGCCAGTTAGCACCCGTGCAACAGAGCCAGAATAGATATGACAATAAATGGGGTGTAGGGCACCGTCTTGGACGACTATTGGAACTACTGGTTTTAATTTTTATTTTCCCCAGGTATGTTATAGCTTTCTGACAGGATACAATTGTTCTAAACTAGCCAAAGGAGCATGATTGCGAAATTGTCTAATTTTAAAAATCTATATAAAAGTACCTTGGCTAATGAGAGGAAGGGTCACTTATAACCTGAACTGAATAAAACTCCCTCCTGAATAAAACTTCTACTGGTAGGAATAAAATCCAGGGGTGGGTGACAGGTTTAGTCTATGAGGGGCTGACAGAGCCTGCTCTTTCTACCATTAAAATAAAAAAAACAAGTCTAACTGGATATTTCCTTATGCTGGGTGTTAGGTCCGTACCCTAAGTGGGCAGAGTCCAAATCATTCTAAGAGTGAATAAGACACAGAGACCGCTGTGTAGTAAAGACTCAAAGGGCATCTGAAGAGAAATGCCCCTTTTGTTTGTCAGCTGCTAATATACAATGATATGGGTGGGTGTTGCCACACATATACAGATACATTCAAGCATTCTTATTGGCCATCTGACACGCCCCTTTCCCAGTATACACCCCGTAGGGAGTGTCTGACTTTTTCTTGTAATTTTATTGTTTATCTGACACTCTCACCAAGTCATGACCTGGGAAAAGTACAAAATATGAAAACATTTCTTGGGATGATATGAGTTATGGCGTCACAAGCTGTATTTTGGCTAATAATGTTGTGAAGGCTAAAACCTTGAAGAGAAGAAGTGGTGTTCACACAGGAAAGTACAGATAATAGACATTCTTCATAAAATCACCAGATGCTTGTTTGCTCAAAAGTGTTCATGTTAATTGCAGTCAGGTTAACAGCTTTACTGTTTAACCCTATCATGGGTATATAAATGACCCCTCCACTCGCTATCCAGCATCTTTATATGGATTTTTATTTATTGGGGTGCTCCTTTAAGCCCCCTCCTTGCAATCTCATGCTGTGAGTGGCTATTGAAAATAGAGCTAAAAAAGATAAGAGACATAAATCGTTTGACTATTTTCATTCATTTCATTACTAGGACACTAAAGGAAAGTTAATACAGGAGGTTTTATTTTTATTTGAACCTTCCATAGGACATGGTTGACTAAGAAAAATAAAGTGACTGTGCTAGCTAAATTTTAAAAGGTAAAAAAAGGATTGCCTATAAACTGCATACAATGTATTTGTATTAAATGCACTTACTTAACATTTTCCCTCAGTTGCTTTACAAGTTTGATGTTAACATCAGCTTCCAATAATGCTGTGCATACTTCTTTTAGCATAGCACCGAGCACCTACAAAAGGGAAGGTGAGAAAAGAATACGGTCAATCTTAGTAGGATATACATCACAGTCATTGCACCCACCAACCTTATTTACCAGTATTAAATTGCATATAAAAGTTAAAAAAAAACTGTTTACCTTTAAACCCTACAAACAAAAGGGTTCCTTTGAATTCAATCCATAGGCAAAATATTCCACACTCTTTTCCAAATGTAGCCCTACATTTGGAAAAGAGTGTGGAATATTTTGCCTATGGATTGAATTCAATGTATGGTACCAATATGGCTGTAAATTGCCAAGCATGCAACTTTGTAATATGGTGCTTTACAATCTGAGCATCACATTATGTGTATTTATGTGGCATTCCTCTATCATGAGTTTTGCCTTTTAATGTGCTGTAATAAAAATATTGGTTTTTAGTATATTTATGTGTATAGTTTACTTTACGGCGGGGTTAGACAAACCGGAGCTATGGTGCTTATTATCAGGGGTACCCAATAACCCCATGTTTTTTACATTGCTACCTTTAAACCCTTACAGAAAGGGAGATGCACGATGGTTTAAAAAACGGCCTACACATTGTGAGCCCTGATCTCCATGAATTGCATGTATTTGACGACTTGACACCACCCCAGCTGCTGTACAGTATTAAAGTGGACAAAAACCCAGGATTTTGACTATCCTGGGTTCTGGTCCTTGCCCCCGGGGCACCCCTACCCGGTCCTACGGCGTATGCGCGGGCACTGGTCCAATCACCTTGCTCGGATCCACTGTGTCACGTTGTCTAAGGCAAGCGGCTCCGAGTGCCGACAGCCGCATCCCCCGCTAGCCTCTAACAAGGAGCGTGTCCGTGCCAGCCATTCACAAATGCCTGGTGCGGGTACGCGTCCTGCTAGAGAGATAGTGGAGATGCACATGCGCCATTGGCTTTGGTCCACTTTAAAGAGGAGCAACCACTGGGTAAGGGTCTTGGGATGAGTTAGAGGGGTGGATCTTGAGTGCCAGACATGTTCTTTTCTTCTTCTTCCTTTATTTTTCTCCTTCTATCATTTTCTATCTGATGGGTGGGGAGAGGCACGAGCGTTACGCTTCTATATGTCTTTTTTACATCTTATATTTTTGTAATATGCAATATTATGGTGGTTCGAGTATGAATATTTGGCTACTAGCTATTTTGTATCGTGTATGGTTTCTATGTAAATGGTGGCCTATATCTCCCCTTAGATAAAAATTACTTGAATTGTATTTTAAGATGCCTTGAAATAAAAACGACTGAAAAAGAGGAGCAACCGTCATCCTAGAGTCAATTACCTTTCAGACAATCCTACAGGCACATGTATGGGCCACAGCAGCACCCCCCTCCCCCCTGGCTGCTGGCCACTCCCACAGGGATGCTCAGCTCTGCTGTTTGCAGATCAAATTGGACCTGTCAGCCCCTTGTACTGACCCCAATGCTTCTTGGGTTCAGACTGACGTGACAGGCTATGCTGGAGCCCTCTGCCTAAACGGGGCCTTGCTTCTAAACCACTATATCTCCCTTCCAGGTCTTGAGACTCTCCTGGCACAGTTAAGCAGGGATGCAGATTTGGCCAAAGCTCTGACTGCACTGAAGCATCTTCCAGAAATAAAATCTCTGAACCCAGCTGGAAGGGTCTGTTTAGGGGTGTAATTTTTAATAGAACTCTTTACAGACAAAAAAATCTGAGACTACAGCAAAGCGCCACACTTTCTCTTAAACCTAACCAACACCCATTTTTCATTTAATGGGTGTTGGGCCCGCAGACAGCTAATCAAAACAAGGGCGGGAAAATGCCTGTAAAAAAAAAAAAAAAAAAAAAAAAAAAAAAAAGATTTACATGCTTTCTGGGGCAGGCAGCATTCTGGTAGCCCCCCCCCCCCCCTTCTATTATATTTGCGCAGAGACCAACACAGCGCTGCATGGGTGTTGGTCCGCTAATAACTTCAAAAGCCTCATGGCCTCAGAGGACGAGCTGGTGTCGAAACGTGCATCAGACAGGCAGCGTGCAAATGTCCATTACATTAAATAAAAGACATGTTTGCTTTTTTTTATGCATGGTGCTTTGGCATCCCTTTCAGTTTAAATACTTGTTGCCTTGACCTGCAGACAATGAATGATCCTGGAAGACAGCACTGTATGTCAACTACTGAAAGGTGTAAGAGGGGAGAACTTGGATATGCCATTCTAGCCCCTGTGATTTGGGAGTGGGCGAGTTAAACTTTTACCTTTCTATAACTGTTAATATGAAGCAATACCTTAAAATGTGAACCAAAACCCAACATCCCCTCCCCTGGAATCTTTTAAGATTCCAGGGCCACCTGATATCTTGCCCCTGGGGCACCCCGATTCAGGATGCCCCGCCGTGCAAATTCCCCCCCCCCCCATGCCCTGTAAAAACCCTACCTTATCCCAACAGCTCATGCACCGGCTGTAGCCGCTATAAGCTAGGACTTTAGCCAGGTGCACGCCTGCAATAGGCATCTGTAAATGGCTGTTTCAAGCTTTTTTCGGCTATAATCTGCCCTTAGCCGATGGTTACTCGAAATTGCAGAGCGTGCAAATTGCACAAGAGTTCACGCATGTGCCGTGACCTGGGTGTTTCACGCAGCAGGGAATCCCAAATCACGGTGCCCGATGGCAAGCATCAAAACCTGAGCCTGAGATAGTCAAAATCAAAGTTTGGTCCACTTTAGGCACCACTGAAAAGGGATGTATGTTATCAGTGCCCATACAGAAGGTTCTCTCAAATAAGGACGCTTTGACCTGCCGTCTCAAGCACACTGAATATATTTCAACATGTTCTCCTGTATTGAGATAGGCGTGTGTAATTATATATATAATATATATAATATATATATATATATATATATATATATATATATATATATATATATAATTCTCCCAGGGCCTTTTGTAGCAGAGGGGGGGGGGGGGGGGGGGGGGCGGGCAAGTTACGGGTCCCAAGTGTATCTAAAGTGTTTTTATACTTTAGGTCTTCTTTGACCAGGGTGAAAGAATAGCCTCCATTCATACTACGAATCCCTTAAAGCGGTCCTTCCCTCTGAATAAGAGCCTATCTTATATGTTTCCCATACCGTAAACAGACAGATTGCTCACCTATCATCATCCTACTTGCATCTACTGCATGTTATGAGCCTTTAAACATCCAAGATGGCGGCTCATGGAACATCAGGCAGCCTGCAAACAGGAAGTGCCTTCTGACTGTGCTGCTCTGCATTCTGGGATTGCTGACCTTGTCCTGACCCCAGCTCTGCTCTGTCTGAGCAAAGCACAGCTATAACCAGCCCCCCTGTACTTTATCCCACTCTCCTCTCCTAAGTAAGTGTGAGGCTTCTGATGCAAGATGGTGGTATCCTAAAGTCCTAAACAGTGTTGCAGCCCAGAGGAGGAAAGAATAATAAGTGACTAAAAACTTAAAATATATTAATTTTAGACGCTGGGGAATAATTTTATAAGGGTTTGGGCTTTTCAATAAATCATGGTGAAGGTCCGGTTTAAGGAATCCTACGCTGCAAGACTGGAAGCCTGAAGGAACAATCTACTGCAGTGATTGTTGCTTTGGATTATCCCTAATCGGAGACCAGGTTTTAGCAGGCCCCTGGGCTATCTGAGAAATACAGAAAACTCTACAAGCAAGACGTAATTAGGCAAATCTCACCTCTTCATTAATGATTGTGGCATTGCTCAGAGAGCGGAGAGCTGACGTGATCTTCCTGCCGAGGTCTGCCAAAACCATCTTGGCTTCTCTCTTCAACACACTTCACCTACAAAATAAAAAACTGTTATTGTCAGTTCATTATAATATTAATATGTGAGCCGCCATAACATTCTGGAAAACATTCGCATGTATTTTAAGTCTTTACATTTTCACACATGGCTTTTCTTTGCCCTTAAAAGAAACATCACAAACATTTCATAGCATCTATGACAGCATCATTTTTTAAATGTTAAGATGTTCAGTGTGTCCATGGTACTGAACCATTACTACCAATGGCTCTAGGTGTGGGACTGCTGTCTATAGTGCTAAGCTGCACTAGAACAGGACTTCTCAAAGGTCACATTAATGCATATTTATGCTTAATATACATACACATTGAATATGCTCCAACACGTTAAGCGGAATAAAACCTGAACTTTGATTATCCTGGGTTTTGCTTCTTGCCCCAGGGACATCCTGATTTGGGTTTAACATTTTAAGTATCTCTCCCAACTGATTTGTAAGCGTTTGCAAGCAGGATGCTCGGCTGCATAGCTCGGGGCATCATCAGTAGGAAGAGGGAGGTTGTGATGCCGCTGTATAGAGCCCTGGTAAGGCCACAGCTAGAATACTGTGTGCAGTTCTGGAGACCTTACCTGCAAAAAGACATTATTCAAATAGAACGTGTCCAACAAAAACGGTAGAAGTACTTAAACTTAAAACTTATTAGGAGAGACTTAAAGAACTAAATTTGTACAGTCTGGAGGAAAGAAGGGAGAAGGGGGACATGATTGAGACCTTTAAATATGTGAAAGGATTCAATAAGGTTCAGGAGGGAAGTGTTTTTAAGAAGAAACTTAATGATAGAACAAGGGGGCACAACCTAAAGCTAGTCGGGGGGGGGGGGGGGGGGGGAGATTAGGAGCAATGCTAGAAAATATTATTTTACAGAGAGTAGTAGATGCCTGGAACAAACTTCATCAGAGGTAGTTGAAAAATCAACAGTCACTGATGGATGCCTGGGATAAGCACACATCTATCCTAAGATAAAGAGCACATACAGTATACACATAAGGGCAGACTAGATGGACCATATGGTCTCCTTCTGCCGTCAACCTTCTATGTTTCTATGTAATCTTGGAGGAGGCATTATAGCAGAAATCTTGGTGCATGCTGCAATAGGATCCACTCGTCAAAAAAACTCAGGAATCAATATTATCATGAGTAAAGATTATGTAGACAGTGAGACCAGCCAGATGGTACATGGGTGTAAGATTCTTAAAACATGGCGTAATTAATTAATGCATTACATGTCCTTTATTAAAAAAAGGGATTTTGCTTCATGTAGAAGCATACAAGCTACAGTAGTGGATGGCGTGGAGGTAGATGTGACCGATGATGGAGTCCCGCACCGCCGGGCCCAATCTGACAATCAGGTAGGATACACAGTGCCAGACAAGGAGTGACAATCTGTGGGGGGGGAAAAAAAAAAAAAAACAATTATCTTACCGGTAATGGCATTTCAGGTAGTCCTCCAGGATGGCTTAGCCGAGTAGCTCCTCCCACCTAACACAAACTGAACTTTATTAATACCCCACCCCTTCCACTGGGACCTCAGTGTTTCAACCGAGGAATCTCAGAAAAAATATGTTCAAACCATAATATCAAATATACTTAGTCCTCCTGGATGGCATCCTACATCCCGTCCAGGATACCGGAAATGCCATTACCGGTAAGCTAAATGGGATTCTTCCAAAACGTCCTCCAGGTTGGCTTAGCTGATGATAAACGAGAAACACTACTAACGTTCTAGCTCAGGGAGAGGAAATAACCTGCAGAATCTTCCTGCTAAAATCTTGTCTCTTGTCGGAAGAAAGATCCACTCTGTAGTGCTTCAAAAATGTGAGCAGAGAAGCTCAAGTTGCTGCTCTGCAAATATCCTCCAGAGAGACTCCTGACCACTTCACCCAGGAAGCAGAGAATGCTTGAGTGGAGTGTGCTCACAGGGATTTTTGGGGCCTGTCCCATGGAACCTTAGTAAGCCAACTGGATGGCTTCCCTAATCCACCTGGCGAGGGAGGCCTTGGAGGCTTGCAGACCTTTATTCTTTCCTGCAAACAAATGGAATCCCCTCCATTCCAAGGTGCAATCCAAGCAACAGAATGATTCTGGCATCCAACAGATGCATCCCCTGGTGATCCTCAAGGGTGGCCGTGTGAGAACGTTCAGGACGATGGAAAAGTTTCTGAGAGTGAAGGCTTTAGGATTCACTGTTTTTCCTCTAGACAGAGAAACAAAAAAAATGGTCGAACCCGATCCTCCTGTCCAAGCCTACAGTCTAAAAATGCCGATAGAGATGCCACCTGAACCTTTTAAACGGTACTGATGGGTAGGCCCAAGAACTCCAAAACCAATGTCAGTCCTGAGCAAATCAGGTTATGAACTGCACAAATTGAAGAAAACTTCTACCAGACCTTACCTTAGATCTTACGGGTAACCATTTTTCTGCTCAGGAGAAGGGTCTTAATGACCCGACTAGAAAGCCCCTTATCTTTAGCAGGCTTCATTCAGGCCGTGAAACGGAGGCTCTGAACCTGAGGGTGGAAAATGTTTCCCTGATGCAGCAGATCTGGGGTTGGAGGAAGAGTTACCGGAGGCCCTACTGCCATCTGCTTTAGTCGGGAAATCCAGCCTCCTGGGCCACCAGGGGGCAATCAGGATTACCCCTTGCCTGGATTTAATTTGATATAAGAAAGAGACAAAAATAAAATACGGAATGGTGAAAAGGGATACTACTAGTTGCCTGAAGACACTCTGGCTTAACTCCCATTCTGCCTGTCTGAACTGGACTCAACTGAGGAGGGAAAGTTTAGTTCCCCCTTCATGTGGGGTGCTCGCAAAGAGGCCACCAATCTTTCCATCCTGATACATATTTTCGGAGAGAGACATCAACTCCATCAATCTTGTGCTCCCTGATGGACAATATTGTCGTTTTTATGGTCTCGGTTGAGATTAGCCACATCTCTATTCCTTATTGTGCTTGAAACAGTTTAGGATTACCTGAACAGCCTTTCCAGTATCCTAGGACCGTTTAAGCAGAATATCTGACCTTTTATCAAGAGGATCTCTAAGGGAACCCATGTCCTTGAAGGAGAGATCTGAATTCCGAGAAACCTGAGCCCAAGTAGCTTCCACTTTAGGCACTTAGCCCACACCTCTATCTCAGATTCCTCAAAGGAGAACTTTTGCTAGAGAGACTTAGGAAGGAAGAATCAGGACTACGGACTCTTCTGTTCCCATGCAATGATGTCCTTTATTGACTGGTGAATCGGAAAACAGGAAACCCTTTCCAATAAGCCCTGGTAGAGGGAATCCTGAATGGAGAAGAGCTTATTTTCTGATTTGATCTTAAGGGAAGATAAAAATGCCCCTAATCAGGTCCGGTGTATTCGCAAGGAAAAAAATGAAACCTACCGAGGTGGGAAGGAGACCTGGAGGAAATCAGCCTCCGCTGGCTATGCCCTAGCCTCGGATCAGGAGTGAGAAGTGATTGAGGTTCCAGCTGGGAGGGATGACCTGGCCTCTTAACATGTAATTCTCTCCTGGACCATATGGTTTTAAAAAAAAATCTAAAGTATCGGCCAATCTAGAGCCGAAGGATTCGAAGAAACTCTTCATCAAGCATCGAAAGTTGCCACCGGCAGAAGCTTGGGGAAACTCTCCGGCAAGTTGCCTCGACAGTTTACAGGCTTGGCCAATTTAGTTTCCTTGGGCAATTTCTGCTCTCTGAGCCCCTTAGTCTCTCTGGTATCCTTTCTGGACTCCTAAGTGGGCTTAGAATGTCTGGACTTCTGTCTGTATTCCTTAGCCAGTCAGAGAGAAAGAGAGGAACAATCAAGGAAACTTTAACTCCCTGGTCCCAAAGACCGTCTGTAGAGGGTGACTTACCTCATCCAGTGCATTTTCACCTGTCACCATATTGGCCGCTATTCCCGCCGGGAAACCAACCGGTATGTCTGGGCCAGCCCAAACCGCTTACAGAGAGAGGCGCTGCCACCTCTAGCTCTCTTCGCCACCGCTGCTGCCCCAAACACAGGATAATCCACCTGACATCAAGAAATATCCAGCCAGGCTTGTTTTTCTCTCTTTTAAAGTGGACCAACACCCAGGATTTTGACTATCCTGGGTTTTGGTCCACTTCAGGGTGTGTAAAAACCCCCAGAACCCTGAAAAACTCACCTAACCACGCTCACGGACAAGCGGCGGACAAGACAGTGCGCCCACCGCCGCCTCCCGCACGTCGCTCTGACAGGGCGTGTGCCCGCGCGGGCCATTCACAAACGGCCGGCGCGGGTGCGCGCACGTCTAGAGGAGCGCGCGGGAGGCGCCGCCGCCGATGAGGTGAGTTGTTTTGGGGGGGGTCCCTCACCGCGGGACATCCCGATCTCGGATGTCCCGCGGTGAGGGAGGTGATCGGCCCGGGAATCTTATAGCTTCCCGGGCCGATCAGGGGTGGGTGACAGTGCACTATAAATGAAAGGGGGGAAGAGGAAATCACACACTAAACCTATCACCCCTGGATTTTATTCCTACCAGGAGAAGAAAACCACAAGCTTAGTGGGAGTCTTATTCAGTTTGGGTGTATAAATGACCCCTCCTCTCATTAGCCAATGTGTTTGTATAGATTTTTATTAATGAAATATATATATTTATTTATATTTTTATATTATTATTATTATTATTAATAAATTATTCTGGTATTTAGAGAATTATTTCTCAGGCGCCTTTAACGTACTAATTCATAACCTTCCTGAAGAAATTTCAGAACCAAGGCGATCCTGTCAGACATTAAGGACCTGGTGGAGCAAAAAACCTTGGGCGAGTTACCTAGTAACTTCCTTTCTAAACATGCGAATGGGCAGCATACTCATGTCTCCGCCCCTAGGTTGGAACACGTGACCACCACAAATTGATAAAACTTTAGCCCCACCTCCCAGTCTCCAGTTATAGAGATCTGAAAAACATACAAAGACAAACCAAAACAGTACTGGTGATTAATCATGTAATACATTGAATGCAACCTTAGGGGAGGAAAACCTGAATGCCGCTCGTTTGGATGTTCAGAAAAGAAGTTACCTGGTAACCAACTTAAGTTTTATCAAAATATCCTCCGGGCAGCATACTCATGAGAGATAACCAAGAGCTAGCTATACTGGGTGACAATTGCATCCCGAAGCACACTCCTGCCAAAAGACTGATCATGTTAAGTAAGCAAGTCTAAATGGTAATGCCTACCTTAAAGTCTTGACTGAAGACCAGGTGGCCACTTTAAAAACCTGTTCAATGGAAGCCCCAGCTTGCTCCGCGCAAGACCTAGAGACATTTCTCGGTGAATGAGCTATAATCATAATGATCATGCTCTTTGCCCAATGCACCAAGGTTTACTTGGATACGCCCCTTTTCTCGGACCAGAGAATTAAATGAATAGACTTATCTGTCTTCCTCCAATCCTTGGTTTGACGAAGGTATTCCAGAAGACATGTTCTGACATCCAAAGATTTATCCAAAGAATCTTTACTATCCGCTGACTGAAGCGCAATCTCCTGGTTTCTGTGAAAGTCAGAAGATATCCTTGGAAGGTAGCAGGGGTCCACACTTAATACTACTTGATCCTTAAAAATCTGAAAAAAGGGGGGGACGACGACAGGGCAATGCTTGGATATCACTGACTCTGCGTCCTGAAGTAACTGAACTTCCAAGTGAGGAATTTAATAGGAGAGTCACAAAATGGTTCAAATTGAGGAGTAGTCATTGCTGTCAGGACTTTACCTAGGTCCCATTGAGACGAGACTCTCAAACTTTCAAATACATTTTCCTTGTCACCTCTTTTCTACTTGAGAGAAGGGTGTTGATAACCTTATTTGAAAATCTCTTCTTTAGAAGCAAGGCAACTTGGCAGTGAAAAGGATCTACTTCTCTTGCAACGGAGGAGAATGCAGTGCCAAGTATCCAAAAATGTTTTTAAACAGTAGACTAAAACCCAGGATTTTGACTATGCTGGGTTTTGGTGCTTTCCCCCAGGGCACCTTGAAACCCCCTCAGATCTCTGATGCCAACTCGCCCCTTCCCAGTCCTACGGCGCATGCATGGGCATTTGTCTAATCAGCGTGCTGGTGGCAGCATCACCACTTCCCTCTAACATGGTGCGTGCCTGCACTGGCCATTCACAAATGCCTGGCACGGGCACGCACCCTGCTAGAGGAATAGGGGGGACGTGGCTGCTGGTCGCACATGTGCCGTTGGAGCGGGAAACAAGGTAAGTGTATGAGGCAACCTGGGGGGGGTTTCACACAGCGAAGCATCCCAATTTTGGATGGCCTGCAAGGAGGGAACTGATTGGCCCGGGAATCTATAAGATCAGTGTGGGTTTTGGTCCACTTTAATCTCCTTCGACACCTTAGGCTCCTTGACACCTTTAGGCATAGCATGCTTCTCCCTCTTAATATCCAGAAGTTTTGGCTCCATTTACCGGCTGCAACCAGGCCAAAGCCTCGTCTTTCCTATGGGCCAGAGACCGAACTTACATGTATTCTCACCGATGCAGCCAATACCCTAGTTGTCCATGTCTGTGAGCGTCAAAAGCACCCCCGGTCTCCTGTGCTGCCCCTGCAGAGCCAGGGATCTCGCTGCAGCATTCCTTGGAGCTTGGCACCCGGTGAAGACAGGATATGGAGGATGAGAACTAGAATTAGGATGTAAAGGATCCAAAAACCAAATATAATCCCTGACCCACAGATTAATTCTCACAGTAGTAGTTTTCAATTTAACTGTGTTAGTAGTACACTTGAGCATACCATTTGGCTCCAAGCGCTGGACAGTTTAATTCCATGCAGGACATCTTACTCTTCCCAGATTCCATGTGGTAGTAAGTGGAGGCAGACTCCCCCACCCCCTTGTTTGGCAAGAGCTGGTAGAAACACCAAACTGTTTCAGACACTACTCTTCTCCCCAGAACAGTAAAGTGCTACAGTAGACAAAGGTAATTGTTACACCATTGTGTCAGGTTACATTTGGCATTGTCCTAAACTGTTTTCAGAAATAGCTGAGATATTGAGGTTTTCATGTTCAGTCAATAACATTCTCTTTTTCATCCTGCCCCCCCCCCCCCCCCAATCAGCCAAGAAGAGTGGGACAGGATTGTTGGTCCCTCCCTCCTCTAAATTCATCACATTGCTGTCAGCGCATAGAGCTGATTATTATGCAGCATCACCGGACCATGGACATTTTTTTCAGAATAGTCTGAACCTGTACACCTCAAGATCATGGCCATTTCTTTCTTAAAAAGTGGACCAAAACCCAGGATTTTGACAATTATGGGTTTTGGTCCTTGCCCCGGGGCACCAAGATCGGGGGTGCACCACTGTGTGAAACCCCCCAGGTCGCCTGAATATACTCATCCTCTTCCAGTCCTATGGTGCATGCAGGGCCACTTGTCTAATCGGCGCGCTCAGATCTACTTAAAGTGGACCAACACCCTGAGGTGATCGGCCCGGGAATCTATAAGATTCCCGGGCCGATCACCTCACACACCGCGGGACATCCGAGATCGGGATGTCCCGCGGGGTGTAAACCCCCCAAAAAACCTTACCTCTCCAGCCGCTGCTTCCGCCGCCTCACTCGCGCTCCTCTAGACGTGCGCGCGCCCGCGCCGGCCGTCTCTGAATGGCCGGCGCGGGCGCGCACACGTCAAGAGTGACGCGCGGGAGGCGCCGACGGGCAAGCTGCTTGTCCGTCGCTGTCAATCAGCTTGTCCGTCGGCGCCGATTGGACGGCGCCGCCACGTGGGAGCGGGGAGAGGTGAGTTTTGGGGGCTTTCTGGAGGGTTTCACACAGCGGGGCACCCCCGATCGGGTGGTCCACTTTAAGCTGATTCGTCCAGGAGCTTGTCCAATGCGAGCGGATCCGAATGCGCTGACGGCTGCATCCCCCGCTACCCTCCTTTAACATGCCTGGCGTGGGCACGTGCCCTGCTAAAGGGATAGGGAGGATGCGCCCACTGCTCGTGCATGCGCTGTTGGACCGGGAACGAAGATGAGTTTTCGGACAACCTGGAGGGTTTCACAAAACGAGTATGTCTGCCCTGGAGTCTCAGATTCCAGGGTGGGTTTCGGTCATCTGTAATTTAACAACAGAAAACAGTTCAGAACAGTGCCAAATGTAGCCCAACGCAATGGTGTAACAATTACCTTTTCCTTCAGTAGCACTTTAAAAAGGTGCACGCCAGCTGCTTGTATACCACAGAGGCATCAGAAGGTCAATGCCAAGTAGATGAATCATTTGTTTTTAGCCCCACCATTCCTTATCAGGGGAAGACATGGATTTTGGATGGAGGTCTGCTTTCAATATGATGGGCACAAATACACCAATAAAGACACCGGCTGCAAAACCTACACAGATATGACACCAAGAGTGTAAGTGTTTGCCCTCTATAGGAGTATGATATGCTTTTGGAAGGAACAAAAGTTGAAGACAAACCAACTATATCCCTAAATAATGGTTTATTGTATATCTAGGTGTTTTTAATGATCAATCAAAGAAAGCCACAACTCTGACATCCCCCCCCCCCCCGTCACTTGACTGTCATATACTCACTCCATTCCAGGATCCCACAGCACATGTGTAGCACACGGCAGCATCCCTACTGCAGGGATGCCACGGCATAGAAAGCAATGTTCACTAAACAGCAGCCCACCTCTGTGGGATCCTAAATGAAGGCAAAATACAGAGACCGAAATGGGGGTGCTCCCTAGGGAAAGTTTTTTTTTCCTCTAGGGCCTGTACTCGATTCTCTTTAAGGCTCATATAAACAAGCCAGCATTTGGAATGTTCATCTTACCCAATACAGTTTGCCTCACCATAGGTAATGCAGGCAATGAGCCAGCTCTCCAGTCTAAAAGGCTCCAGGTTGGCCAATTTCCAGTCCCTGGGCCGCCCTATTTGGGGTGTGCCACTTTATGAAGCAAAAAAACAAAACAAAACAACAAAAAAAAAAAAAACACAAAAATATACACCTCACCCAATCCACTGAAGGGACCAGAAAAAAAAAAAAAAGGGGGTAACATCAGTAGCACTCCTTAAACTGTAGAAGCATCCAGCTAGTATCCAGCTTCTCTCTTAAACATAACCAGTATCCAACACAACCTTTAAATGCAAATAGTTAAAAGGGAGCCCCGAGCGTGAAAAAAATAATACTGTAAATAGGATTAGAAGGCCAGAAGCCCTGCTGTAGGGACCAAATGTGACATGTTTCAGTCCCTAAAATGGCCCTTAAATCATACAAGACTTTGCAAAGCCCCTCAGTTTGCAGGGTATACTCCACAACCCAGTAATCCCACAGCAGATGCATCCACTTATCTTATGTGCACACACACCAGGCCTATGAGACCGATTGGTGGCCAGGGCTTACACAGCCGGCTGGCCGTGGACCAAAACCCAGGATTTTGACTATCCTGGGTTTTGGTCCTTTCCCCTGGGGCATCCCGATCGAGGGGGGACCCGATGTCTGAAACGCCCCAGATTGCCAAGCGCAACTCACTTCTTCACAGTTCTACGGCGCATGTGCGGCCACTCCTCCAATCAGCGCGCTCGGAGCTGCTGACCTCATATCGCCTAAGCCTTCGCCTAAGGCCAGTGGCCGCATCCCCCACTTCCCTCTAGCAAGGAGCGCGCCCGCGCCAGCCATTCACAAATGCCTGGCGCGGGCATACACCCTGCTAGAGGGATCAATAGGGCGACCTGGGGAGTTTCACACAGCAGGGCATCCTGATTTTGGATGCCCCATGGGGATGGAATTGATCAGCCCGGAAATCTTATACATTCCCGGCCCAATCAGTGTGGGTTTTGGTCCACTTTAATATGCAGGGCACAGAAGGCAAAGTGGAGGAGAGACTGTGTATGCACTGTGGTATCTTGAAGCAAGAAAACAAGGCCCACAGGGGGGTTCACACAGCTGGGGTATCCCAAGTCAGAATGCCCCAGGAGAACAGAGCAAAACCTGGGATAGTTAAAATACTGGGTTTTGCCTCACCAAACACAACTGGCTCCCACAAACAACGATAAAAAGCTGAACAAACATGAATGTCTATCAATAATGCGAGTGAAGCATTACCAGATGGAACACAACATAACGTCAGCGACATGTTATGAACGACAATAATTACCTGTAACAAGCTGAACTGTCTCTCCTCCCACTCTCTCGTTCTTATACCCGGCTCTCCTCTCCTCTCGTTTTCTTCTGCAAAAGCTACAGTCAATCTTACGAGAGCAGCTTCCGCTTACTATGAAACGTCATCAACTCAGACGACCTTTCACCCTGCGCTTGTGTTCCTGCTTCCCCTACGTCGCTCACACGAAAGAGATTCCTTGGGCTTGATAGTACGCTGCTCTATCTTTCTATAACCTCTATGGTTTTTTTCAGCCATGGTTTATAAAGCGCTATTGATATTTTGGGCTGTATGATTATTCACAGTGGTAAAATCCAACATGCAATGTTTTGCTACGACTGTTTTTCGAATACTGTTATATAATACAGCAGGGGATTAATGGCGTTGTTTGAGCCCTGTTTATGCAATGTTGATTTTAAGTTCGTAGGCCACATTGGTCATATAAATTATGATAAACGAATGATGTGTAACTAAGGGTCAGGTATCAAGTGTTTGGAAAATAAGGTGACTAAAGTGGACCTAAACCTCCCCTTACAACATCAGTTTTGCCAAGTGGCTGTCGGGTCGGCTTCAGGTTTATGTGGGTCCTTGGGAGACTTAAACCTTCAGCATGATTTAAAGTGGACCAACACACAGGGGGATCGGCCCACGCGGGGCATCCGAAATCGGGATGGAAGCCCAGAAACCTTACCTTAACCCTGTGCCAACGGCGCATGCGCGGGCCACGTCTCGCACTCCCCTCTAGCAGGGCGCGCACCCGCGCCGGCCGTTTGTGAATGGCCAGCGTGGGTGCGCTCCCTGTTACAGGGAAGCGCGAGACACGGCCTCCAGCGCTCAGAGCCGCTGTGGTTGGACGCCGCTTGTACGTGCATACCACAGCGGCTCTGAGCGCTCTGATTGGATGAGCGCCCGCGTAAGAGGTGAGTGTTTCCGGGCGTTCTGGGGGGTTTCACACAGCTGGGCACCCCCGATCGGGGTGCCCCACCGAAGTGGACCAAAACCCAGGATAGTGAAAATCCTGGGTGTTGGTCCACTTTAATGAAAAGCCCAAACCCTTAAAAAACTATTCCCCAGCATCTAAAATTAATATATTGTATTTTTTTAGCAACTTATTCCCCCCCCCCCCCAACTTTGTTCAGGACCATAGGAGACGGGCTCCACCATCTTGACTCAAGCATCACACATAGTGAGGAGAGGAGAGCGGGATAAAGTACAGGGGGGCGGGTTATCTGGGGTCAGGTAAAGGACAGCAATCCCAGAATGCAGAGCGACACAGAAGACACTTCCTGTTTGCAGGCTGCCTGATGCTCCATGAGCCACCATCTTGGGTGTTTAAAGGCTCATAACATGCAGCAGATGCAGGTAGGATCATTTTTAATGTGAGCAATCTGTATGTACAGGGTGTGGGAAACATATAAGATAGACTCTTATTCAGAGTAGAGGACCGCTTTAAGTTTGTAGGCCACATTGGCCATAAATTATGATAAACGAATGATGTGTAACTAAGGATCAGGTATCAAGTGTTTGGAAAAGGTAGCTAAAGTGGACCTAAACCTCCCCTTACAACATCAGTTTTGCCAAGTGACTGTCGGTTCGGCTTCAGGTTTACGTGGGCCCTTGGGAAACTTAAACCTTCAGCATGATTTAAAGGAGCAGTATCGCGAAATTTGCATTAAAAAAGATGAATAATTAAATAGCCACACAATAGCTTATAACATGTGTATAAATAATGTGGCGATAGAAAAAGGAAAAAATATATGCCTTTCTTTTAAATTGTATAATTACAATGGCTCAGTCCATTTGCTGAATAGGGGGATCTGCTGGGTTGTATTTAGTGAGCTGCTTCATTTAGACCACTGGTCTCCTAGCAATACTTTACCTCAGAGGCTGACACTGTAATCAGTGGTAACGGCTGTGTGTGTGTGAGGTGCTGCTTTTGTTATGAGACCAGGCGACTCAAATGTGTAAAATCTATACAAAATAAACTAAACTGACTGAAAATAACTGAAATTCTTCTTTGAATAACTGTGCAGGAAAATCGAAAGGTATTAAAGTGGAACAAAACCCTGAGTGGCCGACCCTGAAGTCTATAAGACCCGGCCATTGACCTTGCCCCTTGGGCATTCTAAATCAGGATGCCCCACTGTGTGAAACGACCCCTGGATAACCACAGATCCCCCCATTTTTCTGGCGCGCTCACGCAGCATTTAGACAGGCCAGGCGGCCAGGAAGGTTACTGCTCAGGCTCCCCATCTGCGTGCAAACAGCGCTGATTGGATGAGAGCCCGCGCATGCGCTGTGTGACAGGGAAAGGTACGTTTTCACAGGCGAACTTGGGGATTTCGCATATCAGGGCATCCCAAGTCGGGATGCCCGCGCCGGCCGTTTGTGAATGGGGTGCGCACCCTGCTAGAGGGACGCGCGGGAGGCGGCGGCGGCCCGCGCATGCGCTGCTGGAACGAGAATCAGGTAGGATTTTCGGGGATCTGGGGGGGTTTCACACAGCGGGGCACCCCCGATCGGGATGCCCCGCAGTCAGGGAGCTGATCGGTCCGGGAATCTTATAGATTCCCGGGCCGATCAGGGGAGGGTGTTGGTCCACTTTAAAGTGCAAACAAGCATTTTTTTTTTATAGCGCTATACACATTTTTAAAGTGGACTGAAACCAAGCTGGATTGGCCCAGGATCGATTCCCTCCCCCGGGGCATCCACAATCAGGATGCCCCGCTGTGTGAAACCTCCCAGGTCACCCTCTACACTTACCTTACTTCCCGATCCAACGACGCATGCGCGGGTCGTGGCCAAAACCCAGGATAGTCAAAATGCTGTACATCTGCAAATATTTTTGTTCTGAGAACTACAATAAAAGTGTCTAATATGTGAGACAACCTACCTTGCAGATCTGTGTCTTTATGGTGATCTGACCCACATCTCTACTAACTTGACCTATAACCAGCACATTTATCCTGCTGTAACACAGCCCTTGTAATTTGTACCTTCTCCATAACCAGTAGCAACTTAATCTTAAACCGGACCTTCAGCGTGATTTAATGAAAAGCCCAAACTCTTAAAAAACGATTCCCCAGCATCTAAAATTAATATATTTTAAGTTTTTAGTCACTAACTTATTATTCTTTCCCCCACTGGGCTGCAACTCTGTTCAGGAATTTAAGATACGGGCGCCGCCATCTTGACTCAGAAGCATCACACTTACTGAGGAGAGGAGAGTGGGATAAGGTACAGGGGGCGGGTTATAGCTGTGCTTTGCTCAGACAGAGCAGAGCTGGGGTCAGGAGTGACACAGTCAGGAGGCACTTCCTGTTTGCAGGCTGCCTGATAAGATGGTGGCTTCCATAAGCCGCCATCTTGGATGTTTAAAGTGGACCAACACCCAGGATTTTGACTATCCTGGGTCTTGGTCCACTTCGATGGGGCACCCCCGATCGGGGTGCCCCGCTGTGTGAAACCCCCCCCAACCCCCCGAAAAACTCACCTCTCCGCGCTCCCAGCGCCAACGTACAAGCTCTATTCCAGGACGTCTAAGCGGCTGCCGCCGCCTCCCGCGCGTCCCTTTTGACGCGCGCGCAGCGCCCGCGCCGGCCATTCGCAGACGGCCGGCGCGGGCGCGCGCACGCCTGCAGGGGCGCGAGGGAGGCGGCGGCGAAGATCAGGTAGGGTTTTTCGGGGGTTTTGGGGGGGTTACACCCCGCGGGACATCCCGATCTCGGATGTCCCGCGGGGTGGGGGGTGATCGGCCCGGGAATCTTATAGATTCCCGGGCCGATCACCCGTGGGTGTTGGTCCACTTTAAAGGCTCATAACATGCAGTAGATGCAGGTGGGATGATTTTTAATGTGGACAATCTGTATGTACAGGGTGTGGGAAACATATAAGATAGACTCTTATTCAGAGTGAAGGTCCGCTTTAAAGTGGACCAAAACCCACCGCTAACGGACCAGGAATGAATAAAATTCCCAGGCCAATCGATTATCCTCCCCCTGGGGCATCCAAAATTAGGATGCCCCACTGTGTGAAACCCCCCCATGTCACCCCATACACTTATCTTGTTTTCCAGTCCAATGACGCATGCGCAAGCCGCGGTCACATCCCCGCTATACCTCTAGCAAGACGCGTGCCCGTGCCAGGTATTTGTGAATGACCAGCAGGGGCACGCTTCCTGTTAGCAGGGGATGCAGCCATCAGCGCGCTCGGAGACGCTGGCCTTAGATGAAGGCTTAGACAATGTGATGTCAGCTGCTCCGAACACACTGATTGGACGAGCGGCCGTAGGACAGAGAAGAGGTGAGTTGGCTGCGGTGATCTGGGGGGTTTCACACAGCAGGCACCCCCAATTGGGTCATAATAGTCAATAGGTTTTGGTCCACTATAAAGACTTGCTGTACATCTGCAAATATTTTTGTTCTGAAAACTACAATAAAAGTATCTAATATGTGAGACAACCTACCTTGCAGATCTGACGCACATCTCTACTAAGTTGACCTATAGTCAGCGCATTTATCCCGCGTTTACACAGCCCTTCTAATTTGTACCTGCTCCATAACCAATATCAACTTAAACCGGACCTTCAGCATGATTTATTGAAAAGCCTAAACCCTTAAAAAACGGTTCCCCAGCATCTAAAATTAATATATTTTAAGTTTTTAGTCTCTTATTATTGTTTCCCCCACTGGGCTCCAACTCTGTTCAGGACTTTAGGATACGGGCGCCGCCATCTTGACTCAGAAGCATCACACTTACTGAGGAGAGGAGTCTGGGATAAAGTACAGGGGCGGGGTTATAGCTGTGCTTTGCTCAGAGCTGGGGTCAGGAAAAGGTCAGCAATCCCAGAATGCAGAGCAGCACAGTCAGAAGGCACTTCCTGTTTGCAGGCTGCCTGATGTCCCATGAGCCGCCATCTTGGATGTTTAAAGGCTCATAACATGCAGTCGATGCAGGAAGGATGATTTTTAATGTGAGCAATCTGTATGTACAGGGTGTGGGAAACATATAAGATAGACTCTTATTCAGAGTGAAGGTCCGCTTAAATCTTAAAGGGACATTCAAGACAATGGGTTAAATGAACCTGCTTCCTGCTTAGCCCCTGCAGGCTGTCAGGGATGGCATCTTTCGTTCACCAGAATTTCCTGATAAACCCTACAGAACTTGCTCCCTTTTACTGCCCCTCACATTGAAATATGCATGGTCCCTGCAGAAAGCGAGTTCACTGGGGAGTTATTGAGAAATATAAAGCAGGCTGAATGAAAGATTTAGCCCCCTACAGCCAGCATGAGGAGAGCAGAAAGCAGGAATGTCACTTTAAAGAGGAGCAACTCCTGGGGGGCGTCCCGTGTGGGGCATCCCGATATGGAATAGCCTGAAATGTGTGACCCCCAGCTGGCTGTTAAATATATCTTTCCAGCATTACTCTAGCTGCTATGCACTCCCACGCCAGGCCTATCTGAATAGCTGGTGCTAGAGGGAAATGGCCATAAGAATGCTTGGTGCTTCCCTTTCAGCCAGCGTTCTATGCCACTCATTAATATGCGGGGCATAGAAAATCAGGATGCCCCCAGGATGAAGAACAAAACACTGGATAGTAAAATCACAGGTTTGTTCCATTCTTACCCACCCCACAAGCCTTTATCATTCTACAGGCCGACACTCTACGCCTCTGGTCTCTAACACAACCTGCTCTGTATCAATTCTTCGGTGTAATCCTGTAGCAATTTAATTACTAACTAACCAATGAAAGCACAAGAGCTGCACAACATATGCGCAATACACACTTAGAGCTTTGCTTGCACTAGTCTGACACCTCTTTTCAGGCAGTGTGAATTTAGGTCCAGACAGGTGTGTTACTCTGTAACCCCGCCCACTGCTCGGCAACCTAGTAGTGAACTTTGCTTACAGTAAAACAGAAAACCTCAAATCATGCAGAACTGGTCACAGGTTCTGCATGCTCATGCCCTGCCAGCCATAAATATGGTTTTCCTGATAAGCAGGGCCGGCGTCAGCACCCGGCAAGCCCAGTCAGCTGCCGAGGGCCCCACCCATCAGGGGGGCCCACTGACAGCTGGCACAATGTGGTTAAAGAACTGCACACACTTCCTTTCTCTGTCTCTCTGCTCCATCCATCCTGTCTCTTCAGCTCTGCCCCATTGGTTGTATGTCACCTCTGCCTCATCCATCCCTATCCCCTGAGCCCTGACCCATCCATCCCTATCCCCTGACCCATCCATCACTATCCCCTGAGCCCTGACCCATCCATCACTATCCCCTGAGCCCTGACCCATCCATCCATATCCCCTGAGCCCTGACCCATCCATCCCTATACCCTGAGCCCTGACCCATCCATCACTATCCCCTGACCCATCCATCCCTATCCCCTGAGCCCTGACCCATCCATCCCTATCCCCTGAGCCCTGACCCATTCACCCCTATCTCCTGAGCCCTGACCCATCCATCCCTATCTCCTGAGCCCTGACCCATTCATTCCTATTCATTGAGCACTGACCCATCTTTCCCTATCCCCTGAGCCTTGCTCCATCCATCCCTATCCCCTGAGCCCTGACCCATGCATCCCTATCCCCTGAGCCCTGACCCATCCATCCCTATCCCCTGAGCCCTGACCCATCCATCCCTATCCCCTGACCCATCCATCCCTATCCCCTGAGCCCTGACCCATCCATCCCTATCCCCTGAGCCCTGACCCATCCATCCCTATCCCCTGAGCCCTGACCCATCCATCCCTATCCCCTGAGCCCTGACCCATCCATCCCTATCCCCTGAGCCCTGACCCATTCATCCCTATTCATTGAGCCCTGACCCATCTTTCCCTATCCACTCAGCCTTGCTCCATCCCTATCCCCTGAGCCCTGACCCATCCATCCCTATCCCCTGAGCCCTGACCCATCCATCCCTATCCCCTGAGCCCTGACCCATCCATCCCTATCCCCTGAGCCCTGACCCATCCATCCCTATCCCCTGAGCCCTGACCCATTCATCCCTATCCCCTGAGCCCTGACCCATCCATCCCTATCCCCTGAGCCCTGACCCATCCATCCCTATCCCCTGAGCCCTGACCAATCCATCCCTATCCCCTGAGCCCTGACCCATCCATCCCTATCCCCTGAGCCCTGACCCATCCATCCCTATCCCCTGAGCCCTGACCCATCTTTCCCTATCCCCTGAGCCCTGACCCATCCATCCCTGAGCCCTGACCCATCCATCCCTATCCCCTGAGCCCTGACCCATCCATCCCTATCCCCTGAGCCCTGACCCATCCATCCCTATCCCCTGAGCCCTGACCCATCCATCCCTATCCCCTGAGCCCTGACCCATTCATCCCTATCCCCTGAGCCCTGACCCATTCATCCCTATCCCCTGAGCCCTGACCCATCCATCACTATCCCCTGAGCCCTGACCCATCCATCCCTATCCCCTGAGCCCTGACCCATCCATCCCTATCCCCTGAGCCCTGACCCATCCATCCCTATCCCCTGAGCCCTGACCCATCCATCCCTATCCCCTGAGCCCTGACCCATTCATCCCTATTCATTGAGCCCTGACCCATCTTTCCCTATCCACTCAGCCTTGCTCCATCCCTATCCCCTGAGCCCTGACCCATCCATCCCTATACCCTGAGCCCTGACCCATCCATCCCTATCCCCTGAGCCCTGACCCATCCATCCCTATCCCCTGAGCCCTGACCCATCCATCCCTATCCCCTGAGCCCTGACCCATCCATCCCTATCCCCTGAGCCCTGACCCATCCATCCCTATCCCCTGAGCCCTGACCAATCCATCCCTATCCCCTGAGCCCTGACCCATCCATCCCTATCCCCTGAGCCCTGACCCATCCATCCCTATCCCCTGAGCCCTGACCCATCCATCCCTATCCCCTGAGCCCTGACCCATCCATCCCTATCCCCTGAGCCCTGACCCATTCATCCCTATTCATTGAGCCCTGACCCATCTTTCCCTATCCACTCAGCCTTGCTCCATCCCTATCCCCTGAGCCCTGACCCATCCATCCCTATACCCTGAGCCCTGACCCATCCATCCCTATCCCCTGAGCCCTGACCCATCCATCCCTATCCCCTGAGCCCTGACCCATCCATCCCTATCCCCTGAGCCCTGACCCATCCATCCCTATCCCCTGAGCCCTGACCCATTCATCCCTATCCCCTGAGCCCTGACCCATCCATCCCTATCCCCTGAGCCCTGACCCATCCATCCCTATCCCCTGAGCCCTGACCAATCCATCCCTATCCCCTGAGCCCTGACCCATCCATCCCTATCCCCTGAGCCCTGACCCATCCATCCCTATCCCCTGAGCCCTGACCCATCTTTCCCTATCCCCTGAGCCCTGACCCATCCATCCCTGAGCCCTGACCCATCCATCCCTGAGCCCTGACCCATCCATCCCTATCCCCTGAGCCCTGACCCATCCATCCCTATCCCCTGAGCCCTGACCCATCCATCCCTATCCCCTGAGCCCTGACCCATTCATCCCTATCCCCTGAGCCCTGACCCATTCATCCCTGAGCCCTGACCCATTCATCCCTATCCCCTGAGCCCTGACCCATCCATCACTATCCCCTGAGCCCTGACCCATCCATCCCTATCCCCTGAGCCCTGACCCATCCATCCCTATCCCCTGAGCCCTGACCCATCCATCCCTATCCCCTGAGCCCTGACCCATCCATCCCTATCCCCTGAGCCCTGACCCATTCATTCCTATTCATTGAGCCCTGACCCATCTTTCCCTATCCACTCAGCCTTGCTCCTTCCATCTCTATCCCCGGAGCCCTGACCCATCTATCCTTGTTCTCTTAGCTCTGTCCCATTCATCTATGTTCCCTCAGCCTCCCTCTTTCTCAATACTTCCCCATTCATGTGGGGCCAAACTAAAAAATAGCTCAAATAGGGGATTGGAGGGCAAGCAGCCCTTCTTAGTTTTGGCCATACAATATATAGACCCCTGACCTGTGACTATCCACCGCAAAGGGGCCCACTGAGACCATGCCGCCCGAGGGCCCACATAAATCTGGAGCATGCACCAGAGCAGCTTGAAGCGGACCTTCACCCTGAATAAGAGCCTATGTTATATGTTTCCCCCTGTACATACAGATTGCGCACATTAAAAATCATTCTACCTACATCTACTGCATGTTATGAGCCTTTAAACAACCAAGATGGCGGCTCATGGAGCATTAGGCAGCATGGAAACAGGAAGTGCCTTCTGACTGTGTCGCTCTGCATTCGGGGATTGCTGACCTTTTCCTGACCACAGTTCTGCAAAGCACAGCTATAACCTGCCCCCTGTACTTTATCCCACTCGCCTCTCCTCAGTATGTGATGCATCTGAGTCAAGATGGCCGTATCCGTATCCTAGAGTTCTGAACAGAGTTGCAGCCTTTGGGGGAAAGAATAATATAATAAGTAATTTATTAAGTCACTATAAGTAATAATAAGTCACTAAAAACTTAAAATATATTAATTTTAGATGCTGGGGAATAATTGTTTAAAGTGGACCAACACCCACGGGTGATCGGCCCGGGAATCTATAAGATTCCCGGGCCGATCACCCCCCACCCCGCGGGACATCCGAGATCGGGATGTCCCGCGGGGTGTAACCCCCCCAAAACCCCCGAAAAACCCTACCTGATCTTCGGCGGCGGCCGGCCGCCGCCGCCTCCCTCGCGCCCCTGCAGGCGTGCGCGCGCCCGCGCCGGCCGTCTGCGAATGGCCGGCGCGGGCGCGCGCGCGTCAAAAGGGACGCGCGGGAGGCGGCGGCGGCGGCAGCCGCTTAGACGTCCTGGAATAGAGCTTGTACGTTGGCGCTGGGAGCGCGGAGAGGTGAGTTTTTCGGGGGGTTGGGGGGGTTTCACACAGCGGGGCACCCCGATCGGGGGTGCCCCATCGAAGTGGACCAAGACCCAGGATAGTCAAAATCCTGGGTGTTGGTCCACTTTAAGGGTTTGGGCTTTACATTAAATCATGCAGAAGGTCCGGTTTAAGTTCACAATGGTATCAGGCACTGAAAAGTAGTGTTTAAAATTCAGTCCTCATTTTACTGATATTACAGCAAATAGTTATGCACAGGGCCGCATTATGAGGAGGGTGCAAGGGGCACGTGCCCTGGGGCCTCCACCACTTCCCCTGCAAAGGGGGCCTCCACCAACTTTTGGTTTATGATCTGGTCCAGGAGGCTTACAGGAGTGGCACAAGGGACTCGATCTGACGTTCCAGTAAGAAGGCGGGTGCCAGACAACCAGCAATCAGTTACTTGGCTGGACTATTAAATACTGTATCTGGGGCCTCCACCAGAATTTGTGCCCAGGGGCCTCCACCACACTTGATCCAGCCCTGGTTATGCACCAAGGCTGGAGGTTAGCAAACCTCTTCATGTTTAGACTGGAGGCCCGTTTGAAGTGAACCTGATTTTTCCCTGCCAATCTTGAGCCAGATTTGGCCCAGGTCCACAGGGACCCTAAACTACTTTGTCTGAAACCCCTGAATTCAGGAGATAACTTTTCTTACAGAACATTTGTATGATGAGCCATGGGATCGCTGGAAAGGTGAGTTTTAAGACTTTATACCACAGAACATCCTGATTTGGAAAGAAATCTGCTGGCCTTGGAGTGGGCAGATATGGGTTTTGGTCAGCTTTCATGCCTAAACAACAAGGTATGATTAAAGACAGGGTAAAACATATAGTACAGAGAACAATACAAAATTAGATGCCAACGGTTAAAACCAAGTGTTGAGAGCACAGGAGACAATAGGGAGGAGAGCCCTGCCCTTAAAGCTTACAGTCTAAAAAATGGGGGTGGAGACAGAGGGACGGGATCACAAGTGGTAGAGCTTGAGTATGGCTGCATGTGCCATTGAAAGTTATAGGAGTTGCTTAAAGCGGACCTTCACTCTGAATAAGAGCCTATCTTGTATGTTTCCCCCACCCTGTACATACAGATTGCCCACATTAAAAATCATCCTACCTGCATCTACTGCATGTTATGAGCCTTTAAACATCCAAGATGGCGGCTTATGGAAGCCGCCATCTTTTCAGGCAGCCTGCAAACAGGAAGTGCCTCCTGACTGTGCTGCTCTGCATTCTGGGACTGCTGACCGTTACCTGACCCCAGCTCTGCTCTGTCTGAGCAAAGCACAGCTATAACCCGCCCCCCTGTACCTTATCCCACTCTCCTCTCCTCAGTAAGTGTGATGCTTCTGAGTCAAGATGGCGGCGCCCGTATCCTAAATTCCTGAACAGAGTTGCAGCCCAGTGGGGGAAAGAATAATAAGTTAGTGACTAAAAACGTAAAATATATTAATTTTAGATGCTGGGGAACCGTTTTTTTAAGAGTTTGGGCTTTTCATTAAATCACGCTGAAGGTCCGGTTTAAGCCAGGCCATATGCTTGTCTGAAGAAGTGAGTTTTGAGGGCACTTTTAAAGGCTTGGAGTGATGGAGAGTGGCAGATCGAGCGGGGGAGTACATTCCAGAGAAGTGGGGAGGCGCGGGAGAAGTCTTGAAGGCGGGAGTGCGAGGAAGTAACCAAGGAAGAGGACAGGAGAATGTCAGAGGCAGAGCGGAGGTTGTGCTTGGGTTGGTAACGCTGGATCAGAGATAAAATGTAGGGAGGGGCCAGGCTGGAGAGAGCTTTGTAGGTTAGCACTAGAAGTTTGAACTGAACCCTCTGAGAGACAGGTAACCAATGGAGGGATTGACAGAGGGGGACAGCACTGGAGAAGCGAGAGGAGAGATGGATGAGGCGAGCAGCAGAGTTTAATATAATGCAACAACTTTAGTTCTGTTCAATAGATAGTTCATTTCAAAGCCATTGAATCACTTAAACCGGACCTTCACCATGATTTAATGAAAAGCCCAAACTCTTAAAAAACTATTCCTCAGCATCTAAAATTAATATATTTTACATGTTTAGTCACTAATTTATTATACTTTCCCCCACTGGGCTGCAACTCTGTTCGGGAATTTAGGATACGGGCGCCGCCATCTTGACTCAGAAGCATCACACTTACTGAGGAGAGGAGAGTGGGATAAGGTACAGGGGGGCGGGTTATAGCTGTGCTTTGCTCAGACAGAGCAGAGCTGTGGTCAGGGAAAGGTCAGCAGTCCCAGAATGCAGAGCAGCACAGTCACTTCCTGTTTGCAGGCACTTCCTGTTTGCAGGCTGCCTGCAAAAATGGCAGCTTCCATAAGCCGCCATCTTGGATGTTTAAAGGCTTATAAAATGCAGTAGATGCAGGTAGGATGATTTTTAATGTGAGCAATCTGTATTTACAGGGTGTGGGAAACATATAAGATAGACTCTTATTTAGAGTGAAGGTCCGCTTTAATATCTAGATGATAGCAAGTGATTGGTCACCGCGGTCACGTGGTTGTCGACTAAGTGCTGGCAACCACATGACCGGAGTGGCCAATCACGGCGCTGGATTTCTCTGAGGGACCAAGGAACCTGGAAAATGGTTGTTCTTGTTTAAAAACCAAATATTCCTTGATCCGTCAGCTCTCAAACTGACAGAGCATTCCCTTCCAATTCCAGGGTGTGCTCCTGCCTCCAGTCATGAGATTATTTCATAATCATCAGCAAAATAAGGTCAGGCTGTAACAGGCTGCATAGCTCTTTGCCAGGATTGTATCAGAAATACTGTGCCTGGGTTGATTTGACAACATTTTCATAGAACCAAACAGGATACAACAGTAACCTTAAACCGGTCCTTCAGCGTGATTTAATGAAAAGCCCAAACTCTTAAAAAACGGTTCCCCAGCATCTAAAATTAATATATTTTACTTTTTTAGTCACTAACTTATTATTGTTTCCCTCACTGGGCTGCAACTCTGTTCAGGAATTTAGGATACGGGCGCCGCCATCTTGACTCAGAAGCATCACACTTACTGAGGAGAGGAGAGTGGGATAAGGTACAAGGGGGCGGGTTATAGATGTGCTTTGCTCAGACAGAGCAGAGCTGGGGTCAGGTAAAGGTCAGCAGTCCCAGAATGCAGAGCAGCACAGTCAGGAGGCACTTCCTGTTTGCAGGCTGCCTGATAAGATGGCGGCTTCCATAAGCCGCCATCTTGGATGTTTAAAGGCTCATAACATGCAGTAGATGCAAGTAGGATGATTTTTAATGTGAGCAATCTGTATGTACAGGGTGTGTGAAACATATAAGATAGACTCTTATTCAGAGTGAAGGTCCGCTTTAAAGTCATTGTCCAGGCTATTAAAAAAAAAGCAAAAAAAAAGCTATACTCACCCTTTGGCCGCTGCTGATTGCGCCCAGTCTGACATGCTGAAATGGTGGTGTGGCAGGTCTTCACACATTCCCTCCCATTGCAGTGAATAAATGGGGGTTTGCAGGGCCGGCTCTAGGTTTGTGGGGGCCCTTCGGCAGGACAGTCTTAGTGGGCCCCGAAGTAGTCACATGATGTAACCTTTCAGCTCCACTGCCACAAATGGGTCATCTTCTGCTGCTGATCGCCCTTCAGTCCTTATTGCCTTCACTAGAGCCACCAATCACCCTCCAGTCCTTATTGCCTTCTCTATAGCCACCAATCACCCTCTAGTCCTTGTTGCATTCTCTATAGCCACCAATCACCCTCTAGTCCTTATTGCCTTCTCTATAGCCACCAATCACCCTCTAGTCCTTATTGCCTTCTCTATAGCCACCAATCACCCTCTAGTCCTTGTTGCATTCTCTATAGCCACCAATCACCTTCTAGTCCTTATTGCCTTCTCTATAGCCGCCAATCACCCTCTAGTCCTTGTTGCATTCTCCATAGCCACCAATCACCCCCTAGTCCTTGTTGCATTCTCTATAGCCACCAATCACCCTCTAGTCCTTGTTGCATTCTCTATTGCCACCAATCGCCCTCCAGTCCTTATTGCCTTCTCTATAACCACCAATCACCCTCTAGTCCTTGTTGCCTTCTCTATAGCCACCAATCACCCTCTAGTCCTTGTTGCATTCTCTATAGCCACCAATCACCCTCTAGTCCTTGTTGCATTCTCTATAGCCACCAATCACCCTCTAGTCCTTGTTGCATTCTCTATAGCCACCAATCACCCTCTAGTCCTTATTGCCTTCTCTATAGCCACCAATCACCCTCTAGTCCTTGTTGCATTCTCTATTGCCACCAATCACCCTCTAGTCCTTGTTGCGTTCTCTATTGCCACCAATCACCCTCTAGTCCTTATTGCCTTCTCTATAGCTGCCAATCACCCTCTAGTCCTTGTTGCATTCTCCATAGCCACCAATCACCCTCTAGTCCTTGTTGCATTCTCTATAACCACCAATCACCCTCTAGTCCTTGTTGCCTTCTCCATAGCCGCCAATCACCCTCCAGTCCTTGTTGCCTTCTCCATAGCCGCCAATCACCCTCTAGTCCTTATTGCCTTCTCTATAGCTACCAATCACCCTCTAGTCCTTATTGCATTCTCTATAGCCACCAATCACCCTCTAGTCCTTGTTGCATTCTCTATGGCCACTAATCACCCTTCAGTCCTTATTGCCTTCTCTATAGCCACCAATCACCCTCTAGTCCTTGTTGCATTCTCTATAGCCACCAATCACCCACTAGTCCTTGTTGCATTCTCTATAGCCACCAATCACCCTCTAGTCCTTGTTGCATTCTCTATAGCCACCAATCGTCCTCTAGTCCTTGTTGCATTCTCTATAACCACCAATCGCCCTCCAGTCCTTATTGCCTTCTCTATTGCCACCAATCGCCCTCCAGTCCTTATTGCCTTCTCTATAGCCACCAATCACCCTCTAGTCCTTATTGCCTTCTCTATAGCCGCCAATCACCCTCTAGTCCTTGTTGCCTTCTCTATAGCCACCAATCACCCTCTAGTCCTTGTTGCATTCTCTATTGCCACCAATCGCCCTCCAGTCCTTATTGCCTTCTCTATAGCCACCAATCACCCTCTAGTCCTTGTTGCATTCTCTATAGCCACCAATCACCCTCTAGTCCTTATTGCCTTCTCTATAGCCACCAATCACCCTCTAGTCCTTATTGCCTTCTCTATAGCCACCAATCACCCTCTAGTCCTTATTGCCTTCTCTATAGCCACCAATCACCCTCTAGTCCTTATTGCCTTCTCTATAGCCACCAATCACCCTCCAGTCCTTATTGCCTTCTCTATAGCCACCAATCACCCTCTAGTCCTTATTGCCTTCTCTATAGCCACCAATCACCCTCTAGTCCTTGTTGCATTCTCTATTGCCACCAATCACCCTCTAGTCCTTGTTGCATTCTCTATAGCCGCCAATCACCCTCTAGTCCTTATTGCCTTCTCTATAGCCACCAATCACCCTCTAGTCCTTGTTGCCTTCTCCATAGCCGCCAATCACCCTCTAGTCCTTGTTGCATTCTCCATAGCCACCAATCACCCTCTAGTCCTTGTTGCCTTCTCCATAGCCGCCAATCACCCTCTAGTCCTTATTGCCTTCTCTATAGCCACCAATCACCCTTCAGTCCTTATTGCCTTCTCTATAGCCACCAATCACCCTCTAGTCCTTGTTGCATTCTCTATGGCCACCAATCACCCTTCAGTCCTTATTGCCTTCTCTATAGCCACCAATCACCCTCTAGTCCTTGTTGCATTCTCTATAGCCACCAATCACCCACTAGTCCTTGTTGCATTCTCTATAGCCACCAATCACCCTCTAGTCCTTGTTGCATTCTCTATAGCCACCAATCGTCCTCTAGTCCTTGTTGCATTCTCTATTGCCACCAATCGCCCTCCAGTCCTTATTGCCTTCCCTATAGCCACCAATCACCCTCTAGTCCTTATTGCCTTCTCTATAGCCACCAATCACCCTCTAGTCCTTGTTGCATTCTCTATTGCCACCAATCGCCCTCCAGTCCTTATTGCCTTCTTTATAGCCACCAATCACCCTCTAGTCCTTGTTGCCTTCTCTATTGCCACCAATCGCCCTCCAGTCCTTATTGCCTTCTCTATAGTCAGTCACATGATGTAACCTTTCAGCTCCGCTGCCCTCTAGTCCTTATTGCCTTCTCTAAAGCCACCAATCACCCTCTGGTCCTTGTTGCATTCTCTATTGCCACCAATCACCCTGCTGTCCTTATTGCCTTCTCTATAGCCACCAATCACCCTCTAGTCCTTGTTGCATTCTTTATTGCCACCAATCGCTCTCCAGTCCTTATTGCCTTCTCTATAGCCACCAATCACCCTCTAGTCCTTATTGCCTTCTCTATAGCCACCAATCACCCTCCATTCCTTATTGCCTTCTCTATTGCCACCAATCGCCCTCCAGTCCTTATTGCCTTCTCTATAGCCACCAATCACCCTCCATTCCTTATTGCCTTCTCTATTGCCACCAATCGCTCTCCAGTCCTTATTGCCTTCTCTATAGCCACCAATCACCCTCTAGTCCTTGTTGCCTTCTCTATTGCCACCAATCGCCCTCCAGTCCTTATTGCCTTCTCTATAGCCACCAATCACCCTCTAGTCCTTGTTGCATTCTCTATGGCCACCAATCACCCTCCAGTCCTTATTGCCTTCTCCATAGCCACCAATCACCCTCTAGTCCTTGTTGCATTCTCTATTGCCACCAATCACCCTCTAGTCCTTATTGCCTTCTCTATAGCCACCAATCACCCTCTAGTCCTTATTGCCTTTTCTAAAGCCACCAATCACCCCTAGTCCTTGTTGCATTCTCTATTGCCACCAATCACCCTCTGTTCCTTATTGCCTTCACTATAGACACCAATCACCCTCTAGTCCTTGTTACATTCTCTATTGCCACCAATCGCTCTCCAGTCCTTATTGCCTTCTCTATAGCCACCAATCACCCTCTAGTCCTTATTGCCTTCTCTATAGCCACCAATCACCCTCCATTCCTTATTGCCTTCTCTATTGCCACCAATCGCCCTCCAGTCCTTATTGCATTCTCTATTGCCACCAATCACCCTCTAGTCCTTATTGCCTTCTCTATTGCCACCAATCACCCTCTAGTCCTTGTTACATTCTCTATTGCCACCAATCACCCTCCAGTCCTTGTTGCATTCTCTATTGCCACCAATCACCCTCCAGTCCTTATTGCCTTCTCTATAGCCACCAATCACCCTCTAGTCCTTATTGCCTTCTCTATTGCCACCAATCACCCTCTAGTCCTTGTTACATTCTATATTGCCACCAATCACCCTCCAGTCCTTATTGCCTTCTCTATAACCACCAATCACCCTCTAGTCCTTGTTGAATTCTCTATTGCCACCAATCGTCCTCTAGTCCTTTTTGCAGTCTCTGTTGCCACCAAGCACCCTTCAGCCCTTACTGCTTGCTCCGCTGCCACTAAAGACTTCATCACTGCTATCAATTGTCACCTGGTTCTCAACACCCTCTGAGCTTCCATCAACTGCCCTCCATTCCATGCCACCTTCTCCAATGTTGCTGATCATCCCTATTGCTTTTTTCAGCCATGAGCTGACATTCGGTGTTTGGGGTCCACTGTAAAATAATACCATGGCCAAGTGTGAGCCTGAGTGGGCCCCTAAAGATGCCAGTGCCCCTGGCAATTTCCCTGTGCTGGCACTGACCCTGGGGGCAGAAACTGATAGTTGGTCTGCTGTCATGGAGGCAGATGTGACTGATGATTACAGATTCCAGGGCCACCGGGGTATGAGTTTTGGTCCACTTTAAAGGAGAACTCCCTTTTTGTACACTGTGTTGTACATGAGTTGTGCTTGTGTTGCTATAGATTATTCTATTGAGTTGTGCTGAAAAAGGTGTCTGTAACACTTTTTTTAATATGTTGCACAATGCAATGTAGATAGATGTGTGAACTATCCCATCTAGAATAATGTGCACTGTAACTGCATTGCAACGAAGCTCAGCAATGCACAGAAATTGCAGAGGTGTGAACAGTGCCTTATAGTTTTCCTTTTCTGGAATGTAAAATAAACATTTGCGTTAGGATTGTGCCGCCATACCTGTGCTTTACTTATCACCATGCTGTTTCCTATATTCCTGTGTGCCTCTGAGCGGCTTTCCTGGCGGAATACATCAGCAGCTTTGGCTAAATCACACAGCAGTAATGACCTCCCCAGGTGAGAATGCTGCCAGTATCCCTTTAGCTACTGGTACACAAGATTGTGATCCCCTTATCTGCATAGTTTGAATTAAAGCAGACGGGGTTAAACCTAGTGTCTCTGCCTCAGCTAATCGGAAGATTAGCAAGCCAGAAAGTCTCTGATATGTAACACCACTTTGGTGCATGTTGCTAACATAAACACATTGTTGCTACAGGAAAGTTTTCTTTTATAACACAAAGTTGCAACCAAACGAAAAAGAAAAAAAAATCACAGTAAGTTCGGCACATTAAAGTGGACCAACACCAGGATTTTGACTATCCTGGGTATTGGTCCACTTCCCCGGGGCACCCCGATTTGGGGTGCCCCGCTACCTGAAACCCCCCCCAAACACCCCGAAAACTCACCTCTCCACGCTCCCACGTGAGTGCGCTGTCCAATGCCCGCCGACGGACAAGTGACGTCCGTCGACGGACAAGGGATCGCGCCCGCCGCCGCCTCCCGCGCGTCACTCTTGACGTGTGCGCGCCCGCGCCGGCCATTCAGAGACGGCCGGCGCGGGCGCACGCACGTCTAGAGGAGCGCAAGAGAGGCGGCGGCGGCGGAAGCAGCGGCTGGAGAGGTAAGGATTTTTCGGGGTTTTGGGGGGGTTACACCCCGCGGGACATCCCGATCTCGGATGTCCCGCGGTGTGTGAGGTGATCAGCCCGGGAATCTTATAGATTCCCGGGCCGATCACCCCTGGGTGTTGGCCCACTTTAAGCAGGCATAAAATAATGAAAACTTTTAAAAAGTCCATCTAAAGTCGAATTACCCTTTAACTTCAAGCACTGGAAAACACAAATGCCATATGGATAAACTAGGCAGGGTAACTAAACAAAGAAACCTTAAAGTGGACCAGCACCCAGGATTTTCACTATCCTGGGTTTTGATCCACTTCCGCGGGGCAACCCGGATCACCCTGACAAACTCACCTCACCCCGCTCCTACACGAGCGTTCGTCCAATCAGAGCGCTCAGAGCCGCTGTGGTATGCGCGTACAAGGGACGGACAACAACAGCGGCTCTGAGCACGCTGGAGGCCGCATCTCGCGCTTCCCTCTAACAGTGAGCGTGCCTGCGCTGGCCATTCACAAACGGCCGGCGCGGATGCGCGCCCTCCTAGAGAGAAGCGCGAGATGCGGCCGCGGCTCGCGCATGCGCCGTTGGAACGGGGATAAGGTAAGGTTTCTGGGCGTCCTGCGGGGTTTCACACAGCGGGGCATCCCGATTTCGGGAGGGGTCTGCTCGGCCCGGGAATCTTATAGATTCCCGGGCTGATCACCCCTGGGTGTTGGTCCACTTTAAACCGGACCTTCAGCATCATTTAATGAAAAGCCCAAACCCTTAAAAAAAAAAACTATTCCCCGGCATCTAAAATTAATATATTTAAAGTTTTTAGTCACTTAATATTCTTTCCCCCACCGGGCTGCAACTCTGTTCAGAACTCTAGGATATGGGCGCCGCCATCTTGACTCGGAAGAATCACATATACTGAAGAGAGGAGAGCAGGATTAAGTGCGGGGGGTAGGGTTATAGCTGTGCTTTGCACAAACAGAGCAGAGCTGGGGTCAGGGAAAGGACAGCAATCCCAGAATGCAGAGCAACACAGTCAGAAGACACTTCCTGTTTACAGGCTGTCTGATGCTCCATGAGCTGCCATCTTGGATGTTTAAAGGCTCATAACATGCAGTAGATGCAGGTAGGATGATTTTTAATGTGGGCAATTTACTTGACCTGGACCATAGAGGCCAGCAGTCTCCAGAAACAATAGAGGCCTGCTGTAAGAAGTGGGCCTAACAGCTCCAGAAAGTGGACTAGGAGCTTGAGGAACATAAAGCTTATTATCTCGGGAACATGGAAATAGCCAGCACACCATGGTAACAGAACAACCAAAATGCTGCTGCTCCTGGCTGCAGGAGGGAACCCAAATTTCAAGACCCCAACCAGCTGCCCCACAGTACAACTGCTGGTGGCCACTGAAATAACAACTGTGCTTAAAAAGCGACCATGGAAGTCCCTCCAGGAACATCCAAGTCCCACTCCCTGGCGCATCCAGAGTTATGATGACCCAATGTGTGACCCCCCCCCCCCCCCCCCGGATTGCCAGTTTTACTCACAGGCTGATTCATTACTAACGCCAGGTAGCGACAGATGAGCGTCTGTTGCGCGGATTTCAGAGCGACCACTAGTAGTCACTGTGCTCGGCCATGGTCATTGTTTTAGAGCGCCTCATTGATGAATATCATGTGAGAGTCGCAGTACTACGCTGTATGGGACCGAATGATAGCGCCGAAGTGTGGAGCGTGTGTGCTGCAGGGGATTCAAGCTCTTGATTTCCCTAAATAGAGCCATTTGCATATGTACTGCAAATTGCTCTGATTGGACAAGAGCCTGCACATGCATTAGACCTGGAAGGTGTGAGTTTTTACATGCGAACTAGGGGGTTTCACACAGCGGGGCACCCCAAATAGGCAAAATCTAAGGGTTTGTTTCACTTTAAAGGTACTGTAAACCAAGCAACAATAATAAGGCAGCAAGCAGCTCATCGGATGCCTGTCCCGGGTGCGTCTCCTCCATTTCCTGCAGCGAGGGCTGGCGCCAGCACAGGGCAAGCCTGGGCAAATGCCAGGGCCCCTGGCATCTTCAGGGGCCCACTCAGGCTCACAGTCGGCCATTTTACAGTGGAACCAAACCACCAAATCCTGGGTGTTGTGTGCAGACCTGCTCATGGTTGCCCTCAGCAACAGAGGATGATCAGCAACATTGGAAAAGGTGGCTTGGAATGGAGGGCAGTTGATGAAAGCTCAGAAGATGGCGAGAACCAGGTGACAACTGACAGCAATGATAAAGTCTTTAGTGGCACCAGCAAGGGCTGAAGGGAGCTTGGTGGCACTAGAGGATGCAACAAGGACTAGAGGATGATCAGCAGCAGAAGATTTAGGGAAGAGGAGCTGAAAAATGTGACTCACTACTCAACAAGACTCTCTTGCCCAAGGGCCCCCACAATCCTAGAGCCGGCTCTGCCTGCAGCTCAGGGTAGAAGCCATAGTAGGTCTCCAAAATGTGCCCCTCCTTTTACTTTCATTCCTCCAGAATTACACACAGTGGTCTAACAGTCACTCTGTCCCTTGGAACTCTCAGCAAAGGTAAGTACAGGAAGTTGAAGTGGTCTCACATCTGCCTCTGACCAGAGCAGAACATGCTCATGACTCATAAAGCTGTGCCATGACATGCCCTTCCCAGCTCAGCCACAACTCAGAAATTGAAATGAAGAAAGCCGCTTCACATAGAATACATAAGGTATTTACATATAATCAGTGATTTTGAGTGCTACAATCTCCGCTGAACCCACTACATTTAAAGTATTTTTTAAATAGAGAATAAATAAAAAAAAAACAGGAAAGGTAAGTAGAAAAACAAGACTGCAAAAAGTAAATAATTCCTCTGCTGCCTGTTTCCCAGGCGCGCTAATGTTAGAATGCTGCAGAAATTGAAACCATGCGCACTTAGGCCCTTGATAATGTACATAGAACGAAACGCGCATCGGACCTAATCAAGTTAGCAGCAGCAACAGCGAACTTTATTGCTCGAAAGTGACATTTGATCATCATTTGCTAATACTTGAAGAATCTTTTATTTTTGATATATTAATCCTGAACCTTTGGAAAGGCGAACAATGATTCCTGTGTCTCTAAAATAAGAGACTGAAATAAATGGATAATCTGACAGTGATACACCATTTGCACAGTTATCCTTGCCTGGCAAATGATCTTTGTATTGGCACAAGCGAATTGCATCTTATTTGAAAAAAAATTGTGAAGCGTTTTAAACCACTTTAAGCCTGTAATCATTTATATATCAATATACCACAAAAAGTGTCGAAGAAGATAAGGAGCCTCCTAAATAGGAACCCAGGATACTGCCTCTAATCAGGTGGGTAAGTCTCCTTGCACAAATTTTACATTATTGAATATATATTAAAGTGGACCAACACCCAGGATTTTGACTATCCTGTGTTTTGGTCCACTTCGGTGGGGCACCCCGATCGGGGATCGGGAGAAAGCCCCAAAAACTCACCTCTCCCCGCTCCCACGTGACCGCTGCAGCCAATCCCCGCCGATGGACAAGCGGGAGGCAGTGATGGACACGAACGGCGGGTGCGGGTGTGCGTCCTGCTAGAGGGACGCGCGGGAGGCGGCGGCGGGCGCCGCTGGATCGAGGAGCAGGTAGGGATTTAGGGGTTTCTGGGGGGGTTTCACACAGCGGGGTGCCCCGCAGGCCCGATGCTGATGCTTATAGATTCCCGGGCCGATCAGCATCGGGTGTTGGTCCACTTTAAGGGGGGGGGGGTCCGAAATTATCAGAATACCCCTGGTTGGGAGTGTTTAATGGGTTAATGTAAAAAAAAATTATACATTCTACTATTAGTGATTTAGTTATACCCCTATTTATTTACTCAGTATACACATATGTGTTGTTCATAGTATCTACCTTTTATATAGTAGGTTCTAGAATCTAGAACACATATGTGTATACTGAGTTATGCAACACACCAAATATGCTTGCTACAAACTGTTATATGTTGTGTATTATTAGAATGAGAGTGCACTGAAGCTTTCTGCAAAACGTTTGCACATATTTTAACCCCTAACTTGCTGCAACTGAGGAGTAACAGATTGTTCTTGCTTGCTACAAACTACAAAACAGTGACTTGCTACAAACTGTTAAACAGAAGAGTACATTGCTTGCTACAAACTGCAAGACAGCAGACAGTGATTTGTGATTAACTGTCTGAAAGATGTTGATTTTATGTACAATTGACACACTATGAAAAACTATTTCATGTGTGTTTTGATCTTGATACTTGCCACACTAGTAAATAAATAAGAGTATAACTAAATCACTAATAGTAGAATGTATAATTTTTTTTTACATTAACCCATTAAACACTCCCAACCAGGGGTATTCTGATAATTTCTGACCCCCCCCCCCCTTAATATATATTGAATATAAGGGAATGTGGGTAACTAAGTCCTGGAAAAGACTGTTTTCTCAGGGCTGGGTCGGAAAGACCGGTCCCTGAGACCCCCATTGTACATTATTGAATATATCATGAATGTATGAATAATTGACTGCAACTAGGCATTTATCAGTTTGCAGCCTAGATCATCGGAAAGATGCTCGAAAATGTATCATTTATTTGGTTTCAATTTCTGCAGCATTCTAACATCAGTGCGGCTGGGAAACTCTAGGCAGCAGAGGATTTTTTTTTCTTTTTGCAGTCTTGTTTTTCTATGTACCTTTCCAGAATTTGTACTTCAGGTTGACCACCTGATCAGGCTGTCACTCCATTTATACAGATATATACCGAGCGCTATACTTGCACAACTTTGTATATTATATCCTGCCAATAAATAAAAAAACAGCTCTCATGCTGCCCCCTCTGCAGTGCCACCTGAGGCGACCACCCCTGTTGGAAAGTGACAAATTGTATAGGGAAGGGCACGTGTGAAGTTCTGGACACGAGAGTGGAAGGAGGTGATCAGGGTTGAGGACAGGAGGAGGCCATGGACAGATCGGAGATTGCATCTGGGTTGGTATCTTTGGACTAGCGATAATCTGTAGGAAGGGGCTTGGATGTAGAGTTAGGATTTTGAACTGAATTATTTCAGATGTTGGCAGCCAGTGTAGGGATTGACGAAGAGGGACAACACTGGAAAAGCGAGAGGAGAGGTGGATGAGGCAAGCAGAAGAGTAAGATTGGAGGGGTGGCTGTCTGTTAGGAGTAATGGCCTTTAGATTAGGTGGTTAGTAGATCATTAGTGACTCTTTAGTAAGGGTAGTTTAAAGTGGACCAACACCCAGGATTTTGACTATCCTGGGTCTTGGTCCACTTCGGTGCCCCGCTGTGTGAAACCCCCCCGATCACCCTAAAAACTCACCTCTCCCCGCTGCCAGCGCCGACGGACAAGGGATTTGACAGCCGCGGACAAGCGGCTCCTCCGCCGCCGCCTCCCGCGCGTCCCTCTTGACGCGCGCGCGCCGGTCATTCACAGACGGCCGGCGCGGGCGCGCGCACGCCTAGAGGGGCGCGAGGGAGGGAAGATAAGGTAAGGGGGTTTGGGGTGTTTGGGGGAGTTTCACCCGGCGGGACATCCCGATCTCGGATGTCCCGCGGGGAGGGAGGTGATCGGCCCGGGAATCTATAAGATTCCCGGGCCGATCACCCGAGGGTGATGGTCCACTTTAAGTGGGGTGAACACGCTGTTCTAGAAGTGGAAAGGAAGCAGTGAGATGAATGGGTGGTTGGTGAGGACAGAGGGGTCCAGGGACAGTTTACTACCTGTGATGCTGGTATTATTATTATTGTGTAACATTTTCTTTAACTGTTATACAGAGACAATAAGGAGGCTTGTTGTTTACCTGTTTACAGTCTAGAGTTTAAAATTAACATGACATAGGTGAGGCTACATTGTGTTAAGCCTTATGCTAATTTCTGGCGTGGCTTCCTCATTTGATGTTAATTAGCCTGGTTCCTGAGGTCTTGATCTGACTGGTTCAGCGTGGGGGAAGAACTTGTGCTTGCTACTTGACATCAATAATAGAGAAAGGAAGAACTCTCTTACCACCAAATTAGGGTTAAAGTGGACCAACACCCTGCCGGATCTCCCGTGCTGATCCAATCTCTTCCTGCGGGGTATCCAAAATCGGGATGCCCCGCTGTGTGAAACCTCCCAGGACGCCCGCAAACCTTACCTGGATCCCGGTCCAACGGCACATGCGTGGGCCGCATCTCGCGCTTCTCTCTAGCAGGGAACGAGCCCGCGCGGGCCATTTGTGAATGTTCCCTCCCTGTTAGAGGGAAGCGCGAGATGCGGCCGCCAGCGTGCTCGGGGCCACTGAGGTTTGACGCCGCTTTGACGCGCATACCTCAGCGGCTCCAAGCACGCTGATTGGAGGAGCGGCCGTGCATGCACCCTTAGGACCTCGATGAGGTGAGTTGGCTGCGGCGATCGGGGGGGGTTCACAAAGTGGGGCACCCCACTTTAAATCTTTGCACACAATATGACCCATTAACCAAGCTATTGCCAATGTTACAACTCAGAGGTGGTATCATCTTTTGCCTAAAGAAGACAGCAGTAAGTAGTGAACTTTAGAATTTTAAAGTTTATTTGTGGGTTGTGAACTGATAAGGGGGCCCCATACCAATTCACAGGGTCGAGTGCTGCCATATTACGTGACGGCACTGGCGGGTACCCCACGTGATAACCTGCACCCACCACGGCACCCATGGAAGAGCAGAGGGTGGTATAACTCGGGGGGGCGTGTACAACAAAAAAGAAAAAGAAACACTGACTAAACTGTGCCAGCAGTTGGGGTATGGCTTTTTTCAGTATTTTATACAGTGATCCAGTAAACTGTCATTCTCCAGGGAAAAGCCAGCGGCAGGCCCTGGAATCTTTTAGATTCAAGGCCGGACGTTGCTGGGTTTTGTTTCAGTTTAAAAGGTAATTCCTCTTTTGATGGCATTTTTTAAAGTTTACATTATCGTGTGGCAAACTGCTAAGCTTATCTGTTACTTTTTAATCTATTTGTATGCAACTGTGTTATAAAATAAAACAGTTTTCCATAGTAACAATGTGTTTACTTTAGCTATGTACACCAAAGTGGTGATATCGAGTACATATTATAGACTTCCTCACTCTAGTTTGCTAATCAACTGAGTGACTAAGGCATGGGTGACAGGTTTAACCCATTCTGCTGAAATTCAATATGTTCAGTTTGGAATGATCACAGTCTTGTGTTCCAGTAGCAAGGGTTAATGGCCGGGTTCTCAGCTGTATAGGTCATTAGGCTGCTTAGACTTAGCCAAAGCTGCTAAAGAGTTTACCTGTTACTTTGGAAGAATTGTGGGACTTGTAGTTCATGTGTTTTACTCAAGGCCATGAAAACCACTCTCACTGTATCATTATTCAGACTTTAATTCGGACTTTAATTTAGTATTTGATCTATAGGTTTTAATGAGCATATAATACAAGTCTGGCTTAGGTATTGTCATATTACACATCATTTATTAAATAGATGATATCTTTAAACCTTTAAATGCCAAGCCCGTAAAAAAAACAAAAAAAAACACGCTCACCTCCAGCCTGGATCCAACGCTGGAGGCCTCCACTTAAAATGTAACCCTTAATAGTGCGGATAGTAGTTATATTTTATTTGAAAATGTCATAAAACTTACATATGAGGTACCAATGTCATTGTGAGGAATAGGGTTTTTTACAAACGCAACAACATTTTAAAAAATAATTTATTTTTTTTACACAAAATTATTATGAAAGGAGCTGACCAGTGTGGGGGCGGAGCTTGACATGACCCGGTGAGGACGTGCGGGCGGCCGGCTCCCGGCAACTATAGCAAAAAGCAGCACTATGCAGCCCCATTTTTAAACATATATCCTGATCTGCACATTAGCGGCGAGAGACAAGCGGCCTGATTTACCGAGGTGTGGAGGTGGCGGTGGCTTGAAGTCCGAGGCGAGGACCGGAGAGAGCAGAGGCGCGGCTGCCATCTCTCCCCTGCACTGCAACGTGTGAGGTCCCAGAACGGAGCGGAGCGAGAGCATCGGAAGGTGACGAGCAGCAGCAGACTTGTCTGGCCAGAGAGGATTCCTGGCTGCCCCTCTCCCTTGACGTGTGCGGGAGGGAGTGGCGCCGGAGCCGCACGCGGTGAGGGCTCAGGAGACCAGACTGAGCGGGGGGAGAGAAGCGAGAGACGGCTGACAGGGGTAGACGCCGATCCGACGAAGGTCTGCGGCTGCCTGCTCCCCGTGACAAGTGCGGAAAAGAGTGAGTGCCCAGAGGCGGGTATTGAAGAGGGACTTAGGCGATGATGCTGCCTGTAACCTGAAAGAGATACATTGCCCTAACCTCTGAGTGACGGTCAGTAGTGGTGCTCTATACGGGGACTGGAGGGAAAGCAAGTGAGCAGTATACAGCTACTGTAATAGCATGTAATCACTTTGAATACCCCTGATCAGTGCTATATTAGAAGACTAGGACTAAACTTAATAAATTAACTCGGTCTGGCTGGCCATTTTCAAGGAACCATCCTATCCTGGCCTAAATAATTTTTTTTTTTTTTATTTTTTCCTGGGCTGTATTTAATATATCTGATAGTGGCTGATGCATTCAATAATATCCAGCCTGCTTAGATAGGTCTGATCTATCTGACATCGGTCACATTTTGTACTAACTGGCCCCTTTGATATTAGCCATGAATAATTCACCTGGAGAGAACCAGGGAGTCTATGGACTTAATTGACCATGTGCTGCTTAGACAGAGACATATCATATGGTATTGAATGAGTGGCCTAGTCTTAGCTGCTTCTATGTGCATCAGTGTGTGTATACGTTATAAGTCTGTGATACTTTGTTTCAACAAGTTTACTCTGCGTTACTCAGTCCGTCTTGCTACAATCAAACAAACCATACATTAAGTGTTATATCTCTGGACAAAGCTACTTTTTCCTACCCGTTCCCTCCATTGCTTTAAAGGGGACTCCCCTTTATTTAAATATCTTTAAAAAGAGAAGGAAAGAAGGAAGGAAAATCCCCTGAGTAGGGCATATTTCCTTATTTGAACAGAAAACGACAGCAATGGGAGGAAGATCTAAAACTAAAGATAATAGGGGACAAATGACAAGAAGTACAGCAGTCTCCACCCAAGGAGACTTAAGTCGTTATATGTCGAGGCCCACAGACTCACCCCGAGACTTGGGTGCTGTTGGGGGAACCCCAAGAGGGGAAAGAATGAAAGAATTGGGGGCCGGGGAGGAAGACTCCGCTAACCTGGACTACTCCACCTCTGATAACACTTTATCTGAAATTTTGGCTTTTATGCGATCTATGCCGACAAAAGAGGATCTTTCAATGATCACTCGATCAATAAGCGATAAGCTATCTGAAGAAGTGGGGCTTTTACGTGGAGATTTGAAACAACTGGATTCCAGGCTTGCTGGAGTGGAACAACAACGTGAAGAGGACAGATCTACTATTCAACAACTTACACACCGTCTCCAGGTGCAAGAATCTGTGACCGCTACTTTGGCCCTCCACATGGAGGATATGGAAAATCGCAGTAGGCGAAATAATATACGCATACGAGGGCTCCCTGAATCCACGCAAAGAGAGGAACTCATACCCACTATTCAAGGAATCTTTTCTATTTTGATGGGGGACTCCCTGGGAAGTGGCTCTAAAATAATGATAGATCGAGCACATAGAGCAATTGCCCCGCCCCCTCGACAGAATGATCCCCCTAGGGATGTCATTTGCAGATTCCATTATTTTCAAGAAAAAGAAGCAATTATGGCAGCAGCCAGAAAGAAAGGTCCGATGGATTTTGATGGAGCAATGTTGTATTTCTATTCAGATCTTTCAAGGGCTACTTTAGCAAGACGAAGGATCATGCGGCCGCTTCTTGATGCCCTTAAACAGACTAGCGCTACTTATAGATGGGGATATCCCTTTGCCTTAATAGCTTCAAAGCAAGGCAAGACCTATACTATACGCAAATATGAAGACCTTCCTGGGCTTTTTAAGCAGTTTGATTTGTGCCCTGTCCAGGTGCCAGATTGGCGAATATATCCCACGGAACTTTATCTTCCACAAGGAAGAAGAGGGGAAGATCATCAGCTAAGTGCCCCATAAGGAAACATGAAAAGATATGAATTAGACCAATAGGTCATATATTAGCAGGTTCTTTATAGCCTGTATATTGTGTATTTTTTTTTTTTTTTTTTTCTCCTTCTATAGCTTTTCTAGCGTGCAAGGGCCATGAGAGGGAAGGGCCCTGGACATGCTTCCAAGGACCCGAGAAGGGGGCCGCGCACTTCACCCTCTTGTGATAAGGGCTCCATCAAGGTGGCAGGAGCATGATAAGAGCAGGGGAGGGGATTGATTTGCAAGGGGGCCGGTGGCATGGGTGACACCGGAGCTGTCCTGATCCATAGGACTAAGTGTCAAAGGGGGGACCGGAGATGGATGGAGATGGAAGGATGAATGGAGCCGAACTTAGCCGGGGGTTGAGGGGGGAGGAAGTCGGGGGGGACTGAGAGCGCACGGTCGCGAGGTCTGGAGTTGATTAGATGGGGAAGGAAGCTGCGTTTGAGACCGGGCCCGGTGGGGGAAGGCGGGTTGTCTGCCCGCGGGAGAGCCGCTCCACTCTGTACACTTGATTTATTTATCCGAAACCAATGTAATATACACTTATTTTGTGTAATATGCACATTTTTATCATACACAAACTTATGGATGGAAGGTGTAGTCACCTCCACACTCCCCCCTCCCCCTCTTTTTTTCCTTCTTTTTTTTCTCTTTATATACACTTGATTGTTTCACTATATATATCGAATTTTTATTTTTTTTTTTTTACACTCTTAATCACATATATGTCACTTGAATAGATGTTTAAGCAGTAGGCTGAATTTGATGTGTTTGGGCCCTACTGACATCCTTGATGCACTAGAGTGATGAGTGGGGTGGTCTTCTCGTGGATCGGCGGCTCGGCGCCCGTCACTGGTAACCCGCCTAGATGCGAGGTAAAGATTAGATTGGGAAGGGCTGGACTTCGCGACGGTGTGCGCGGGATCCCGTCCGGCTATCCATATCCCCCATAGCCCCGGCTTGAGAGGTCTCCGGTGTTTAGACTCAGGTTGTCCTGGTCTCCGCCGGGAAGCCACTTGGAGCGGGAATGGCTTAGGTGCTACACATGGGGGGAGGGGGCTCTCGATATGCAGCAGACTCCTACCTGCATAACTGCATATGAAGTGGGATGGATGGAGTTCGTACTGAGGGGGGAGGGTGGCCTTGTGTGTAGCTTATATGATTGTACGAAAGGGGCCGCGGTCAGGATGACAATTCTCTGCTGGTTCTGGAGGAGAAGATGTAACACGTAGATTATTTGATTAAAATAAAAGCATTTGAGGCTGATTATTAGGGTGTGTTTATAAGGTATTGGGTTTTTCGGATAGAAGGACTGTAGAATAGAGCTTTGATATGATAAATGGAGCATTTTGGGCCCCCTTTTTTTTTTTTTTTTTTTTTTGGGCCTAATTATTGACAAAAGATAAATGCTTAAGGATATATATATAAATACTTTCTTTCTAAGTTTGGTTGCCGGGAGCTGGTTTTGTGCCGGTAAATTAATTTTTCTTTTTTTTTCTATTTTCTACCGATCACTGCCCGCACTGTGGATATCCCCGGGCTGTGGTCTCTCTGTCCCTACAATTCCAGGGCACCGGGAGTCGAGGATTAAGGTCGGTTTTCCGGCCGTGATCCCGCTTCCCGGAAGGACCCTAGGGTAAATCTCGGCACGGGCAGTGCCCGTTCCGGTGACTAACGAATAGTTCTTTAATAAAGTTGGTGTATTTCCCCCCCCCCTTTTTTTTTTTTTTTTTTTTTCTTCTTCTCTCTTTTTCCCTTCCCTTCCTTTCCCTTTTCTTCCTTGAACCAGGAGGTAATCTATATAAAGCATTACTATGCTCAGTAGCAAAAATAGCCCACAGAGGGCGCGAATGATGAAAGATCTAGCCTCTTCCCCTATGCAAAAGTTAAAGGCGATATCGATTAATGCCAGGGGGTTAAATACCCCATTGAAAAGATCGAAATTATTTCAGGAATTAACTAGGCTCAAAGCAAATATTGCATTCATCCAGGAGACACATTTTAAAGGAGGTGTGGCTCCTAAATTGTCCTCCAGATCTTTCCCCCTATCCTATACAAGTAATGCGCCAGAGGTGAAGGCAAGAGGGGTGGCGATATTGATTGCCAGAAATACTCCTTTTCGGGTTATGGATAGGATAGCAGACAAACAAGGTAGGTATCTGATTCTTAAGGGCTCTTTGTTTAACAAAAATTATACTTTAGCAGTAGTATATGCCCCCAATTCAGGGCAGGTGACCTTCCTTGAAGGTTTCCTGAATAAACTTATGGAAGTACAAGAAGGCCCTATTATTCTCGGAGGAGATTTAAATGTGGCACTAGATCCATTGCTGGATTCATCATCGGGACGGTCTGCGTTGGCATATGTAGCATTGAAGAGAATTAAGAAAGCTCTACATAAGGCACAGCTATGTGATCCGTGGCGTATTAATCATCCTAATACCAAAGATTATTCCTTTTATTCCTCAGTACATGCCACGTATTCCAGAATTGACTACGTACTGGTGTCCCATAGCTTACTACCGCAGGTGGTCAATTCTAACATAGAGATTATGGCTATGTCGGATCACGCACCGGTGACCCTCATTATCACCTTAACTGGGGGCCCTAAGAAAGAATGGACATGGAGACTGAACGAATCATTACTACAAATTGAGACTTTAACTCAAGAATTCCAGAATAATATCAAAAATTATTTCGAAATTAATAATAGCATAGACACTACGCCGTTTAACAATTGGCAGGCTCATAAGGCAGTCATTAGAGGCTTGTTTATCAGATACGCTAGTGAGAAGAAGAAGGAGAGAGAGCAGGAGTTACAGAAACGAATAGAAAGAGTCCAGGAGTTAGAAAAAGTGCATAAAGCAACATTGGCAAAAAGTAACCTCCTGGCACTCACCGAAGCTAGATCAACATTGAACTCCCTGCTATCCTTAAGGGCGGCCTATATTATTAAGCGCTGTAGAAGGCTTTACTTTGAATGGGGAAACAAAAGCAGTGCGCTGCTGGCAAGAGCTCTTAAGAAACAACAAACTTTAAACTTTGTAGAAGCAATTGTCGATGGGCGACAAAAAAAACTACATAGTACATCGGATATAGCTAAGACTTTTCAATCCTTCTATCAGAAACTATATAATATCCGCCCTGAAGGAGTAGCCTTTGATCAGGATCAACTAAAATTGATTAAGAAATACATAGAGGAATCCGGTATGCCTAAAATTAGGGAGGAGGAGAGAGAAAGAATGGAAAGCCCAATATCGATGGAAGAACTGAGTACAGCGGTCAGGAGCTCCCCTAGCGGGAAAGTACCGGGACCAGACGGATTTACCATAACATATTATAAGCAATTTTTTTCGCTTCTGGCCCCACATTTTCTTGAGGCTTTTAATTCATTAACCATATCCCCTGATCAGGTTAAGATACCAAGTGAACTTTTATCTGCTCATGTGACGATAATTCAGAAGCCGGGAAAGGATCCGCTCTCATGCGGAAGCTATAGGCCTATTTCATTATTGAATGTAGACTTAAAATTATATGCGAAAATTATGGCAAATAGATTATCTGGGATGCTTCCGTCGCTTGTGGATGGGGACCAGTCTGGCTTTGTGCAGGGTAGAGAAGCTCGAGATAATACAACCAGGGTGCTGAATCTGCTACATAAGATCGAACGAACTAAAGAACCGGCTATTCTCCTGTCTACCGATGCTGAAAAGGCATTTGACCGGGTGAATTGGCAATATATCAAGGCAGTGTTAGAGTACATTGGCTTGGGACCAAAAGCTTTACAGATGATTATGGCATTATATACAGACCCATCGGCTAGGATTAAGGTAAATGGCACTCTTTCAGAACAAGTAGATATCAGAAATGGTACTAGACAGGGATGTCCCCTTTCTCCAGTGATCTTTGTTTTGTCTATGGAGCCTTTTTTGTGCAGAATTAGGGGGCGAGGAGATATACAGGGGATTTCGGTAAAATCTTCCATGCATAAGATCTCAGCATATGCCGATGATCTCTTGTTTTTCCTTGCAAACCCGGTAATAGGACTCCCAGTTTTACTGAGGGAATTTGAGCAATTTGGCAGATTGTCTTCTTTGAAAATAAACTATGATAAATCAGAGGCTTTGGGGTTGAATCTTCCCTTAGAGGTGGAGGCCCAGTTGAAAACATCTTTTTCTTTTAGATGGCCTCCCTCAGCTATTACATACCTAGGCACTAAAATTACGAAAAGAGTAAATGAGATTTATGCAGCAAACTTTGGCCCTCTGCTTTCAAAAATTAAAGATGATTTGGCGAACTGGGACTTGCCTACTTTTACATGGCTAGGAAGAATTAGCATTCTTAAGATGTCGATACTTCCAAAGATTTTATATCTATTTCAGACCCTACCAATTTGGATTCCCAGAGCATACTTTAAGTCCCTTAACTCATTGTTTGTCAAATTTATTTGGAAAGGGCGCAAATCTAGATTGAAACTTCAGCTCTTGTTTAAAAAGAAACAGCTAGGAGGGCTCGCTTGCCCAGATCTGTTGAGATATTGGCGTGCTACTCATCTTCAACGTATCTTAGATTGGTATTACCAAGCTTCAAAGAAGAAATGGGTGACCTTAGAAGCCTCCTGGCTCCAGACTCCATTAAAAGAAGTTCCATGGGCGACCAGAACAGGGAAGAACCTATGCAGAGATCATCCACTTATCTCCACTACACTCGGAATTTTTGATAAGCTAAGAGATAGAAAAGAAATATCCCCTTGGCCAACTCCTTTGATACCACTGGTACATAATCCATCTCTCCCAATAGATATACTTCCCCGTCTTCGTAAGAGCTTTGAGGAAAAGGGGATCCCAAGAGGGCTACATCTTATTCTACCTGCAGGGTGGGCACAATTGGATGATTTGAGAGATAATTGGGATTCACCTTTATTCGATCAGTGGCTCCTGTTTATCTTCCAAAGCTTCCTCTTGAGCGTAGGACCCAGACAAGCGTTCCTTAGACCCTTAACACCCTTTGAGCGATTAATAAGAGAAGGGGACCCCCCTACGCATTTAATCTCCCAAATATATGCCTTGCTGGGGGATGACGGAGAGGATGAAACACCCCGATTTTGCGTGGAATGGGAGAGGGATCTGGATAAACAGCTTACGAAAGATCAATGGAAATATATCTTTCGGGCTACACATAATACCTCAGTGTCTTCTAAAGTTCAAGAAATTAACTATAAGTATCTTACAAGGTGGTATTACACCCCGAAGAGGTTGAATGGTTTTTCTCCGACCTATTCCACCGAGTGCTGGAGATGTCGAGGAGCAGTTGGTAGTTTTCTCCACATTTTCTGGGATTGCCCAAAAATCACCCCATTTTGGCATGCAGTGGCAGATATTTCTAGTGAGATTTTGGGTCAACCGATAGATCAGGACCCCTCTTTATTTCTTTTACACTTGACGGATATACCCCTGAAAAACTATAAGAGATCTCTATTGAGACATTTTATTAATGCAGCAAAGGCAATAGTACCCAGGCTGTGGAGATCGGCAGCAATTCCCTCGGTGGAGGATTGGATTGGGGAGATTAACCATATTAGAGAAATGGAGGAGCTTACTGCCATGGTACATGAGACCAAAATACAATATCAACAGATATGGACGCCATGGCTCCTCTTTAGAGAGACGGTAAGATATAAGCAATTAATGATTGCTGATCTCCCCCTCCCATCACCATCTTAGTCCCTCTGAAATAGCTTATGATTGTGTAGTCGTAGCTTAAGAGATATATATCTCTAGACAATGAGTTGGTAAGTGGATATAAACCATGGATATGCTTGGAAGATATTAGGAGATGGGTTCCCCCCCCCCTGGTTTAACTTTCTCCCCTCTTTCCTTTTCCCCTCCCCCCCCCCCCCCCCCTTTTCCTTCCTTTTTTTTTTTTTTTTTTTTTTGTTTTGTTTTGTTTTGTCGTGTTGTTATTTTTATATTATGTTATTTTATTTTATTTTATATTATCTTACACTCCCTGGGTATAAAATATCTCTTTCTCTTTTTATTTGTTATATAGAAATTATATAAGCTCTGAAGGAGGTCTATCGTGGTTGATAGATCTGTAAGAGATCCATGCACTATATAGTTGTTGATGAATAATTCGTTTTGTTATTAGTAGTTGCATCATAGATGTATATGTATGTTTCAAGGAGAAAAGAAAAAGAAAAGAGAAAGAAAAAATAAAGAATTTAAAAAAAAAAAAAAATTATTATGAAAGCACAGAAAAAACTCCAGACAAGACTTCCAAAAACTTCTGGGGCCCTAAGGCTGGGTCCCATTCCTATGTCCCAATCATTTGACCACAAACCTATTTTAAAATTATTTTTTATAATACTTGCTTTATTTAGGACCACTTTAAAACACACATAATCCGATAACAGATAATTTCATACACATACGGTAATTGTACTTATCCACACAAGGTATTCAATGTGCATGATACACTTCAGTGTAGTTCTCATTTGTTTATTTTAGGGACTATTGTCCCTCTTCCTATGGAACAGGTAGACATGTTTCGCCTTTCGGCTTTCTCAATACCTGAATAGAGAAACAGTTATTTAGTCACTCTGTGTGTGATACATTGTTATAGTAAAGTGGACCAACACCCAGGATTTTTACTATCCGATCGGGGGTGCCCCACTGTGTGAAACCCCCCAGAAAGCCCCTAAAATCTTACCTTATCGGCGACGGACAAACGACGGATAAGCCGCCGCCGCCTCTCGCGCATCCCTCTTACAGGGCGCGCGACCGCGCCGGCCATTCACAAACAGCGGCTTATCCGTCGCCGATAAGGTAAGTTTTTAGGGGCTTTCTGGGGGTTTCACACAGCGGGGCATCCCGATTTCGGATGCCCCGCGGGGAGGGAGCTGATCGGTCAGGAATCTTATAGATTCCCGGGCCGATCAGGGGTGGGTGTTGGTCCACTTTAAATATAACCTCAATTGTAAGCATATGGTGCTTGGAAACACAATGGCATTACCTTCTAGGGCTCTTTAAATGTACAGGTTTCAAAAACAACGAGATTGTTTTCCTCAATGAAACACAAGCTTCGTGTGGCTTTCCTACCAATCTGGGAGAAGACAAGACATTTTATGTTAGAGCCCAAACTCTGTCGAAAAAAAACAATATATATTTTTCCTGGAAATTCCTAAAAATTCCTGCAAAAAGCACAGTTAAACATAGCGCGAAATTGTGAAAATGACCTGTCAACAGAGGGTGACAAAATCTCAAGTAGTAGTAGTTAAAAGGGTTGAAGAGGTACATTGCAGGTTATGGGGAGTTAGTAAAAACCAAGCAACCAACCAGTTAAAAACCAACCCCTGGCGCATCCTGATTTGGGATGCCCCGTTGTGTTAAACCCCAGCCAGTTGCCCGTTATTTTTATTTTGCAAGAGAACCAACAATGTATGGGTGGCCAGCAGCAGCACCTCTCTAGGTCTGTGTGCGGCCTCTGTAACTGAGGATGATGTGGCCACACACAGCCATAGAGGGATGCAGGGGGTTGTGTGCGCCAATCACAAATTCGGCTAAGCTCCAGTTCAGTTTCTGTAGCTGCACATTATTATGTGTTGCTAAAGAGCCGTGTCTGAGCTGTGGGCCTGCAAGCAAGGTATATTGGGCGGCTTGCGGGGTTTCACACTACGGGGCATCTCAAATCAGGATGCACTGATGATATGGGCGGTGAAAAGCATGAGTTTTGGTCCATATTGTTTACATTTTTTAATACCCCCATCTGGCCTTAGCATTAAATCCAGTGATGAGGCTTCATCAATTGAGGGGTGTAGGACCAGGCGCATTTTTAGCACCTGGCCAGCCTCTAAAATGTTGTGCGCAATGTGCAGAGTGCCTGGGGAGATGTGGCAGTAACTTTGCTCTCTGATTCTTCTTATCATGTAATAACATCAGACAGAAATCTCAAGGAGCAGAGGCTGCTGCTCTGTCCTAGCGCCCGGGAAGGAGCCCTGTACTGTTCTAGGGAATCTGATCCAGTAATGCTGTCTTTTCTCTTTGTGCAAAGCTGAATGCGTGCTGGGGGAGGGGGGTGAGTTCTAGTAGCAGTCATGTGTGTGACAGGCAGGGGGAAGGGAGGTTATGCAGGAGAGGCGTGCAGGGCTCAGTGAAGATGGGTGTGTGGGGAGTAAAGACATAAGCTTTTTAGTATAATCAACTTTATTGGTTTCCAGAAGCATAACAAGGGGTGGGATACAGAAAGGAAGAGGAAATGGAGGCATTACATTTACAATGTGTTGTAAATAAGTTCACAGGAGCAGCCATTCACTGAAAAAGTGCACATTTGTAAAGAGCTCATACTATGAGGCAAACAATGATTCCACCTTAGGCCTATGGCAGGACACAGGACCTTCGCCAAGGCTCTTGTGTAAGTAATGCACCTGCATTACAAGCACCGGCAGGCAGGGCCGAATTTGGTGTTCATGGTGCCCTAGGCACTTTTAAAGTGGACCAACACCCAGGATTTTCACTATCCTGGGTTTTGGTCCACTTCCGCGGGGCACCCCGATCGGCCCTGCTGCGTGAAACCCCCCCGATCGCCCTAAATAACTCACCTCATCCCGCTCCTACGCGAGCGCTCGTCCAATCAGAGAGCTCAGAGCCGCTGTGGTATGCACGCACAAGCGATGGACAACCACAGCGACTCTGAGCGCGCTGGAGGCCGCGTCTTGCGCTTCCTTCTAACAGGGAGCGCGCCCGTGCCGGCCATTCACAAACGCCCGGTGCGGGTGCACGCCCTGCTAGAAGGAAGCGTGAGATGCGGCCCGCACATGCGCCGTTGGAACGGGGATAAGGTAAGGTCTCTGGGCGTCCTGGTTTTCCCGATTTCGGATGCCCCGCGGGGAGGGATCTGATCGGCCCGGGAATCTTATGGATGTTGGTCCACTTTAAGTGCTTGCGCCCCCTTTTTTAAGTTAGGTCATGCTCTATATAAAAAAAAAAGTGTGTAGAGGTAAAGGGTGCAATGGGCTAGATGCAGAGAATGTGTGTGGAGGAGGGCACAAAGGGGGAAATGCAAAGAAGCAGACAAGCATGTTCTATCTTTTACTGCATTCTGACATACAGGAGTTACATGACCACACCAATGGAGGGGAGATGCTGTGGTCTGCATTCAACCCATTGCCCCCCCCCCTTCACACAAATACACTCTGCATCCTTCTGTGGCTGGGGGTGTTTGTTAGGAGGCATTAATGTTCTGGCTATATGATTTTTAATGTCTTTTCTTTACTACAGTAGTAAGGGCAGTGCCCCCCCCCCCTTCAAGGTTGCCACCCTAGGCATGTGCCTAGGTTTGCCTAATGGTAAATACAGCCCTGCCGGCAGGGACAAAATCCTCAGGCTGTCTTAGGAGTGTGGGGGGCGGAAGGTCCCCGACGAGGTATGAACCCAGGATCAAGTTTTGCTAAATGTAGGTTAAGCATCTAGGAGGAGACAGGGTATAGAGAGGAGGAGAAAAGAAAAAGGGAAAAAAAAAGGGGGGTAGAGTGGGAGCTTGAGGGAGTCCAGTACTTTATAATTTAACCTCGCCTAAGGTATGAGGAGCGTGTCATATTGGAGCTTAGGTGGATGAACAATGTTTCACCAAACTATTAATTCGTTTGAAGTAGGGAAGGAAGTCGGGAGTCCCGGTAGGTAATCCAGCCCGACCAAAACCGCAGATATAGTTAATTGGTTTCATGTTGACCTAAGCTTTTTAGTGGGGGATACGAAGGGTAAAAAGATGGGCCAGTCACAGGTCTATCTGTACCCTTGGGCAAAAGGGATTCAGTGGACCAGAGCATACTGGGTTATCCACATAGGCCTGCGGCCAATAGGAGGGACAGGAAAGAGCTGCACACTTGGCAGCATCACTTCCACCAGTCAGTGTTGTGTCAGTGGTCTTTACTCACAGATGACGACTGGCATATGTGGATCGATAGATATGCTCCGTACGCCGGGTGGGGTTTCCCATATTTAGGCAAAAGCCCCAGCACCCATATCATTGCTTTATTGGAGACTAAGACCTCGATTTAATAAGGGTAGAAAAACATCCTCATGGTAGTAAAAAAATTCAATTCATGAGAAAAAAGCCTGAGAATGTCACTGTTACTGAATCACTAGATAAAAAGACAATGAAAGTCAATGGCAGCTTTTACTACAGCGTAGAAAGGAGTAAACTGTTCTTTACTTTCCTTATGAGTAAAAAAGTGCCATTGACTTTCATTGTTTTCTTAGCTGGTGATTCAGTAACATTCTCAGGCTTTTTTCTAATGAATTGAATCTTTTACTTCCATGAGAATTTTTTTCTTCCTTTATTGAATCGAGGCTCATGCCTATCCCACCCAGCACTGTGCCTGCTTTTTGCTATTGTGCTATACTGCTATTGTGGCTTTCTTTGATCGGTTCCAGGGCTGAACCTATAATAAACTCATTCTGCTCACTGACTCTTATCTCTGAGGAGCGAAGCAGCCTTTCTAACGGCATATTAGTTATATACGTTTCTCCGCAGTTAACTAAGCAACCGTTCATTTTGTAAACACAACAACCAGCCTCCATTTTGTGATCAGGGCCAGCTTGCAGCAGCAATGACTCACTCTCTTTGTGAGCGTCTGTCAGCCAATCAGCTCGATCTTTGCTAAAGCCCCATCCCCCCTCGCCCTCCATTTTGCAGTTTCGGCCGCTCATACAATAGGCGGAGCTGGAGCTGGTTTGGCCGGTTTTCTCCATGCAGCTTGCAGAGGAGAACACGTACCAGTCCTGTCACGTGATCTGAACACGCCTCCTTTCTCTTGACCACACCCTCCTCGGGTACATTTTGTTCATCTGCAGACTAGATACTGCGTCATTTGGCGAGAGGTCGGGATACGGAAAGCTTGGTATGTCGAATGCACTGATGTCGTTTCTAACGTTAAATATTTTAATTCTCGTTTTCTGTTACAAGCGTATATTCGTTTGGCGGTTGCACAGTTTCATCGTTAGGAGTTGAGGATTAATTGTGTAGTTTAATTTTGGAAGGTTTCATCGTGTTGTGTTTTTTTTTTTTTTTATGTTTAGTGAAAATATTATTGTTGTTTCTAGTGACAGATTTTATATGCATTTAAACTCTAAATCGACTCTTTGCTTTTAATCGCGCCGTAGTTAGGGCGTGTGGGAGAAATCTCCTCCCACCAGCAGTCGGTCGGCGCCATTTTGTCGCATATGCGCCTCTGCATGCTATGTCTGCTATAGCTATCTGGAAATAGACGTGTTATGGTGTATGCTTGCTATTTCAGCTTTAAAAAATCAGACACCATTATTTTTTTTTTTTATTTTTTTTTACTGTTTTTACTAAGCAATATTAACGCACCATAGCGTTTGCATGCATTGCTAATGCTTTTTGATCTGCAATGAAAGAGGTTGAGGGAGGGGGGGTTGACCTATTAGATGTTAATTTAATGGGTGTTTGTAGCAAGTTAGGGACAAAGGGTGCGCCCAGCCCTAGGCTATATCGTCTGTAACGGTGTGTAGTGAATAAGTGCAATGATTGAGGTGTGGGAGAAATGTATACCCGTTTAAAAGTGTGTATAATATAAATATATATATTTTATATTAATTTGCAAGCAGCCTGTTTATGAGATTGTGATAGCATGCATCAAAGCTGCAAGGTGCCGCCTAGTGGTGGATATGCCATCTAGCATTTGATTGTAACCAACTGCACACCGACCAGTCGCTAGAATATACAGGGGCTAGAGATTCAAGCTAAAGTTACTGGTCCATAAACTACTTAAAAAGGCCAACAGGCCAAAAATGAATTAAATCAGGCCAACACCACAAACGGTGCGCATATGCATCCCTCCCCAGTGCAATTTGGATTGCTGCACATAATTTAGACCAAAAACTGGGTTAGGTAAAATCCTGGGTTTTAAACCACTTTAAAACGGACCAAAACCCAGGTGTTGCACTATCCTGCCTCACAGGATGCCTTGCTGTGTGTAAGTCTTTTTCTAACACCTACTGGGATAAATGATAAAAACAAGATGGCCGCTCATGCATTTTGCAGGCCACCTGCAAATGGGAAGTCATGCTGGGCTTCCTGTTACTGTGCATGTCAGTTAGGAAGATCCTAAATGGCCGCTACATCTTTTTTTTCCAACTGCGCCAGGCTGTTTGGTCCAGTTTAAAGTGGACCAACACCCAGGATTTTCACTATCCTGGGTGTTGGTCCACTTCAGCGGGGCATCCGAGATCAGGATGCCCCGCTGTGTGAAGCCCCCCCAGAAGCCCCAAAAAACGTACCTTTTCGGCAACGGACAAGCCGCCGCCTCCCGCACGTCCCTCTTACAGGGCGCGCGCCCACGCCGACCATTCACAAACGGCGGGCGCGCGCACTGCTAGTGGGGCGGGAGCCGGCGGCGGCTGATCCGTCGCCGCTAAGGTAAGGTTTTTTTGGGGGGGGGGGGGGAGGTTCACCCCGATCTCGGATGCCCCGCAGTGAGGGAGGCGATCGGCCCGGGAATCTTATAGATTCCCGGACCGATTCCTGGGTTTTTCACTGTCCCAAGTTTTGGCACCTCCAGCCTCTCCACGGATGTTCTAGTCCAACATTTTGATGTCCTGGACACAGAGCTGTTTCAGACCAGAGCAATGGCATAGGGAGGGGCTGCATATCCAGGTCTGAGGCATGCTTCTGTGGCAGTGGGGGAAGGGTGGAGCGCTAACTACGGGGCGGGGGGGTGTGGTCACACAACAGGGCATGCCCTAAACTGATTAGTCCATTATTTATTTATTTTTTTAAATGTAGACTTATGGTGGTACAAAACCCACCAGTGGCCAGCCTGGAATCTGATTCCAGGGCTGCCTGCTGACCTTTCTCTGGAGCGTCTGAATTGGGCCCCACTGTGTGAAAGCTCCCATATCCCACGGCACCCCTGTTTGCACATATAAACTCACTTTTCCACGCTCCAATGGTGCATGCGTGAGTTCTCATCTGAGACACTGTGTCATTCGACAGACGCCTCTCATATTTTTGAATAGGGAGCATACGCTGCTGTCTCCATGGCGTCGTGTGAGTGCTCCAACCCCATCCATTCAGGTAGGCTGGGGGGTGGGTGCTCCAACCCCATCCATTCAGGTAGGCTGGGGGGTGGGTGCTCCAACCCCATCCATTCAGGTAGGCTGGGGGGTGGGTGCTCCAACCCCATCCATTCAGGTAGGCTGGGGGGTGCATGCTCCCCATGCAAGTTAATGAGCTGCTTACTGAATGACTTGGTCATAGTATAAAGCTCTCATTGGGGCTAGAGCAAGCACATGCGTCATTTTTTTTGTTCTACTTTTTGCTCTACTTCCCTTTTTCTGTTTACTGAAATGGAATGTAGAAGTATAGAATTTAAATAATGTGCACACTCCTTACCCCTTTGGATTCCCATGGTGATGCAGTAACAGCAGATGATATATGCAATCTTTATGGGGGAGCTCTGCAGTTACCACCTTGATTGCTGCAGAACCTGCACTGCAACCAGCTTTTCAGTAGCATCCATATTTTATGTGCTGGTTAAAATGGGAGCTCTCGCCCATGTACGCTTCTGAATCCAATTTAGTTTAGGGTTTCCTTCATGGTCCGTTTTCCATATGGTCATGAAATCCACACGATAACCTAAGCGGTTATTCCTTGCTGTATTTAATAAAGAACATTTTCATGATGCTATTATCACTGATACCTTATTCGTTTCTCCTCCAGGTTATTTGTTGCTGCTGGAAAGTATTGCAAACATGAGTGGCTGCAGAGTATTCATTGGTCGGCTGAACCCAGCAGCTAGAGAAAAAGATGTGGAGAGGTTCTTTAAGGGCTATGGAAGAATCCGAGACATTGATCTCAAGAGGGGCTTTGGTTTTGTGGTAAGTACCCAGCTTTACAACTGCAATGCTTTATATAAAGTGTGTTACAAATGCCCAGAAACGTTTCTGTATGTTGACTTTTGAATTGCTTTTGGTGGTAAAGTTAGGCCAGAAGGGTATAGGAATATAGGCATTTTTATTGATAAAGTAGAACAAATCCCTTGCTAGTTTCCATTTTGGATGCCGCTGGGCCAACCGGTTCCCTCCGCCGTTGTATATATTGGTTTACTTTAAAAGATGGAAAAACTGCAGAGACCATGCTGATCACTAGACATTTCCCAGCCGGTTGGCTGCAGATTGCTCACCCTCCCAGTCTAAAGAAGAACTGATAAGGAAACCGTGGGCAGACCCCTTTTGCTCTCTACAGTTCAGAGAGATTTCTCTGGTTTCGTTCAGTCTTCCAAAATAATCTAAGAGTGAAAATATATGCGTAACGAAGGACACAGACATAACAGTATGTGCTCGATGCTACACAGGAAAGCACGTTCTGCCGCTCTGCCCAGTAGCAAAACGGCACACGTCATCTATTGGACATCATCATATAAGGGAAAATCTAATTACTGGCTCAATGATTGGTCATCAAAGCCACAGATCATATTAAGAATGTTAGGGACGCCCAGGGGGCCAGACAAAATAAGGTGTCCTCGGCACCATCTTGTTCACAGTAATAATAGCAGCTTCATTAACTATATTGCTCTAATTCAGTACAAGCAAAGGAAAGAATCGGTGCAGAGATAAGTGGCTTACTGAGGGTTTTTCACCTTATTGGCCACTAAAGCTTACAATGCAAATAGAAATCAACTTTTAATCAATTTGCACAGATTCATTTTTATTGATTCTGACCTCCATCACCGAACACTCAGCGGGGTCATCCAGAATTGGGATACTCGCTTGTCGCTCCTTTGGCACAGACTTGGGTGTGAGAACCAGTGCGCTCACTTTCACTCGATTCCATTTGGTGCTGCTCAGTCGCGCCGAAGGGAGTCGAGTAAAAGTGAGCCACCAGCTGCTTCCCACACTGGCCACCTAGCCGAGTTCTGTGCCACCTATTCAGAAAGCCCGGGTGCGTGCAGGGGTTTGCCCCAATGAGTGGAACTTGAATAGCTCGTAGTCTAAAAGACTCAGATGTTCCTCTTTAATGCCTTGGGGAGGGGGCACGCACTGCTAAAGGGATGTGCCTGGCACAAGTGTTTGAATAACATCACAACCCGGAAGCTAACCTTTCTCTCGCTCCACAGGAGTTTGAAGATCCAAGAGATGCTGATGATGCCGTTTATGAACTTGATGGCAAAGAACTCTGTAATGAACGGTGCGTTGGTCATAAATTCTATTCAGAATGATCTGTCATTGTTTTTTGATGTAGTCCTAATAACTTTATTATTTTTCAGGGTTACAATTGAGCATGCCCGGCTGCGTTCCAGGGGTGGTGGTGGTGGAGGACGAGGACTTGGGGGTCGCGGAAGATATTCAGATAGATTTAGCAGTCGCCGCCCACGTAACGAAAGGAGGTTGGTGTTTAGAAAACTGTAGCTGTACACGGAGCATAATTTTGAGATTTGATATTGATGCAAGTCCTTTATCTTCTAGTGCTCCTCCAATCAGAACTGAAAATCGCCTCATAGTAGAAAACTTGTCGTCCAGGGTCAGCTGGCAGGTTTGTTCAAAGTATTTAATTGGGTTGGGGGCGGGAGGGGGTTCAGAAGTGCATCTTTTTATGCTTATTTACTTAAATGGGATTTTTATGTAATTGGGATGGGTATTTTATTTTGTTTTTTCCATAATTTTAACCAATTATTAAACCCTTTATTTACCAGCCTATCTGTGTCTCGTTGGCCTTGTGACGAGGAGCGCCTGTTGGTTATCGCTCTGTCTTTGGTCACTTATGATTGGGCCGGGTTGAAATTGCCAGTGAGCTCCTACATTGTGTTGACATCCTAGATCCGTTGCTGGTCTAGACATACTGGAGCACTGGTATGTCGAGTGCCAGGTTGCAGCGACCCCCTGAGAGTAAACGAGATCTGGTCGTTAAGTTGAGATGCTCTTCCGGTAAAGATTCCGAAATGAGGTCGTGGTCGCAGAGAGTTGAAAGATACGCAATTAGGTGGTCGTTGGAATGCTGGTCGCACTAAAGTCCTTGGTAACACCACAGGAGTACAAATGATGGCCATCGTCCATAGTCTTCTAATAGGGAGGGTCGTGCGCTATAAAGGCTTCCTTCAAATGGGTAGCCCGCGAGTGGGTGTGAAGAGCCAGTCGGGCTTGTCTCGTGACGGTTCGTCCAGTCGCTTAATGCAGTTTGCTGGTTGACTAGCCTAGGGATTTATTTTAAAGGTAAAGTAACCTATATTTTTAATGACATCATGGGCACTAAATAAATGACCTTTATTGTACATACTTGCAAAAACTACTAATTTTTAGTATTTCTATATTAGTACTACTCACATTATTTTCTATGTATTGCAAGCTTGAGCTTTAATTTTTATTTTTAATATAATAATACACTATTAGAAAAAACTTCACTTATTTTGTGCCCTACTGTTAGTTCTTGCTATTCTTATTCTTCGAGAATGGTAACATTACAATGTCCATTCAGTCTAACTTTTTGGCATTTCTTTTCAGTCTTTTTATTGTAAGTACAATGCTTTTCTTCATATGTTGTAATGGCCTCCACTCTTGCATTAGGATTTGAAAGACTTCATGAGACAAGCCGGGGAAGTGACTTTTGCAGATGCCCACAGACCAAAGCTCAACGAGGGGTGAGTTCATTTGCTTTTGGTGTTTGCGCATCAGGTATTTGGAATGACAAATGTGCTGCCCAGCAGTCATGTATTTGTTTTTGATGAATGGTCATGTGGTAGTCTTTCGACACTAGTAAAATTTTGGTGCAGGTTATCTTGGTTAGTATAAGTGTTGCCTACAGCAGAAATACTGTTATATTGTATAATTCTGCCTCTGGGTACTGCCAGCTTGGTGGTGGTATGTACATCGACAGCTATAGAATTGTTAGGATTAATCCCGGGCTTCAGTCCAAACACCCCCCCCCCCCCCCCCCGCACTATCCCATGTCTTGTTTCATGCCCCACTGGTCCAAGTTGGTCGTTTCAGACCAAAGCTCTGAAATTGGGGATCAGGAGCAGCCACATCTCAGGCCTCGCTGTGGCCTGATAGGTGCCTCAGTTACAGGGATGCAGCCCGTGAGCCTTGCATGGGAAATCAAGAGGTTAAAGCGGACCTTCACTCTGAATAAAAGTCTCTTATATGTTCCCCACACCCTGTACATACAGATTGCTCACATTAAAAATCATCCTACCTGCATCTACTGCATGTTATGAGCCTTTAAACATCCAAGATGGCGGCTCATGGAAGCCGCCATCTTATCAGGCAGCCTGCAAACAGGAAGTGCCTCCTGACTGTGCTGCTCTGCATTCTGGGACTGCTGACCGTTACCTGACCCCAGCTCTGCTCTGTCTGAGCAAAGCACAGCTATAACCCACCCCCCCTGTACCTTATCCCACTCTCCTCTCCTCAGTAAGTGTGATGCTTCTGAGTCAAGATGGCAGCGCCCATATCCTAAATTCCTGAACAGAGTTGCAGCCCAGTGGGGGAAAGAAGAATAAGTTAGTGGATAAAAACGTAAAATATATTAATTTTAGATGCTCGGGAACCGTTTTTTAAGAGTTTGGGCTTTTCATTAAATCACACTGAAGGTCCGGTTTAAGTGATCAGGCATTGTAGGTGGCTGGTCCACTTTAATGACTGAGGTTATCTGCATTGGAGATAAATTGTGAAATGCTGATCTAGTGTTTTTGAAAATAATCCAAATACTAATCCTTGTTAATGACTCTTGCATGTCTAGGGTTGTTGAGTTTGCATCCTACAGTGATTTAAAAAATGCTATTGAGAAACTATCTGGCAAAGAAATCAATGGAAGAAAAATCAGACTGATCGAAGGAAACAAAAGGCACAGGTTTGTGTTTATATATATTTTTTTCTAGTAATAAACTTTTATATACAGTCATGGCTCAATCTTTTGGAATGACCAGTAAATGTCTGAACCTAATAAATTCTGTAGCAGCTGTGGTGACCTATTTAGGGGCATTTATGTAGTAGTACTGCTTTTAGGTCAGCATGATGAATTAAACGTAGGTTTGTAATGCCGGCCTTGTTTGTTTTTTTTGTATACTAGCAGGTCAAGAAGTCGCTCCAGATCCCGCAGCCGAAGCTCTTCCAGGTCTCGCAGCCGCTCTCGCTCCAGAAGCAGGAAGTCTTATAGTCGCTCTCGCAGCCGTAGCCGTACTCCCCGCAGCAAGTCCAGATCTGTGAGCCGGTCGCCTGTCCAAGACAAACCTCCAAAAGTTGCATCTCGAAGCCCATCCAAATCGCCCGCATCTGTTGATCATCAGAGGTCCCGCTCACGATCCCGTTCTAGGTCGCGATCCCGATCTGTTGATAGCAGAAACTAAACTTTACACCTACCCCCACCTACCCCCCCATCGTGCCCTGTTTTACTCGGCTTTGTGAAAAAGTATACTTGCAATCTTTCTTGGTAAGTATGAGATTAGTTAGACGAGCAGGGACTTGGAACACAAACTTGGCATGGACCACTAAAACTGCCAAGATGTATTTTAAAAACTTTTTACCTGCTAGTGTCTAAAATCTGTATAGTTTTGTGTAAAGCTCTTCTAAATTGTCCCCATTTTGGATGTGACTGAGATGTGATGTGAATCTGAGCACATCCTGGGGTGTAACCTGTCGGTGTGCTTGTGCTGTAAATAAAGCTTTGTTTACCCCATTTCATTTGCTTCCCCTAGTGATTCACGTGTTAGTTTGGTGCTATTTCAATAAACATAACTTACAAAAATAGTTTGTGTGATTATGTGTATGTAATGTGGGGCTCTACACCCATAGGGGTGATGTGTGATTATATCATATGAATGTAATTCTGAGCTATGCCTATAGGGGTGATGTGAGCAGTTAGGGCCTCCATTTTCTGGAAAGGGTAAAGCTGCAGGCAAAGGCCAAAATTCTACTGAACGTGTAAAGGATTTCTCATTTGTGACTGTGAAATGGCTTTTATTGGGCATGTGGTGGACCAGTATTTGTCTAGCAGTGGTACTCAACCACTTTTTGTAAAGGTCTGTTTAAAAGCATCCAGTGAGAGGTAGAGGTCCGGGCAGAGGGCTGTCACGGGAGGTGGACAGTTAAAAAATCAGACCACATCTTAAGGTAAGGACCTCAACTGTAGTAGTCTCAGAAATACTACCAGTACCAAGTGCCACACCAGAGGCAGCGGGAGATTAGAGAGGTAAACGGGTGGCTCAAAAATTGGAGTAAAAAGGAGGGGTTTGGGTTCTTAGAGAACTGGGCCGACTTCACAGTGGGCTACAGGTTCTTTGGCAGGGATGGGTTGCACCTCAGACTGGAGACGCAGCGTTCTGGCAAGGAGAGTTCTGGAATAGCCCGGAGGCTCTGAGTGGCCCTGCGGGCCTTTTTATTCCACCACTTGCACATATTTACAGAGCTTTGTTTCTCATTGTGTTTTCTGTATTTTAGGTGAATCTTCAGGGAATTATAAAAAGGGTTTCTCCCAGTCCTGGGTACTTTCACTAGGTTTTACAAATTCCTCCCACTTGGACACTATAAGGGCATCCCGGGTTGCTTAATAGCCTAATTCCCTCGATCATAGCGACTTACTCAAGTTCACCTTATGGAGGCATCCCAGGATTCCGGGCTCCCCTCGGGACAATCTCGGAAGTGTTTGGGTTGTGGGGTATCCCTAACTGGGGATGATTTCTTTTTATGTATATCATGTGCACAACAGACTATTACGCGGCAGTCAGGACCCCAGGCTTCTGGGTCAGCACCGCCGGCTTCATCCCCTCCCCCTCCCATTTTGACCCGTGCCCAGTGTGATGTCATGGGGGGGCAGTCGCAATCTGATGTGTGTGACAGATTGGCCAGTATTGAAAAATGTATTTCCACTACGGTAGCCAAGAAGGCACCGGCCAAGAGAAAGCATTTGTCTACGGTTTCTCATTTTGAATATGATGATGCAGATGGTCTGGATTGGTCAGATTATTCCCCTCCAGAGGAAGGGGAGGTATTTGAGGATTCGGATAATTCCGAGGATCAGCAAATTGTTGGTGCTGATTCTGATCGGAGGTCGGAGTTCCTCGGACACTCCTAATGTTCTGACTCAGATGTTTGAGGTTCTGGCTATCTCGCCTCTGGCGGCGGTCCCTCAACAAGGGGAGTTTTATGAGGAATCCAGGCCGCGCTTAGAATTCCCTAATCAAAAGCATTTTGATATTTCCAAGAAATGGGAGAGGCCGGCTCGGCTCCCAGGCATTCCTCAGAGTTGGGATAGAAGGTATCCTTTCCCCGTGGACACGGTTAAGCACTGGGCTCCCCCCCCCCGAGGTGGACGCCCCAATTTTGGGGTTATCCAACTCAGCCGTTTTGAATAACCCTGATTGTTCCTCTCTTAAAGATGGTGAGGATAAACGCATTGACCAGATGGCTTGTCATGGTTTTGCCAGTATTGGGGCAGCCGTACGGCCTGTTTGTGCCTCGTCGCTGTTGGTGGTGGCTACTAGAAAGGTGGTCAGGGATTTGTTATCCTCTTCCGGTTTGGATCCGGACAGTGATGAATTTCTTGGACTGAAACGTTGTGAGGTTTCTGTCCTTCATTTTAGCCGCTTTGGATGATTCCTTGATGATGAGTAGCAGAGCCTCTGCTTTAATGGTGACTATTATGCGTTCAATTTGGTTGCGCCAGTGGGCGGCTGATTTTGGGTCTAAAAAGTCTGACGTCTCTTCCCTTCGTTGGGTTAAGGCTTTTTGAAGACAAATTGGACTCAGTAGCTAAAGGTGGAAAAATTCCTCAACGCAGGAAGCAACGACGCCCCTTTCGAGGGGGGCTTCCTTCACCCCTTCCTTTCGGGGATCCAGAGCGGGAAGAGGTTTTGCCTTCCCTTCTACAAGGGGAGACTCCTGGAATAGGGGCAGAGGTTGTGCCCGTTCAGGATACAGTTGGGGTTCTAAACCCAAGCCCGCTCAACAATGAGGGGGTGCCCTCACCCATGCGGGTGGGGGGACGGCTGCGACACTTCTCCCAAGTCTGGATTCGGGAGGTCTCGGACAAGTGGATCAGGGAAGTGGTGTCTTCCGGTTACAAGCTGGAGTTCGAGTCCCGCCCCCCCCCCACGTTTCCTCAGGTCTCGGGTGTCCCCGGACGCACTGGCTGCGCTGCAGCTCTGGGCGGCGGTATCGAGTCTTCTAGAAATGGCGGTCATTTGCCCAGTGCCCCCATTAGACCGGGGTCGGGGTTTTTACTCAAATCTGTTCACGGTCCCCAAGAAGGATGGCTCCGTTCGGCCCATCCTGGACCTAAAGATTCTCAACAAATTTGTCAGGCTGCGAAAATTTCGCATGGAAACGTTGCGTTCTGCTATCCATCTTCGTCAGGGGGACTTCATGACGTCCATAGACATCCAGGACGCTTACCTCCATGTTCCCATTTTTCCCGCGCACCAGAGGTTTCTAAGGTTCGCGGTGGAGGATCGGCACTTTCAATTTGTAGCTCTTCCCTTCGGTCTCATCACAGCTCCAAGGGTTTTCACCAAGGTGCTTGCTGGGGTGATGGCTCTTCTCAGAGCTCAGGGGATTCTCATAGTGCCATATCTGGACGATCTCCTCATCTTGGCATCGTCATTCAGCCAAGCGGAATTGGACACCAGGACGGTTCTATCCACTCTGGAGAGGTTCGGATGGGTGATCAACTACCCCAAGTCCTCCCTCTACCCGTCCAGGTTAATATCCTTTCTGGGGATGTCTCTGGATACAGATCAGGCCAGAGTGTTCCTTCCTCAGTCCAAGGTTCTTTTGATTCAGGAGTTGATTCGGTCACTCATGTCCATTCCTCGGCCGTCCATCCGGCTAGGGATGAGACTGGTGGGTTTGATGGTGGCCTCCTTCGAGGCAGTCCCCTTTGCTCAGTTTCACACAAGGACACTACAACTCCATCTGTTGTCGGTCTGGGACAGGTCTCCTCAGTCACTGGATCAATTCTTTCGGATGTCTCCCCGGGTTCGCCGCTCGCTTCGGTGGTGGCTGAACTCAGCCAACCTGCTGAGGGGCAGATCCTTTCGGACTCCTCAGTGGGAGATAGTCACCACGGATGCCAGCCTCTCAGGATGGGGGGGCTTCTGGAAAGATCTGCAATTTCAGGGTTTGTGGGGTCCCCTGGAAGCCCACGAGCCTATCAATGTTCTGGAATTGAGAGCCATCAGGATGGTGCTTTATCATTTGACTCATCAACTGCGAGACTTGCCGGTCCAGGTCAGGTCGGACAATCGGACGGCGGTTGCCTACATCAATCACCAGGGAGGGACTTGCAGCAGGAGTGCCCTCAAGGAAGTGTCTCTGATTCTGGGATGGGCGGAGAGCCACGTCCCGTGCATCTCAGCGGTCTACATCCCGGGTGTGGAGAACACGGAGGCGGACTCTCTGGGCAGGCTGTCAGCCCGCAAAGGGGAGTGGTCTCTCAATCCCAAGGTCTTCCTCACAATCTGTCGCAGGTGGGGGTCACCGGAGGTGGACCTCTTTGCCTCCCGTCACAATCACAAACTTCCGTCATTTGTGTCTCTGGCGAAGGACCCTCTGGCTCTTGCAACGGATGCCATGTCTCTGAACTGGAGGGATCTGGGTTTTCTCTACCTGTTTCTTCTGTTTCCCATGGTGGCCAGAGTAGTGCGCAAGCTGGCTCTGGAGGGAGCACCAGCAATCCTGGTGGCTCCAAGGTGGCCAAGACAGGTCTGGTTCGCAGAAGATCAGTTCGCTCTGCCCCTGCTGCCAGATCTACTCACACAGGGTCATCTTCGTTACCCCAATTTACCAACATTGGCTTTGACGGCGTGGCTGCTGAAACCTCCATCTTGAAGGAGGAAGGTCTTTCGGATGCTGTGATTCGGACTCTTATTAGTGCTAGGAAGAGGTCTTCATCATCTGTTTACTATAGGACTTGAAGGTCTTATATTGATTGGTGTGAGACTAGGGCCTTCCCTTGTAGGGAATTCTCTATTTCTAGAATCTTGGAGTTCCTGCAACATGGTTTGGACCTAGGGCTCCAACTCAGTACTCTGAAGGGACAGGTGTCTGCACTGGCGGTGTTTTTCCAAAAATCTTTTGCGCTTCATCCTTTGGTTAAGACTTTTTTCCAGGGGGTTACACATGTGCGGCCTCCTAGGAAGCCTCTGATTCCGGTTTGGGACTTGAATTTGGTTCTTTCTGCTCTCCAGGGTCCCCCCTTTGAGCCTTTACATGATATTCCTTTGTCTTCCCTTACGCAGAAGGTGGCCTTTTTGGTAGCTATCACTTCTGTTAGGCGTGTTTCCGAGTTGGCGGCTCTGTCTATTCAAGCTCCGTATTTTGAAAGACATCAGGACAAGGTGGTTTTCCGTTTTAAGACGGACTTCCTTCCTAAGGTGGTTTCTTCCTTTCATCTAAACCAGGATATTGTTCTGCCCTCTCTGTGTCCTAATCCCAGCAATGACAAGGAGAGGGCCCTGCATTCCTTGGATGTGGTTCGCGTTGTGAAGTATTATTTGGTGGTAATGTCTTCCTTTCGCAAGACTGATGCATTCTTCGTGGTGCCATTTGGGCCCAAGAAGGGTTTTGCACCCGCAAAGTCTTCCATCAGCAGGTGGATTCGTCAGGCCATTGTTGGGGCCTATTTTGCTAAGGGGAGGAATCCTCCTTTTCGGGTTACAGCTCATTCTACTCGTGCGGTTGGGGCCTCCTGGGCTTTTCAGCACCAGGCCTCTGTTGAGCAAGTTTGCAAGGCCGCTACCTGGTCTTCTGTTCACACTTTTTCCAAGTTTTACAAGGTTGATGATCGGGCCTCAGCGGATGCTGTTTTTGGCCGCAAAGTTCTGCAGGCTGCAGTGGTTTAAGTTGTGCTTTATGCCTTGTTTTGGATCCCCACCCCTTATGGACACTGCTATTGGATGTCCCACAGGTTATGAATATCTTGAAGCGGGGTGTGTGACATACTTAGAATACCATTTTGTGAATACTCACCTTGTAAAAAGGGTATTATAAGTATGTCACACACCCCGCTTCAACCCGCCCTTTTGTATTCTGGATCCTTCATTTTGTGAACTTTGCGTTATGACTTATATTTGGCTCTTCCTGGTCCCTTACCTTACTGCTTTCTTTATACTGGGTAATGAGTGGGAGGTCCCAGGTATTTATGGACCGGGAGGGGCTTTCTTTCCTCCAATCATCTCTGCAGATCGCCCTCTTCAGGTCAGTATACCCACACGTTATGAATATCTTGAAGCGGGGTGTGTGACATAATTATAATACCCATTTTACAAGGTGAGTATTCACAAAATGGTATTTTTCATTGTGACAGATATATACCTTACAGGAATAAAACTATTAGACACACATGTAAACCGATGTGGCTAAATAAAAAGGTTAAGGGGGCAATAAACAACAAAAAAAGCATTTAAACGTTTAAAGCAGGAAGGGACAGCGGAAGCGTTAAAACTATAAAGAAGAAAATAAACCATGTAAACAGATAAGGGCAGCTAAGCTGGAGACAGAAAGACTGGTCGCGAAAGAGTAAAACCCCAAATTATTCTTTAGCTACATAAACTGTAAAAGGTACAAACCTGAGGGTGTGGGCCCCCTGAAAAGCAAGGAGACCCCTATAGAGGGAAATGAGGAGAAAGCAAATTTGCTTAACTTATTTTCTATATTCACAAAAGAATTTGACATGCCGAGTGAAATACAGGAGAATAACCGAAACCCTCCATTAAATGTCACTGGTCTAACCAAGGAAGAAGTCCAGCACCGTCTCAAGCAGATAAAAATCGATAAATCACTGGGACCAGATGACATACATCCTCGTGTTTTAAGGGAGTTATGTACAGTAATAAACAAGCCGTTATTTCTAATTGTGGATTCCATAACTACAGGGTCTGTTCTGAGGGATTGGCGCTTGGCAAATGTGGTGCCAATATTCAAAAAGGGGTCTAGGGGGGAACTCCAGACCGGTAAGCTTAACATCTGTGGTGGGCAAGCTGTTTGAAGGTTTCTTAAGGGATACTATCCTGGAGCACCTTGGGGAAAATTACCTTATTACTCCATATCAGCATGGATTTATGAGGAATCGCTCCTGCCAGACAAACCTAATCAGCTTTTATGAGGAGGTAAGTTCAAGATTGGATCAGGGGGAGTCATTGGATATCATATATCTTGACTTTTCTAAAGCATTTGATACTGTGCCACATAAAAGGCTGGTACAAAAGATGAGAATGCTTGGACTGGGGGAAAACGTGTGCAGATCGGTGGGAAATTGGCTAAATGATCGGAAGCAGAGGGTGGTTATCAATGGTACACACTCGGATTGGGTCACTGTTACTAGTGGAGTACCACAAGGGTCAGTTCTGGGACCAATTCTCTTCAAAAAATTATATATATATATATATATATATATAAAAATGACATTGGGTATGGATTAAACAGTAAAGTCTCAATCTTAGCAGGTGATACTAAGCTGAGTAAAGTAATTAAAACAAGAGGACAGCAGGCAGCTACAAACAGATTTAGATAAATTGGAAGCATGGGCAGTTACATGGCAAATGAAGTTTAACACAGATAAATGTAAGGTTATGCACATGGGAAGGAGAAATCTGTGTCATGATTACACACTAAAAGAAACCCTTGGTAAAACAATGGAAAAGGACCTAGGGGTTTTAGTTGACAATAAGCTCAACTGTAGTAATCCATGCCAGGCAGCTGCTGCCAAAGCAAATAGGATCACGGGGTGCATCAGGAGGGCCATAGGGGCTCTTGACCAGAGCATTTTTCCCCTGTACAAGTCACTGGTCAGACCCAATATGGAATACTGTGTACAGTTCTGGGCACCTGTGCTTAAGAAGGACATATCAGAACTGGAGCGCGTTCAAAGAAGGGCAACAAAATTAATAAAAGGAGTGCGGGGGCTAGAGTACCCTGAAAGATTGTCCAAGTTAGGTTTATTTAGTCTAGAAAAAAGACGAGTGAGGGGTGATCTAATAGCTATGTATAAATATATTCGTGGTCAATACAAAGATCTGTCCCACGATCGATTTATACCCCGGAGTGTAACCATAACCTGAGGGCATCCACTAAGGTTAGAGGAAAGGTGCTTTCTCCACCGACATAGGAGGGGATTCTTCACTGTAAGAGCAGTGAGACTATGGAACTCGCTGCCAGAGGAGGTAGTAATGATGGATACAGTAAAAACGTTCAAAAGTGGCCTTGATGCCTTCCTGGCATGTAATAACATTTACAGCTATGGCTACTAGACCACTGGAAGGAGTTAAACAGACTGAACTGGATGGATTAAAGTCTTTATTCAGCCTTACATACTATGTTACTAACCCACAAATCCTATTGGCCACTGGGAAAAACAGGATTTTTTTTCTCAAAACATCCTTTGGGCAGCATACGCATGAGACCTCCGGGCTCCTCCCCTCAACTGGAACACATGACCACCGGCATAAAGTCTTGGCTCCTCCCTCCCTTCCCCAGTTGTTTCCGTGTTCCTCCAGAGGAAGGAACATGACCACTGCTCCTGGACCGATGGGTTCAAGTGAGTATTATCCGGTACTGTGGGCCTAAGCAGGAGGTCCATTTCCCAGTCCCGAAGACTTTAACTTATGTCTGGGGCCCGGGATACCCTAGGAGATTTTGTGGCCAAAGTCTCTTTCTTTGTATTTTTTTTTTACAAAGTGGGGTAAGTGAAAATTTCCCTCTTTCTGAGGATGATTATACAGGTTGAGACCAGGGTTACCGGACCCTTAAGTTATATTGGGCTTTTTTTGTGTGTTAAAAAAAAAAAAAAGTATTTTTTTCTGTATGTACGGTGCCTTTAAGGGGCGGGGAAGTGACGTCAGCATCTTCTGCTTTTCGCCTTACCTGCGGACGGTCGGCTTCAGTGGCGGCGGCAGAGGCGGTGGAGGCGGCTGCGGTGGAGGCGGCTCGGGCGACGGAGACAGCTGCGGCTTCAGCGGCGGTGGCGCCTTCGGTCCTCGCAGGTACAGGCGCGCACGTTATTTCAAATGTATTTTTAAAAAAATATAAGCCCGGATATTGGGATGGTCTCTTCCGCCCAAGGCACCGACGTCACATTCCGGCGCCTAGGGGAATTTCCTGCCTGTGGCCAGATACACGTGTTCTGTATATTAAAGGGACAGCACGCTGTTTTCTGGGAATTGTACTATTTGGCCTCCCTTTCATCATATACTATGAAGGGTTAATGGGAAGTATTGGCAATTGGTTCCTACCCTATTTTAGTATACTGTAGTATAGTGTTTTGCTCAGTGCCTCTATCCAGAACTATGGCAGAACAAGGGCTGGACGGTTTTTTGGATTCCATGGGAGATTTTGCCACTGATATTTCCTATGTGGAGCAAGAATCTTCCAGCATTCCGCCGACTGCCGATTCTGGGGGGAGGAGGCCCAGCTCTGCTCCGGTAAGCCTATTATTTCCTTTTTTATATGGTTTCACTATATCACATTTAGGGCATACTCAATCCCATTCTTTTTTGTTTTGTCTTATAGTCAAAGACCCCGGACAAAACTTCCAAGAATTTATCTAAATCCTCTTCTTCCGGATCTAAATCCAGTAAAATGAGTCGCAGATGCCCATTATGTGATGTGAAACTTCAGGATAACTATACTAAACCCCTTTGTCAAATCTGCACGAACAAGGTGGTGAATAAGGAGCATAATGACGACCTGATAAAAATGATGAAGGAGCTTAAGGACCAGATTTCTTCTTCTTCTATGGCTCAGAGGGCTCCAGAGTGTACCAATTATCAAAGTATTCCCAACCGTCTTTATCCTTTGATACCTCTTTTTACTCAGGTCAATTGCTGAATTCTCCCTTCTTCTGCCCTCAGGAGTCATTTACTCCTGATGAGGATGCAGAAGAGGGAGAGATTTCCTCTCAGGATGAGGAGGATCAGGCCTCTGGTTCCGTGGATATTAAAACAAAATTTCTGTTCCCTCCTGGAGAATTACCCTTCCTTTTACACATGATTTATTTGTCTATGGGTATAGAGGAAAAGGTTTCAGGGCCTAGATCTACACAAGATAAATTTTATCAGGATTTAGCTCCAGATACTTCCTATACATTTCCATTTCATGACTATCTTAAGGACATGGTTTTGGAACAATGGAGAGATCCATCTAAGAAGGCTTTTACCTCACGGGGTTTTAAACTCAGATATCCTTTTTCAGAAGAAGATTCTCATCTTTGAGAAAAATGTCCCCAAGCTGGATGCAGCTTTTGCCAAAAAAGGGAGCAGGTTTAGCGTTTGAAGATTTTGGGGTTCTTAATGATCCCTTAGATAAGAAAATGGAATCTCTCCTTAAGAAGGCTTGGCAGGTACAATCTAATGTTCTGAGAACCAATTTGGCTTCCAATTGTGTTATCAGAAATGTGGGGTTCTGGTTGCAGCAGCTTAATGACTCTCTCCAGGAAAGAACTAGTTTAGATAAAATACTAATGCTTTGCCCATTCTTTTTTCCGCTACAGCCTTTGTAACGGACGCCATGGCTGAGTCGATCAGATTTTCGGCACAGAGTTTAGCTGTGACCAATTCCATACGCAGGACTCTTTGGTTAAAGACCTGGTCTGGTGATATTGGTTCAAAAATGAGGCTTTGTGCGTTGCCCTTCAAAGGCGAATATCTGTTCGGGTCAGATCTTAGCAAGGTGTTAGATTTCACAGCAGACAGGAATAAATGTTTTCCTGTTTCTTCTAGGCCTTCATTTGATCGTATGTTTTTTCCTAGGACCTACTTTAGGCGTCCCTTCCCTAATAGGGGAGCACCCAAGAAATCCAGAGCGGCCTCTTCCTCTGTCAGTATTTCCAGAAGGGGAAAATTTAAAGGTTCCACCTTCTTTGGGACCTATCAGGCAAAACCCAAGAAGCAATGACGCCAATGTCATAATTGCCACCAGGCTCAAGAGGTATTGCACTGTCTGGCGGGACATGTTGGTGTGCCCATTCATTTTAAGGGGTATTACGGAAGGATTCCATATAGATTTTTCCCGGGATCCCCCTTCAAGATTTTTGATTTCCCCTCTTCCATGTGTAATTTATAAATGCACACCTAACACTATAAGTTTATGGTCAAAAAAGAGTTCATTTATTAAAGTACAAACTAAAGTTCATGTATCTACTAGACATGGGAGTTTTTACACAAGATATAGTGCACAGAATATAAGACACATTAGTTCACCAAACCTACAGACATAGACATTATATACAATATATACATTATATACAGGTTTTTATGCAGATAAGCCAAGATACTGTTTCTGTTCATGCTACATATAGCTATAATGCTCCCACAGTATTCAAATGGCTGCTGCAATGTTTGTATCAGAAGGAATTCAATAGGGTAGAAGTACCTGAAAGTGCAGGAGGCACTTATAGATTTTGAGCTTCAGTGCTGATGACTGATAAGCGTTGCTCAAAGTGTTGCTCAAAAGTTCATGCAGGAGTCAATAGACTGAGGCCGCTGCGAAGTGTCCAATGCAAAATGAGTCCAGTATGCCACTTCAGCTGACACGTGTTTCGGTATAACCTTCTTCCGAGCTGCTGTGCGGAATGTCAAAAATGCGGGATGCAGGAGGAGCGGAGCGTGATGATTTCACTGGCCTGGTGGTTGGAGGCAAATCGCTTCAGAGAGGGTCTACTTTGGCAGGACCCCAAGGAAATAGTGGTGACTACGGATGCCTCAGCTTGGGGCTGGGGAGCTCATTGCAACGCAAGTACAGTCCAAGGAAAATGGTCGAAGGGCGTGAGTCGGTCCTCTTCCAATCTCAGGGAATTGATAGCCATAAGGGAATCCTTACTGGCCCTGAACCCGCTGGTACGTCTAAAACATGTGCAGATCAGAACGGACAACACTACGGCGGTGGCTTACATAAATCATCAAGGAGGAACAAGATCCTCAAAATGAATGATAGTGGCAATGGAATTTCTGTCTTGGGCGGAAGGCAATTTAAAGTCTCTTTCAGCAATTCACTTAAAGGGGACTCTGAATCATCTAGCGGATTTCCTAAGCCAGTCACAGATAAGGGAATCAGAGTGGTCCCTAAATCCGGAAGTATTTCAGACAATTTGCAACATGAGGGGTGTTCCGGAAGTAGACCTATTTGCGTCTGCAGAGAATCACAAGGTGAGCAGCTTCTTTTCTCTGAACCCGAAGGATCGGTCATTGGGTGTGGACGCTCTGTCCCAGGCTTGGCATTTCAACCTGGCGTATGCCTTCCCTCCGGTGCGTCTGTTACCATTGGTGTTGAAAAAACTGGCCAAAGAACCAACTACCGTTCTGTTAATAGCTCCATGGTGGACAAAGAGATCTTGGTTTTCAACGCTAGTAGAGCTGTCAATTCAGGATCCCTGGGAAATTCCGGTGACTCCTTCTGTCACAAGGTCCGGTCATCTGCCCGAATCCGCAATGGTGGAGATTGACACTCTGGACCCTGAGGTCTCCTTGCTGCAAAGTAAGGGATTTTCAGGCCCGGTGATTAATACCCTGCTCGCGAGTAGGAAGCTGGTTACCAGAAAGATTTACCTTAAAGTTTGGAAAACCTTTAATTCTTGGAAGTTGGAGAATGGTAGGACATCATCCAAAATTCCAGTTATTCTGGACTTTCTCCAAAAAGGTGTTAACATGGGCCTTAGCATTAATACACTAAAAGTTCAAATAGCGGCTCTATCAGTCTTTTTGGATAAGAAGCTCTCTTCTATATCTTTTATTAAAAGATTTCTTCTAGCAGTTAAACGATCAAAACCGATCCCTTGCAAGATTATTCCACAATGGGATTTGGCAAAAGTGTTATCCATGCTGAGCTCATGTCCCTTTTATCCTAACAAGAACCTTGACATCAAGCTACTAACTTGGAAGGTGTTATTTTTAGTAGCCATTACCTCAGCTCGAAGGATCAGCGACATTCAATCGTTATCATGCAGACATCCATTTCTCCAAGTCTTTCCGGATCGTGTCGTTTTAAAAGTAGATCCTTGTTATTTTCCGAAGGTAGCTTCAGATTTTCATTGCACTCAAGAGATTATTATCCCTTCCGTCACAGAAGACGAGCCACAACTGATACCATTGGATGTTAGGTCTCTTCTGCTACGATATCTTCATGAAACTAAAGATTTCAGGAAGGATGACAGTTTATTTCCTTCTCGGGTTATAGAAAAGGCTTGAAGGTTTCCAAGGTCACGCTTTCAAGGTGGAGGAAGAATACTATTAAAATGGCTTATGGGGATGTTAACTTGCCATGCGGTGTTACAGCTCACTCAACAAGAAGTATTTCCACATCTTGGGCAGAGCAAGCTGGGGTTCCATAGATCAGATCTGCAAGGCGGCTACCTGGACATCAGCTAAGACCTTTGCAAGACATTATCGCTTGGATCTTCTTTCCCAGAAGGATCTTTCCTTTGGCAGAAGTGTTCTTCGCGCTGTACTTCCCACCCTATGAGGTAGTTCTCGCCTATCTCTCATGCGTATGCTGCCCGAAGGATGTTTTGAGAAAAACCAAGTTAATTACCTGGTAACTTTTTTTCTAAACATCCGTAAGGGCAGCATACGCAGATTCCCTCCCTGGTGTATGTATTTGAGGGGTATTGTTTTTTTGTGTTATGGTGTGGAGTCGTAGGTCTTGTCTCCTCTTTCTCTTTCAGCTCTCTACAATTGGGAAAGGGAGGGAGGAGCCAAGACTTTATGCCGGTGGTCATGTGTTCCAGTTGAGGGGAGGAGCCCGGAGGTCTCATGCGTATGCTGCCCTTACGGATGTTTAGAAAAAAAGTTACCGGGTAACTAACTTGTTTTTTTTGGCTCCACAGAACCTACAGCAGATTGGACTTCATACTGCAGTGCCAGGGAGCCATGACACTGGCAGGGAGACTAAGCGCTACATCACCGATCAAGGGGGCAACTCTGAGCACGGCTCAGGCAACTGAGTGCAGAGCTGTCAAGGCAGGGGTCCGGAAATCTGGGGCTGAGGTCCGCATTTGGATCCAGGTCTGCCAGAGTATCGCTGGTCTATAGCTTACGTATTCACCATTTCAAGCAAATAACTTATTCTAAGTATGTCACACACCCCGCTTCAAGACATTCATTACATGTGGGTATACTGACCTGCAGATGGCGATCTTGCAGAGATGTCAATAAAAAAAGTAAGACCCTCCCGGTCCATAAATACCTGGGACCTCCCACTCATTCCCCAGTCTTTCATCTCTGGAGACGGCGAGCAAGTCAGAACATGGATGTCTCCTCCTTTCAAGGTAGCCGGGATGACTCCCGGCACTCTATTTGAACTATTCCTGCCCGGATTCTTTATTGACTTTACTTGCCTCCCAGCCTAGGCTGCTGGTCCGGGCAAGGGTAGATGGCACCCTAGGTGCTCAGGAGCTAGGCTCCGCCGTGAGACTCCATAACAAGGGGTAGGCGGCTAACCGGGTTGGTGACCCCGGTTTGGGATGCCCTGTCCCTTGGCCTTCCACCCTAGCATGGATTCCCCCTCTCCCGGATACCCTTGGGGGGGGGGGCTTGGTCTCTTATAGATTCATCCTTTATTGTAATGTGTGTGTGTTTTGTTACATGTATTTTTGCGGTACTTAGACCGGCGCCGGCCTCTGTGGCTTGTCATGGCGGCTGTTCACGGTGCCCAGGGGGAGCTTCTTCCTCTCAGGGCGGGGCCTACGGCCCACCCCCGTGCTGCGGGCGCCGTGGTTCAGGTCCCGGCTTCTGGCCGGGAGCGACGCACCGGCCCACCCTCATTCTTCCTCTGCCTACGCGCCTTTTCCTTCCCTGCCAAGCGTGACGGTCGGTGAGTGGCCTGTGGCCCCATTAGTTTTGCTATGTATAGTTATTCATGCCCCTCCGTGGGGTTGTTTGGCAACGCTTCTGTTATTAACCCCTTTGGACATTGCTATGTGGTCTGATTGCTGTGTTTGTGGGGGGTTCTCCCGGTCCTAGGGTCCCTGGTTAAATTTAGGGGTCTGTAAATTCCTCCCACGCGGGACTTAAAGGGGCATCCCGGGATGCATTACTGCGTAATTCCCTAGGGGCATTGTGCCTAAATATAAAAAATCACCATATGGAGGCTTCCCCGGATACTGGGCTGGTGCACCCCCTCGGGGCAATCCAGGCTGTGTTTGGGGTATGGGGTATCCCTTTTGGGGGATGATGTCTCCTCTCCGTCTCCCCCTCGCTTGACACGTACCCCATGTGATGTGGTCATTGGTGGGGAGTCGCAATCTGAGGTGTGTGCCAGATTGGCCAATCTTGAAAAATTGTTTTCCAGTGCTGTTGCCTAAAAGGCCACGGCAAAGCAAAATCATTTGTATACAGCCACGCAGGCCTTTGATATGGAGGAGTTTGACTCCCTGGATTGGTCTGATTGTTCCCCGCTTGAGGAAGGGGAGCTGTTTGAGGAGTCTGAGGGCTCCGATGACCAGCAGTTTGTGGGTGCTGATACCGAGCAGGGCCAGGGGGATTCCTTGGATACCTCTAGGGTCCTGGCTCATATGTTTGAGGTCCTGGCTATTTCTCCCCCTGAGGCAGCTCCTCCGCTGAAGGGGGAGTTCTTTGAGGTGACCAAGCCGCGCTTGGAATTTCCTAATCAAAAGCATTTTGATGGTATCATTCTCAAGGAATGGGAGAGGCCGACTCGGCTCCCGGGTGTCTCTCCGGGTTGGGACAAAAAATATCCCTTTCCGGTGGACGCGGTGAAGCACTGGTAGTCCCCCCCCCCCCGAGGTGGATGCTCCTGTTTTGGGGTTGTCCAGCACCTCAATCCTGCATTCTCCGGAGTGCACTACTCTCAAGGATGGTGAGGATAAACGCATTGACCAGATGGCTTGTCATGGTTTTGCCAATGTTGGGTCAGCCTTGCGGCCGGTTTGTGCTTCAGCGCTTTTATTGGTAGCTGCCAGGTCGGTTGTTGGAGGACTGTTGACCTCTTCCAGGCTTGACCCGGCTAGTGAGGAGTTTACCGCCCTTAAGCGATGTGAGTTGTTTTTGTCCTTTGTGCTGACCGCCTTGGATGACACATTGGTGATGTGTAGCAGGGCTTCGGCCTTGCTTGTGGCTATCCGGCGGTCGGTTTGGTTACGCCAGTGGGCGGCTGATTTTGTGTCCAAAAAGTCGCTTACGGCCCTCCCCTTTGTGGGGTTGCGGCTCTTTGGAGAGAAATTGGATTCGGTTGCAAAGGGAGGTAAGTTACCTCAGCGTAAGAAGCAGCGTCGCCCCTTTCGGGGGGCGGCTTCCTTCACTCAGTCCTTTCGTGGGGCTAGAGTTGGCAGGGGTTCGGCTTTCCCCTCATCCAGAGGTGATTCCTGGTCCAGGGGCAGGGGTCGGGCCCGTCCAGGACACAGTTGGGGCTCTAAGCCTAAAGCCGCTGCCAAGCCGGCTCAGCAATGAGGGGGCGCCCTCACCCTTGCGGGTGGGGGGACGGCTGCAACTCTTCTCCCGGGTCTGGGTCCAAGAGGTCTCGAACAGGTGGATTCAGGAAGTGGTGTCTTCCGTTTACAAGCTGGAGTTCGAGTTCCGACCCTCTCCCAGATTCTTCAGGTCTCGGGTGACGTCAGATCCTCTGGCCGCTCAGGGGCTTCGGGCGGCAGTAGCAAGTCTCTTGAACATGGCTGTCATCTGTCCGGTGCCCCCCTCAGACCGGGGCCTGGGCTTCTATTCCAATTTGTTCACGGTGCCCAAGGACGGATCAGTTCGTCCCATTCTGGATCTGAAGTTGCTCAACAGGTTCGTCCATCCCCGGAAGTTCCGTATGGAAACTCTGCGCTCAGCCATCCACTCACTTCGTCAGGGGGACTTCATGACGTCCATAGACATCAAGAATGCTTACCTGCATATTCCAATATTTCCGGCACACCAGAGATTTCTCAGGTTTGTCGTGGAAAATCGACATTTTCAGTTTGTGGCCCTTCCGTTTGGCCTGACCTCGGCTCCAAGGGTTTTCACCAAGGTGTTGGCGGGAGTGATGGCCATCCTCAGAGCCCGGGGTATCCGCATCGTGCCATATCTGGACGACCTTCTCATCATGGCGTCTTCCCTCAGTCAGGCGCAGCTGGATACCAGGACCGTGGTGTCCACTCTGGAGAGTTTCGGTTGGGTGATCAACTATCCCAAGTCCTGCCTCTCTCCTTCCAGGGTGGTGGAGTTCCTGGGAATGTCTCTGGATACTTCTCAGGCCAGGGTGTTCCTACCCCGGGCCAAGGTTCTTCTGATTCAGGAATTGACTCAGCGTCTCCTATCTATCCCCCGCCCGTCCATCCGGCTGGGGATGCGACTGGTGGGATTGATGGTGGCATCGTTCGAGGCGGTTCCCTTTGCTCAGTTTCACACAAGGACGCTCCAGCTCCATCTCTTGGCGGCCTGGGACGGGTCCCCGCTGTCATTGGATCAGTCTTTTCTGATGTCCCCCCGGGTTCGGCGTTCCCTTCGGTGATGGCTGAAACCAAGCAATCTGACGAGGGGCAGGTCCTTTCTGACCCCTCGTTGGGAGACGGTCACCACGGATGCCAGCCTGTCAGGTTGGGGGGGATTTTGGAAGGATCTTCAGTTTCAGGGACTGGGGGCCTCTGGAGGCTCACAATCCCATCAATGTTCTGGAGTTGAGAGCCATCAGGTTGGTTCTGGCTCCCTTGACTCATCAGTTGCGGGGCCTACCGGTTCAAGTTCGGTCGGACAATCGGACGGTGGTCGCCTACATCAATCACCAGGGAGGGACTTGCAGCAGGCGTGCCCTCGGAAGTGTCCTTGATCCTTGCTTGGGCAGAGAGCAATGTCCCATGCATCTCGGAGGTGTACATTCCGGGAGTGGAGAACAGGGAGGCGGACTCCCTGAGCAGGGGGTCATCTTGCCGGGGGAATGGTCGCTCAGCCCCAAGGTGTTTCGGTCGCTTTGCCACCGGTGGGGGGACTCTGGAGGTGGACCTCTTTGCCTCTCGTCACAATCACAAGCTTCCGGCATTTGTGTCTCTCTCGCGGGATCCGCTGGCTCTGGCAGCGGATGCCATGTCTCTGAACTGGAGGGATCTGGGGTTTCTGTACCTGTTCCCTCCGTTTCCCATGGTGGGCAAAGTGGTGCGCAAGCTGGCCCTAGAGGGCGTGTCAGCAATCCTGGTGGCTCCAAGATGTCCAAGACAGGTTTGGTTCGCAGACGTGGTAAGGTTGGCAGAGGATCAGTTGGATCTGCCCCTTCTGCCGGATCTGCTCACTCAGGGTCCACTGCTCTACCCCAATTTACCAACGCTGGCTTTGACGGCGTGGCTGCTGAAACCTCCATCTTGAAGGAGGAAGTTCTGATGCCGTCATTCAGACTCTGGCTAGGGCTAGAAAGAAGTCTTCCTCTGCCATCTACTATAGGATTTGGAGGTCTTATATTGATTGGTGCGAGGTCCAGGCCTTGCCTTACAGGACGTTTTCTATCCCTAGGGTTTTGGAATTTCTGCAACATGGTCTGGACCTAGGTTTGCAGCTTAGTACGCTGAAAGGGCATGTTTCTGCCCTGGCGGTTTTCTTTCAAAAGTCTTTTGCTCTTCATCCTCTGGTTAAGACCTTTTTCCAGGGGGTTACGCATGTGCGGCCTCCTAGGAAGCCTTTTCTCCCAGTTTGGGATTTGAATTTGGTTCTTTCTGCCTTGCAGGGTCCTCCTTTTGAACCTTTGCAGGATATTGCACTTTCTACGCTTACTCAGAAGGTTGTTTTTCTGGTTGCCATCACTTCCCTTCGGCGTGTATCGGAGTTGGCAGCCTTGTCCATTAAGGCCCCTTACTTTGAGAGGCATCAGGACAAGGTTGTTTTCCGCTTCAAGCCAGATTTCCTTCCTAAGGTGGTCTCTGCTTTTCATCTTAATCAGGACATTGTTCTACCCTCCTTGTGTCCTAAGCCCAGCAATGACAAGGAGAGGGTTTTGCATTCTTTGGATGTGGTTCACTGTGTGAAGTACTATTTGGTAGCTACTTCCTCTTTTCGTAGGACTGACGCCCTTTTTGTGGTGCCCTCTGGGCCTAGGAAAGGTTTGGCTCCCGCCAAGTCTTCCATTAGTAAATGGATTCGCCAGGCCATTGTTGGGACCTATTCTGCTAAGGGGAAAATTCCCCCTTTTCGTGTTACTGCTCATTCTACTCGTGCTGTTGGGGTGTCCTGGGCTTTCCAGCATCAGGCCTCTGTTGAGCAAGTTTTTAAGGCTGCTACTTGGTCTTCAGTTCACACTTTTTCCAAGTTTCACAAGGTTGATGTGCGGGCCTCAGCGGAAGCTGCTGCTTTTGGCCGCAAAGTTCTGCAAGCTGCAGTGGTTTAAGTTGTTCATTGTTGCCTTGTTTTTGGATCCCCGCCCTTTATGGACACTGCTATTGGATGTCCCACATGTAATGAATGTCTTGAAGCGGGGTGTGTGACATACTTAGAATAATACCATTTTGTGAATAGTCACCTGTAAAATGGGTATTATAAGTATGTTACACACCCCGCTTCACCCTGCCCATTGGTATTCTGGATCCTTTGTATGGTGAACCTTTGTTAGCAGTAAGGTAAAGGGACCAGGAAAGCCAATTAAAACTAACAAAGGTTCACCATATAAAGGATCCAGAATACCAAAGGGCAGGGTGAAGCGGGGTTTGTGACATACTTATAATACCCATTTTACAGGTGAGTATTCACAAAATGGTATTATTCTAAGTATGTCACACCCCCCGCTTCAAGGCATTCATTACATGTGGGTATACTGACCTGTAGATGGCGATCTTGCAGAGATGTCAATAAAAAAAGTAAGACCCTCCCGGTCCATAAATACCTGGGACCTCACACTCATTCCCCAGTTCCCAAGGAACGGAACCTTCATTCTCTGGATGTGGTCAGGGCACTCAAGTATTATTTGGTCGCCACTTCGGAAGTCTGATTCTCTTTTTGTCCTTCCTTCCGGACCTAGGAAGGGCTTGCCTCCAGCCAAATCCACTATCAGTAAGTGGATTAGACAGGCGGTGGTGCAAGCATACTCTGCTAAGGGGAAGGAACCCCCTTTCCGTGTTACAGCTCACTCCACTAGGGCTATTGGTGCCTCTTGGGCCTTCCAGGACCAGGCTTCAGTTGAACAGGTTTGTAAGGCCGCTACTTGGTCTTCGGTTCATACTTTTTCCAAGTTTTACAAAGTTGATGTTAAGGCCTCAGCTGACGCTGTTTTTGGCCACAAAGTGCTTCAGGCGGTAGTGGCTTGAACTGCCTGCCATAGCTCTCTGGGGATCCCACCCTTCTTTATTTGGACACTGCTGTTGGATGTCCCACATGTAAAGAATTGAAATGAAGCAAGCCGTGCTGTACACCTCGAAAAATACAATTCTGTGATTACTCACCTGTAGAATTATTTTTACGGTGTGCAGCACGGCTTGCTTCATCCCACCCTTGTTATCTTAAAATAATGATAATGCACAGAGCAGTCCGTTTTGATCATAAACAAAGCTTCACCAATGGTGCAAGTAAGAGTGTCCTAAGGAGATCCCAGAAAGCATGCACACTTCAACACGTGCCCTCCACCTCTCTTATATACTCATACCAGCCAAAATAAGAACTCATGCCACGCACTCCTTTAAGCTCTCCACCACGGTTATTGTGTGAGTAGTTATCCAGATCTTCCACTTTAAATTCCAGGCAGTTGTCAGATAATCAAAAGACTATGCTCACTATTTTTAGCAATGACTGATGATCTCATTTAATGTTATCCCATGGAAAAGAGAAGAAAACGGATCTAGTGCAACTCGGTATAATCAAACAGGTTTTAATGCTAACTAAAATTACTCACAAACAAATTCTTGGTATCAAAGCATACAAGGCGTAAAAAAGTATGGAAGATGTCCCCAAGCTTCCCCGCCGCGGCCGCTGGTAGGGTAAGGCTGGAGTGTTAAAATTATGCGCACGAATATAAAATTCCCCGTATCCTGCCGCCTGACGCGTTTCGTTGTCTAGGCAACAACTTTTTCAAAGGCGCAGATGCGGGGAAAAGGAAATCAATATAAATGAAAAAAGGAGGGAGCTTACCCATCCACGTCCGGGTCGTAGCTGCAACACCCGGAACTGATGTCAAACCATCATCTCACCGGAAGAAGTCCGAACGGGCGGTGTGACCTCCTCTCCACTGACAGGCAGGGCATGGAAACCACGCCCGAGCTGTTAAACTGACGGCATGTCCGGAATTACCCGAGACCTGCCAAATGGGGCATGGATACCACGCCCCCCGTCATCTGAATAGAAATCACAAAAGAAGGGGGTGGCGATGGGGGCCAAATTCGCGCCCAGTATGGCCAACTTATATGTGGGCTGGTGGGAGTCTCAGTTCATTGGCCTGGGAACGTGGCCCAATCTGATTGTATGGAGGCGTTACATAGATGACGTCCTCTGTGTTTGGAATGGGCCACAGGCGGGCTTAGAATCATTCTTTAATGAAGTTAACAAGAACGATTTTAATTTAGAATTCACAATGGAAAGCAGTACAGAGTCCGTGAATTTTTTGGACCTAGTGGGTTCCCATCTAGTTTCCTGTACTTATTTCAAGCCAACGGACAGAAATGTCCCACGTACTAGTTGCCATCACCCCCGCTGGTTGGAGAATATCCCTAAGAGCCAATTTATTAGGCTGAGACGCAATTGTACCAACATAGACGATTTTGATGCACAATCATTGCTTTTGTCCCAACTTTTTTCTGAAAAAGGATATAATATTGTAGCGACTAATTCACAAAGGAATCGAGTAAGGGAGACAGATCGAGCTCTTCTGCTGCAAAAGCCCTCTTCAAGGAAGCAGTATTCCGTATCTGATCTAGCCTTTATTACCTCTTTTAGTGTTCAGCACAAAATGGTTAAGAAGCTGATTACTAGACATTGGCATATTTTAAAAAATGACCCCATTTTAGGATCGGAACTACCGGAGAACCCGAGGTTGATTTTTTAAAAAGCACCGAATCTGAAAGACCTTTTAACTAGAAGTTTTATTGATCCGCCACAGATACCAGTGGGAGTGCTGGGAGCCCTACAAGGTTTTTACCGGTGTGGGGCTTGTATGGGATGCAGGACGTGTACGGTGTTGCCCAAACCTATGAGGTCATTCACAGCTACGGAAGAGGGAAATGTGCATAAAATTAGACAATTCATTTCCTGCACTTCCACTAATGTGGTTTATCTTATTTGGTGTCCCTGTAAACTCTTTTATGTTGGCAGGACCATGAGAAAGCTAAAATTACGTATTAGGGAACATATTTATAATGTGAAGAGGGGTTTTGAACCACATAGTCTTTCGGCACATTTTAAGCTGAAACACAATAGTGATCCCAAGTTGATGACTTTTCTTGGGATAGATAAGCTTGAGAAACATTGGAGAGGTGGAAAGGGATCTTTCACAAAGAGAGACCCAACGGATGTTTAACTTTGACACTCTATGTCCCAACGGGCTCAATATTGACTTAGATCTTAATTGTTTTATTGATACATCATGATTTTTTTAGGATTGTCACTAACCTTGTTTACGGATTTTGTTTTTATTGTATGTTCAGTATTTTAATCTGTTATCATGAGAATTGTTAGTTTTTTTTTTTTATTCATGTTATTAAAGATTTTCACTGTATTGCATTGAATGGAGTTTTCAGACTGCCCCTGTTCCATGTCCATTGAGTTCTGTGTCTTTTAGGTGACTCTGATTTTCTCCCCCCCTGGCCGCGGTATTTGCCAGATATAGTCCTTGATTTTTGTTTTTTTCATGCATGGCCACATGTATTAGGGACAGTTAAGTTCTGAGGCGGAGTAGTTCTGCTTCTCCACCCCGTGGGCTGTCCTTTGTGTGGGGGAAGGCAGCTGAGCTTTATTTATTGTTTGGCTCAGCGGACACACTGGGCCCTTTACTTTGGGCTTCCCGTAGTCCCCCAGTGATTTCTATTCAGATGACGGGGGGCGTGGTATCCATGCCCCGTTCGGCAGGTCTCGGGTAATTCCGGACATGCCATCAGTTTAACAGCTCGGGGCGTGGTTTCCATGCCCTGCCTGTCAGTGGAGAGGAGGTCACACCGCCCGTTCGGACTTCTTCCGGTGAGATGATGGTTTGACATCAGTTCCGGGTGTTGCAGCTACGACCCGGACGTGGATGGGTAAGCTCCCTCCTCTTTTCATTTATATTGATTTCCTTTTCCCTGCATCTGCGCCTTTGAAAAAGTTGTTGCCTAGACAACGAAACGCGTCAGGTGGCAGGATACGGGGAATTTTATATTCATGCACATCATTTTAACACTTGGAGAATCCAGCCTTACCCTACCAGCAGCCGCGGCGGGGAAGCTTGGGGACATCTTCCATACTTTTTTACGCCTTGTATGCTTTGATACCAAGAATTTGTTTGTGAGTAATTTTAGTTAGCATTAAAACCTGTTTGATCTTCTCTTTTCCATGGGATAACATTAAATGAGACCATCAGTCATTGCTCCAAATAGTGAGCATAGTCTTTTGATTATCTGACAACTGCCTGGAATTTAAAGTGGAAGATCTGGATAACTACTCACACAATAACCGTGGTGGAGAGCTTAAAGGAGTGTGTGGCATGAGTTCTTATTTTGGCTGGTAAGAGTATATAAGAGAGGTGGAGGGCACGTGTTGAAGTGTGCATGCTTTCTGGGATCTCCTTAGGACACTCTTACTTGCACCATTGGTGAAGCTTTGTTTATGATCAAAACGGACTGTTCTGTGCATTATCATTATTTTAATCTAATTTTGGACTTCTCTTTGGAATAAGAAGTTGGGCACATTGTAGCAAATTTATTGTTGTCTGAGATTTTGTGGGCAGCGCGGTGTTCTATCATATTTAATTTTTCCACCCTTGTTATTGTTGTTCTCTTTTGCCTTGTTATGGTGATTTTTGTTGAGAGAGTTTCCTTTTAGTGGGCTGTGTTTTACTAACATGGTCCTTGCCTCCCGGCTTCTTGCATTACTGCTTTCAAACACTGGGGTCTTCTGGGTAATTCTGGCCCTTTTATGGGCCGGGAGGGGCCACAAGTCTTCCTGCAGTCGATTGCGCCACCTGCGGCGGATTACCCACATGTAAAGAATTGAAATGAAGCAAGCCGTGCTGTACACCGTAAAAACAATTCTACAGGCGATTAATCACAGAATTGTATTTTTGCAGCAGCTTTTAGGCTTTAACATGAAATGTCTTGTTTGTAATTTTTCTACTGTTTTTTAATATTTTTGCGTAAAAAAACTAAAAAATAAAATATTTTTTAGTCAATTGTCTCCTTTATTTTAAATAAAACATTTGTTTTATTAATAAAAACCATATTGCATGTGATAACCCTATTTCTCCCAATTACAACGGTACCACATATGTATCGGTAGCCCCCCCATTCTTGCCCAGGAGACTCCCCAAACTGAAAAGAGCACTTTATAACATTTACAAATAAAATACAACTACTATCCACACTATAAACATAAGGGGTTAATTTTTAAAAAAATTACATAGGGTCCCCCCTCCCCGGGGTCTCATGGACACCTTACCAGTTCACAAGGGGTTAAATGTAAAATAAACACACTGACACACATAAGAAAAAAAAATGACATTTTTTTTTCTACTCACCGATCATGTCCCACAATGTCTCAGCTGCTCCGATGACAGCTGCTGGAGATCGGTGGAGGAGAGCTGGTAACCAGCCCTTCTCCTCCGATCTCCAACAGCAATTGAGCATCGGGTCCCGACTGCCGGATGACAGGTGCCGAGTGACAGGGCGGGGCTAGCAGGTGAGTAAATGAAATTTTTCTTTTTTTTTTTTTTTTTTTTACAGTTTGTGGCAGCAGCCGAAGCGGGGGGGGGCCCTATTTCGAGCGCCCTCCTGAAGACAGAAGAGTGCCGGGGGGGGGGGGGGGGGGTATCAGATGCCCCCCGGGTGAACAGAAGACCCGGCCCAATCCAACGAGGGGTCAGGTGAGTTTTTTACTTTAATATTTTTTTTACTATGGGGTGTTAAAATCAGCTATGTGAGTCTCACGTAGCTGGCACTTAACGGTAGGAGAGGGTACGTAGCTGGCACTAGAAGGGTAATGGGTTTAGGGATATCCGAGACCAAAGAAATCTTGTGGGCGGCCCGACTGCCAGCTCTATTTTGTAACTGGAGGACACCACCTCCTGAATCCACCGATCCGAGGCGCGCCGTCTCCAGATATGAGCAAATAGCAGAAGCTGTCCCCCCACCCGGATGGGTGAGAGCGTCTCCTCATGCTTGAGGGGACTTGGCTCCCCAAGCGGGATTGGGTCGGCCGCGGGACCTACCTCTACCCCAGGTATCTCTGCGGCCACCTGAAAATGAAGAGCCTCTTCCTCCTCGAAAGGAGCGATAGGCAAATGAGCTCCGAAAGGACCGCACAGGCTTCCGTCTCTGAGGGGGTCTACCATCCTTGACCAGGAGGTCCAGACGCTCCCCGAACAACCTGTGCCCCACGAAGGGGATACTAGTAAGCGACTTTTTGGCAGCGGCATCAGCCGACCATTGTCGCAACCAGAGCGAGCGGCGAAGTGCAATAAGCAGGGCCAAAATCCTGGCACCAAGCCGGACACCATCGTCCATGGCAGAGACAACAAAGGCAATGAAGTCCATGCAAGCTTTGAGGTCTTTATACTCCTCCGCCCGCTTGCGAGCCTTAGCGCTATCCACAAGGCGTCTCACCTTCTTTCTGATGGCCAGGGAGACAATGGCCGCGGCACACACAGGACGAAACAAGGCACCAGCAAAGGTGAAGACATGACAGACCAGCTGATCCATGCGCTTGTCAGCTGGCTTACGTAAGGAAGCGGTATCAGGTGAAGGTATAACAGTAGTGTTGGACAACCCCGACACAGGGGCATCCACTTCGGGAGGACGAGACCATAGCCGGACCAGCTCCTCAGGGAAAGGATACCGCCTATCCAGGCCCTTTAGGCACCGACGGTAGTTTGTTGGGCCTTTCCCATTCCTTGAAAATCATATTAGAAAAATGGGCCTGCTCTGGAAAGACTCGCCTCTGTCTTTCAGGCCTAAACAAATCACCTTGCTTGCTCTTAGCTGCTCTAGGAGGAACAATGTGTAAAGTCTCAAACACTGAGTCAAGCAATTTTTCCGTATCATCAGGGAGCCACGCATCCTCATCCGAGGAGAAACCAGACAAACTGTCCTCGCCAGCAGAATAATCCGCAGTGGACCGTGAATCCTCTGGCAACTCACCTTCCTCAACAGAGCCCAAACCGTCAAAAAGATCATCGTTATTATCCGAGTAAACGGGCTCAATGTGCCGTCTCTTACTCGAGGCCTTCTTAGGCGCCGTTTTCGAGATCTGTCTTTAGAGACTGGCCACCCTAAATGCCAAATCAACATGGGACCCCCTGCTGGCTTCCCCCTCACTGGGGGCTGAGTGCAGCAGTGGGAGTTCTGGAGAGGCCGCAGGCAATGAAGGGCTAGGGGCAGGTACGCCCGCCCGGTTATGGTCCAAAAAGATGCTCTTGGCGCAAGTGGTACAAACAGTGCTGAATCCGCCCAGAGGACTTGCATTGCACAAGGGGCAGAGCTTCAGCCGCCAAGATGGGGCCCCTAGCTCACTATCCCCAGATGCCTCCATTATGGTGATTAGAAAAAATTTGCATGCAGGTTACAAGGCACTGACGGCCCAAACCTAAATGATCCCTCTTACATGATCCCTCTTAATAATAAGGGCGAGGTGGGGGCGGGGGACCGGGAGGAACCACAACCCTCAATCACTGGGCCCACCTAAACAGAGACATAAAAGAGGGCTATTAGTATCCCACAAGCACATGCATAAAATCATCATAAATCCTTAATAAGAGGGACTCACGACACCGACAGTAGCGGGGTGCAGCAGCGGAGGGGTCTCAGGCAAGGCAGGCAGCAGCAGCAGCATAAGATGGTGAAGAGGCCGTCCCCACCATGCAGCAGCTTTCGGCGCGATCCTCCAGGGGGGGTCCGCACGGCGATGACGCGAAAAGCGTCAGCGTGTGGCCACGATCCCCCCGGCGGCGCGAAAAAACACACTCGCCCACCAGGAGAGCAACATTGAAGAAACAACGGCCGCCATAGCCTCAGGGCGGCCCACGGCTTACTGTCCCCCCCCCTCACAGCATACGTGCCTGTCAAGATGGAGGGGAGAGGGAAGCTAGAGCTAGACTCGAGGGAGGTAAGTAAAAGTGCAAGCACACAGCAAAAAATACAATTTCGTGAGATACTCACCTGTAGAATTGGTATTATATGCATACAGCACGTCCTGCTCCATCTATAATACTTACACATGGGTTATCCTCCGCCAGAGGGCGCTGTGCACTGCAGACATGCAAAAACAGGCTCCTCCCGGCCCTTCATATACCCGGGGACCTCCCACAAATCCCCAGTATTGAAAAGCAGTGAGAAAGAAGCCGGGAGAAACCAACCACCAACTGGTAACAATAGTAATGATAACAATCACCATACAGGGGATCCAGAAAAAAGTAAACCAGGGTGGGGTGGAGCAGGACGTGCTGTATGCATATAATACCAATTCTACAGGTGAGTATCTCACAGAATTGTATTATTCTAAGCATACAGCACGTCCTGCTCCATCTATAATATTTACACATGGGACATCCAATAGCAGTGTCCATAAAGTAGGGTGGGATCCCCAAAAACAAGGCACAGTGGACAGTAAAGGCGCTGTCACCTGTAAAACTTTGCAACAGGCATGACATGAGCAGAGGCTCTAACGTCAATCTCATAACAAGACCTTTGAAAGGCATGAACAGAGACAAGCAACAGTCTAGTAACTTATTCAACAGAAAAAAACCTGGTGCTGAAGGGCCAAAGGTACCCAAACACCAATACAACGGAATAAAATGAAAAAGGGGAGATTCTTCCCCCTCAAAGGAATAGGCCAGTGTAACGACCCAACCAGCCCACAGGCAACAGAAGCCTCGTGGAAAACTTGTAACTTCCCCTAAGGGGAATGAGAACTGGTCACCCGACCGAAGGCGGGAATACTGACCCCTTCACTAGCACGAAGCCAAGGGCTTTACTCAGGACCAGAAGGCATCCAAGAAGGATTAATCCAAAGGACGCAGTGGCGCTGGAAACAGGCGATATCAGGCGCATACATAAGGAGGCGCCCGCAGACTCCAAGGGCATCAGTCCCCTTAAGGGACAAGAAACCCTCAGGGGAAAAATTGCAACACCTGTTGAGGGAATGTAGACCCTCATATTAGCATTATTAAGAATAAGGTCCGTAGTTAGACTAAACAGACTAACACCATGAACATAGAACACTACTTGGACCTGAGGTCCGGCGTAAGAAGGAATACCCCCACGGCATGGGGTGCATATAGATATATATATCTATATATATACATCGAGCCAAGGCTAAGTAATCAGATCCACCTTCTCAGGCACACGTCTAACTGAGGCAGGAGCCCCCAGAGAAGCGACTTGGACTACAAGGCAGCTCAGACATCATCCAGCAGAAAGTCCCCAGGGAAAAATCTGCAGGGCAAACAAAATGAAAATTGATCCCAACAGGGACCATGGAACTACTTGGGAGATGCACCTAAGCAATCCCCAAGAGAACTCCTCACAAGGAAGACAGAACCAGACTCCTACAGGAAGACAGCCAGGACAGAACCTTCAGAGTCCCTAGATGGGGAGCCAACCCCAACCTATGCTGTAATGACTCTAGAACCCTGGGAACCGAGAACGTCCAACAGGGAAGAGACCAAGCCTCATGCCAATCAATATGGGTATACCATAAACCCCAATAGACAGAGGAAGAGGAAGCGAAGGAAGCTTGCTCCTAGCCCCCCATATACCGAGTCACCCAGAAGATAAGGCCCGTCTCCAAGGGGTGAATGAATCAGCTGTCAAGCCCCAGACTAAAGTCTGTATATTGGGACGACAAAAGAAGGGGCCTGACAAGGGCAGAACCGCACTCCTGAGAGAGCAAACAGGTCAGCAGACTACAGCAGAAGCATCTGCGAACCACAGTCCACAAGGCCACCCAGGCCATTAATCTCACGGGTCCCTTTATCAGCACAACGTGTGCAGGACCCCACAAGTAGGGTGAACGTAGAGAAGGCATATAAAATAGAAAGTCTATGCATAATTTTACTAAGCCCCCATGACCAGAGTCAGAATATTCTGGGACAGTAAAAACAAGGGCGGAGCCCCTGTGGTATAAGCGAGACCCAACAGAGTCACCCTAGTTGGCTCTCAGAGCGACACCAGGATAGCATAACCTGCCGCTGAAAGGCATCCATTGGAGCGAATACCGCTGAGAAGCAGGGGACGTAGACCCACGCCCAAAGCAGGATCAGGGACCCTCCAGAGGGAGCATCCTGCTTCAAGCTCCAGACCAATAATAAAACAGGCCATTGTCTACCAACAGGCCAAGAGTCCCCAAATAGACAGGTCCTAAAAGAGGAGAAGTCCAGCCGTATAGAGTCAACGGAAGGCACACCGTTTCAACAAAACCAGTAGGTAAGATGGACCCTCTAGGGGACCCTACCTAGGAACCACGGGGGGTTGTGGAAGAAATTCCCCCCCCCCGCCAACCTGCGAGACTTGGTACCCAAGGTGACCATTCACAGGAAGATGCAAGTAAGGAAGGGGGTGCCCCCTGACAGGGCCCTTGAATATGATCAGCTCAAGAGGAACCACCTTACCAACGGGGAATGAGCACAGACCAAGCCCCAGGGGTGCTGGAACCCCATGTAGGCTCAATAACCTACTGTGCCGAAGAGCCCAAGGGCTCTGTATATAAGGGACATCATCTGATATGCCACCAACGGGCCCATCAGCTGCCATCCCGCCTGGTGAAAGTAAGATGTCAGTAGGAGAGAGCCCCCGTAACCAGGAGTCCATTTGTTGCCAGAGAAGAAGGCTCAAGCCTGAACCGAATCCCAGGAATGGGGATAGCGGACACTCGGCCAGACGTAGAGACTGGGGAGTAAGGAAAGACGACCCGGTAGGTCCTAATGCAGACGCCCCCCCAGGCATGTCCGAGACATCACCCCCATTCGTGCCATGGCGAGTAGCCCCAAATAATGCCTCAATCCGCAGGGTTGGTCCTGCAACGCCGTCTAGTAATGGTCTTGGTGTCCAGCAGACACAAGGGGAACTAAGAAGATCTAGTACTCCACAGGAGGCCGGAAGGTGTCATATAGGGACTACCTGTGAGAGTAGAATTGCCAGGCCTACCATAGGCCAGCGTGGCCCAGACTGTCTCCTACTGTTGAGGGAAGGAGGAAGGTTAAAATAAGAGGACAAAGCCCCATACCGTTAAGGGCAACCTGTAAGTAACCCCAAACTCTGTAGGCCCAGTACGGCCTACCCCAATACCTGAGTGAAAAACCAGGGGTGAGAGGGACCACCCAGCAAGGCTATCCTGTGTCCAGGGGAACAACCTCCTGGAACCACCAGAAGGAGAAGGTACATTCCTGGATGGTGGACAGCTGCTGCAGCAGTACCCTCGCTCAGAAGGGCGAGGGCGTCCCTTCATGCTTGGTAGGTCTTGGCAGATTTGGTCCTTCCAGAGGGCCCAGGGCGTTGCCTGCCCACCCCATGGTGGAAATCCACACCGAACAGTTGGAAGCACACCTCAGGTTCGCATTTGACACTAACGTAGGGAGGTGGAGGGGTGACCCTGCCCCGGGGAGGCCGGAGCGGCCTTCTGCGCAAGGATGCTTTACTCTTTTTACCAAAAAGGTCCAAACGGGCCCCAAATAATCGCCGTCCTCTGAAGGGAAGGCAAGTGAGAGCCTTTTTCGTAGCATCGTCAGCACCCCACTGTCGGCGGCGAATAGCTACCACAAGGGCAGAGGTTCTAGCACACATCTTAATGGTGTCGTCCAGTGCTGATAGAATAAACTTCACAAAGCATCACAGTCTGATAGCGCATTAAACACCCCCCAAGGGAGGTCCTCAGGATGGTGATCTAGTACTTTCCTGACAAGAGTCCTGGCGGCCACCGCAGTGATGGCCGCGGCACAGACCGGGCGCAGAGCCGTCCCAGCACACGAGAAGGCGTGGGAAGCCAGTCTGTCAATGCGCCGGTCCTCAGCATCCCGAAGGGTACGGTAAAAAGGAGCCGTCATGAAAGGGGGGTTAGTAACCCCAGTGCATCCATCACAAGAGGTGCTGACCAAAAATTAACCACATCAGGAGGGAAAGGGTACTTCCAATCCCAGACCCCTGGGACTCCTTTAAGTTTACAAGGCGATTCCCATTCTTGGGAAATAAGATTCTGGAAATGATCCTGTTCTAGGAACTCCAAGCGCGGCGGCGCTGTATGGAAACTCTCCTTCTTAGGCTTGGGGGTCTCCCCAGGGGGGGAGATTGACAAAACCTCAAAGATCTTAAATAAGAATTTCATCTGTGTCACACAGGCCCCAAGAACCGGGCCCAGAATCATCACAGCACCCGGGCATCTCGTTCGAGGAGCCCGAATCTGAGAATAGCTCACCTTCCTCAGAAGAATCAAGGTCCTGCATATCAGCAGAGTCATCGGTATCGTTAGGGACAGGAGAGCCAGGAGGCGTCAGGGACCGCTTCTTACCAGGGCCCATACGCTCCGCCAATCCAGAAAGCACCTGCTCCGCCGTAGGCAGCACGCGCGGCACGGATTGCAGGTCATCCCCGCTCGAGTGGGACTCATCAGGAGTGATATTTAGGTCCGGGGAGATGGGTTTATTGAAGGGAGGTGCAGCCATTGGCAGACCTGCCTGTTCAGCACACGGTCCGCAGACCCGTGCTCTGTCAGCCTCAGCCTGGGGCTGACCACACACTGCACACAGCCGGTCATGTCCCAGAGGGACCCCGGTTACATAATTCTGAGATGCCTCCATATGGTGATTATCTGAGCAGTATGCCCGCAGGGATTTACGCAATAGGCAACCCTGGATGCCCCAAGACCCGCTAGGAAGTGGGAGAATTTGTTATGTGGACCCGCTGTAATATATGTTAGGCTGGGAGAAGCCACCGAAGTCCTGGCGTCTGAAAGACATAATGGGACAAGAGGGGTGGTGTCAGTGCCATGCGCAGCCGAATACACATAGAAACAAGCGCCCCAGAGGGCACTTACATGACCAAGGGAGGAGGCGGACCGCACCACGCGCGCGAAGATTGTCAAAATGGCACCAAGCGAACCTCGAGGGGCGGGCCAGACAAGGCTGTGACGCAGAGCGCGTCATGCCGAGTCTCCGCCTCCCCCAAAGAGCGCGAAGCTATAACCAACAGAAATAAGTAGAACAGTTGGATAGAAGGCGCATGCATAAAGATGCTGATACACAGAAAATGATGCTGCCGTCTAGGCAGTTGTTAATGAAAGACAAACGGCTCGCAACTGTATAGCAGGAGCGCGACACTGACACCCAATAAACATAAAAACCAAAGGCCTTAACGTGTTACTTAACACTAGGACTGCCACACATACCCCCCCCCTTTCTTTTCCCTCGAGGGGCACGGGCAAGAATGCGGGAGGGGCATCCACTAGAGGCTCACCATCGGCCTAACTGCCTACCCTATGGAGGGGGATTGCGGTGGAGCGTGGCTCCGTTCAGCACACAAGGTGCTGCCTACCCTCACCCGACCCGCGCAGCCCAGGCTGGGAGGCATATTCTTCCAAAGAGGAAGGGTGGAAATAGTCCCGCAGGGCCTCGGGCTGTAAAGCCCCGCTCGCCTGCGAGAGCGTGATACTTCATGTCTTCGCAGTTCAGCACTGCAGAGAAATCTGGGGATTTGTGGGAGGTCCCTGGGTATATGAAGGGCCGGGAGGAGCCTGTTTTTGCATGTCTGCAGTGCACAGCGCCCTCTGGCAGAGGATAACCCATATGTAAGTATTATAGATGGAGCAGGACGTGCTGTATGCTTAGAATAAAAGTAAAGTCGCACAAAACACACCGCAAATAAAGCTTGTGGGATAGGGAGGGATATGACCTCTAGTCCGAAATGTGGTTCCCCCCTAGTAGGCTCACCATCAGCCTATGACCGGCTACCCATTAATCAGGGTCTGCGGCCCAAAGCCTAGCTCTGCCAAAACGCCTGACCCCGGCGTTCTCCCTACCGTCACCATCCCGAGTCAGCCGTGGCTGGGAGGCAGAAGTGGGTCTCACGGGATCATGGTAATAGGGCTAGGAGGCCCCGCTCAGCTGCCAAATTCCAGGAGAGAGTATCCAACGATCTTCAGTAGCAGACTGCAAGATGAACACTGGAAAATGATAAGACACCTGACTTTATAGGGGGCCGGGGGGAGCGACAGCGTTCGACCTTGCAGTCGAGCGCCCCCTGGGGGCGGAATATCACGTCATCACTTTGGGACGACCTGGACTGGATATAGGGAAAAATACAATTCTGTTATTACTCACCTGTAGAATTGATATTATGAGTATACAATACGTCCTGCTCCAGATTAGATTACTTACACTTGGGAATACTCCGCCAGATGGCACTGGACTGCAGAGATAGCGAAGTTGGCTCCTCCCGGCCCTTCAAATACCCAGGACCTCCCACAAATCCCAGCATTGAAAAGCAGTTAACGAGAAGCCAGGAGAAAGATAACAGAACCAACTGGTAACTATACCAATGATAACAATCACCATACAGGGGATCCAGGATAATGCAAAACCAAGGGTGGGGTGGAGCAGGACGTACTGTATACTCATAATATCAATTCTACAGGTGAATAATCACAGAATTGTATTATTCTTAGTATACAGTACGTCCTGCTCCAGATAAGAATCATTACACTTGGGACATCCAATAGCAGTGTCCATAAAGTAGGGTGGAATCCCCAAAGGTAACAAACAGGTCAGACCACTGCCGCCTGCAGAACCTTGCGGCCAAAAGCAGCATCAGCTGAGGCCCTAACATCAACCTTGTAAAACTTTGAAAAGGTATGAACAGAAGACCAAGTGGCGGCCTTGCAAACTTGTTCAACAGAAGCCTGGTGCTGAAAAGCCCAAGAGGCACCAATAGCACGAGTGGAATGAGCAGTAAGGCGGAAGGGAGGATACTTCCCCTTAGCGGAATAGGCCTGAATCACAGCCTGACGGATTCATTTGCTGATAGTAGATTTGTCAGGTGCCAAACCCTTCCTAGGACCAGAAGGGACCACAAAAAGAGCATCAGTCTTCCTGAAAGGTGCAGTAGCCACCAGATAGTACTTCAGACACCTAACCACATTCAAAGAATGCAAGACCCTTTCCTTAGCATTACTAGGATTAGGGCACAAGGAAGGAAGAACAATGTCCTGATTCAAATGAAAGGCAGACACAACCTTAGGCAGAAAATCTGGCTTGAAGCGAAACACCTCCTTGTCCTGGTGACTCTCAAAGTAGGGGGGCTGGATGGAAAGCACCACCAACTCAGGCACACGCCTAACAGAAGTGATAGCCACCAAAAAGACAACCTTAAGAGTAAGAATGGCCAAAGCAGCCTCCTGCACAGGTTCCAGGTTCTTGCACCCTGCAAAGCAGACAAGACCAAGTTCAAATCCCAAACAGGCAACATGGGCTTACGTGGAGGACGCACAAGAGTAACCCCTTGGAAAAGAGTCCTGATCAGAGAATGCTGGGCAAAGGACCTCTGAAAGAAAACAGCCAGGGCAGAGACATGACCCTTCAGAGTACCGAGTTGGAGCCCCAGCTCCAACCCATGCTGCAGGAACTCCAGGATCCTGGGAATAGAGAACACACGACAGGGAAGAGACTTAGACTCACACCAGTCAATGTAGGCACACCAAACCCTATAGTAAATGGAAGAAGACTTCTTCCTAGCCTTTATCATGGTATCAACAACAGAGGCAGACAGCCCCTTCTCCATCAAGATGGAGGTTTCAGCAGCCAGGCCGTCAAAGCCAGAGTTTGTAAATTGGGATGGCGTAAGTGACCCTGAGTGAGCATGTCTGGCACCCTGGGCAGAGCGTGCTGATCTACTGCCAGCTGCACCACGGCTGCAAACCACACTCTTCTTGGCCACCTGGGGGCCACCAGTATTGCTGGCACCCCCTCCTGAGCTATCCTGAGCCCTGCCCAACAGGGGGGATGGAGGAAAGACATACAGGAGCTGAAAATCCTGCCATGACATTGCTAGAGCATCCGTGGCCAAGGCCAGAGGATCCTGGGACAGGGAGACAAAGGCCGGGAGCTTGTGATTGTGACGGGACGCAAACAGATCCACATCTGGTTGCCCCAACGGTGACACAGAGATTGGAACACCCTGTTGCAGAGGGACCATTCTCCCAGGCGAGAGGTCCCCCTGCTCAGAACCAACCTGATCGCCCGCAGTTCCAGAATGTTGGTAGGTGTGTGGGCCTCCTGAGGGCCCCACCGCCCTTGGAACTGCAGGGACTTCCAGAAACCCCCCCCAACCTGTCAACCGTGGTGACTGTCTCCCAGGAGGGGGCCAGAAAGGATCTGCCCACCAACAGGTGCCTGGAGTCTAGCCACCACGAGAGGGACCGCCTGACTAGGGGGGAAAGCACAAGGACCTGGTCCAGGGATGCAGGATCCTTGTCCCATACTGACAACAGGTGGAGTTGCAGAGGCCTCATGTGGAATGGAGCATAAGGGACCGCCTCGAAGCACGACACCATCAGGCCCACCAGCTGCATTCCCTGCCTGATGGAGGGATGAGGACAAGATAGCAGGAACTGAACTTGCGCAATCAGACTGTCCACCTTTTGCTGAGGAAGAAAAATCCTTGCCTGAACTGTATCCAGATTTATTCCCAGGAAGGGAGTCACCAAGGAGGGAGACCGGGAAGACTTGGAATGGTTGATCACCCAGCCAAATTACTCCAGAGTAGACACTACCAGCTGAGTATCCAACTCTGCCTGTTGTAGGGACTGGGAAGTGATGAGAATGTCGTCCAGGTAGGACAGCACGCGGATGCCCTGAGACCTGAGCAGAGACATCACCTTGGTGAACACTCTTGGAGCTGAAGTGAGACAGAAGGGTAATGCAACAAATTGGTAGTGCTGATCCTCCAGAGTGAACCTGAGGAACCTTTGATGACCTGGAAACACAGGAATATGAAGATAAGCATCTTTGATGTCCACAGACGTCATGAAGTCCCCTGGACGCAGGGAACTGATGGCAGAGCGCAGAGTTTCCATGTGAAAGCGCCTGCACCTGACAAATTTGTTGAGGATCTTCAAGTCAAGGATGGGCCTGACTGACCCATCTCTTTTGGGCACGGTGAAAAGGTTGGAATAGAAGCCTTTGCCCCTTTCTCGTAAGGGGACCTGACAGATGACCCCCAGCTCCAGAAGGCTTTGCACCGCCAGAACTAGAGCCTGAGCTGACCCAGGGTCCTGAGAAATCCGGGATCTGATGAATCTGGGGGGAGGCCAGGTAGCAAACTATCTTGTAACCGGAGGACACTACCCCCTGAATACACCGGTCTGAGACATGAAGCCTCCAGACGTGAGCAAAGTGCTGAAGCCGTCCCCCCTTTGAAGGGTGCCCCTTCATGCCTGAGGGAGCTTGGGAGAAGACTTAAGCTTGGAGCCCCAGGAGGAGCCAGGGCGACCACGTCCTCTGCCCCTACCCCAGAAATCTCCTCGGGCCCCGGTAAGGGAGACCCCCTCCCTTGTCTGGTACCACGGTAGGGGGAAGAAAAGGAGCCCTGACCCCGAAAGGGCCGAGACTGCCGCCTGCGCTGGGGTAACCTGCCTCCCTTAGCAAACAGGTCCAGGCGGTCCCCAAACAGGCGTAGTCCTTTGAAGTGAAAACCAGTGAGAGCTTTCTTGGCAGCGTTGTCAGCAACCCAATTGCGCAGCCAAACCGAGCGGCGTATAGCCACCAGAAGGGCAGAGGTTCTGCCACACATTCTAATGGTATCATCCAAGGCAGAGAGGACATAAGTCACAAAAACCTCACAACGAGAGAGTGCATTAAACTCCTCACTAGACACATAATCAGGGGCACCATCAAGGATACTTCTAAGCAGGGTCCTAATAACCACAGCCGTAATGGCAGAGGCACAGACCGGGCGCAGCGCCGCCCCCACACATGCAAAGGCATAGGACGCCAGCTGATCAATGCGCCGTTCCTCAGCATCCCGCAGCGTAGTAGAGTCAGGGGAGTGCATGACAGAGGTGTTAGATAACCCTAGGACTGGGGCATCCACTTCAGGAGGGGATGACCAACGCTTCACCACATCAGCAGGAAAGGGATACCTTTTATCCCAACTCTTAGGTACACCAGGAAGCCTGCTGGGACGCTCCCATTCCCTGAACACAAGATTATTAAAATGGGCTTGCTCAGGAAATTCTAAACGTGGCTTAGCAGTATGAAACAATTCCCCCTGTTGCCTGGGGGCCATAACCGGGGGAGAGATAGACAGTACCTCAAAAATCTGAGCCAACAGCCTATCAGTATCATCTGGGGCCCAGGGTTTAGAGCCAGAATCATCATGAACCCTGGGCCTCTCATCAGATGACTCCAAGTCAGAAAATAACTCCCCTACTTCCAAAGGGGTATAGCAAGACAGTTCCAAAAACTCAGCTTCCATAGGGAAAAGAGTGACATCAGGCGTTAAGTGCCACTTTTTAGCAGAGGCCTTACGCGCCAAGGTATTAGCAAGCAACTTCTCAACACTAGCCAGTCTAGAAGACACATCAGGCTGAGAATCCTCACTTGTATGCAACTCAATGGGAGTCAAATTTAAGCTTGGGGGAGTAGGTGAAGCCATATGAGGCGCTGGGCACAAGGTGCACAGACCCACACATTGTCAGCACTAGTAGGGGACACCCCACAAGCTACACACAGCCGGGCTTGTCCCGAAGGAACCCCCGAGCACATTATCCTGAGACGCCTTCATATAGTGATTATAGCGGCACAATAGGCCGATAGGGATTCACGCTATAAAAGAAACCCGGGATGCCCCAATAGCCCGCTAGGGAAGTGGGAGTAATTTACACACTAGGCCTCACAAGTTTAATAACTAAATAGAGGGAGTAGGGCCGGGAGAAACCAATAGAGGTCGGCCCGTCTGAAAGACATAAGAGAAGAGAGCCCCGTAAGTGACATGTAAAATGACATAGGGTAAATAAAGCCGCCCGCGAGGGCACTCACGGACCGCATTAGGTAGATGCCAGTCATGCAGCAGCCAGATCCAGAGAAAAAGGCGCGGGGTATACCTCGAGGGGCGGGCCGCGGAGACAGTGACGCGGAATGCGCCAACCGCAGGCCCCGCCCCCCCTGAAGAGCGCAAAGCCGCACACGTGACAAGCAGCCAATAACCGCGCACCAGCGCCTGAGGTAACACCACCGCCAAGCACGGAGCACAGTGGAAGCGCGTGCGGCGGCAATTTGAAAAAGCAACCAGTGCAACCAAGTCAATGCGGCGACTGCCACCAACCAGACAAAAAACAAATACAGTGAAGCACCAAGGCAAATTCACATACACCCTCCCCCCCCCCCCCCCCCCCGAGAGCTACAAGGGAGAGCGAGGGAGGACAGCGGCCACTTAACAAAGGGCCCACCGATAGACAGGGGCAATGGGGGGGAGGGGCATCCCATAGAGGTTCACCATATGCCTATATCGCCTACCCTTTGGTGGGGGACTGCGGTGGAGCAGCGCTCCTAAGCACCTGACAGCGGTGCTGCCTACCATCACCCAACCAGCGCAGCCAAGGCTGGGAGGCACATTAAAAATGGAACGGGTGGGAATAGTCCTACAGGGCCGCAGGCTAATAGCCCCGCTCACCTGCAAAAAGAGAGAGCCATCTTCTTGTCCTTCGCAGTCCAGACTGCAGAGAAAATCTGGGGATTTGTGGGAGGTCCTGGGTTTTTGAGGGTCCGGGAGGAGCCAATTTCGCTGTCTCTGCAGTCCAGCGCCATCTGGCGGAGTATTCCCAAGTGTAAGTAATCTAATCTGGAGCAGGACGTACTGTATACTAAGAATAGAATAGAAATACTTTTGTTGAAAGCAATGCAAATGTTGGGTGAGACAATAGCAGTTTTCAGCTTTGTGTTATCCCTGCAGCCTCAGGTATGTAATTCTCAGTCTAGAGGTAGCATTATAATGATGCATAGTATAACTGTGTTGCAGTACTTATGTGGACAATATGGGGTATTTAGGCACATATCCCTTACTAGAAGGCATGAGAATAAATGGAAACAATCTCTTACCACACCAATGAATTGCATTATAGAGAGTAGTCCTCAGAGGTGAGGACCCGAAAAGAATGAGGGAGGATGGTGATCCTGAAAAATTATAGACAGAAGGTCCTATCAGGGAAACAATGGAGTGGCAGGCAGCTTCTTCCTCATCAGATGAAGACCCCTGGTCACTTTGCTTTTGTTACTCAAATGAAACCACTTCACCTTATTATGATAGAAACCATTGAAAGAATGAAGGAAGGATCCACCTTAGATCCATAGCAGGCTCTGTATGTCCTGTCTGCTCTGGTCAATAGAAATCAATGCTGCTTACTGCCGCTCCCACACGCTTCGTTTCACGCTGCCTGTCTCTACCTTAAGTTGCTTCTAAACTCCCGCCTCTTGTTCTGTGCCTGTGTCTTCTGTGCGACAGTGCTACAAACCAATGGGTTGGCTGCAGCAACTCTCAGTGGGCTCCTGAAGACCCCCAGAACTTGACCAGGTTCTGACACATGAGTAAAACAGTTGGACCATCATACCAGACCACAGATACTAGAAATTCCTCTGCCTCCTCCTACAACCACGGTGCTCACCTGCATTTTGGGAGAAGTGGAGAAGCCAGTCAGGAAGCAGCACTGGAGCAATGACAGGGCAGGGCTGAGCCTCATTAAACAAGCACGCCTTAAGCAGCACACCCATCGCTTGTCACCTCCCACCTCCTCAGGCCCTTCTGTTGCCCAGATGAGGTTGCAACTAGCCCCAATGCAGTACACCTAGTTTGGCTCGACAATCGTGGCCACAGGGGGTGGGCGGCTGGTCCCCAACATGACCCTAGACCCCATCGCAACCATGATCCCTGCAACCGCGGTCGTTACATCACTGATTATATATCATTAATGATATCCCCCAAAGTTCCTGAATTCTTAATAAAACCATAATGGATGTGAGTCTGGGAACCTTCCATGTGTCTATAGTAAACAGACCATCCCCCATGAATACAATAAACTATATTTACACCCCAATGAGAACAAGTGTTCCTGAACAGCTGAGCTGTGCCCTGAGCTGCATACCATTACGTCCATTTAAAATGGACCAACCACATCCTATGGAACGTTACGTACATAGTTAATATGGTTGAAATAAAACATACGTCCATCAAGTTCAACCATGTGTGTTGGGGAAGTTATTTATTTATTTATTTTACTGATAAAAGCTAATAGTAACTGTTCGTGCTCTTTTCTTCTAAATAAGCATCTAATCCTTTTTTTTTTTTAAGCCGTCAGTGTTTGATGCTGTAACAAGCTTCTATGGGAGACTATTCCACAGATTTATAGTTCTTATAGTAAAGAATGATTTTCGCCTCCGGAGACTGAATTTCTTTTTTTTCCAGTGGAAGGCAGTGCCCCCTTGTCATTAGAGAGGATTTTACCTGAAATAATGTCCTACCATATTTTTTGTATGGGCCATTTATATATTTATACAAGTTAATCATGTTCCCCCTCAGTAGTCTACGTTCAAGACTAACAGATTTAACTCTTGTAATCTTTCCTCATAATTAAGATCCTTCATTCCTCTTATTAGTTTGGTGGCTCTCCTCTGCACCCTTTCCATAGTCAGGGCGTCCTTTCTATGAAGGGGTGCCCAGAACAGGACGGGATATTTCAGGTGGGGGTGGAATAGGTCCTCCATTTTGCAGATTCTCCTCTTCTGCCTCCCCAGTACTTATCTAGATTATGACGAAAAATGCAATTCTGTGAGTACTCACCTGTAGAATTGATTGTGGTGTCCTGTTCAGATCGCTCCATTCTTGACAAGTGGGTTATCCGCCACAAGGTAATTAGAACAGTAATCACCATAACAGGCAAAAAAAAAGGATAACAGCGATGGATGAAGCGACCCGAACAGGACACCACCAAAATCAATTCTACAGGCGAGTACTCACAGAATTGCATTTTTCCTGGTGTCCTGTTCGGGTCGCTTCATTCTTGACAAGTGGGACATCCAAAAGCAGTGTCCAAAGAAGGGTGGGTTCCCCAGTGAGCAACAGCACGTAGTTCATGACACTACCGCCTGAAGCACCTTACGGCCAAAAACAGCATCAGCTGAGGCCCTAACATCAACCTTGTAAAACTTGTAAAAGTATGAACTGAAGACCAAGTAGCGGCCTTACAAACCTGTTCAACCGATGCCTGGTGCTGAAAAGCCCAAGAGGCACCAATAGCTCTGGTAGAATGAGCTGTGATCCGAAAAGGAGGTTCTTTCCACTTGGCAGAGTACACTTGCTCCGCCGCCTGTCTGATCCACCTACTGATAGTGGATTTGGCTAGAAGCAAGCCCTTCCTAGGTCCGTCAGGAAGGACAAAAAGAAAATCCAATTTCCTGAAAGATTCCGTAGCAATCAGGTAGTACTTAAGGGCTCTGACCACATCCAGGGCATGAAGAGTCCCCTACTTAGAATTAGAAGGCGCGGGACACAAGGAAGGCAAGAAAATGTCCTCATTAAGATGAAAGGCAGAAACAACCATAGGTAGAAAGTCCGGTTTAAGTCGAAAAACCACCTTATCCTGATGCTGTTCAAAGTAAGGAGGCTTCACACAAGGCGCCTCAAGCTCAGAAACGCGACGCACCGAAGTGATAGCTACCAAAAAGACCACCTTCAGAGTCAAAATGGATAAGACAGCATCGCACAAAGGCTCAAAAGGATGACCCTGGAGAGCAGAAAGCATCAAATTCAAATCCCACACCGGTAACATAGGTTTACGAGGTGGACGTACATGAGTAACTCCTTGGAAAAAGGTCTTGATAAGTCTAGGATTGGCGAAAGATCTTTGGAAGAAAATAGCCAAGGCCGAAACCTGACCCTTGGTGGTAATCAACTGGAGACCCGAATCCAAACCGTGTTGTAGGAACTCCAAAATCCTAGAGAGGGAGAAAGTGCGACAGGGGAGACCCCTAGACTCACACCAAGCAATGTAAGCGTGCCATAAATCACGGAGGAGGATTTCTTCCGAGCCTGAATCATGGTAAGCACGACTGGAGCAGACAGCCCTTTCTCCGTCAAGATGGAGGTTTCAGCAGCCAAGCAGTCAAAACCAGCGTTTGTAAATTGGGGTGGCGCAACAGCCCCTGAGTGAGAAGCCCTGGATCGTCGAACATGACGTATCAATCCACTGACATCTGAACAATGTCCGCGAACCAACACCGCCTCGGCCAACGAGGGCTCGCTTGCTCCGAGTCCCGCCCTGGTGATTGATGTAGGTGACAGCCATCTGATTGTCCAAGCGGACCTGGACCGCGCGACCCTGAAGGTGGGGAATCAACCAACCGGATCGCTCTCAGCTCCAGGAGATTGATAGGTACGTGAGCCTCCTGCGGGCCCCACTGGCCCTGGAACTTCAGCGATTGCCAGAACCCTCCCCAGCCGGTGAGACTGGCATCCGTGGTGACAATATCCCAACGAGGAGTCAGAAAGGACCTGGCCACTAAAAAATTTCTCGCGTCCAACCACCACGAGAGGGACTGCCTGGCCAGAGGAGACCGTGAAAGTTCCTGCTCCAGGGACTCCTGTGTCCGGTCCCAAGCGGTCAAGAGATTCAATTAAAGCGGCCTCATGTGGAACTGGACGAAGGGCACAGCCTCAAAGCATGACACCATGAGACCCACCGGCTTCATCCCCAGACGGATGGATGGTCGTTGGCACGCCAGCAAGGCCCGCGCCTGCGTCTGAAGGCTCTCCACCTTCTGCTACGGGAGGAACACCTTGACCTAAGAGATGTCCAACGTCATGCCCAGGAAAGACCTCACCAATGACGGAGTGATCGAAGACTTGGGGTAATTGATCACCCAGCCGAAAACCTCGAGAGTGGACAACACCGTCTGAGTGTCGCTCTCGGCCTGCTGAAGAGATTGAGCAGCAATCAGCAAGTCGTCCAGATAGGGAAGAATACGAATGTCCTGACTCCTCAGTAGGGCCATGCCACCCGCCAGCACCTTGGTGAACACCCGGGGGGCTGAGGAAATCCCAAACGGCAGCGCCACAAACTGGTAGTGCTGATCCTCCAGTGCGAACCTCAGGAACTTCTGATGTCCCTGAAAGATAGGAATGTGCAGGTAAGCATCCCTGATATCCACCGTGATCATGAAATCGCCCGGCCGAAGCGAACTCACCGCAGACCGTAAGGTCTCCATGCAAAAGCGTCTGAACCTGACAAACTTGTTGAGACCCTTCAAGTCCAAGATAGGCCTCAAAGTACCGTCCTTCTTGGGTGCCGTGAACAGATTGGAATAGAACCCCCGACCCAGTTCCTGGTGAGGCACAGGACAAATCACCCCGGACAACAGAAGGCGTCGGACAGCCATTCTTAGGCCCTGCGACCGAAGAAATCTTGGGGGTGGCCACGCTGCTAGTTCTATTTTGTAGCAGAAGGACACCACCTCCTGAATTCACCGATCTGAGACGTGTTGTCTCCAGAGCAAATAGCAGAAGCTGTCCACCCACCCGGATGGGTGAGGGCACCTTCTCATGCCTGAGGGGCCTTGGCAGGGGGCTTGGACTTGGACCCCCAGGAGGGATTGGGATGACCGCGGGATCTACCGCGTCCCCGGGAGTCTCTGCGGCTTCCTGAAAAGGAAGAGCCTCTTCCCACTCGAAAGGGGCGAAAGGAAGACGAGCCCCGAAAGGGTCGCACAGGCTTCCGACGCTGAGGGAGCCTGCCATATTTCGTCAGGAGAGCCAGACGCTCCCCGAATAGCCGAAGCCCCAAGAAAGGAATACCAGTGAGAGACTTCTTGGCGGCGGCGTCAGCTGCCCACTGCCGCAGCCAGATAGATGACGAAGAGCAACCAGCAGGGCCGAAGCCCTGTCACTCCATGACTACAAAGGCAATGAAATCCGCGCAAGCTAGGAGGTCCCTATACTCCTCCGCCCGCTTGCGCGATCTGGCGATATCAACCAGGCGTCTCACCTTCTTTTTGATGGATATGGAGACAATGGCAGCGGCACAAATCGGACGGAGGCCAGCACTCACAAAGCTGAAAGTGTGACAAGCCAGCTGATCCATGCGCCTGTCAGCAGGATCACGCAAGGAGATAGTATCGGGAGACGATATAACCGTGGTATTAGAGAGCCCCAAGACGGAAGCATCCACCTCCGGGAGACGGGACCAAAGGCGAATCAACTCCTCAGAGAATGGATACCGTCTGTCCAGACCCTTAAGCACCGACGGCAATTTATTAGGCCTCTCCCATGCCTTCAAAACCATCTTGGAGAAGTGGCCTTGCTCAGGAAAAACAAGACGCTGTCTCACGGCCCAAAATAAGTCCCCCTGCTTCTTTTTGGCCGTCGGGGGTACAATGTGCAAAGTTTCAAATATCGCAGACAACTTTTCCGAGTTATCGGGGAGCCACCTGTCCTCGTCAGAGGAAGACCCAGGGTCACTGTCAAAGTCACCTGGTCGGTCCCCAGAGGAGTCGGAGTAATGAAACAACTCACCCTCCTCCATAGAGTCTCGGCCACCAAAAGCCACGTAATCATCATCATCAAAAAGTGAATAACCCACTGTGTACGCTGGGCGCAGGGTACACAAACAGCGCTGCGACCACTCATAGGGCATGTACCACACGAGACAAAGCTTAGCCTGCCCCAAGAGGCCCCCAAGCTCGCTATCCCTAGAAGCCTCCATTATGGTGATTAATCGCAAAATAAACGGGTTACAAGGCACTGGCCGCCCAAACCCGGACAATCCCCAATAATGTCCCCTAAAGGGTCCCTTAGCACGAGACTGTAGGGAGCCGGGGGGGGGGGGGGACGAGACCGGGAGGAACTACAACTGAGAATATCGGACCCGCCTGGAAGACACAGAGGGGCACAAATATGAGCATCCTGCAGCGCATGCACAATGGAAACAATGAAGAAAAGACTGGACTCACGGACCAGTGGGAGCAGAGCGACCCAGGAGGACAGTGCAGCACTCGAAGGGAGCCCAGATGAAGAGGTGCAGGGGGAGCAGCGTGTCCCTCCACGCAGAAGCTGAAGGAAAATGGCGCCGAAGGAGGCTGGAGACGGCACCTCGAGGGGCGGAACGCGTCATCCCGCGGCCCCACCCCCTCGCAGCGTGCGAACTCCGGGCGCCAGAGGAGAAGAAAAATACAATTCTGTGATTACTCACCTGTAGAATTGGTATTATGAGTATACAGTACGTCCTGCTCCAAATCTAATACTTCCAGTTGGGATATACTCCGCCAGATGGCACTGGACTGCAGAGACATCGAAAATAGGCTCCTCCCGGCCCCTCAAATACCCGGGGACCTCCCACAAATCCCCAGCATTGAAAAGTTAAAGAGAAGCCGGGAGAATTAAACAATCCAAACTATCAACTATAACAATGATAACAATCACCATACAGGGGATGCAAGATAATGCAACCAAGGGTGGGTTGGAGCAGGACGTACTGTATACTCATAATACCAATTCTACAGGTGAGTAATCACAGAATTGTATTATTCTTAGTATACAGTATGTCCTGCTCCAAATCGAATACTTACAGTTGGGACATCCAATAGCAGTGTCCATAAGTAGGGTGGGATCCCCAAGAAAAATCAACAGCAGACAGTTTAAACCACTGCCGCCTGCAGAACCTTACGGCCAAAAGCAGCATCAGCTGAGGCCCTAACATCAACCTTGTAAAACTTTGAAAAGGTATGAACAGAAGACCAAGTAGCGGCCTTGCAAGAGGCACCAATAGCACGATTGGAATGAGCAGTAAGGCGGAAGGGAGGATTCTTCCCCTTAGAGTAGGCCTGAATCACAGCCCGATGAATCCACTTGCTGATAGTAGACTTGGCAGGAGCCAAATCCTTCCTAGGACCAGAAGGGACCACAAAAAGAGCATCAGTTTTCTTGAAAGGTGCAGTAGCCACCAGATAGTACTTCAGACACCTAACCACATCCAAAGAGTGCAAAACCCTCTCCTTAGCATTGCTAGGATTAGGGCACAAAGAAGGAAGAACAATATCCAAATTCAAATGAAAAGCAGACACTACCTTAGGCAGAAAGTCAGGTTTGAAACGAAACACCACCTTGCCCTGGTGTCTCTCATAGTAGGGGGGCTGAATGGAAAGCGCCGCCAACTCAGACACACGCCTGACAGAAGTGATAACCACCAGAAATACAACCTTGAGCATAAGACCTTGAGCATAAGAATGGTCAAGGCAGCATCCTGCACAGGTTCAAAGGGAGCACCCTGCAAGGCTGACAGAACCAAGTTCAGATCCCAAACAGGCACCATAGGCTTACGTGGAGGACGCACATGAGTGACCCCCTGGAATAAAGTCCTGATCAGAGGGTGCTGAGCAAAGGACTTCTGAAAGAAAATAGCCAGGGCAGAAACCTGAACCTTCAGAGTACTGAGTTGGAGCCCCATCTCCAACCCATGCTGCAGGAACTCCAGAATCCTGGGAATAGAGAACACACGACAGGGAAAAGACTTAGACTCACACCAGTCAATGTAGGCACGCCAAACCCTGTAATAAATAGAAGAGGAAGATTTCTTCCTAGCTTTAATCAAAGTATCCACAACCGAGGAAGACAGCCCCTTCTCCATCAAGATGGAGGTTTCAGCAGCCAAGCCGTCAAAGCCAGAGTTTGTAAATTGGGATGGCGTAGTGAGCCCTGAGTGAGCAGATCTGGCACCAAGGGCAGAGCGTACTGATCTACCGCGAGCTGTACCACGTCTGCGAACCACACTCTCCTTGGCCACCTGGGGGCCACCAGAATTGCTGGCACCCTTTCCAGAGCAATCTTGCGCAGAACCCTGCCCAGCAGGGGGATGGGAGGAAGACATACAGGAACTGAAAGTCCTGCCATGACATTGCTAGCGCATCCGAGGTCAAAGTCAGAGGATCCTGGGACAGAGAGACAAAGGCTGGGAGCTTGTGATCCATCAGAGCAAATCTGAGGAACCTTTGATGACCTGGGAACACAGGAATATGAAGATGCTTTGATGCCCACAGAAGTCATGAAATCCTCTTGGCGCAGGGAACTGATGGCAAAGCGCAGAGTTTCCATGCGAAAGTGCCTGCCCCTGACAAACTTGTTGAGGATCTTTAAGTCCAGGATGGGCCTGACTGAACCATCTTTTTTGGGCACTGTGAATAGGTTGGAATAAAAGCCCTTGCCTTTTTCTCTTAAGGGGACCTGGCAGATGACCCCCCCCGCTCCAGGAGGCCTTGCACTAGCTCCTGAGCTGACACGGGGTCCTGAGGAATCCGGGATCTGATGAATCTTGGAGGGGGATCGGCAGCAAACTCCAACTTGTAACCGGAGGACACTACCTCCTGAATCCACCGGTCTGAGACATGAAGCCTCCAGACGTGAGCGAAGTGCTGCAGCCGTCCCCCCACCCGGATGGGTGAGGGCGCCCCATCATGCCTGAGGGGGCTTGGGAGAGGATTTTGCTTTGGGACCCCAGGAGGAGCCAGGACGTCCACATCCTCTGCCTCTACCCTAGAAATCTCCCCGGGCCCCAGGAAAAGAAACCCCCCTTCCCTGTCTTGCACCACGGTAAGGGGAGGAGAAGGAACCCTGACCCCGAAAGGGCCGAGATTGCCGCCTGCGCTGGGGTAACCTGCCTCCCTTAGCAAAAAGGTCCAGGCGGTCCCCAAACAGGCGCAGTCCTTTAAAGGGAAACCCAGTGAGGGCCTTGTTGGCAGCATTGTCAGCAGCCCACTGGCACAGCCAAACCGAGTGGCATATAGCCACCACAAGGGCAGAAGTTCTGGCACACATTCTGATGGTGTCATCCAATGCTGAGAGGACAACATTTACAAAAACATCACAACTGGAGAGTGCATTAAACACCTCACAAGGCAAATCATCCGGGGCACTATCAAGCATATTTCTGATAAGGGTTCTAGTGGCCACAGCAGTAATGGCAGAGGCACAGACTGGGCGCAGCGCCGTCCCTGCACATGCAAAGGCGTGTGATGCCAGCTGGTCAATGCGCCGGTCCTCAGCATCCCGCAGGGTAGTAGAATCAGGGGAATGCATAACAGAGGTGTTAGATAGCCCTAGGATCGGGGCATCCACCTCGGGGGGGGGGGGGGATGACCAACATTTAACCACCTCAGCAGGAAAGGGAAACTTCCTATCCCAACTCTTTGGAATCCCGGGACTGGGGCGCTCCCATTCCTTGAGCACAAGGTTATGGAAATGTGCCTGCTCGGGAAATTCCAAACGTGATTTTGCTGTATGGAAAAGCTACCCTCTTTGCCTGGGAGCCGCAACAGGGAGAGAGATGGACAGAACCTCAAAAATCTGGGTCAATAATCTGTCAGTGTCATCCGGGGTCCAGGGGTCAGAGCCAGAATCGTCATGACCCCTTGGTCTCTCGTCAGATGAGCCTGAATCAGAAAAGAGCTCCCCTTCATCAGACGGGGTATAGCCACAAAGATTCCAAAACTCCTCAGTTCCCATAGGGAAAACAGTGACATTAGGCGTCAAGTGCCGCTTCTTAGCAGGGGCCTTACGCGCTAAGGACTTAGCAATCAACTGCTCAACAGTAGCCAGTCTAGAAGACATCAGGCTGAGAATCCCCACTAGTATGCAACTCAGCAGGAGTGAGATTTAAGCTTGGGGGAGTAGGTGAAGTGAAACGAGGTGCAGCCACTGGCAGGCCAGATTGCAATGCAAGCACCTGCTCAGCACAGTGTACACAGACCCGCGCCTTGTCAGCGTGAGCATGAGGCTGCCCACACGCTACACACAGCCGGTCTTGCCCCGAAGGGACCCCGGTAACATTATCCTGGGATGCCTCCATATGGTGATTATACCGGCACTATACGCCGATAGGGAATAACGCTAAATAGCTACCCCGGATGCCCCAATAACCCGCTAGGGAAGTGGGAGTATTATTTTTACAAGGCCCACAAGTATACACTAACATAGGGCCGGGAGAAGCCAAAAGGGTTCGCCCCGCCTGAAAGACATAAGCAGACAAGACCTGTAAGCACACAGTAACAAAAGTGAAAGATATAAAGCCGCCCGCGAGGGCACTTACGGACCGCGGTAGGTAGGGGTCCGTCGCACATGGGCCAAAGAGCAGGATAAAGATGGCGTCCGTATACCTCGAGGGGCAGGCCGGTATCAGCGATGACGCGGAGCGTGCTAAAGATGGGCCCCGCCCCCCGAAGAGCGCGAAGCCAAGAATGTGCAAGCAGTCAATGATGGCGCACCAGCGTCTGAGGTAATGCCGCCGCCAAGCACGGAACCAAGTCAGCGCGCTGCGGCAGCAATTTAAAAAAGACAGTAAAGACAAGCCAGCATGGCGGCTGACAAGACTAACAGAATGGAAAAAAAGGTGTAAAACACAGAATGCATAGCATACATATTTACACCCCCCCCTCTTTTCCCCCGAAGACTACAAGGAGGATAAGGGAGGGCAGCGGCCACTTAAACAGGGCCCACCAATGGACAGGGGCAAGGGGGCACTAGTACGGGAGGGGCATCCCATAGAGGCTCACCATAAGCCTGAACCGCTTACCCTTAGGTGGGGGATTGCGGTGGAGCAGCGCTCCTAAGCACCTAACAGCGGTGCTGCCTACCTTCACCCGACCAGCGCAGCCAAGGCTGGGAGGCATATTACTAGTGGAAAGGGTGGGAATAGTCCTACAGGCCCACGGGCTAATAGCCCCGCTCACCTGCGAGTAGAGGGCCGGGAGGAGCCTATTTTCGATGTCTCTGCAGTCCAGCACCATCTGGCGGAGTATATCCCAACTATAAGTATTAGATTTGGAGCAGGACGTACTGTATACTAAGAATATGGCACCCGGGAAGAAGAAGTAGGCAAGGAGGAGGGCCCCCCTCCCCGAAGCGCAGCCCGCGCCCGTACTGCGCGGCGGGAGAGTGCGCTGATGGTACGCCGCCCTCGCAGAGGAAGGGGCCCCCCCCTCACAAGCTGAAGGGAGGAGAGGCGAAGAGGAGCAGGAGCGAGGAAGGTGTGTACAATGTGAAGAAGTAGAAGTAAAAACACATGACACACATAATAAAGCATGTGGGCTACATAAGGGAAGGCAAGGGGTCCCTAGGTGGTCCCCCCGCAATAGGCTCACCATAGCCTATGGCCAGCTACCCTTTGGGACAGGGTCTGCAGCCCAGAGCATAGCTCTGTAGCCCAGAGCCTAGCTCTGTGAACGCATGACCCGTAGCCAAGGCTGGGAGGCAGGATGGGTCCCCGGAAACAGGTGGGAATAGGTCTGCAGTAGCCGACAGGCTTGGGATGCCCCGCTCGCCTGCGATATCCAGAGAGAGATAGCATCCATCTTCACAGTCAGACTGCAAGAACAACTCTGGGAATTCTTAGGGAGACAGATGTCTTTATATGGGCCGGGAGGAGCCACAAGTTTCATCTTGCAGTCACTGCACCACCTTGTGACGGATAACCCACTTGTCAAGAATGGAGCGACCCGAACAGGACACCAGGAAAATAATTAAACTGTTCCTGCAGGGTCTCAAACTTGGTAATCAGAACATTTTGTCAGGAGGCGATGGTCGCCATGATGGCAGGTGATCCCAGCCCCGACCCACTCGGCGTGTCCGCAAGTACTCGGTCGAGTACTGCAGCTAATCAGAGTGGAGTGGCGCTTTTTTCCCCTCCCGTATGTGGGAGCCCTCAGATAGCAGCACAAATAAAACCAATAATACCCCCTACTACTACCTCCCCCCCACCCCAAACTTTGGGGAGCTTTGTACACCTCCTTCCAAACATCTAACCATTTAACAACTGCTTATGAGGCACAAGTGTCCCAATTAAACTGTTCCTGCAGGGTGTCAAACTTGGTCAGAACGTTTTGACAGGAGGCGTTGGCTGCCATGATGGCAGCAGTATCCAGGTTAGGTGATCCCAGCCCCGACCTGCTCGGGGTGTCCATCGTTTGAGTAATGCAGCTAATCAGAGTGGAGTGGCGCTTTTTGTTCCCTCCCATATGTGGGAACCTTCAGATAGCAGCAGAGCCAGCAGTGTTGCACAACGAAGCAATAATTTCAGCGGCTTATCAGCCAAGCTTACACAGCAATTCCACTTGTTAATGATTTAGGTGTAAGGGGGGTTCACAAAGTTTTTAATCCAGCACACTTCAGGTGGGCTTTAGTTAGGAGGCTTCTCAGCCGATATCAAGCAGATCCGGGGGCAGTAATGCGATGTGTTCCACAGTTCTTCCCCCCTCAGCTTCCCACTGTCTGCAGAGCTCTTAGTGTCTCTGCCGCAGGCTCTACCCCCCCCCCCTCACAAGATGGCACCCACCTCACCTCCCGTTCCCTCCAGCCCTCTGTGCAGATTTCCTCTGACAACCGCTGCCTCGCCGGATCCCTAGCTCCAGCAACTCCACCAGCTCTATGCCTCCGCCTGGCACTTGTTCACAGAATCCTGGCGAGGTGAGTAAGCATCCTCTTCTCCTCATGCTTGCGCTCCGGGAGTTCTAGCTGGTGCCCATGACCACCGCCCGACCATCCGCCGGGTTCAGAAAGGCTCCCCTACCCCAAGCAATGACTTCAGATGCGGTGTAAATCAGGATGGTATGCAGGAGCCCCTAGCCCATATGTGGTCTCAGTCGGCTATCTTGGTCACACCACCGTACGTACGTACATACACACACAGTTTGTCATAATATCCATGTGCTTGAACCCTAATAACGGACAGGTAATATTTGTATGCAGCTGTAGGGTCAGTTCCACAGGGCACCGTCAAAGCACATTAAGATACTGCCATTGCCAGTTCATTCTAGTCCTGATTGTCTTAAAGGAGCACTATCACAAAATTGTGTAATATTAAAAATCCATATAAACACATGGACCAATGAGAGGAAGGGCCACTTATACACCTGAACTGAATAAAACTACTACCAAGTTTATGGTTTATTCTCTCGTGGTAGGAATAAAACCCAGGAGTGACATGTTTAATCTATCCGGGGTGACAGAGCCTGTCACCCCAGATGTCCTTTTCTTTCTATTAAAAGAAAGAAAACAAGCCTGGCTGGATATTTCTTGATTCCAGGTGTATAAGTGACCTGTCCTCCCACCATCCAGCATATTTATATGGGTTTTTATTACTGGCCCAATTTTTCATGATAGTGCTCCTTTAAGTGTTTTTTTGGCCTACAAACTGCCCTGCAAGTGAGAGGAGCAGAAAAATAAAATGTTGTGATTACTCACCTGTAGAATTGTTATTATGAGTATACAGTACGTCCTGCTCCAGATAAGAGTCTTTACTCTTGGGTATTACTCCACCAGATGGCGCTGGACTGCAGAAACAGCGAAATTGGCTCTTCCCAGCCCCTCAAATACCCGGGACCTCCCACAAATCCCCAGTATTGAAAAGCAGTTAACGAGAAGCCGGGAGAATGATAACAGAACCAACTAGCAACTATCAAACAATGATAACAATCACTATACAGGGGATCCAAGGATAATTAACAAAGGGTGAGTAATCACACAAATGTATTATTCTTAGTATACAGTACGTCCTGCTCCAGATAAGATTCTTTACTCTTGGGACATCCAATAGCAGTGTCCGTAAAGTAGGGTGGGTTTCCCAAAAAAAGGTAAGAGCAGACAGGTCAGACCACTGCCGCCTGCAGAACCTTGCGGCCAAAAGCAGCATCAGCTGAGGCCCTAACATCAAACTTCTAAAACTTTGAAAAAGTATGAACAGAAGACCAAGTCGTGGCCTCGCAAACTTGTTCAACAGAAGCCTGGTGCTGAAAAGCCCAAGAGGCACCAATAGCACGAGTGGAATGAGCAGTAAGGCGGAAGGGAGGCTCCTTCCCCTTAGCAGTGTAGGCCTGAATCACAGACTGACAGATCATTTGCTGATAGTAGATTTAGCAGGAGCCAGACCCTTCCTAGGACCAGAAGGGACCACTAAAAGAGCATCAGTTTTTCTGAAAGGTGCAGTAGCCACCAGATAGTACTTCAGACTCCCAACCACATCCAAGGAATGCAAAACCCTCTCCTTAGCTTTACTAGGATTAGGGCACAAGGAAGGTAGAACAATGTCCTAATTCAGATGAAAGGCAGACACAACCTTAGGCAGAAAATCTGTCTTGAAGCGAAACACCACTTTGTCCTGGTGTCTCTCAAAGTAGGGGGGCTGGATGGAAAGCGCCGCCAACTCAGAAACACGCCTAACAGAAGTGATAGCCACCAAAAAGACAACCTTGAGAGTAAGAATGGCCAAACAGCCTCCTGCACAGGTTCAAAGGGAGCACCCTGCAAGGCAGATAAGACCAAGTTCAAATCCCAGACAGGCAACATAGGCTTACGAGGGGGACGCACATGAGTAACCCCCTGGAAAAAAGTCCTGATCAGAGAATGCTGAGCAAAAGACCTCTGGAAGAAAACAGCCAGGACAGAGACATGACCATTCATGTTGGAGGAACTCCAGGATCCTGGGAATAGAGAACACACGACAGGGAAGAGACCTAGACTCACACCAGTCAATGTAGGCACGCCAAACCCTATAGTAAATAGAAGCAGACTTCTTTCTAGCCTTGATCATGGTATCAACCACTGAGGCAGACAGCCCCTTTTCCATCAAGATAGAGGTTTCAGCAGCCAGGCCGTCAAAGCCAGAGTTTGTAAATTGGGATGGCGTAAATGTCCCTGAGTGAGCAGTTCGGGAACCCTGGGCAGAGCGTACTGATCTACTGCCAGCTGCACTACGTCTGCGAACCACACCCTTCTTGGCCACCTGGGAGCCACCAGGATAGCTGGCACCCCTTCCTGAGCTATCTTGCACAGAACCCTGCCCAACAGGGGAAATGGGGGGAAGACATACAGAAGCTGAAAATCCTGCCATGACATTGCTAGAGCATCTGTGGCCAAGGCCAGAAGATCCTGGGACAGGGAGACAAAAGCTGGGAGCTTGTGATTGTGACGGGACGCAAACAGATCCACATCTGGTTGACCCCAACGGTGACACAGAGATTGAAACACCCTGTCGCAGAGGGACCACTCTCCCAGGCGAGAGGTCCCTCTGCTCAGAGAGTCTGCCTGCAGATTCTCCACCCCCGGAATGTACACAGCTGAGATGCAGGGAACATTGTCCTCCGCCCAGGCCAGGATCAGAGACGCTTCCTTGAGGGCCCCCTTGCTCCGGGTCCCTCCCTGATGATTGATGTAGGCAACCGCCATCTGGTTGTCCGAGCGTACCTGAACAGGCCAGCCCCGAAGGTGTTGGGTCAAGTGAGCCAGAACCAATCTGATCGCTCTCAATTCCAGAATGTTGATGGGCGTGTGGGCCTCCTGAGGACCCCAGCGCCTTTGGAACTCTAGGGACTACCAGAAGCCCCCTCAACATGACAGACTGGCATCCGTGGTGACCGTCTCCCAGCAGGGGGCCAGAAAGGATCTGCCCGCCAACAGGTTCCTGGAGTCCAGCCACCACGAGAGAGACCTCCTGGCTAGGGGGGACAGAACAAGGACCTGGTCCAAGGACGCAGGATCCTTGTCCCATACTGACAAGAGGTGGAGTTTCAGAGGCCTCATGTGAAACTGGGCATAAGGGACCGCCTTGAAGCACAACACCATCAGGCCCACCAGCTGCATTCCCTGCCTGATGGAGGGATGAGGGCAAAATAGCAGGAACTGAACCTGCGCTAGCAGACTGTCCACCTTCTGCTGAGGAAGAAAAATCCTTGCCTGAACTGTATCCAGATTCATTCCCAGGAAGGGAGTCACCAAGGAGGGAGACCGGGAAGACTAGGGATGGTTGATCACCCAGCCAAATGACTCCACAGTGGACACTACTAGCTGAGTATCCAGCTATGCCTGTTGGAGGGACTGAGAAGTGATCAGAATGTCGTCCAAATAGGGCAGCAGACGAATGCCCTGAGACCTGAGCAGAGACATCACTCCTGCAAGCACCTTGGTGAACACTCTGGGAGCTGAAGTGAGACCGAAGGGCAATGCCACAAATTGGTAGTGCTGATCCTCCAGAGCGAACCTGAGGAATCTTTGATGACCTGGAAAAACAGGAATATGAAGGTAAGCATCCTTGATGTCCACAGAGGTCATGAAGTCCCCTGGACGCAAGCAACTGATAGCAGAGCGCAAAGTTTCCATGCGAAAGCGCCTGCACCTGAAAAATTTGTTGAGGATCTTCAAGTCCAGGATGGGCCTGACTGACCCATCTCTTTTGGGCACGGTGAAAAGGTTGGAATAGAACCCCTTGCAAGGGGACCTGACAGATGACCCCCAGCTCCAGAAGGCTTTGCACCGCCAGAACTAGAGCCTGAGCTGATATGGGGTCCTGAGACATCCGGGATCTGATGAATCTTGGGGGCGGCCAGACAGCAAACTATCTTGTAACCGGAGGACACTACCTCCTGAGACCACCGGTCTGAGACATAAAGCCTCCAGACGTGAGCAAAAAGCTGAAGCCGTCCCCCCACCAGGATGGGTGAGGGCGCCCCTTCATGCCTGAGGGGGCTTGGGAGAAGGCTTAGGCTTGGAGCCCAAGGATAAGCCAGGGCGTCCACGTCCTCTGCCCCTACCCCAGAAATCTCCTCGGGCCCCAGTAAAGGAGACCCCCCTCCCCTGTCTGGATCCACGGTAGGGGGAAGAAAAGGAGCCTGGGCCCCGAAAGGGCCGAGACTGCCTCCTGCACTGGGGTAACCTGCCTCCCTTAGCAAACAGGTCCAGGCGGTCCCCAAATAGGCGCAGCCCTTTGAAGAGAAAACCAGTAAGCCTTCTTGGCAGCTGCTCACTGGCGCAGCCAAACCGAGCCGCGTATAGCCACCACCAGGGCAGAGGCTCTGCCAAACATCCTAATGGTATCATCCAAGGCAGAGAGGACATAAGTCACAAAAACCTCACAACGAGAGAGTGCATTAAACTCCTCACTAGACACATCATCAGGGGCACCATCTAGGACCCTTCTTAAGCAGGGTCCTAATAGCCACCGCTGTAATGGCAGAGGCACAAACCGGGCGCAGCGCCGTCCCCACACAGGCAAAGGCATGGAACGCCAGCTGATCAATACGCCGGTCCTCACTATCCCGCAGTGTAGTAGAATAAGGGGAATGCATGACAGAGGTGGTAGACAACCCTAGGCCTGGGGCATCCACCTCTGGAGGGGATGGCCAATGCTTCACCACATCAGCAGGAAAGGGATACCTCTTATCCCAACTCTTAGGGACTCCGGGGAGCCTGCTAGGACGCTCCCATTCCTTGAGCACGAGATTACTAAAATGGGCTTGCTCAGGAAACTCTAAACGTGGCTTAGCAGTATGAAACAATTACCCCTGCTGTTTAGGAGCTGCGACCGGGGGAGAGATAGACAGTACCTCAAAAATCTGAGCCAACAGCCTATAAGTATCATCTGGGGCCCCTGGGCCTCTCATCAGATGACTCCGAATCAGGGAACAACTCCCCTTCCTCCAAGGGGGTATAGCAGGACAGTTCAAAGAACTCTTCAGCCTCCATAGGGAAAAGAGTGACATCAGGCGTCAAATGCCGCCTCTTAGCAGAGGCCTTACGCGCCATGGTATTAGCAAGCAACTTCTCAACACTAGCCAGTCTAGCAGACACATCAGGCTGAGATTCCCCACTGGTATTCAGCTCAATGGGAGTCAAATTTAAGCTTGGGGGAGTAGGTGAAGCCATACGTGGCGCAGGCCCAGCTGCTGGTAAACCAGGCTGCAGCGCAAGCACCTGCTGGGCACAAGGTATATAGACCCGCACATTGTCAGCACTTGTAGGGGACACCCCACAAGCTACACACAGCCGGGCTTGTCCCGAAGGAACCCTGAGCACATTATCCTGAGACGCCTCCATATGGTGATTATAGCAGCACAATAGGCCGATAGGGATTCACGCTATAAAAGCAACCCGGGATGCCCAAATAGCCCGCTAGGGAAGTGGGAGTAATTAGCACACTAGGCCTCACAAAGTTTAATGACTAAATAGAGGGGGTAGGGCCGGGAGAAACCAATTGAGTTTGACCCGTCTGAAAGACATAAGCGAAGAGAACCCCACAAGCGACATGCATAAATGACATTAGGGTAAAATAAAACATCCCGCGAGGGCACTCGCAGACCACGGTAGGTAGGCGCCAGCCACGCAGTAGACAGAATGAGCAGCCAATGAAGGCGCAGCAGCGCCTGAGGTAATGCCGCCGCCAACCGCGGAACGCAGTGGAAGGGCATATTCAAACCGCAACCAGTGCAACCAAGTCAGTGACTGTCGGAGACTGAACTAAAGCAACAAGCACACCATCAAAGTGAATCACCAACGCACCCCCCCCCCCCGAGAACTACAAGGGAGAGCGAGGGAGGGCAGCGTCCGCTTAACATAGGGCCCACCGATAGACAGGGGCAAGGGGCAATAGCGCGGGGGGAATCCCATAGAGGCTCACCATATGCCTATACCGCCTACCCTTTGGTGGGGGATTGCAGTGGAGCAGCGCTCCTAAGCACCTGACAGCGGTGCTGCCTACCATCACCCGCACCAGCGCAGCCAAAGCTGGGAGGCACATTAACAATGGAACGGGTCGGAATAGTCCTACAGGGCCGCAGGCTAATAGCCCTGCTCACCTGCGAGAAGAGAGAGCCATCTTCTTGTCCTTCGCAGTCCAGACTGCAGAGAAAATCTGGGGATTTGTGGAAGGTCCCGGGTATTTGAGGGGCCGGGAGGAGCCAATTTCGCGCACTCTGCAGTCCAGCGCCATCTGGCGGAGTAATACCCAAGAGTAAAGACTCTTATCTGGAGCAGGACGTACTGTATACTAAGAATATACAAAACCCTACAATAGCACCCCCCCCCCCCCGAGCAGTTTCTATCAAGAACCACAGTGAAAATTGTGTTAAAGGGCTTTTTCTAAGCATTAAATTGCAGCACCAACATACATGCCTGAATAAAACTACTTAATGAAAAAGAAGGTTTATTTCTTTTTATACAAGTATTACAGTGAAAAAACACCAGCAAGTTCCAAGACAAAACTTTTACTTGAGAGACAAATGTTTCATAAATACACATACAAAAAAAAGAAGAGATTTTGGATCCAAAATAAATATTTAGAAAAGCAAAAAAACACTTTTGTCCATCCCAGGAAGAAAATATATATTTTTTATTTTTTCAAATTAGTGTCAAGGCTCAAATAAACACTGAAAACGAAAAGTTCAAATCTAATCTGATAGTGGGTTGACAAATTACATTTCTCTGGTGCTTTAGTCATATTGGCTTCTCTGTATTTTCTCCCTCTTTGGTCAGTCTGGGCTCAAGTGACCACTCCAGGATATACCAGTATTCAAATTCTCTGATAGATTGTGTTTCAGAGCAATTCAAAATTCACACAGCTAGCACATCGCTACCATACATTTTTAAAAGGCTCTGAATTACAATAATGTACAATGTTTAATATAAGCAGTTTCCAAAAGCTGGGTGCTGAGATCTCTCACCATAGAGAATAAATAAGTGATAGCTTCTGCTTTGCATAAAATAAAAAATGAAATATAACCCAAGTATTGAACCCAAATAGTTCACAGTTATAAATCAAATCAATCTAAATGCAAAACAACTAAACAGTAGTTAAACCATTTTAAACCTAATATACATATATTTGATCTAAAATACACACAGTTGGACCCCATGTCACTTTTATCCTGAGTGATGTAAAATAAAATATATTGTAGTAAATTGGTGTCTGAAACCATTTCTTTATTTTAAATAAAGAGAAATTACAAAACAGAGAAGGATGACAGATTTCCCAGGTCTCAGGAAATGTAAGAAAGTTAGATGCGAGACTTCTTTGCAGGAGTGGCGGGTGTACATGGCTTGCTGGCAGAGACATCCAAGCCCAGTTTCTGAGCCTCACTTATGAAGAAGGCTTGCAGACGGAGCCCTGCATTGGCCTCATTGCTATTAAGTTGGTTATATTCAAAGCAGTTGAAGAACATCAGCTGAACATCGTCTATAAATTCGGCTGTAAGAATAAAAGGGTTACATCAGTTGTTTGAGCTAGTAACTATCATGTCAGATAACCTAGTAGACCCTTAATGCGGTCCTTTCTGAGAAATCAGATATGAAGTGTGTATGGGGAGACAGGCCCTCAAACTGGATTTTTAAAACTGATATCTATGTGCCATTTATGTTCAACTGATTTAGTTTTGCTTTAACTAGGAAATATTTTTTCTGTAAAAACCTTGGAGGAATTGCATGTTGAGACACACAAGATACAATCGGCCTTCTCTTTAAATACCCTCTGTTCATAGAAAGCAGCACCGCCAAAAATGTCTTCAGAGAACATGCTACAGATGAAAGATGCCCAGCTCAAAGATGGAATGTGAAAAAGAGACACGTTAAAAGGGTGGGGGAAAATGATTTTACCTTCGAACAACAATATTTGCCACCAACACCCTTCTCCAAGTGGCTTGAATGGAGGATGGAAGGGATTCTCCTCTTCTTCCGGATAATCATCATGGTACAATTCCCTTGTGAAAATCCTGGAAGCAATTGCCAACCTGAATGGCAGTACCTCAAACCAGAAATAGGTTTCCTTGGCATGTTAAGAAGATAGACCTCCTTGATATCCACTGAGGCTAGGTGAGTGTTCTGTTCCAGAGACTAATAGAGACCTTACAGATTCCAGTTTGAGCTTCTGTGTATAATCATACCGGTTTAGGGGAGGGGGTATCTGGCAACTTCATCCCATATAATGTAATATATGTACATTACAATACCATGACTGATCCCAGTCCCATGCTCAATTTAATAAGGATTATGTCAAATTGCTATACAAAATCAGTGGGCACAGCTGAAAATCCTGACCCGTCAAGCCACTAGAACAACCAAAACAAATTGACAGATCTATAAATGGGGAACAACTCTAAAGATTAAGAAAAATAGACATTTTAATGATGTTGCAAAATGGAATAAAAACACAAACAATAAAAACAACCAATCCACTGTTCCTGGGGCGCTAAAGATCCTAGCAACCAAAGTATATAAATATCCACAAGTTTAAAAAGATAATAGAAATAATAAAAGCTCCAATAGTGGCTAAGATTTACCAATTAATGTGCAAAACTTTCAATAAAGTATAATGAGGGTAAAAAGAAAAAGATAAGAAAAAAAACCCTTATTCACAGATAAATACTCCAGATACGAGTGAAACACAACCAACTCCTAATAAAGTGACTATACAAAAGGATGACAAATAATTGACATATATACTAATATCTCTAATTATACTGTGCAAAAACGATCTATTAAATTGCTAAAGTGTTGCTAAAGCCAACAACAACAACAAGCCTAACAAAGTGCTAGCAGTGCGAAGCTACCTAAATGGGAGCCGATAATGGTCACAGCAATGGTATATAGAGGAAAAAAAAGAAACATTTATACTATCCTTGTGGATGTTAGATGATCATCGTTAAGCAGTGGATGGAGGAAAGACCCCACGTGTTCCGCCACGGCACTGTGGCTTCTCCATGGGAACTAAGAAGCCCATCTTCTCCCATTCTTTTGGGATGATATTGGAAAAATGAGTTTGCTCAAGAACAGCCACTGAACACTGGTCTTGCCTAAAACTGTGCCGACGCCGCTCACAGAACCTGTGAGCCTGACCTTCGCCGGGAGGAAGTAGAAGCAAACTTCATCCCGGCTAGCCTCGCCCCTAAATTCAAAAAATACCATTTTGTGAATACTCACCTGTAAAATGGGTATTATAAGTATGTCACACACCCCACTTCAAACATTAATAATTACACTAGGGTTAACGCACCGCTAGGTGGCAGCATTGCAGAGAACTCTCCAAAAACTTCAACAGGCCCCTCCCAGACTATACATACCTGGTACCTCCCAAGAACCTCCCAGTATTAGAACAGCAGTAAGACAAGGTACCAGAACCAAACAATGTAACCCTCAACGTAAAGAACCAAACTTCACCAAATAGAGAGCCAGGATACCAAAAAGGGCGGGTGAAGTGGGGTGTGTGACATACTTATAATACCCATTTTACAGGTGAGTATTCACAAAATGGTATTATTCTAAGTATGTCACACACCCCACTTCAAACATTAATAATTACACTAGGGACATCCAACAGCAGTGTCCAGAAAAGGGTGGGTATCCGAATCAGGCAATAACGCAGAAAAAACTCAGACCACTGCAGCCTGCAAAACCTTGCGGCCAAAAACAGCATCCGCTGAAGCCCGCACATCAACCTTATAGAACTTAGAAAAAGTATGAACAGAAGACCAAGTTGCAGCCTTACACACTTGTTCAACCGAAGCCTGGTGCTGAAAAGCCCAGGACGCACCAACCGCACGAGTAGAATGAGCAGTAACTCGGAAAGGAGGAGCCTTCCCCTTAGCCGAATAAGCACCAACAATGGCCTGACGAATCCATTTGCTAATGGAGGACTTGGCCGGAGCCAAACACTTCCTAGGCCCACAGAGCACAACGAAAAAGGCATCAGTCTTACGAAAAGAAGACGTAGCACGTAGATAGTACCTGACACAACGTACAACATCCAAGCAGTGCAAAACACTCTCCTTGGCATTCTTAGGCTTAGGACACAAAGAAGGAAGAACAATGTCCTGGTTAAGATGAAACGCAGAGACCACTTTAGGGAGAAAATCTGACTTGTAACGAAAAACCACTTTGTCCTGATGATCCTCAAAATAAGGAGCCTGAATAGACAAAGCTGCCAGCTCTGAAACACGCCGAACCGAAGTGATGGCCACCAAAAAAGCAACCTTCTGAGTAAGAACGGACAAAGCGACATCCCGCAAAGGCTCAAAAGGAGGAGCCTTAAGCGCGGAAAGAACCAAATTCAAATCCCACACTGGGAGCAAAGGCTTCCTGGGAGGCCACACATGCGAAACCCCCTGGAAAAAAGTCTTGACCAAGGAATGACTAGCAAAAGATTTCTGGAAAAAAATAGACAAAGCAGAAACCTGCCCCTTCAAGGTACTCAGCTGAAGACCGGAGTCCAGCCCCGACTGAAGAAACTCCAAAATCCTAGACACAGAAAAGACCCGGCAGGGCAAAGACCTAGCCTCACACCAATCAATATAAGATCTCCAATACCTGTAATAGATGGAAGAAGAAGATCTCTTCCTGGCACTAATAAGACCGCATCCGAAAGACCCTCCTCCTTTAAGATGGAGGTTTCAGCAGCCAAGCCGTCAAAGCCAGCGTTTGTAAACTGGGGTAACATAGTTGACCCTGAGTGAGAAGATCTGGCCGAAGAGGCAGATCGAACTGATCCACGGCCAGACGAACGATGTCCGCGAACCACACCCGCATTGGCCACCTTGGAGCCACGAGAATGGCGGGAACTCCCTCCAGAACCAACTTTCGCAGAACCCTGCCTAGCATGGGAATCGGAGGAAACAGATAAAGAAACCCCAGGTCCCTCCAGCTCAGGGTCATGGCATCCACCGCCAGAGCCAGAGGGTCCCGGGACAGGGACACAAAGGACGGAAGCTTGTGATTGTGACGAGAGGCAAACAGATCCACCTCCGGCGTCCCCCACCGGAGACAAAGTGACCGAAACACCTGGGGATGGAGAGACCACTCCCCCCGACGGGACGCACACCGGCTCAGAAAATCCGCCTCTGTGTTTTCCACTCCCGGAATGTAAACTGCCGAGATGCAAGGGACATGAGTCTCCGCCCAGACCAAAATCAGAGACACTTCCCTGTGGGCACCCAGACTGCGAGTCCCTCCTTGGTGATTGATGTAAGCAACCGCCGTCTGATTGTCTGAGCGAACCTGAACCGGCAGACCTTGTAAATGATGCGTCAAGTGAGACAGAACCAACCTGATGGCTCGCAATTCCAGAACATTGATGGGCAAGTGGGCCTCCTGAGGGTCCCACTGCCCCTGAAACCGAAGATCCTTCCAATAACCTCCCCAGCCTGACAAACTGGCATCCGTGGTGACAGTTTCCCAAAGTGGAGTCAGAAACGACCTGCCCTTCAGAAGGTTGTCCGAGACCAACCACCACAGAAGGGACTGCCGAACCCGAGGGGACAACCGGAAGGACCGATCCAACGACCCCGGACACCGGTTCCAAGACGCCAAAAGATGAAGTTGAAGAGTCCTCGTATGAAACTGAGCAAAGGGAACTGCCTCGAACGAGGCCACCATCAACCCCACCAGTCTCATCCCCAGACGAATGGACGGATGAGGATGGGAGAGGAGCAGCTGGACCAATTCCTGAATCATCAGAACCTTGGCCTGAGGAAGAAACACTCTGTGCTGGCAGGAGTCCAACGACATCCCCAGAAAAGTCACCACCCTGGCCGGAACCAGCGAGGACTTGGGGTAATTGATCACCCAGCCGAACCTCTCCAACATAGACACCACCGTGCTGGTGTCCCCCTCTGCTTGACTGAAGGAAGGAGCCATGATGAGAAGATCGTCCAGGTAAGGCACAATGCGAATCCCCTGAGCTCTGAGCAGGGCCATCACCCCCGCCAACACCTTGGTGAACACTCTCGGAGCAGAGGTGAGACCGAATGGAAGAGCCACAAACTGAAAATGCCGATCCCCCACCACGAAACGGAGGAACCGCTGATGAGCAGGAAAGATCGGCACGTGCAGGTACGCATCCTTGATGTCTATGGACGTCATAAAGTCCCCCTGCCGAAGCGAACCGATCGCAGACCGCAGGGTTTCCATGCGAAACTTCCGAGGACGAATAAACCTGTTGAGAAACTTCAAATCCAGAATAGGACGGAAGGACCCGTCCTTTTTGGGGACCGAGAAGAGATTGGAGTAAAACCCGCGCCCCACCTCTGAAGGAGGAACCGGGCAAATGACAGCTAAATCTAGAAGATTCCTTACTGCCGCCAGGAGCCCCTGCGCGGCCAAAGGATCCAAAGACACCCGAGACCTGAAGAACCTTGGAGGAGGACGGGACTCGAACTCCAACTTGTAACCGGCCGAAACCACCTCCCGGATCCATCTGTCCGGGACCTCCTGGTCCCACACCCGGGAGAAAAGTTGCAACCGTCCCCCCACCCGAACGGGTGAGGGCGCCCCCTCATTGCTGGGTGGGCTTGGCAGCCGGCTTGGGCTTGGCACCCCAGACGCGAGTGGGGCGGCCACGGCCTCTGCCCCTATTCCAACTGGCGCCCCTGGGGGCCGAGGAGCCCGCACCTCTACCGGCGCCGACTCCCCGAAAGGACGGATTGAACGAGACCATCCCCCGAAAGGAACGGCGACATTTCTTGCGCTGAGGTAATTTACCTCCCTTGGCAACAGAATCCAGCCTCTCACCAAAAAGCCTCAAACCCAAAAAGGGCAGAGCCGTGAGCGATCTTTTAGAATTAAAATCGGCCGTCCACTGTCTCAACCACACACAGCGCCGGATAGCCACCAGCAAGGCAGTAGCCCTGCCACACATCAACATGGCATCCTCCTGAGCGGCCAGGATAAAAGACAAAAAAGCATCGCAGCGCTTAAGCCCAAGGGACTCATCACTGGTGGGCTCGAGATCCACCCCCAAGTCCCTGACAATAGACCTGACAGCAAAAGTCAAAAGAGCCGAGGCACAAACAGGCCTTAACACGGAACCCGCACATACAAAACCATGACGGGCAAGCTGATCAACCCGGCGATCCTCGCCGTCCCTGAGCGAAGTCGTGTCAGGGGAATGCACAACCGCCGTGTTGGACAGTCCCAGGACCGGAGTATCTACCTCAGGGGGAACAGACCAACGCTTCAACAATTCCGCCGGAAAGGGATACTTCCTATCCCAGCTAGACGGCACCCCAACAAGACGAGTAGGTTGCTCCCATTGCTTGAAAACAATTTCTTCAAAATGCTGTTGGCTGGGAAACTCCAGACGCTGCTTGGACACCCCAAAAAGCTGACCCTTGGGCCTAGGAGCAACCACCGGAGGCTCCAAATCCCAAACCTCAAACATCTGGCTCAGAATGGTAGAGGAATCGAGAGGGAGGCCATCAGCCTGATCCCCCTCAGAACCCAGCAACTGCTGAACATCAGAATCTTCTTCCTCAATGAGCTCACCTTCTTCACGGGGACGATCCGACCAATCCAGATCTCCCACCACTTCCTCATCTGAATCCGGCGGGGGCGGAGACAGATGCTTCCGCTTAGCTGAAACCTTCTGAGCGGCTATAGCAGAAAACCGCTTCTCAAGGCTGGTCAAGCGGGCACATACATCAGACTGCGAATCCCCGCCCAGGACAACGTCACACGGGGTCCGGAATAAGCGAGGGGGAGAGGGAGATGGCGCGGCCGAAGAAGTGCTAGGCACCGGAGTACTCGACTGCCGTGCAATGTTCTGCTGTGCACAAGGGATACACAAAATGACATCATCTCCCTGGAGCGGAGTCCCACAACCCCCGCACACCTTGGATTGTCCCGAAGAACCATTCCCGGTATCTGTGGCAGCCTCCATGTGGTGAAATTTATGGTATTCGCAGAACCCAGGGATTTATGCGGTACGCGACCCGGGATGCCCCTTAATAACCTAACACTTGTCTAAGGATAGTCACAAGATCCTGACCCAGGGGAATAGCATAAGACCCTTATATATATATATATATATATATATCAATGAAAAAACACCCCCCACGAGCCAGGTATATATGACCGGGAGAGCCCTGCCAGACGGGATCCCAGGATCTGAAAGACACAAAGGGAGAGGGACAGACGTCAATCCAGCACCATATACCAAAATCCACATAACATACAAAACCCCCCTTACACCACCCCCCCCCTCATTAACCAGAGCACAGGAAATGGTTAATACCAACCAGCACCATAAAGATGCGCCGGAGCGAGGAGGAAGGAGAAGGAGGAGGAGAGGACAATCCGAGGGGCCATCGCAAGAAAAACCAAACGCCTACCTGAGAGGGAGAGAGAGAACCGCGCAGCCAGTCAACGCAGAAGATGGCGGCCCGCACACAGCGCAGTGAGGGAGGAAGAGACAAGCTCCGGGAGCGCGGGAGCCGAGAAGGCCCCGCCCCTCCGGGACATCCAATCCGTGCGCGGCCCGCGCGCGCGACCCCGCCCCCTGGCAGCGTCAGCGACCGCGTTCAGACCTCAATGACGGGACCGGCGGAGCCACCCGCCGGCTCCCAGTGCGCACCATACACAGACCCACACACTGATAACCAGTTCCCCCCTGAGCAGCCGGACAAGCAGGCTGCAAGCGCCGGGCACGGCGCTCAGCCACCGGCGGGACCGCGGCGCAGCGCGCCGCGAGGCCCCGCCCCCCCGGCTCCTGAGGGGAGAGAAAGACACACAGACAGGGGGACAGAGGCAGGCAAAACTTACAGTGAAGTTAGTCAAAGTAAAAATCACAAAGGGACTCACAATGTAGAGCGCAGCAGCACACTCACACAGCATGTCACCGCACAGCATGTCACCGTCCCAAGCGCGCCCCACACCCCGGAAAGTGACACAAGATCCCAGGGCTAGGCACATCCTGACCGCTAACCTCCTATAAAATGGGGCATCCCACATCCGGATCACCACTCCGGGAACCCCGCTATGCCCCGCAATGAAGGGTCGAGCGGAGGAGCTAATCTCCTAGGCACCAATGGTGCCGGCTACCTTTTTGCCCGGCCTACAGCCGAAGCTGGGAGGCTGCCATTAAATAGAATACTTTCAAACAAAAGCCGGGCAGAAATAGACCACGGGGGGGGGGGGGGGGGGGCGGGGGGATACCCCGGCTACCTGCAAGCAGGAGACTTCTTTCTTCTGTCTTGTCGCCACCTTGCAGAGAACAACACTGGGAGGTTCTTGGGAGGTACCAGGTATGTATAGTCCGGGAGGGGCCTGTTGAAGTTTTTGGAGAGTTCTCTGCAATGCTGCCACCTAGCGGTGCGTTAACCCTAGTGTAATTATTAATGTTTGAAGTGGGGTGTGTGACATACTTAGAATATAATGGCGCCAAACATATCACAAGCCTATAAGATGCTGGAAAGCTGGAGTAGAGGTGGGTATGAGGGGGAGGGATGAATCCCCCACTGGATAAACTCACCCCCCGATAGGAAAACAAAATAGCTGCCCCACTCAAGCCTAGTGACCCAAGGGTACTGAAGCCCCTTAGTCCAGCACCCCTGCTGTTGCTGGATTAGCATGGGTCCCCCAAGGGACGGGGCCTGTAACAGTCCTTGCCACCCGAACAACCAGTGCCCTCACACCAAGGTCAAACCCAGGTCTGGCATCAGATCTCTTCTGTTCCTTGGGGGCAGTGGATGCCGTTACCCAGGCGGACGATGTTGCCCTCAACACAGCAAGAAACACTCACTCTAGACCCCCCCCCCCCAAAGGAAAAGTCCTGTATTGTTCACACTATAAGACCCCCCCCCCCCCCACACCCAAATAAGACGCACCTAGGATTTGGAGGAGGAAAAAAAAACAATTCTAAACCAAGTGTGCTAAAACACCCCATTACAGACAGTGTGGCATTCCCCACCATCCCATTCTCCATGGACAGTGTGGCATTCCCCCATCCCATTCCCATAGGTAGTGTGCCATTTTCCACCATACCCTTATTCAGTGTGGCATACCCCCCTACCATTCCCATAAGCAATGTGCTAGAATCACCGGGAAGGGGGGGGGGGGGGGGCGGGGGGGCCTGAACCAAAATCCTAGCTTGTAACCTGTGGTGACCACCTCCTGGAGCCAGATGCAAACTGCAGGAGAAGCCCCCCCAACCCAGTAAAGGTGGGGCATCTCTTCATACCTGAGTAGGGAACCCTGTGACCAAGACATTTTGGGGCTTTCCTGACATGTTCTCCTCATGCTGTCTGGAGCAAGTGTAGATGGCAAATCGTCTGTAGGGAAGAAATGATCAAGGTTTCCGAAAGGAAGCTCTAGACTTATGTGTCTGAGGAAGTCTTGTTGACCTGCCTCCAGTGGGCTTCTTTACCTATTCGGTGAATATCACCAAAGAGATGAGTGCCATCAAAGGGAATCTCCACCAAATGCCTTTTAAGGCCAAATTAATGTCCCACTGACTCAACCACACAGTGCGGCGAATTACGACGTCCAGCAGGTTCCATAGCATCAAGCACATAGTGTATGAAATGCATCAGGTTATTGTTCCAACTCCCGAATGGAGGCATAATCATAATGCTGTTCAATGCTCTTTTTCTAGTGTTTGAGCCACTTCTTGCCTTCCATGTGGAAAACCGAAGTGGTGATCACCATGCAAAAGGCCGCCATGTCGGGCCAACTGATTTAGAAGCTGGTCAGTTGGGTCATATAGGCCGTGCAGTCAGAAAGAGTAAGACTGGAGATGGGATTATTCTCCTATGGAGGGTTAGACCACCTTTTTTTCCAGTTCTTTAAGTGAAAGGAAAGCGAGCATCCAACCCCTTAAGGGTCCTAGGTAACTTATCTGGCCTATCAAACTCCTTTTCCAGGATCTGATTAAAAAAGTTAGGAGAAGTGAAACCTTGCCTCAACTTTTCTCCTTTGTATTGCACGTCCCTGGACATTTTTGTGGGAACTTTAGCTTCAATGCAGAGTTCTGAGGAAGCCAGCGAGATCAGGCCATCGTCCTTGTTCCTGAAAGTATCCTAAATCTGTTCCTCATCAAATTCCAATCTGCTGGAGCAGGTCTCCCCTTCAGAACACGACAGTAGTACAGTAGATGTTTGCTTCAAAAGGAAGATGAGGACGCCGACTCCGCACGCAGATGTAAATCCCTCCGCAGACATCCTTAGTCTTTAAAGGGTCCGCCCATCAAAAATAAATGTGCCTACCTGACCCACCAACAAGTTCTCGCATTTCCACCTGTTCCTTTTCCTGGCTTCCTAGAATGGGGCATCCCAATTGCCGGGGTTCCCACATAAAAAGGTTGTGGGTCTGCGTAAAGAAGGTAAACCTGAAGCGATTTTTTCAGCTGGATCTTTCAAATAAGAGGGTGCAGCAGAGAATCTTTAGCCAGGCATGAATTAAGTGCCATTGCAGACAACCAAAAAAAAGCCATGTGGAGAAGCTGCCTAGAGTAGCATCCCCCCCCAGGGGAAGCCGCTAGATTCTAACCGAGGCAAAGAGTGTTTTATTTATATTTTGTTAACCCCACACCCATCCTCGCCAGGGGAGGGGGGAGTTACCTAAAGATTAGACATTGACTTTAAGATACTGTCAAGAACATTTTTATACTGTAAATACTCTTCAATTAAACCAGCATTGGCCTTTATGAAAGCAAACATTAAACATGTACTCACAAGCAGATTTGTATTCGCATTTGTTCACTTTCTCACGAATAATATTTAAGGCAATTGGCCGCTGAATAACTTCATAATAATCTGGAACCTAGAAATGAATTTGAATTAAAAAGTTAGAATAATAATATATATATATGACAGACGTTTTTTCTTTTTAAACCACCTTTAAGACATGTCACTTTGGTATGCCTCTCCAGTTCCCAGCGCTTTTGTATGCTCCAGCAATTTTTTTTCCTTCAGTCCACCCATCCATCTCTGCTTATAGCCATCTCCCCTGTTATCAAGTCTGCCCAGCAATCCATCCATCTCTGCTTCTATCCTGCTGTCAGTCCGCCCAGCTATCCATCCTCCCCCCCCCCCTCCTGCCCATCTACTTCTGCTTTCATTCATCTAACTATGCTTCCATCCATCTCTCCTTTTGCCTGCCCATCCAGACATTCATCTCTCCTCCTGCCTGCCCGTCCAGCCATCCATCTCTCCTTCCGCCTGCCAGTCCAGCCATCCATCTCTCCTTCCACCTGCCAGTCCAGCCATCCATCTCTCCTTCCGCCTGCCAGTCCAGCCATCCATCTCTCCTTCCGCCCCGCCAGTCCAGCCATCCATCTCTCCTTCCGCCCGCCAATCCAGCCATCCATCCATCCCACCTTCCGCCCGCCAGTCCAGCCATCCATCCATCTCTCCTTCCGCCCGCCAGTCCAGCCATCCATCCATCCTTCCTTCCTTCCGCCCGCCAGTCCAGCCATCCATCTCTCCTTCCGCCCACCAGTCCAGCCATCCATCCATCCATCTCTCCTTCCGGCCACCAGTCCAGCCATCCATCCATCTCTCCTTCCGGCCACCAGTCCAGCCATCCATCCATCTCTCCTTCCGGCCACCAGTCCAGCCATCCATCCATCTCTCCTTCCGGCCACCAGTCCAGCCATCCATCCATCTCTCCTTCCGGCCACCAGTCCAGCCATCCATCTCTCCTTCCGGCCACCAGTCCAGCCATCCATCTCTCCTTCCGGGCCACCAGTCCAGCCATCCATCTCTCCTTCTGGCCACCAGTCCAGCCATCCATCCATCTCTCCTTCCGGCCACCAGTCCAGCCATCCATCCATCCTTCTGGCCACAGATCCAGCCATCCATCCCTCCTTCCGGCCACAGATCCAGCCATCCATCTCTCCTTCTGCCCGCCAGTCCAGCCATCCATCCTTCCGGCCACCAGTCCAGCCATCCATCTCTCCTTCCGCCCGCCAGTCTAGCCATCCATCTCTCCTCCTGCTCACCAGTCCAGCCTTCCATCTCTCCCTCCTTCCGGCCATAAGTCCAGTCATCCATCCATCTCTCCCTCCACCCGCCAGTCCAGCCATCCATCTATCCTTCCACTCGCCAGTCCAGCTTATGGTTAATGTATTACATGAATTTAAGATGGTGTCTCCATTGAAGATAATCATATTTTTGCCAAAAAAGATTGTGCTTCTGGCAAGATATAGCAATCAACTTCCACCAATATACAAGTATCTAATTTTTCTCAAACAGAAAACTGAAGTTTGCCAGGTCACAGTGGTCTTCTGTACATGTGTGATGTTAGTTCTGCCTGTTTGCTTTAATATGGTGTTATAATCCTCAGCAAAAAAACAACATTTATTTCTCTAGCACATCAATTACATAACCAATTTCTGATGCAATTTCGGAATTGCTGTGCTGAGTTTTAATTAAATTAAATTATACATATGAGAACTTCATAAGACTTATATGCTAAGCTATATTCTTTCACATTCCATTCTCAAGTTTGATTATTATAATCCCTCTTATCTCCTAATGGCCCACTTATATTTTAAAAAGGTCTGGGAGGGTTAACTTTTGTTAACAGTGATCCATTTTCCTAATCATCAACTATATATGTTGTGGAGTTTATTTCCTCCTTTTTGTATGCAATATAGAATGAGCTTACAACAGAAATAAATGATGAGTAACAATGCATCTATTTGACTCGTGAACTGCAGAATTCCTCCAACCCATCCTCCAATACCTGTGAACCATGTGAGGGGATTTAACCATTTGAGTCCTGTGGGCCATTACATGTCAGTTGGAAGGGAAAGGAATATTGTAATGCCTGGTTAGACACCTACCCTAGTCAGATCACAATTTGCAAAGCACACAGTGCAGAGCTGTGGGCAATTGAGCAAGCAAGGGGCCGGTGACTGTAGCTGTACTGAACAGCTAATACAGCTAGTTTATGGAGTTCTGTTTCATTAAGGGGGTGGCTACATAGGGTATTGCCTTTGATGATAGTGGTGCATATCCAGCAATTACTTAATTTACTCGCTATAGATTGGTGTACCTTATGAAACTTATTGTCTAATGGTTCTTGCTGGGAGAGCCAGGGCAGTGTAAGTTAACATGCTCTGGATTGTTATCAGCATCATCTTAACTTGAGATTTCACTTTCTTGCAGTGGCTGGTCCTACTAAAAACTTAAACTATATTAACTTTAGATGCTCAGGAATCAATTTTAAGAGTTTGGGCTTTTCAATAAATCATGGTGAAGGTCCGGTTTAAGAGTCATCAAACCTAACAACGCAACTGCCATAGGCTCAAAAAGGAGGACCCTGAAGAGCTGTTTAGATCCCAAACCTGTAGAAGTGGTTTATGAGGAGCACGCACATAAGTGACTCCCTGTAAAAAAAAAAAAAGTCTTAACATATTCCCAGCTATGGGTTTCTGAAAAAAAACATAAGCAGATATCTGTCCTTTTTAAGTACTCAGTTGAAGACCTTCACCAAACCCTTTCTGCAAAAACTCATTACTCTGGAGTCTCACCAAGCGATACATCCTTGCAAGATTCTATGGTAGATTATTGATGAAGACCTCTTCCTGGCCGGAATCATAATCTGGATAACTCTGACAGAAAAACCCCTTTCTGCCGGGATGGAGGCTTCAATAGACAGGCCGTCAAAAGCAAAACTTGTGAATTGGGGTGCCTTATAGGCCCCTGTGTGACAACATCTGGATCGTCTGGCAACCTGCATGGGTCGCCCTCTGACATCCTTACTATGTCTGAGAACCAGCTTCTCTTTGGCCACAGAGAAGCCACCAGAATGGCTGGGAGGTTGGGACTCCCTCGCAAGTTATTTTTGCTTGCTCCTGGAGCTGAAGCAGTATTTCCCACACCACATTAGGGCTTAATCTAACTAGTTTAGTTGGCAGTTTTGTGGCCACCAAGATTGGCTGGGACACCCTGGGCACCATGTGTGCTGCTGCTGCTCGTGCCTATTTGCCAACCTATTGGCTTTGGCTTCAGGCGTCAGCTCCTTGGTGTGCACGTTGACCTTCAAACTTTGTGGGGAGGGAAAAAGCAGTGTAAAGAGCTGCATGCTTAACTGATTTACCTGAGGAGCCAAGAAAGTTTCTTGACCTTCAGATTGGGGCTAGGTCATAAAGTGTGTGGGTATTATCAGTGTACAAATTTGATATCCCACCTTCGGACAGTTTACATGTCTCAGTGAGGGCTATCAACTCTGCCTCCAGGGCTGACCCTCCAGGCAGGAGTGACTCTTGTTTTACTAACTCATGGTGGGAGAAGTACTGCATATCCAGTCTGGTATAAGCATCGAAGTATCGTGATATAGCTACAAAAAACTCAAAGCTATGGTTTAATAATGATTCTTCATACACATTTTTAGACCTACACAATCATGATCTTCTATTGAAGCACTTTCACAGGCACCATTCTCAACTGCGACCTCTTCTGTCACTGGTGCCACAATGTGGCAGGAACATCATTTGATGGTTAGATTACTATGTGTCAGTAATGCCATTTCATACTTAAATCTTGTAGCTGAGAGGTGTTTTGTTTGTACCTGTTGCAAGATTTCAGCTACTGCCCCGAATGTGGTTTTTACATGCATTATTTTTTTGAATTTTTGTTTTATTTTTATTAATTTTTTAGAAAAATATTCGGAAACCACTGATAAATTTATAAACAAGGCATTTCATGTTAAAGCCCTAACAATATATAATTTTCTTGGAAATCCCTGGACATTTCTACAAAAAAGGCAATTCTGTGAAACTCACCTGTAGAATTGCTTTTGTTTCCGATCCATTCCAGCCCGTCCAGAGGTCATCACGATTGGGAGTTCGCCCCTAGGAGGCGCTGCATGCAAGATCAGAGATGTAGCTCCTCCCGGCCCCCTATAAAGGCAGTTGCCTCTCAAACCAGCTCCAGTAATTTAAAAGCAGTACTCAATAGAAGAGGAAGGCTGGGAGGTTCAAAAAATAGGAGACCATGTTACCTCACACAGACTCCGCTTGTACTCTCTCAAATCAAAAACGTAAAACTAAAAACTTGTATAACTAGTGTCCTATGAGCAAAAATGGTTCAATCACCATAACAGGCATGCAGGACAAAATAAACCACAAGGGCAGGGTGGACGGGCTGGAACGGATCGGAATTAAAAGCACTTCTACAGGTGAGTTTCACAGAATTGCCTTTTACTTTTTACTTAGGTTGGACTACCTCTTTTTGAAACCCCAAGACTTGGATAAGATTAGAGGCTCAGCGATAGGGCAGATCACAATATCCGATCATGCCCCAGTGTTTCTATCCATAGAATTATTGATTGTCCGTGTCGGTGTCTGGAACTGGAAGCCGAACCCAGGCCTACTCAAGGACACTGCGGTCCAACACAGGGTCAGGGAAGGTATTACAAACTATTTCCTAGAGAATGCCATGGATGAGGTGGATGCAATGACTGTCTGGTAAGCACATAAGTGTACTATCAGAGGGGCACTGATTAGGGAGGGGGAGCGGCTGAAAAAAAGAGCGCCAAAACAAAATTGATATGCTGTCGGAGGCTATCAAAAATACAATTCTGTGAAATACTCACCTGTAGAATTGGTATTATACGCATACAGCACGTCCTGCTCCAACTATAATACTTACACATGGGTAATCCTCCGCCAGAGGGCGCTGTTCACTGCAGACATGCAAAAACAGGCTCCTCCCGACCCTTCATATACCGAGGGACCTCCCACAAATCCCCAGCATTGAAAAGCAGTGAGAAAAAGAAGCCGGGAGAAACCAACCACCCAAGTGTAATAATAACAATGGTAACAATCACCATACAGGGGATTCAGAATGTAAAACCAGGGTGGGGTGGAGCAGGACGTGCTGTATGCGTATAATACCAATTCTACAGGTGAGTATTTCACAGAATTGTATTAATCTAAGCATACAGCACGTCCTGCTCCAACTATAATACTTACACATGCGACATCCAATAGCAGTGTCCATACAGTAGGGTGGGATCCCCAAAAAACAAGGCACAGCAGACAGTAAAGGCGCTGTCATCTGCAAAACTTTGCAACCAGGTACGACATGAGCAGAGGCTCTAATGTCAATCTCATAACAAAACCTTTGAAAGGTATGAACAGAGACAAGCAACAGTCTAGTAACTTATTCAACAGAAAAAACCTGGTGCTGAAGGGCCAAAGGTACCCAAACACCAATACAACGGAGTAAAATGAGAAAGGGGGATCCTTCCGCCTTAAAGGAATAGGCCATTGTAACGGCCAACCAACCCACAGGCAACAGAAGCCTCATGGAAACTTAGAACTGGTCTCCCGTCAGACAGGCGGGAATACTGACCCCTTCACTAGCAAGAAGCCGAAACCTTTACTCAGGACCAGGAAGGCATCCAAGTAAGATCAGTCCAAAGGGCACAGTGGCCCTGGAAGCAAGCGATATCGGGCACATACATAAGGAGATGCCCACAGACCCCAAGGGCATCAGTCCCCCTAAGGGACAAGAAACCACACTTGTTGAGGGAATGTAAATGCTTTACTTCAGCATTATAAAGAATAATGGTCCATAGTTAGACTAAAAGGACCTAAACAATGATCATAAAACACCACTTGGACAAGAGGTCCGGCGTAAGACGGAATACCACCATGTCATGGTGTGCATACAGACACACACACACATAGATTATATATATATATATATATATATATATATATATATATATATATCTATCTATATCGAGCCAAGGCTAAGTAATCAGATCCACCTTCTCAGGCACACGTCTGACTGAAGCAAGAGCCCCCAGAAAAGCGACTTGGACTACAAGACAGCTCAGACAGCATCCAGCATAAGTCCCAAGGGAACAATCCGCAGGGCAAACAGAAAGAAAATGGATCCCAACAGGTACCACAGAACTACTTGGGAGATGCCCTTGAGCAAACCCCCAGAGAGCTTCTCGCAAGGAAGACTGAACCAGACTTCCACAGGAAGACAGACAGGACAGAACCTGAATCTTCAGAGTACCGAGATGGGGAGCCAACCCCAACCTATGCTGTAATGACTCTAGAACCCTGGGAACCGAGACGTCCAACAGGGAAAAGACAAAGACTCATGCCAATCAATATGGGTACACAATAATCCACAATAGACAGAGGAAAAGGAAGCTTGCTCCTAGCCCCCCATATACCAAGTCACCCAGAAGATAAGCCCGTCTCCAAGGGGTGAATGAATCAGCTGTCAAGCCCCCGACTAGAGTCTGTAGATTGGGACGACAAAGAAGGGGCCTGACAAGGGCGGAACCGCACTCCTGAGAGAGCGAACAGGTCAGCTGACCTTAGTCGGGGGGAAGATCAGGAGCAATGTTAGAAAATATTATTTTACAGAAAGAGTAGTAGATGCTTGGAGCAAACTTCCAGCAGAGGTAGTTGAAAAATCAACAGTCACTGAATTTAAACATTCCTGGGATAAGCACACATCTATCCTAAGATAAAGAGTACATACAGTATACACATAAGGGCAGACTAGATGGACCGTATGGTCTCCTTCTGCCGTCAACCTTCTATGTTTCTATGTTTCTTAGCAGAAGCATCTGCGAACCACAGTTCACTAGGTCACCCGGGGTTCAACAACTCACGGGTCTCTTAAAATCGGCCCAACCGCGCGCAGAACCCCACATAGTAGGGTGAATGAAGAGAAGGTATATAAGATAGAAAAGCCAAGGATAATTTTACTAAACCCCCATGACCAGAGTCAGAATAGTCTGAGACAGTAAACACAAGGGCGGGGCCCCTGTGGTATAAGCGAGACCCAACAGAGCCACCCTAGATGGCTCTCAGATTGACATCAGGATAGCCCAGCCTGCCTGGGGTGCTGGAACCCCATGTAGGATCACTAACCTAGTGTGCAGAAGAGCCCAGGGGCTTGGTATATAAGGGACAGCATCTGATACGCCACCAAAAAGCTCACCAGCTGCAATCCTGCCTGGTGAAGGTAATATATCAGCAAAGAGGGACAGAGAATTCGCCCCAAAAGGCCCCCTACCGACCAAGGAAGAAGGAACTAGCCGGAGCCGAATCCAAATGCAATACTAGGAGAGGATATACTGGCAAAAGGGACAAAATAGGAACTAAGGTGACTGAACACCCATCCCCAATAACTCCCCATTGTAGGTAAGGACCACCTAGTAGGTCCTTATGCGGCTGCCCCTTGGTCTCAATTGAGACAGCACTCCCATCCAAGCCATAGCGAGCACAGGGAGTGGGGGAGAGGCCTAATAACATGGCCACAATCAGCGGTGATGATCACCAACACCCACCTGTAAAAGCTGCAGTGTCCTGAAGACACATGTGAGCCAAAATAAGCATCTTAGCATTCCACAGGCAGCCAGAGGCCTACTGATTTACAGAGCGCCGAAGGCCCAACTCAGAGACGCCAAGCGGCAACGCCTGTGGGTACAATCGCCAAACCCATGGAGGGTTAGGATGTGTATCGCCTCATCCTCCAGGAGAAGGTGGAACCACTGGTGTAGAGGCCACTGCCTCTGTGAAGGGCATCCTATCAAAAAGCCCAGACCTAGCAGGCCAAGGAAGGCCTATACCAATACCTGAAGAAAGACAGGGACCGGAAGTACCCTGACCCACTCGGGGAAGAACCATCCAGCAAACACCGTCCCGCAACCAGAGGGACTACTTCCTGAATCCATCAGAACGAAGCATGGTGCCTCCTGATAGGAGCAAGGTGCTGTGGCTATCCCCTCACCCAGGCAGGTGAGGGCGTCCCATCATGCTTGGGGGGGTTTTGAGAAGAAGTCGGTCTTAGCCTGACCAGAAGATCCCCGACGTTGTCTGCCTCTCCTTGGGCAAGAGTCTGTACCAGGCCCCGGGAGGGGCGCCCCTGGTTCTTGCTTAACACCATGATATGGAGGGGGAGGGGTATCCCTGCTCCGAGGGGACCGAGACGGCCGCCCTTGATGGGGCGAATTGTCCTCTTTTTTTTAAAAATATCCAGACGGGCCCCAAACAAGCGTTGCCCTTTAAAGGGAAGCCCAGTCAGAGTCCTTTTAGCAGCATCATCAGCCCCCCACTGTCGCAGCCAAAGCAGTCGACGTATAGCCACCACTGGGGCAGAGGTCCTCGCACACATTCTGATGGTGTCATCCAGGGCTAAAAGGATAAATTTAACAAAAATATCACAACTGGAGAGTGCATTAAACACCTCCCAGGGTAAATCTTCAGGGTGATGCTCAAGCATCTGCCTTATGAGGGTTCTAGCGGCCACTGCAGTGATGGCCGCGGCACAGGCAGGACGCAGCACCGTTTCTGCACAAGCAAAGGCGTGCGAAGCCAGCCTATCAATGCGCCGGTCCTCGACATCCCGAAGGGTGCTGTAGGCCGGGGCTGTGAAGAAGGGGGGGTTAGGAACCCCAATGATCGGTGCGTCCACCACGGGAGACGATGACCAGCAATCAACCATCTCAGGGGGAAAGGGGTATTTCTTATCCCAGTCCTCTGGGATCCCTGGAAGTTTAGTGGGGCATTCACACTCCTTAAGAACCAGAGCGTGGAAGTGAGCCTGCTCAAGAAATTCCAAACGCGCAGTCGCCGTATGGAAGCTCTCCCCTCTCGGCTTGGGTACCACGCCAGGGAGCGAAATAGCCAGGGCCTTAAAAATCCTAAGTAACATACCCTCAACGTCAAACTGGCCCCAGTCATCTTGGTCAGAATCATCGTGACTCCTCGGCCTCTCATCAGAGGAACCCGGATCAGAGAACAGATCTCCATCGTCAGATGGAGCACTATCACACGGAGAAGAGAGCTCCTCCGAACCCATAGCAAAGGCCGAAGCCGGGGGCATCAAGGGTCGCTTCCTTCCAAGACCCAAGCATTCGGTCAACCCCGTAACAATCTGGTCAAGCGTAGGCTGTCTAGAAGACAGGTCAGGTTGTAACTCCCCGCTGGAACATGACTCAACAGGAGTGAGGTTTAGGCCAGGGGAAGAGGGAGGATAGGAGCGAGGTGCAGGCATAGGTGCTGCTCGCAGGGCCAGCGTTTGCTTGGCACAGGGCGCGCACACCCTTGCCCCGTCAGCATCAGCATGGGGGAGACCACACGCTATACACAGCCGGTCTGGTCCCAGAGGGACCCCGGTCACACAATCCTGAGATGCCCCCATATGGTGATTATCTAGGCACAGTATGCCCGTAGGGATTTATGCACTAGGCAACCCTGGATGCCCCAGCGACACGCTGATTAATGTGGGAGATTTGTAGGAAGGTCCGCTAATAACTATGTATAAATATATATCTATATGTATAAGGATATAAAGGGCCGGGAGAGGCCGCCTGAGACTCTGCGTCTGAAAAACATAAGGTGAAAGAAGGTGTCAGGGCCATGCACAGCAGGAAGAACATATAATGGGCAGGGCGAGAGGGCGCAAGGGCACTTACAGACCAAGGGAGGAGGGGAACAGCCGCCACGCGCGAAGATCGTCAAAATGGCGCCCAGCGAACCTCGAAGGGCGGGCTCAATGCTCGGCCGTGACGCGGAGCGCGCCAAGACAAGTCCCCGCCCACCCCGAAGAGCGCGAAGCTCTGAGTAAAAAATAAAAAGGCAAGAAGAAATCACAAGGATATTGTAGCGAAAAAGTGCCGCGGCATCTAGCAACGCAGTAAACTATGCAGTAGTGGAAAACGGCGGCAGCCAAACAGACTAAAGAGCAAGCAGCGCCACGGATGAGATAGAGGCAGAAATAAAGGCTTAAGCGTGACTAACAGTACACTGTCACATACACCCCCCCCTTCTTTTACCCTTAACTAGTTGGGGAAAGCAGGAGGGTGGCGACCCTGCAACAGGGTCCACCACTACTCAGGGCACGGGGCAGTAGAGCGGGAGGGGCATTCACTAGAGGCTCACCATTAGCCTTGACCGCCTACCCTATGGTGGGGGATTGCGGTGGAGCATGGCTCCGTTAAGCACCCAAGGTGCTGCCTACCTTCACCCGACCAACGCAGCCCAGGCTGGGAGGCATAGTCTTCATCAAAGAGGACTGGTGGAAATAGTCCCCCAGGGCCTCGGGCTGTAAAGCCCCGCTCGCCTGCGAGAGCGTGATACTTCATGTCTTTGCAGTTCAGCACTGCAGAGAAATCTGGGGATTTGTGGGAGGTCCCTCGGTATATGAAGGGCCGGGAGGAGCCTGTTTTTGCATGTCTGCAGTGAACAGCGCCCTCTGGCGGAGGATTACCCATGTGTAAGTATTATATTTGGAGCAGGACGTGCTGTATGCTTAGAATAAGCTCGAAACACTTCATAAGAAATCATTGTCCGACGGCATACTAGGGGAGCTCATCCAAAAGCGCAAAGACCTAGGAGATGCATTGAACCTTAAAGCTAGGAGGGCCTTTGCTTACCGTAATAATCTTTATTATGAATATGGCAACAAAAGTGGGCATATGATGGCTAGATATATCAACTCACAGAAAATGAGGGTTCAAATAGGGGCTGTTAGAGATGGTGCTGGAGTAATGCATCGAACTCCTAAGGCTATAGCTGCTTAATTCAGAAAGTATTATGAGAACTTGTATAATCTACCTAATGCTAACTGGGCTACTTCACATAGGGAGATACCCCGAGATTACTTAATTAAGTCAGGTATGCCGACCCTGGCAGGAGAAGAGATTGAGGACCTAGAAAATCCAATTTCTCTAGAAGCAGCAGCTCGTGCCCTCAAAGCCACTAAGCCTGGAAAGGCGCCGGGACCAGATGGATTCATCTCAATGTATTATAAAACATTCCCTTCCCTATTACCACACTTTGTTAAAGCATTTAACACAACTTCTGACACTGGTATACTTTTCAAAAACCTTCTTGAAGCTCATGTTTTGGTTATACATAAAGAAAACAAAGAGCCCATATACTGTCAAAATTATAGGCCTATTTCTTTGCTTAATAATGATGTGAAGCTCTATGCAAAGATTCTTGCAGAAAGGCTCAAGGTATACTTACCCAAATGGATAGCTCAGGATCAAGTGGGCTTCATACCAGGGAGAGAAGCGAGAGATAATGTCATTAAAGCAGTGAATATGCACTATTGTACAAGAAAGAAGGGGGTTGGCACGCTCTTTCGACTGATGCTGAAAAAGCATTTGATAGGGTGGCTTAGGGCAATTTATAAGGGCAACTTTTGAGTACATGGGGTTTGGTCAATCAATGATGAATAGAATCCTGGCGCTGTATTCTTTCTGTATTCTTTAGTAAGAAGAATGTACTCTCTGAAGCTTTCGATATTAAAAATGGCACTCGGCAAGGATGCCCTTTGTCCCCTCTGATCTTTGCCCTGTCCGAGGAGCCATTCTTATCACATGTGAAAATCAACCCCGACATAGCGGGAGTGCAAGTGGGTGAGAAGGAGTATAAAGTTGCCGCTTATACAGATGACATGCTGTTTTTTGTCTCAAGACCCTCTACTTCTCTTCCAAATATGCTCAAAGAGTTTGAACAGTATGGTAACATAGCAAATCTGAAAATTAATTATAATAAATCAATGGTCCGGAACATCAACTTAGCGGTGAATGAGGCTCAGAACCTCCAGCAATCATTTCCATTTGTATGGGAAACCAAAAGCATTAAATATCTTGGCATTCTTCTCCCCCATAGGTGGGCTGACGCATTTGCCCTGAATTATGAAAATCTCTGGAACACAATCAAGGGAGATCTTAAGAGATGGAACTCTTTTAGGTTATCTTGGTTTGGCCGCATAGCGGTAATTAAGATGAATATGCTTCCGAGAATACTCTATGTCATGCAGTGCCTTCCAATTGAACTGAACATTAAAAGGCATATGACGGCCTTTATGTGGGCACACAAGCATCCCAGAGTGAGCTTTGGAGCTCTTACAGCCACAAAGGAACAAGGGGGTATAAATGCTCCGAATGTAGATCTGTACTACAAAGCGGTACACCTCTCAAGGGTGGTGGACTGGAATATCAACAGGAGGAGCAAGGAGTGGGTTGAAATTGAAAGGACAATGTATGACGGCTTCTTACAGTTTGCTTGCTGGTCTGGATGGAAAAGACGAGTGGGGGTGTTCTCTGATCACCCGCTTATCCCTCAGACTTTGAAGACAGTCTCTCGAATCTTTGCCTCTCGTCTGCACATTTCCTCCACAACGGGCCCCTTAACTGTTATACATGGCAATCCAGACTTTATATCCGGGCTTACTAAAAATTTCCTGGGCAGGTGGGGTGAACTGCCAACACCATTAGCTCACCAGTTCTTTGCAGATGGTAAATTTAGGTCTCGAGCAGAAGTGTCAAAAGAATACCATCCTGACCTCCCATTCTGGGTGTATTTTCAAATTAGACATTATCTGACCGGTAGGGACATGGTAGCTAAAGTCTCTAGAAACCCATCCCAGTATAAAAAAACCTGCCTTGGACAAGGCCAACGAGATCATTTGCTATCTTGGAACTATAAACTACTCCTGGGGGAGAATACTCTATCTTGCAGCAATAGTTGGAAAGGAAAGTGGGAGTTAGATCTGGGCCTCTCACTTTCTAAAGAAGAATGGAATAAGATACTCACGCTAACACAGAGGGTCTATCAGTAGCTCCATTCAAGAGACAAATTTTAAGCTATTGATACGGTGGTATAGAACACCTTGGGATTTACACAAGATGTATCCTACGATTTCGGAGGCTTGCTGGAGATGCGGCGCAGAGGGGATCTTTTCCATATTTGGTGGACTGCCCTGCAATCCAGAATTTTGGAAGGAAGTGCATAATTATATTGGCGTTATTATGTCGAATTATGACAGGACATACGTACTGCTAAATCATCAGCTAGTCAGCATAAGAATTCGGTGCAACTTCACCTTATTAATGCTGCAAAAGTTGTTATACCTAGACATTGGAAATCTTGAACAGTTCCTACCATCATGGAATAGATATCCCAAGTTAACTTTATTGAGGAGATGGAGGATATTGTGTATTCCAGGCAGGATAAGATGCAGAAATGTTGTCGGATTTGGCAGCCTTGGTTGGCTTTCAAAGGTACTACCCGCTACCAAACAGGCTTGAGCATTTGAAGTCTTATGGATGGTATAGTATGCGATTCGGACTGACCCCCGCCCTTTTCTCCTTTTTTTTTCTCTCTTGCCCCCTAGCTATATTTCTCTTTCTCACTCTGTCTCTCTTTTCCGTACCTTGACTTCTACACCTTTGTCTAATCTTTTCTCTCAAGTTGGTAACATTATTAATCAAGGCTCTTGTGTAACTACTGAGTATTGCTATTAGGCTATACAAGAGTTTATATGTTGTTAGTTTGGGCAGGAAAGCAAGATGGTCAGGATGCCTATTTCATATTGTAAAATACCTATGTCCATTCTGGGACTGAATTGGTTCCGGAGCTACTGTCACTTTTGTGTGCAATGTAATAGCATCCTATCATGTAAATGAGATATGAGATGTTTTAGGCATGTAATGTAACACCAACCTGTACTTGAGAGCCTTTAAATAAAAATTTGTTTGAAAAAAAAAAACAAAAAAAAAACACTCAACAGCAAGCATCAGCTGGTGTTACTGTTTCAGGGTCATGAAAAGAAAGGTTTAATGCTTTAATCCACGTCACTATCAAATACATAGTTCACAGGCCAACTAAACTAGCATCACTTTGTAGAAAACCAACACAGGCACAATTTCTTCATAAGGATGTTTCATTGTAAGGTTTAAAATTGTCTTGTGACATCGGTATACTTGCTTATCAGAATGTTTCAGGATAGGGGCTAGGCAGTATTGTATTTCCCAATTAAATATAGGCTTTTTTTCCAGAGGGGGATTCAGGCGACCACCACCCCACTTTGAGCCGAGCACCCCCTCGTAGTGAAGACCAGCTATAGGGTATCCCAGTTACGAGTAGGCCAACGAAAAGTCACCCACCATGTCTACCCTTTGAGCTAGTATTGGTGTCCCCTGGGTCATGGGCTAAGTTTGTTGATGTCCAAAGGAAAACATACCTCAGTTTACTCTATTTTAACAAGAGGGTAATTGGATATCAACATTTTGGCTTCAAGAGGGTCTTGTGAGAAGGTCCTGGAATCCCCTGGGGGTTGAATCAGATACTTTTCGAGTATTCTTACCTGAGTTTGCTCAGGCTGGTATATGTCTTTGCCCCTCTGTTTTGGAAGATCAAGAAATTCAAGTTGGAAAAGGTGAATACCAATGTTGTTTTCCCTCGAAACTGGCCAACTGCAAGGAGCAGTGGCTCATCTTCTGGCCATGGGCTTAAGACTCTATGTGCCATATTTAGAAAACAAAGAAAAACATTTTAGATTGTAATGTCTTACCTGTGCCTTAGAAACTAATCTCATGAAAGGCCAACTGTCATCATGTCTCACCAATTCTACCACCAGCTGTTCACAAGCAGATAACTCATGTACACCATGATGTCGTCCAGAGCTTCTTCTACACCCTTGCTGTGAAGAGGAGATTTCTGGAAGGCAAACAAATACATGCAATTTTTAGATTTTAATTAAGGTACACTATAAAGATACCTTAAGCCACACACAAATTAGTGGCTGGCTTTAACCTTTAAAGTGGACCAACACCCAAGTAGGATCGGCCCGGGAATCTATAAGAATCTCCCCACGGGCCATCCAAAATTGGGATGCCCTGCTGTGTGAAACCCCCCCGGGACGCCCGCAAACCTTACCTGAATCCCAGTCCAACAGCGCATGCGTGGGCCGCATCTCACGCATTTGTGAATGTTCCCTGTTAGAGGGAAGTGCAAAATGCGACCGCCAGCATGCTTGGAGCCGCGAAGCTAAGACGACGTTTTGACGCGCATAGCTCAGCGGCTCCGAGCACGCCGACTGGATGAGCGGCCGAGCATGCGCAGTAGGAGCGGGGTGAAGAGAGTTGAAGCTAGCGATCTGGGGGGTTTCACATAGTGGGGTGCCCCGGGGAAGTGGACCAACAGCCAGGATAGTCAAAATCCTGGGTGTTGGTCCACTTTAATAGCAGAGCTAAGTTCCCAGGTACCCTGCAATCCTGGAGCCTTTGTCATAAAAACAGTGACTGCATCAGACATTTTTATAGTGGTAAGGAGGAAATGAGAAACATAGGAGTACTGTATTCAAGTCTCCAAACTTAGATCTTGAACAAAAAGCTATTCATCCAAAATGTAGCAAATGCTACAATCACACTGATTTAGGGGTCTTGCCAAGGTGGAACCCCCTGCTGGCCTAAAGGAAAATGATTTTATGGGGAGTACTAAAATTCAGTTTTAGTGGGGGTTTCAGAATTGTATTCATTAAAGAACAAATTTGACTTTTGTTCTGTGCCCCTGGGATCCCGAATTGGAATGCTTCGCTGTGTGAAAGCCTGTGCCCAATAAAGCGCACTTCTCTTCATTGCGATGGAGCATGTGCAGGCTCTTGTCTAATCAGAGCCCTTTGTCATGTTTACATCCTTCAGCAAAGGGCTCTGATTGCCTTCAATTGGGAAGCGTGCACTGCTGCATGCTCGGTGGAGTGCACAATCACGCTCCAGCCTATCTAAATGGCTGGGGTGGGAGCCTGCACATGCTGTGTCAGAGCTACCTGCTGTTTATTTCCTATGTTTTTTTATGAATGTCCATTAAGTGTTTGGCAGGTCAAAAGTTAAAAAATATCAGTAGCTTACCTTACATTGAGTCTATCCAGTGCTACCCTTCCTGTTATGTCCATCTACTTAGTGAGGAAATCACTTCCTCATTCAGCTTTGAATCCCCCAACCCCCAGACATGGTCCTTGAATCAACCTTCAGTGGGCTGAGAACGTAAACACCCCACTCCCTCCCCAGACATCCTGATTGGCTACCTCTCTCTGCAGCTATGAAACCCCACCTTCCTTCTCTGGTCACACTATGTGCTGACAGGTTGGAAATGCACTTAGCCTGCAGTATCTCTCACCTCCTTTTTCTGATCACACTATGTGCTGGCAGTAATAACTAGAGGAACAATGCATTATTTTTTTCTATGATATATGTAAAGCACACAGTGTACTTAGATCACATCTGCTGTTTCGCCTCATTGTTCTCGTCATCTCCAACGCTCTAATACTTTTACAAATAACTTAGGAACTACAAGATCTGATTAAAGTTTGGGATAAAGGAGTTCCATTGTAGATGCTGCCATCTAGTGGCTGTTTACCAAATTGTAGTCTTGTTCCAGACCACTTGATCCATGTATATGTTATCAGATTGTTACAGTCTGTTAACTAAGCTAAAATCAACACATCTGGCCTGACTATCCAGTCTCCCTTGTGCTGCAAGTCCAACCCTACTTCTAACCAGCAGCCATCTTAGCTGCACAAGCAGACCATGCATATTCAGGTTAGTTATGGCTAACATCCTATCAACCCTTCACACAGTACAGCTGGTAAGTCGAGTCCCCTGTATTTCATCCCTCACTTTTCTAAGTGTATTTTTTGCTGCGTATAGCTATGTAGCACACTCTCTCATGCTGGTATCTGGCCACCATGCTGTTTCCATTCAGCTAATGTGTTTCTCATCCTTAATTGCTATTTATCACTACTATATATTCCGCTTTATTTTATTTTGCTATAATATGTTTTCTATAATGCATTACTAAGTGCTGTCATTTGTTTGCTCCTAGTTTTAGCTTACCCCTAGTTTTATCCTACTCCTTGAATAAAAGGTTAAGCGAACAGAACAGAGCCTTTTGCTAAAGGATATAAACATGGCAAAGGACTGATTGGATCAGAGCCGACGCATGCACCGCTGGACCGTGAAAAGGTTATTACTGGTGCCCTGGGGGGTCTCACAAAGCGTAGGAAAGCCAGCGGCCGCTGGTGGGGACTTCCTTAGACAGGGCGAAAAAAATACAATTCTGTGAAGTACTCACCTGTAGAATTGATATTATTTGTATACAGTACGTCCTGCTCCAGATATAATACTTACACTTGGGTTATCCTCCACCAGATGGCGCTGCACTGCAGAGACATGGAAAAACAGGCTCCTCCCGGCCCTTCAAATACCCAGGGACCTCCCACGAATCCCCAGCATTGAAAAGCAGTGAACAAGAAGCCGGGAGAATTAAACCACCCAGAACAACTGGTAATGATAACAATGATAACAATCACCATACAGGGGATCCAGAATAATGCAACAGGGTGGGGTGGAGCAGGACGTACTGTATACAAATAATATCAATTCTACAGGTGAGTACTTCACAGAATTGTATTATTCTTAGTATACAGTACGTCCTGCTCCAGATATAATACTTACACTTGGGACATCCAATAGCAGTGTCCATAAAGTAGGGTGGGATCCCCCAACAAAAAGGTGACAACAGGCAGTTTAAACTACTGCCGCTTGCAAAACCTTGCGGCCAAAAACAGCATCAGCTGAGGCCCTAAAATCAACCTTGTAAAATTTTGAAAAGGTATGAACAGAAGACCAAGTAGCAGCCTTGCAAACTTGTTCAACAGAAGCATGGTGCTGGAAGGCCCAAGAGGCACCAATAGCACGAGTGGAATGAGCAGTAAGGCGGAAGGGAGGATTCTTCCCTTTAGCAGAATAGGCCTGAATCACAGCCTGACGAATCCATTTGCTAATAGTAGACTTGACAGGAGCCGGAATTTCTTCCATGACCGTGACAGAGCATCCGTGGCCAAGGCCAGAGGATCCTGCGACAGGGAGACAAAGGCCGGGAGCTTGTGATTGTGACGGGATGCAAACAGATCCACATCCGGTAGGCCCCACCGGTAACGCAGGGACTGGAACACCCTGTTGCAGAGGGACCACTCCCCCTGACGGGAAGTCCCCCTGCTCAGAGAGTCTGCTAGAAGATTCTCTACCCCCGGGATATAAACAGCCGAGATGCATTGAACATTGGCCTCCGCCCATGTCAGAATCCGCGACACTTCCTGGAGGGCACCCTTGCTCTGGGTCCCTCCCTGATGGTTGATGTAGGCGACCGCTGTCCTGTTGTCTGAGCGCACCTGCACAGACAAGCCGTGCAGGTGATCGGTCAACTGCTCCAAAACCAACCTAACCGCCCGTAGTTCCAGAATGTTGATGGGTAAATGGGCCTCCTGAGGGCCCCACCTCCCCTGGAACCTCAGGGATTTCCAGAATCCCCCCCAACCTGACAGACTGGCATCCGTGGAGACAGTCTCCCAGGAGGGGGCTAGAAAGGACCTGCCCTTTAGCAAGTTCTTGTGGTCCAGCCACCACGAGAGGGACCTTCTGACCAATGGGGAAGCACACAAACCCCGTCCAAGGACGCAGGGTCCTTGTCCCAGGTGAAGCTGCAGAGGCCTCAAATGGAACTGAGCAAAGGGCACCGCCTCCACCAGCCGCATTCCCTGTCTTTGGGAGAGCTGGGGGCACGAGAGCAGGGGCCGCACCTGCGTAGTCAGATCTTCCACCTTCTGTTGGGGAAGGAATATTCGTGACTGAACCGTATCCAGAATCATCCCCAGGAATGGGGTCACCGGTGACGGGGACAGGGAGGACTTGGGATGATTGATCACCCAGCCGAAGGACTCCAAGGTGGACACCACCATCTGAGTGTTCAGCTCCGCCTGCTGTAGAGGCCAGGAGGCGATGAGAATGTCGTCCAGGTAGGGCAGCACTCGAATGCCCCCTGACCTTAGTAAGGACATCACCCCCGCCAATACCTTGGTGAACACTCTGGGAGCTGAAGTGAGGCCAAAGGGTAGAGCCACAAATTGGTAGTGTTGATCTTTCAACTCGAATCTGAGAAACCTTTGATGTCCTGGGAACACAGGGATGTGAAGGTAAGCATCTTTGATGTCCACAGACATAAAATCCCCTGGTCGTAGAGAGCCAACGGCCAAGTGCAGGGTTTCCATGCGAAAGCGCTTGCTCTCCAGAATGGGCCTGACTGACCCATCTCTTTTGGGTACTGTGAAAAGGTTGGAGTAGAAACCTTCTCCCAATTCTCTCAAGGGAAATTTGCAAATAACTCCCAGCTCCAGAAGTCCTTGTACTGCCTGCATCAGGACCTGAGCTGATACCGGGTCCTGGGGTATCTGGGACCTGACGAGTCTTGAGGGGGGCCGCACAGCAAACTATCTTGTAGCCGGAGGTAACTACCTCCTGAATCCACCGGTCTGAGACTTGACGCCTCCAGACGTGCGCGAAGTGCTGTAGTCGTCCCCCCACCCTGGCGGGCGAGGGCGCCCCATCATGCCTGAGGGGTCTTGGGAGGGGGTTTGGGCTTGGTCCCCCAGGAGGAGCCAGGGCGTCGCCCCCTGCTCCTATGCCAGGAGTCTGTGCGAGCCCCCGCGAAGGACACCCCTTTTCCCTGCTTAGCGCCTCTGTAGGGGGCTGAAAGGGGGCCCTGGTTGCGAAAGGGCCGAGGCTGCCGCCAGCGCTGTGGTAACTTATCTCCTTTAGCAAAGAGGTCTAGGCGGTCCCCAAACAGGCGTAGTCCCTTGAAAGGGAGCCCAGTAAGGGCTTTCTTAGCAGCATTGTCGGCTGCCCACTGTCTCAGCCATACCGCGCGGCGTATAGCCACCGCCAAGGCGGAAGATCTGGCACACAGCCTAATAGCATCGTCCAATGCAGACAGGATAAAGTTCACAAATACATCACAGTTAGACAGTGCATTAATAGTATCGGCAGGCAACTCGTCTGGTGCGTCAAGTGCATTCCTGACCATGGCCCTGAGCGCCACGGCAGTAATGGCCAAAGCGCAGACCGGGCGCAGTGCCGCCCCTCCAAACACAAAGGCATGGCATGCCAATTGGTAAATGCGCCGGTCCTCAGAATCCCACAGTGTAGTAGTGTCGGGAGAATACATAATAGAGGTGTTAGACAGCCCTAGAAAAGGAGCATCGACCTCGGGGGGGACCATGTCAGCAGGAAATGGATACTTCCTGTCCAGACTCTTAGAGATCCCGGGAAGTCTACTGGGATGTTCCCACTCCTTAAGCGGTTATTGCTCAGGAAATTCCAATCGAGCCTTAGCAGTATGGAATAGCTCACCCCTTTGCCTGGGAGCCACAACAGGGGGAGAGATGGACAAAACCTCAAAAATCTGAAGCAATAGCTTATCAGTATCATCTGGGGTCCAGTGATCAGAACCAGAATCGTCATGACCCCTAGACTTCTCATCAGATGACTCTGAGTCAGAGATCAGCTCCCCTTCGTCCGAAAGGGTATGGTCATATAGATGCGTAAACTCATCAGACTCTGTAGGGAAAGGAGCAGAGTCAGGGATAATGTGCCGCTTTTTTGCGGTAGCCTTGCGCGCTAGAGTACTAGCAAGCAATTTTTCAACACGGGCCAGTCTAGTAGCCACATCAGTATGAGAATCCCCGCTTGTATTGGGGGTTAGACTCAGGCTTGGGGGGGGGGGGGGTAGGTGAAGTGAGGCGAGGTGCAGACCCAGCCCCAGAATGGGCGGGAAGTACCAGTAGCGCCTGCTGTGCACAAGGGACGCAGACCCGAGCATTGTCACCGTTGATATGCGAGACCCCACAAGCTACACACAGCCGGGCTTTTCCCGAGGGAACCCCGTTAACAATATCCTGGGATGCCTCCATATGGTGGTTAATGGGCACAACAGGCCAGTAGGGATTGACGCTATAAGCTACCCTGGATGCCCCAAAGACCCGCAGGGAAGTGGGAGTAATTATACTAAGTCCAACTGGATTATACCGGGCCGGGAGAAGCCACTGGATTCGACCGTCTGAAAGACATAATGGGAATAGGAATGTCAGAGCCGTGCGCAGTAAGAAAGACAAATGAAAAATCACCCGCGAGGGCACTTACAGATCGAGGGAGGAGGAGGACCGTTACCACGCGTGCGCGATGAGCATCGAAATGGCGCCAAGCGGACCTCAAAGGGCGGGCCAGAGCGGGCTGTGATGCGGAGCGCGCCAAGCCAGGTCTCCGCCCCCCCGAAGAGCGCGAAGCTCTGAATACAGTAGTCAGCGCAGACAGTAAAGTGAATGACACACTATAGAAGCAAAAACGGGGATTACTTCCAGATGCGCCCAATAACAAATACCAATAAAGACGATAGAAATAAAGACAGCGCGGCTCTGACACCAGGTGTATGAGTCAAGGACAATACTAAGGCTATAACGTGTACTGAATACACAAGACCACCACACCCCCCCCCCTTTCTTACCCCCCGAGCTACGGGGGGAACGAGGGAGAATGGCGACCCTTTGAACAGGGTCCACCGCTACACGGGGTATGGGGCAATAGCGCGGGAGGGGCATCCACAAGAGGCTCACCATCAGCCTAAACCGCCTACCCTTTGGTGGGGGACTGCGGAGGAGCATGGCTCCATAAGCACACGTAGTGCTGCCTACCTTCACCCGACCAGCGCAGCCCAGGCTAGGAGGCACATCACGAAGAGGACGGGTGGGAGTAGTCCAACAGGGCCGCAGGCTTTAATAGCCACGCTCACCTGCGAGAGAGTGACACATCATGTCTTCGCAGTCAGCACTGCAAAGAAATCTGGGATTCGTGGGAGGTCCCTGGGTATTTGAAGGGCGGGAGGAGCCTGTTTTTCCATGTCTCTGCAGTGCAGCGCCATCTGGCGGAGGATAACCCAAGTGTAAGTATTATATCTGGAGCAGGACGTACTGTATACTAAGAATATGCCTACAAAAGTTGCTGGGGGAGAAGAGGCAAGTGTCTGCAACTTTTCTTGGGCTCTGTGTAATCGAGGGGAGCCCACCCAACTCTCCCCAGTTACTGCCACAGAAAAGGGTGCTACAGCTGTTGCAGGGGTTATTGCTAGCCATTACTAGGTGGGTGTGTCCTGGGCAAAATAATTCTGCATTTGTTTTGAGAAAAAAAAAATCAGCATCTGTCCTGGGCAAAATAATTCAGAATCTGCATCTGTCCTGGGCAAAATAATTCAGAATCTGCATCTGTCCTGGGCAAAATAATTAGCATCTGCATTTGTCTATGGCAAAATAATTCAGCGTCCGCATTTGTCCATGGCAAAATAATTCTATTTCTGTAACCAACCATAGATGTGAATGGTCGTGTTTGACGGTTAAATACAACCAGAAAGCTGAAAATGAATTCGACATCCCTGCTTTAGAGGCACCAAAGTAGTTATTAGCTTCTATTGTAATGTCCACTCTTGATTTTCGTTTGCAGTTATGTTACCCTGAAAAAAACCTTGGCCCCTTCATTCTCTTGCAGTAGGATTCACAGCTGATTCTGACTCAGAAGCACTTCATGGACGAAAATCAGGCGTTCATTGTTCTACTCTGGAAACCAAAATTTTAGAGGGGACCAAAACTATCCTAGGTTTTGGACTCTTCCTCTGGGGCATCCCGATTTGGAATGCCCCGCCATTCACCTCCTCTCCTTAACTTTCCATGAGCAGGTGCAGCTCTCCTATGATCAGCTTCTCCGACTGTGATCAATGTGTGACTGGAGAAGTGAGTCCTAGCTGCATACACGATTGGCACATGGCATCACTTGCATACTGTGAGTGACCGCAATTAAAGTAAAGGGTTGTGTAATGCAGGGACTATTGTCTTACTGCATCGCACTGGAAATCTCCATCAAAGTCAAGGTTAATTTAATAAGGGGTCTCCAATCTGCACTTAACGAACAGGAAAAACGCAATATGACAGAAAACTGCCGCAGAAATGCAGATCTGAGGTTGCATGCACTATCGCTTGAAGAGGCTTTATTAGGAAAATCAGAAAATGGGATTTCCAGAGGTGAGCAGGATAGGGTGATCTGAACGAGCTCTAATGCTGCAATGAGCAAGTACAGCACGTATTGGAAAATAGGCTTCGGAGCACATACCACTCCATAGCAATAATCACTAGTGTTTGATTCATCTGTATAGGGACTCCCAGACGTGGAATGTGGAAAAATACAATTCTGTGAGTACTCACCTGTAGAATTGTTTTTACTATGCATGGCATGGCCTGCTTCTAGAAGTCCTTACGTATGGGATATTCCGGCACCATATAAAAACAGGATCACCAATAGACCTCCCCAGTGTTGACAAGCAGTTATACAAGAAGCTGGGAGATAATAAAGGTAAAAAAGGTAACAACCCCAACTAACTTGGAACAATCACCAAAAAGAGGCAACCAAGAATAACGATAACAAGGGTGGGGTGAAGCAGGCAAACTTGTTCAACAGAAGCTTGGTGCTGAAAGGCCCAAGAAGCACCAATAGCACGAGTGGAATGAGCAGTAACCCGGAAAGGAGGAACCTTCCCTTTAGCAGAATAGGCCTGTACCACTGCCTGGCGAATCCACTTGCTGATAGTAGATTTAGCCGGAGGCAAGCCTTTCCTAGGTCCCGCAGGAAGAACAAAAAGAGCATCAGATTTCCTGAAAGACTCAGTAGCAATCAAATAAAACTTCAGAGCCCTAACATCCAGAGAATGCAGGGTCCATTCCTTGGAATTAGCAGGGTTAGGACACAAGGAAGGTAAGACAATGTCCTGATTGAGATGAAAAGCAGACACAACCTTGGGCAAGAAATCCGGCTTAAGCCTAAACACCACCTTATCCTGATGCTGCTCAAAACAAGGAGGTTTAATGGAAAGTGCCGCCAGCTCAGAAACTCGCCTGACCGAAGTAATAGCCACCAAAAAGTCAGAATAGGCAACGCAGCCCCACGGATAGGCTCAAAGGGAGGACCCTGCAAGGCAGACAACACCAGGTTTAAGTCCCAAACCGGCAGCATGGGTTTACGTGGCGGACGCACATGAGTAAAAGTCTTAACCAGCCGGTGATTGGCAAAGGAGTTTTGGAAAATAATGGCCAGAGCTGACACCTGTCCCTTGAGGGTACTAAGTTGAAGGCCCAAATCCAAACCATGTTGTAAAAATTCCAGAATCTTGGGGATAGAAAACACCCGACAAGGAAGAGACTTGGACTCACACCAGGCAATGTAAACATGCCAGACCCTGTAGTAGATAAAGGACGAGGACTTCTTCCTAGCCCGCATCATAGTAACAACAGAGGCCGGCAACCCCTATCCGTCAAGATGGAGGTTTCAGCAGCCAAGCCGTTAAAGCCAGCGTTTGTAAATTGGGATGGCGCAGCTGTCCCTGAGTGAGAAGATCTAGATCCTTGGGCAAAGTGTACAGGGAGACAAATCGTGGAAGCTCGTGATCGTGGCGGGACGCAAACAGGTCCACATCCGGCTGACCCCAGCGGTGACACAGGGAGTGAAATACCTTGTTGCTGAGGGACCATTCCCCCAGCCGAGACGTCCCCCTGCTCAGGGAGTCTGACTCCTGGTTCTCCACCCCCGAAATGTAGACCGCTGAGATGCAAGGGACATTCTCTTCCGCCCAAGACAATATCAGGGACACTTCCTTGAGGGCTCGCTTGCTCAGAGTCCCTCCCTGATGATTGATGTAAACAACCGCCGTCTGGTTGTCCGAGTGGATCTGAACAGCCCGACCCCGAAGGTGTGTGGTCAACTGAGAAAGAACCAACCAGATCACCCTCAGTTCCAGGACATTGATGGGAGCATGGGCTCCTGGGGGCCCCACCGACCCTGGAACTTCAGATACTTCCAAAAGCCCCCCCCCCAACCGGTCAGACTGGCATCTGTGGTGACAGTCTCCCAGCACGGAGGAAGAAAGGTCCTGCCCACTAGAAGGTTCCTTGAGTCCAGCTACCATGAGAGGGACTGTCTGGCCAGGGGGGACAGAGCAAGTTCCTGATCCAGGGACACAGGGTCCCGATCACAAACTGACAAGATGTGCAACTGAAGAGGTCTCATGTGAAACTGAGCAAAGGGGACCGCCTCGAAGCAGGACACCATCAGGCCCACTAACTGCATCCCTTGCCGGATGGAGGGATGGGGACACAAGAGCAGAGCTTTTACACGTGCCTACTTCTGAAGGCCCTCCACTTTCTGCTGAGGCAGGAATACCTTGACCTGAGAGGTATCCAGAGTCACGCCCAGAAAGGACCCCAAAGACGGAGACAGTGAAGACTTGGGAAAGTTGATCACCCAGCCGAAGGACTCGAGAGTGGAGGTCACCACCTGAGTATCCTTCTCGGCCTGATGAAGAGACTGAGCCGCAATCAGAATGTCGTCCAGGTAAGGGAGGATGCGAATGCCCTGGTTCCGCAACACAGCCATCACGCCCGCCAGCACCTTGGTGAACACCCGAGGCGCCGAGGTGATACCGAACGGTAAAGCCACAAAACTTGTTGAGACCCTTCAAGTCCAGGATGGGCCTCAAAGACCCGTCCTTTTTGGGGACTGTGAAAAGATTGGAGTAGTACCCCTGACCCTGTTCTTGGGAAGGCACCAGGCAAATGACTCCTGACTCCTACAGGCGTTGAACTGCAAGGCGCAAACCCTGAGCTGACAGAGGGTTTTGAGACATCCGGGATCTGAGGAATCTTGGGGGCGGCCAGGCTGCAAACTCCATCTTGTAACCAGAATACACCACCTTCTGAATCCACCGGTCTGAGACGCGGAGCCTCCAGACGTGAGCAAACAGCCGAAGCCGTCCCCCCACCTGGATGGGTGAGGGCGCCTCCTCATACATGAGGGGCTTTGGAAGGGGGTTTGGGCTCGGCCCCCCAAGAGAGACTGGGGCGACCACGGGACCTGCCACATCCCCAAGACTCTCTGCGGCTACCCGAGAAGAGGGAGCCACGACCTCCTCTAAAGGCACGAAAGGAGGAGGAGGAGGAAGTACCCCGCAAAAGGGAGCCCAGTGAGAGCCTTCTTAGCTGCAGTGTCAGCTACCCACTGACGCGACCAAACAGAACGGCGCATAGCCACCAAGAGGGCAGAGGCCCTACCACCCAGCCAGACCGCATCATCCATGGCAGTAAGGACAAAGGCAACAGAATCAGAGTAAAGCAAGAGGGACCTATAATCCCCACTCCTCCTACCAGCTATAGCGCCATCAGCTTATTCTTAAGGGCAATAGCTGTAATGGCAGCGGCGCAGACCGGATGCTGCCCAGCCCCCACGAATGTAAAAGCATGGCAGGCCAGCTGATCCATACGCCGGTCCGGTCAGGGGAAGCCATGACCGAGGTGTTAGACAAAGGGCTCACCCTGCTTCCTCTAAGCTACCTCAGGGGGGCAATGTGCAAGGTTTCAAAAATGTCAGACAGAAGTCTATCAGTGTCATCGGGGAGCCATGAATCCTCCCCGGACGCAGACCCAGGGTCACTGTCAGACCCCTCCTGCTGGTCCCCAGAGGAGTCAGAGTCCTGGAAAAGCTCCCCCTCCTCTAGTGAGTAACGGCCACCAACGGCATCAATTCCCTCATCTTCCTCAGCAAAGATGGAGGGCGTGGGAGCCAGGTGCCGCTTCTTGCCAGAGGCCTTACCTGGAACAGGCCTGGCAAGCTGCCTTTCAATGCTGGCCACACAAAGTGCCAGATCAGATTGTGACCCCCTGCTAGTATCCCCCTCACTGGGGGCTAAATGCAGGCGCGGGGGGGTAGGCGATGCAGAAGGAAGCACAGAACTAGGAAGAGAAGCGCTCAACCCAGCCTGGGCCGCAAGGATAGCTTGGGCGCATGGCACGCACACCGCGCCACTACCACTCAAAGGGGATGCCCTGCACATGGCACACAGCCGGGATTGCCCCGAAGGACCCCCGAGCACGCTATCCCCAGAAGCCTCCATATGGTGGCGCAATAGGCCAGCACAGGGTAAGGGCTAATAAAAAGCCACCCGGGATGCCCCCAGAAGAGCCAGTAAGGGGGAGATGGGGGGAGGAGCAGAACCAGGAGAAATCACAACCCACAGTTCTCCCGCCTGAAAGACATAAGTAACATTCACATAAGCATCCCACAGCCCATTACCCAAGGAAACAAAACCCCCAAAGGGGACTCACGGACCAAGGAGACCGAAGGCAGAGGATCACCAAGCCGCCAGACCACAGGAGGAAGCGACACAGGAAACGATCACCGCCGCAGCCCCGGAAGAGGGGCCCCCAGACGCACAGCAGGCTCAAAATGGCGCCGGCACGAGAACCTCAAGCGGCGGGCCGCGGGTGGACGACGCAATACGCGTCATTTCCCGCCCCCCCCCCCCCAAAGAGCGCGAAAAACTGCGCTCACGTGACCGTGCCGCCACCATCACAATACAAAAACACCTCACAGCTATAGCGCCGCCCGACACGAAGCGGAGTACAAAGAAGCGACGGCGAAAAACAGTGTTAAAAACCACTGGCTGCTACCAACTGCCCCCCCAGAACACACGCGGAAGGGGGGAGAGGAAAGTGAGCGGGCAGTGTCAGGAGCCGGGCCAGGGTAGGGGGAGGGAGGGTAAGGGGACCAGGAAGAACCAAATATAAAAATACTAACAACCAAGAAACAATGGTTCACCATATAAAGGATCCGGAATACCAAAAAGGGTGGGTGAAGCGGAGTGTATGTCACACTTATAATATCCGTTTTAAAGGTGAGTACTCACAAAACGGTATTATTCCAAGTGTGACATACACTCCGCTTCAATTCTTCATGACATTTGGGACATCCAATAGCAGTGTCCGTCATGGGCGGAAACCATAAACAGTAAAGAATGCACCAACTTAAACCACTGCAGCTTGCAGAACCTTGCGGCCAAAAACGGCATCCGCTGAAGCCCACACATCAACCTTGTAAAACTTGGAAAAAGTATAAACGGAAGACCAAGTAGCAGCCTTACAAACTTGTTCAACAGAAGCCTGGTGCTGAAAAGCCCAGGACGCACCAACAGCACAAGTAGAATGCGCAGTGACCCTAAAAGGGGGAGTCCTCCCCTTATCAGAATAGGCCCCAACAATGGCCTGACGAGTCCATTTGCTAATGGTAGACTTGGCGGGCGCCAAACCTTTCCTAGGCCCGCAGGGCACCACGAAAAAGGCATCCGTCTTGCGGAAAGAGGAAGTAGTCACCAAATAGTACTTAATACAGGGAACCACATCCAAATTGTGCAAAACCCTCTCCTTGTCATTGCTAGGCTTAGGACACAAGGAAGGGAGAACAATATTCTGATTGAGATGGAAAGCCGACACCACCTTAGGAAGGAAATCTGGCTTAAAGCGAAAGACCACCACCTTGTCCTGGTGTCTTTCAAAGTAAGGGGCCTGAATTGACAGAGCCGTCAACTCAGAAACACGCCGAACAGAGCTAATAGCCACCAAGAAGGCAACCTTTTGAATGAAAACAGAAAGAGCAATATCCTGTAGTGGCTCAAAAGGAGGACCCTGGAGAGCCAAAAGAACCAAATTCAAATCCCAAACAGGGACCATAGCCTTCCGAGGAGACCGAACATGAGTGACCCCCTCGAAAAAAGTCTTAACCAGCGGGTGTAAGGCAAAAGATCTTTGGAAGAAAACAGACAGAGCAGAGACCTGACCTTTCAAGGTACTAAGCTGGAACCCAAGATCCAGACCGTGCTGAAGAAACTCCAAAATCCTAGGGATCGAAAACACCCTGCAAGGCAAGGCCCTAGCCTCACACCAGTCAATATAGGACCGCCAAGCCCTATAGTAAATGCCAGAAGAGGACTGCTTCCTAGCTCTAATCAAGGTCTGAACCACAGCCTCAGACAAACCTTCCTCCTTCAGGATAAAGGTTTCAGCAGCCAAGCCGTCAAAGCCCACGTTTGTAAATTGGGGTAAAGTAGTTGACCCTGAGATAACAGATCCGGAAACGTGGGAAGCCGGTACTGATCTACCGCCAGCCTTACAACGTCTGCGTACCAAACCCTTCTTGGCCACCTTTGAGCCACCAGAATTGCTGGTGCCCCCTCCAGAGCCAGTTTGCAAACTACCTTGCCCAGCATGGAGAAGGGAGGAAACAGGTACAGAAACACCAGATCCTTCCAAGCAAGGGACAAGGCATCCACCGCCAGAGCTAGAGGATCCTGAGATAGAGACACAAAGGCCGGGAGTTTGTGATTGTGCCGTGAGGCAAAGAGATCCACCTCCGGAGTCCCCCACTTGCGACAAAGAACCCGAAAAACCCCGGGGTTGAGAGACCACTCTCCTTGGCGAGAGAACCCCCTGCTCAGGGAGTCCGCCTCCGTGTTTTCCACTCCCGGAATGTAGATTGCCGAAATGCAAGGAACATTGCTCTCCGCCCAATGCAGGATCAGAGAGACTTCCCTGAGGGCACTCCTGCTGCGAGTCCCTCCTTGGTGATTGATGTAGGCTACCGCCGTCTGATTGTCTGTACGAATCTGAACCGGAAGACCCTGTAAGTGCGACGACAGCCGCGACAGGACCAGCCGAATGGCTTTGAGGACATTTATGGGGTTGTGAGCCTCCTGAGGACCCCACACCCCGCTGAACTGATGACTTTTCCAGAAACCTCCTCAGCCCGACAGGCTGGCATCCGTGGTAACCGTCTCCCAGCGAGGAACCAGAAAGGATCTGCCCCTCAACAGGTTGCTCGACTCCAGCCACCACCGAAGGGACTGCCGAACCCTGGGAGACATCCTGAACGGTTGAGCCAATGACAGCGGACACCTGTCCCAATGCGTCAACAGATGAAGTTGAAGAGATCTCATGTGAAACTGCGCAAACGGGACCGCCTCAAAGGAGGCCACCATCAATCCCACCAGTTTCATCCCCTGACGGATAGAGGGGCAAGGATTGGCCAGAAGAAGGCGGATCAGATCCTGAATCCCCTGCACCTTGGTCTGGGGTAGAAACACTCTGGCCTGAATGGTATCCAGATTCATGCCCAGGAATGAAATCACCCTTGATGGCGAGAGAGAGGACTTGGGGCGGTTGATCACCCACCCGAAACTCTCCAGAGTCGACACCACCTGGTGGGTGTCCAGCGCCGCCTGACGGAGGGAAGAAGCTGAAATCAATAGGTCGTCCAGATACGGCACAATGCGAATTCCCTGAGCCCTGAATAGGGCCATTATGCCCGCCAGAACCTTGGTGAAGACCCTCGGCACTGAGGTTAACCCGAAGGGAAGGGCTACAAACTGAAAATGTTGATCGTCCACCGCGAACCTGAGGAATCTCTGATGCGCTGGAAAAATTGGAACATGCAAATATGCATCCTTGATATCTATGGATGTCATGAAATCCCCTTGACGAAGGGAATTGATGGCCGAGCGCAGAGTCTCCATGCGGAACTTCTTGGTTCTGATGAATCTGTTGAGGACCTTGAGGTCCAGAATGGGTCTTACAGAACCTTCTTTTTTGGGAACCGTGAAAAGATTGGAATAGAAACCCCTGCATCTCTCCGACGGAGGCACCGGGCATACAACTCCCATGTCCAGAAGGTTTTTTACTGCTAACAGGAGCCCCTGTGCCGCCTGAGGGTCCAAGGGCACCCGAGACATTAAAAATCTTGGAGGAGGCCAGTACTCGAACTCCAGTTTGTACCCGGAGGAGACCACTTCCAAGATCCAATTGTCTGTGACCTCCCGAGCCCAGACTTGGAAGAAGAGCCACAGCCGTCCTCCCACCCGAGGAGGTGAGGGTGCCCCTTCATTGCTGAGCTGGTTTACCCACAGGTTTGGGTTTGGAACCCCAGGCCGAAGCAGGACGGGCCCGACCTCTGCCCCTGTTCCAGGAAGAGCCTCCGACACCCGAGAAGGCCAAACCTCTACCAGCTCTGGCGCCTCGAAAGGAAGGATTGAAAGAGCCTGCCCCCCTGAAAGGGACGGCGCAGTTTTTCCCGCTGAGGTAACTTACCTCCCTTTCCATAACCAGTCCCTAATCAGAGACCTAGCACCTACCGACACAAGCGCAGATGCACAAACAGGCCGCAAGGCCGAGCCAACACTGGCAAAGGCATGGCATGCCATCTGATCAAGGCGCCTATCCTCACCATCCTTTAGGGAAGTGGCGTCTGGGGTGTGAAGCACGGAGGAGTTGGTCAACCCCAGAACTGGTGCATCGACCTCGGGAGGAGAAGCCCAGCGCTTAACCGCTTCCACCGGGAAAGGATACTTCTTATCCCATCCCTGAGGAACACCCGGAACAAGCCGACTAGGTTTCTCCCACTCCCTAAGGATCAATGCATCAAAATGACCCTGGGTAGGGAACTCTAAACGAGGCTTGTAGGCCCCAAAAAATTCCCCCTTCTTGAGAGGGGGCGCCTCAGGCGGCGCAATATCCAAAACCTCCAAAAGATGTGACAAAACCGTGGCGTGTCAACAGCATCCCCCAGCACCTGCCCAACATCAGCCTCGCCAAACCGTACATCGTCAGCCTCTGACTCCTCATACAATTCCCCTTCCTCTAACGGGGAATAATCTGACATATCAAATGAATCATCATCAATATCCCAAGTCGCCTGGACCGACGACAAATGTCTCTTTTTAGCCTGGGCCTTCTTGCCCACTGCGCTAACCATACATTTCTCGATGCTGGCCAACCTAGCACAAACATCTGAATGCGACTCCCCGCTGGCACCAATGTCACTTGGGGTACGGATAAGGCGGCCACGATATGGCCTTTTGTGCACATGGTATACAAATAAGCACATTTTCACCCGTAAGGGATGCCCCACAACCCACACATGGCTGGGATTGTCCCAGAAGGAGCCCGAGCCCGGTATCCTGCGGAGCCTCCATATGGTGATTTTTGTGGTCAGTCGCAAGATCGCAGGGAATTTAAGCAATAAGCAACCAGGGATGCCCCTTAAAAGTCCCAGTGGGAGAATTTGTGGTGATCTATATTAAGGCTAGGGACCCCAGGACTAGGAGGAACCCCTTAACATGCACATAAACGATGCAATCTGAAACACACAATGAGCATTCAAGTCAAAAATAGTCTCACAAAACATAGAGATGTGATTTATATATATATATATATATATATATATATATATATATATATATATATATATAACAACATATAACCATGCACTAAGCGGTAAAACCGGAGGCCCCCCTGCCACAGAGGGGCCCCCACATAATCTAAGAAAGTGGCCAACAGGCCCATACCGGCCAGGAGCACCCAGGATCCCGCAGCAGCACCAAGATGGCCCTCGAGAGGAGCCTCGTGAGAAGGGGGGGGGGGCGGGCCAGCGCAGAACGCGCGTTGCCAGGCCACGCCCCCCTCCCAGCTACGCGGATCTCAGCAATGGGCTGGCCCGCAGCATCGCGCCAAACGAGGGGGCGGGGCTACCGCAGCCATGACGAGAGAAGCTCCCCAGTCTGCGTGAAGGAGGCCAGCATCGCAATGGCCCTGAGTAAAATGCAAAGATCCTGTCAGCATCCAAAACCAGTAAAAACACTCACACACAGTGACATACACACATATAAACCAAAAGGGTATACAGGCCGCCCCCCCCCCCCAGAGGGAAGTAAGGGACCCCGAAGGGGGGGAATCCCGGCCAGAATCTGGCCCTAGGAATGACAGGGACGGGGCATCCCACACCGGGATCACAAAACCCGGGCAACCGCCTACCCCTTGTAATGGGGTATCAAGGCGGAGCAATGCTCCTTACGCACCCATAAGGTGCTACCTACCCTTACCAGGACCCGCAGCCAAGGCTGGGAGGCTCGAATAGGGATAATCTAGAAAAGGTCCTGGCAGCAATAGGGGCAAAAAATGGCCGGGCGCGAGCCCGGCTTACCTGCAAGTAAGAAAGGTCTTCATCTTCTGTCTTGCTCACCTTCCTGCAGAGAAGAAACTGGGGAATTGGTGGGAGGTCCCAGGTATTTATGGACTGGGAGGAGCTCCTTTTTTGCATTCATCTCTGCAGAAGTTCGCCCTCTACTGGAGAATAACCCAAATGTCATGAAGAATTGAAGCGGAGTGTATGTCACACTTGGAATACAAGGGGATGACCAACCAGAACACAGTCCCCAAAAACACTCACCTCCTCAGAAGCTGGGACAGGAACTCTGCATCCCTCAGTAGGCTCACCATAAAGCCTATGGGCGGCTACCCTTTGTGGTACAGGGTCTGCGGCTTGGAGCAGCGCTCCTTGAGCACCTGACCCTAGTGCTCCTCTACCCTCACCTTAACCGTCAGCCGAGGCTGGGAGGCACAGAGGGTCCGGAAGCGGGTGGAAATAGACATGCAGGGCCGCAGGCTTGGTTGCCCCGCTCACCTGCGCAATATAAAGAGCCATCTTCTATCTTCGCAGTATCACTGCAGAGGAAACACTGGTGAGGTCTATTGGTGATCCTGTTTTTATATGGTGCCGGGAGGAGCCACAACTCTTCTGCAGTACACTGCGCCACCTTGTGGCGGAATATCCCATATGTAAAGACTTCTTGAAGCAGGCTGTGCCATGCAATTGGAAAAAATACCCCCCTGGCTGCGTGGAAACCCAAGGCACAGACAAAGAGCACATACCCCCATTACACTTGGGACCAGAAGGCCACACTCCAGATGGCTGCACCCCTTAGGGAAAGCAGACAACTACTGCAAACATACAAACTTCCAGTAAAAGGGACTTTGGGAGGAGTACTGGACCAGATATGCACTCCCCCTGTGCAGGAGAACCATAAGAACTCCAACGTTTTGAAAAACTGGAGCAAGGGCAGAGTCACAGGACACCCTACTGTCCTTTACTTAGCAGGAATAAGCCTTGGCCAAAGCATAACCAAACTGTTGGACCGGTTGTCCACCAGTCCATGGCATCAAGACAGCATGCCCGTACATATCCATAATATAAACACAATATTCTTTCTCCAGCCCAGTGTAGGAGAGCCAAAGATCAAATATTTTGCTTCTTTATACAGCAGAAAAACAAGAGAATTTTGTGATGTCAAAATGCAAAGAAAAATAGATAAATGTTTTGCTCACCTGACAAATGTTGGCTCCTTTTGCCTTTCACATACACTGGTGTAGATGTTAAAGATTGCCGTTTCCTTCCCTTAGGAGTCCCATCACTGTTGTCAAGACTAAATGGGCGGAAGGCAAAAGGGCTGCCTATTGGAGTATTATGAACAGATGCCATTTTCTTTACTTTTCCTCTACCTCTTCCCCTACTTTGTTCCGGGCCAGAAATCAGCTCTACCAGCGATGTGTTATGATCTTCATTAACAGCCAAGCTGCGCATAAATTTATTTTCTTGTGGTGGAGCAGAATAAGACTTTTTACCTCTTCCTCTCCCTTTTACAGATCCCACAGTGTTTATTGGAGTGCCTTGCTGACTTTTAGCAGTCCTTCCAGAGACTTTCTTAGGTCCAGGTTTTGAAGATGCTTTTCCTCTCTTTATGACACAGGGCAGGCGTAATTTAGATTTCTTTTTCTTGTTTGTACTGAAATAGTAAAAATATGATTAAAAGGGGAAAAACACAAGTGCTAGCTGTAATAAAAGGAGCGGAATATCAATAAAAACAGTCAGTAGTGGGAGGCGGAGGGAATACATGAATTAACTTCTAATTCATACCCCAGTTGGGGCCATTTTCCATAACCTAATGGCAGGCTGGCAGCTACCTCTGATTGCGCTTGTGTGGTGGCTCCAGATTGCTCATTCAGGCTCATCTCGTCCCGGTACAAAAGTGTATGCCTAGGCTCTCACCCAATCAGAACAGTTTGTTGTGCATATTAATTGCTCAGCAAGTGTGTTCTGTTTAAACGAGAGGCTGGCATCTCCTGCAGTGCGTTTTCCTGTCCCCACCGTATCTGAATGGACGCAAGAGCACGCAGGCAGCCCAAAGGAGCGGGGATGTGGTCGCCGTTGTTTACATCAGGAAGGACATTTCAGGAAGAGGTGAGTGCTACGGGACCTCTGGGGGGGGGGGGGTGTCACATTGCGCATTCTGATCTGGGAAGCCCCTGGGGGAATACAAGTGGCTGACCCTGAGCCGACCCAGCTGGGTTAGGTTCCACTTGAATTAAAGCAGAAATCTAGTCTTCATGAGTGCTGAGGCAGGGGGATTTAAAAAAACCCTCACCTTACCTGGCTCCTGCAATTCAGCAAATTCCTATAGCATTTCTATCCATAGAGAATGTAGTTTTGGTCACAGAATGGCATCCCCTGCCCTGTGCAAACACCCTCTGGCCCATTATTTTCAAAGGGAGGGGGGCAAGGGGGATGCCGCTCTGTGTTATCAAGCTGTGGCTGCTGCCAGAAGGAAAAAGATGGATTCGAGTACCAGGTAAGGTATTCATGAAGCAGCAGGATTAGTGATGCTATGTGAATATCCTCAAATGACTTGTTGGTGGCAAGGGAGTTTTGGTACAGACAGTAAAAGTCTTCATCTAGATATGTGGAGCATGCAGCTCTTGGATATTCATTACTTCAGGGTTGATGGGGTATCCATACGAGATTGTAGACATACAATATAACGTTTATTAAAATGTTGGTATACTCCAGCTTACCTTAGCAATTAGCCAGTTCATAAACAGCAGTAACGAAGGGGAATTAGCCATGGAATAGAGAAAGTCAATTCAAAACCAGAACAACTTGGTCTGAGGCAGCCAAGAAGAGGGAGGCTGCTGCGTCGTCCACATATCCAGAGGAAAAGATCTTTTATGAGGAGTACTATGATGAGTTAGTACTATGGTGCCAAGTACCATGCACTCCTTGGCAAATCCAAAATCATGAGGAGCATTTTGACCTCTTGCAGACAGGAGCCGACATAACACAACGCATCAGAGGTAGAGGGGGAAAGTATAAACTAGGTTTAACTAGGACCATAGGGTCACTAGGGCATCCACTCCTATGGCCTAGCAGGGCGCGCACCCGCGCCGGCCATTTTTGAATTGCGCCCTGTAAGAGGGACGCGCGAGAGGCAGCGGCTTATCCGTCGCTTGTCCATCGCCGATAAGGTAAGATTTTAGGGGCTTTCTGGGGGGTTTCACACAGCGGAGCACCCCCGATCGGGGTGCCCCTCGGAAGTGGACCAACACCCAGGCTCTGACCACATCCAAGGCATGGAAGGTCCGTTAGAAGTAGAAGCTGCGGAACACAAGAAGGCAAAACAATGTCCTCATTAAGAGGAAAGGAAGAAGGAAGAAACACCATAGGCAAAAAAATCCGGATTAAGGCGAAACACCCCCTTATCCTGCTGCAGCTCAAAATAAGGAGGCTTCATACACAGCGCAGCCAGTTCAGAAACGCGACGCACCGAAGAGATCGCAACCAAAAAGACCACCTTCAAGGTCCAAAGGATAGAGCAGCATCGCACAAGGGCTCAAAAGGAGGACCCTGGAGAGCAGAAAACACCAAATTTAAATCCCACACCGGTAACACAGGCTTACGCGGTGGACGTACAAGAGTAACTCCTAGAAAAAGTCTTGATAAGACTACGATAGGCGAAGGATCTTCGGAAAAAACTTCCAAGGCCGAAAACTTGGCCCTTGAGGGTACCCGAGTCCAATCCATGTTGTAAGAATTAAAAAATCCTTGAAAAAAAAAATGTGCGACAGGGGAGACTCTTGTACTCACACTAGGCAACATAGACGTGCCAAACTCTGTAATAAATCATGGAGGAGGAATTCTTCTGAGCCTGAAACATGGCAGGCACGACCAAAGCAGGCAGCCCTCTCTCCATCAAGATGGAGATTTCAGCAGCCAAGCCGCCAAAGCCAGCGTTTGTAAAATGGGGTGGCGCAGCAGCCCGAGAGAGAAGCCCTGGATCGTCGAGCAGACGTAGCGATCCACTGACCTCTGAACTATGTCCGTGAACCAAACCACACCTCGGCCAAAGAGGAATCACCAGGATGGTTGGCACCCCCTCCTGGGCTATCTTGCATAGCACTCGACCCAGGCGCAGAATGGAGGAGAGGCATAAAGGAGTGGAAACTCCGTCCAAGGAAATGCCCGAGCGTCCGTGGCGATCACTTGACAGGGAGACGAACCTTGGAAACTTGTGATTGTGCAAGGACGCAAACAGGTCCATGTCCGGCTGACCCCAGCGGCGACACAGAGCGTGAAAGATCTTGTTGCTGAGAGACATTCCCCCAGACGAGATGTCTCCCTGCTCAGGGAGTCTGCCTCCTAGTTCTCCACCCCGGGGAAGTAAACCACCGACATGCAGGGAAGACTCTCCTCCACCCAGTCAGGATCTGGGTCGCCTCCTTGAGGACTTGCTCCGAGTTCCGCCCTGGTGATTGATGTAGGCGACATCCGTCTGAGCGGACCGGGACCGCACGACCCGGTAAATGGTGAATCAAATGAAACAGGACCAACCGGATCGCTCTCAGCTCCAGGAAATTGATGGGCAAATGGGCCTCCAGTGGCCCCACTGGCCTTGGAACTTCAGCGATTGCCAAAAACCTCCCCAGCTGGTCAAACGGACGTCTGTGGAGACAATCTCCCAACGAGAAGTCAGAAGGGTCCTGCCCACTAAAAAGCTTCTGGAGTTCAACCACCACGAGAGGGACTGCCTGTCCAGAGGAGACCGTGAAAACTCCTGCTCCAGGGACTCCTGTGTCCGGTCCCAACCGGTCAAAAGATTCGAGCGAAGGGCACAGCCTCGAAGCAAGACACCATGAAGCCCACCAGCTACATCCCCAGACGGATCAATGGCCGCTGGTAAGACAGTAAGACCCGCGTCTGCATCTGCATCTGGAGACTTCCGCGTTCTGCTGGGGGAGGAATACCTTGACCTGAGAGGTGTCCCACGTCACGCCCAGGAAGGACCTCACCATTGAGGGAGTGGTGGAGGACTTGAGATAATTGATCACCCAATCAAAACCTCGAGAGCGGACAACACCATCCAGGTATCGCTGTTGGCCTGCTGAAGAGATTGAGCCGCAATCAGTAGGACGTCCAGATAAGGAAGAACACGAATGCCCTGGTTCCTCAGGAGGGCCATAACGCCTGTAAGCACCTTGGTGAACACCCGGGGGGCTGAGGGTATCCCGAACGGCAGTGCCACAAACTGGTAAAGCTGAACACCAACGCAAACCTCAGGAACTTCTGATGTCCCTGGAAAATCGGGATGTGCAGGTAAGCATCCCCGATGTCCACCGAGATCATGAATTCGCCGGGTCAAAGCAAGCTCACTGCGGACTGTAACGACACCAAGCGGAAATGTCTGACTCAGACAAAACCTGTAGAGACCCTTCAGGTCCAGGAGAGGATGCCGCATTCTGTCCTTCTCGGGCACCGCGAAAGATTGGAGTAAAAACTCTCAGCCCTGTTCCTGGCGAGGTACAGGACAATCACCTGATGGTAGAAGGCTCTGAACGGCCATCCGTAGGCCCAGCACCATCAAGTATCCCGGGAGATCAGACACCGAAGAATCTAGAGGGCGGCCAAACTGCCGGCTCTAATTGTAATCGGAGGAACCACCTCTTGAATCCACCGATCCGAGACGTGCCGTCTCCCGGAAGGGTGAGGACGCCCCTCATGCCTGAGAGGACATGGCAGGGAGTTTGGATTTAGCTCCCCAGGAGAGCTTGGGTCGGCCCCGAGACCTACCTCAATCCCAGGAATCTCTGCGGCCACACTAAAATGAAGAGCCTCTTCCTCCTCAAAGAGCGATAGGCAGAAGAAAAAACATGCAGGGCCTGCAAGGTTTCTGTCGCGGAGGAAGGCCGCCACCTTGGGCAGAAGGACCAGACACACCCCGAATAAACTGAACCCCAGGAAGGGGATGCTAGAGAGCGACCACTTGGCCGCAGCGTCAGCCGACCCCTGCCACCGCCTGAGCGAGCGCAACAAGTAGGGCCGAAACCCTGACACCAGCCGGAACAATCGGCCATGACAGAGACAACAAGGCACGAATCCACACAGGCTTTGAGATCTTTATACTCCTCCACCCGCATGCGAGGCCTGGCAAAATCAACAAGGCATCTCACCCTCTTCCTGATGGCAAAGAGACAATGGCTGCGGCACACACAGGGTGAATCAAGCCTGGCAAGGTGAATATGAGATGCCAGCGATCCATGCGCATGTCAGCAGGAACGCGCAAGGAAACAGTACAGGGTGGCGGCGTTGAGAAACCCCGACACGGGAGAATCAAGTCGGGGAGGCGGGATCAGAGATGGACCGGCTCCACCAAAGAAGATACCGCCTGTCCTGGCCCTTGGTGGTAAATATGAGACCTTTCCCCATCCATAGACCATTGGAAAAAAACAGGCCTGCTCAGGGAAGCAACCTCTGTCTCCAGGCCAGAGTAAATCACCAGCTTCCACTTTGCCGCTTAAGAGGGACAATAAGCAAGACTCCAACCAAAGGGTAATTCTAGTATCAGGGCCCATCCTCCCGAAGAGGAGCCATGCTCACTGCCATAGCCGGCTGAATGATCCCAATGGGAAGGAATCCTGAGGTAATAGCCGTATTCCATGGAGCCCAGACCTCCAGCAGGAACATCACCGTCATCGACAACCCGAGTAACCGGGCGCGAAGTGCCGCCTCTTACTCGTCGCCTTCCCAGGGCCGTGCGGGATATCGACAAGCTCAGGAAGGACTCTCAAGGCCAGCCACCCGGTATGCCAAAAACGGGTCGGGACCCCAGCCGGCTTCCCCTTTGCAGAGGGCAGAAAGCAAAAGTGGGGGTGCTGGCGAGGCCGCAGGAGATAAGGGGCCAGGGCAGATACGCCTGCCCTAGCATACTCCCAAATACGCACCCAGTGCAAGTGAAACCGATCGTGCCAGGTCCACCCAGGGGGGGCGGTACCGCACATGGGGCAGAGCCTCACCCGCCAGATAGGGCCCATAGCTCACTATCCCAAGAAGCCTCCATTATGGTGATTAGCAGGCCATTCAGCAGGTTACAGAGCAAACTGCTGACCCCTCCAGTATAGTCCCTCTTTCAGTGATCCCTCTTACTAAAAAGGGAGGGGATGGGGAGAGAGAGGAGGTGAGGGGGGACGAGCCCGGGAGGAACCACAACCACCGCTACAAGGACCCATGAACACACAAAAAATACAATTCTGTGATTACTCACCTGTAGAATTGGTATTATGAGTATACAGTACGTTCTGCTCCAAACAGAATACTTGCACTTGGGTACTACTCCGCCAGATGGCGCTGGACTGCAGAGACATCGAAAACAGGCTCCTCCCGGCCCCCCAAATACCCAGGGACCTCCCACAAATCCCCAGCATTGAAAAGCAGTTAACGAGAAGCCGGGAGAATTAACAACCCAAACTAGTAACTATAACAATGATAACAATCACCATACAGGGGATCCAAGATAATGCAAAACCAAGGGTGGGGTGGAGCAGGACGTACTATATATTCATAATACCAATTCTACAGGTGAGTAATCACAGAATTGTATTATTCTTCGTATACAGTACGTCCTGCTCCAAATAGAATACTTACACTTGGGACATCCAATAGCAGTGTCCATAAAGTAGGGTGGGATCCCCAAAGCTAACAGCAGACAGTTTAGACCACTGCCGCCTGCAAAACCATTTGGCCAAAAGCAGCATCAGCTGAGGCCCTAACATCAACCTTGTAAAACTTTGAAAAGGTATGAACCAAAGACCAAGTAGCGGCCTTGCAAACTTGTTCAACAGAAGCTTGGTGCTGAAAAGCCCAAGAAGCACCAATAGCACGAGTAGAATGAGCAGTAAGGCGGAAGGGAGGATTCTTCCCCTTAGCAGAATAGGCCTGAATCACAGCCTGACGGATCCATTTGCTGATAGTAGATTTGGCAGGTGCCAAAGCCTTCCTAGGACCAGAAGGGACCACAAAAAGGGATTGCAGCCCCTCTGACTGATTTACTTAACCATTCCCTTTCAACTGGTGAGGTTCCAGATGATTGGAGAATGGCCAATGTCATACCAATCAATAAAAAGGGGAGTAGAGAAGAAGCCAGTAATTACAGGCCAGTTAGTTTAACATCTATAGTGGTCAAATTAATGGAAACACTCTTAAAAAAACAGATAATTTCCCATCTAAAAATTAATGACCTATTGGACCCAAAACAGCACGGCTTTACTGAGGGCAGATCATGTCAGACCAATCTTATTGATTTCTTTGACAATGTCACTAAAGTGTTAGATGAAGGTGGTGCTGTGGATATCGCCTATCTGGATTTTAGCAAAGCCTTTGACACTGTACCACATAAGGAGCTCATAGATAAGTTATTGAAGGTAGGACTCAATCCCTGGATAGTTCAGTGGATTTCCAGTTGGCTGAGGGATCGGTATCAGAGTGTTGTTGTAAATGGTGTGCAATCTGAACAAAGGCGAGTTACAAGTGGTGTGCCGCAGGGCTCTGTCCTGGGCCCCATTCTTTTTAATATATTTGTAAGTGACATAGGAGAAGGCTTGGTAGGAAAAGTTTGTCTGTTTGCTGATGATACAAAGGTTAGTAACAGGGTGGATATTCCGGGAGGTGTCTGCAACAAGGAAAATGATTTAGCTTTACTGGATAGATGGTCAAAACTGTGGAAACTAGAGTTTAATGTCTCTAAATGTAATATCATGCACTTGGGTAGAAGGAATCCCTGCTCTGAGTACCGTATGGGCAGCACTGTGTTAGCCAGGACCTCGGAGGAGAGAGATTTAGGGGTACTGATTACTGATAGCTGCAAGATGAGTGGACAGTGTAGCCAGGCAGTGGGAAAAGCAAGCAGGATGCTCGGCTGCATAGCTCGAGGCATCACCAGTAGGAAGAGGGAGCTTGTGATGCTGTTGTATAGAGCCCTGGTGAGGCCACAGCTAGAATACTGTGTGCAGTTCTGGAGACCTTACCTGCAAAAAGACATTATTCAAATAGAACGTGTCCAAAGGCGGGCAACGAAAATGGTGGAAGGACTTAAACTTAAAACTTATCAGGAGAGACTTAAAGAACTTAATTTGTACAGTCTGGAGGAAAGAAGGGAGAGGGGGGACATGATTGAGACCTTTAAATATGTGAAGGGATTGAATAAGGTTCAGGAGGGAAGTGTTTTAAGAAGAAACTTAATGATAGAACAAGGGGGCACAACCTGAAGCTAGTCGGGGGGAAGATCAGGAGCAATGTTAGAAAATATATTACAGAAAGAGTAGTAGATGCTTGGAACAAACTTCCAGCAGAGGTAGTTGAAAAATCAACAGTCACTGAATTTAAACATGCCTGGGATAAGCACACATCTATCCTAAGATAAAGAGTACATACAGTATACACATAAGGGCAGACTAGATGGATCGTATGGTCTCCTTCTGCCGTCAACCTTCTATGTTTCTACAAAAAGAGCATCAGTTTTCCTGAAAGGTGCAGTAGCCACCAGATAGTACTTCAGACACCTAACCACATCCAAAGAGTGCAAAACCCTCTCCTTAGCATTACTAGGCTTGGGGCAAAATGAAGGGAAAACAATGTCCTGATTCAAATGAAAGGCAGACACTACCTTAGGCAGAAAATCTGGCTTGAAACGAAACACCACCTTGTCCTGGTGTCTCTCATAGTAGGGGGGCTGAATGGAGAGCGCCACCAACTCAGACACGCGCCTAACAGAAGTGATAGCCACCAGAAAAACAACCTTGAGAGTAAGGATGGCCAGGGAAGCACCCTGCAAGGCTGACAAAACCAAATTCAAATCCCAAACAGGCACCATAGTCTTACATGGGGGACGCACATGATTCACCCCCTGGAAAAAAGTCCTAATCAGAGAGTGCTGAACAAAGGACTTCTGGAAGAAAACAGACAGGGCAGAAACCTGACCTTTTAGAGTACTAAGTTGGAGCCCCATCTCCAACCCATGCTGTAGGAACTCCAGAATTCTGGGGATAGAGAAGACACGACAGGGAAGAGACCTAGACTCACACCAGTCAATGTAGGCACGCCAAACCCTGTAATAAATGGAAGAAGAAGACTTCTTCCTAGCCTTAATCATGGTATCAACAACAGAAGTAGACAGCTCTTTTTCCATCAAGATGGAGGTTTCAGCAGCCAGGCCGTCAAAGCCAGAGTTTGTAAATTGGGATGGCGTAGAGAGCCCTGGGTGAGCAGATCTGGCATCGGAGGCAGAGCGTACTGATCTACTGCCAGCTGCACCACGTCTGCGAACCACACTCTTATTGGCCACCTGGGGGCCACTAGAATTGCTGGCACCCCTTCCAGAGCAATCTTGCGCAGCACCCTGCCCAGCAGGGGGAATGGAGGGAAGACATACAGAAGCTGAAAGTCCTGCCACGACATTGCTAGAGCATCTGTGGTCAAGGCCAGGGGATCCTGGGACAGAGATCCACATCTGGTTGGCACCAACGGCGACACAGAGATTGGAACACCCTGCTGCATAGGGACCATTCTCCCTGGCGAGAGGTCCCACTGCTCAGAGAGTCTGCCAGGAGGTTTTCCACCCCCGGGATGTACACAGCTGATATGCAGGGAACATTGGTCTCCGCCCAGGTCAAGATCAGAGACACTTCCTGGAGGGCTCCCTTGCTCCGGGTCCCTCCCTGATGATTGATGTAAGCAACTGCCGTCTGGTTGTCCGAGGGCACCTGAACAGGCAGGCCCTGAAGGTGAGTAGTCAACTGGGCCAGAACTAACCTGATCGCCCGCAGTTCCAGAATGTTGATAGGTGTGTGGGCCTCCTGAGGGCCCCACCTCCCCTGGAACTGCAGGGACTTCCAGAACCCACCCCCCCCCCCAACCTGACAGACTGGCATGCGTGGTGACCGTCTCCCAGCAGGGGGCCAGAAAGGATCTGCCTCCAACAGGTTCCTGGAGTCCAGCCACCACGAGAGGGACCGCCTGACTAGGGGGAAAGCACAAGGACCTGGCCCAGGGATGCGGGATCCTTGTCCCATACTGACAAGAGGTGGAGTTGCAGAGATCTCATGTGGAACTGAGCATAAGGGACCGCCTCGAAGCACCCCACCATCAGGCCCACCAGCTACATTCACTGCCTGATGGAGGGATGATGACAAGATAGCAGGAACTGGACCGGTGCCATCCGACCATCCACCTTCTGTTGAGGAAGGAAAATCCTTGCCTGAACTGTATCCAGATTCATTCCTAGGAATGGAATCACCATTCATCAGGGGGACAGTGAGGACTTGGGGTGGTTGATCACCCATCCAAATGACTCCAGGGTGGACACCAGCCGAGTATCCACCTCTGCCTGATGTAGAGATTGGGAGGTGATGAGAATGTCGTCCAGATAAGGCAGCACGTGGACGACCTGATACATGAACAGAGACATCACGCCAGCCAGCACCTTGGTGAACACCCTGGGAGCTGAGGTGAGACCGAATGGCAATGCCACAAATTGGTAGTGTTGATCCTCCAGAGCGAACCTGAGGAACCTTTGATGACCTGGAAATACAGGAATATGAAGGTAAGCATCCTTGATGTCCACAGATGTCATGAAATCCCCTGGGCGCAGGGAACTGATGGCAGAGCGCAGAGTTTCCATGCGAAAGCGCCCGCTCTTGACAAATTTGTTGAGGATCTTTAAGTCCAGGATGGGTCTGACTGAAGCATCTTTTTTGGGAACTGTGAATAGATTTGAATAGAAGCCCTTGCCTATTTCTCTTAAATGGAACCTGCAGATGACCCCCAGCTCCAGGAGGTCTTGCACTACCTGCAATAGCTCCTGAGCTAACACAGGGTCCTGGGGAACCCGGGATCTGATGTATCTTGGGGGCGGTCAGGGAGCAAACTATCTTGTAACCGGAGGACACTACCTCCTGAATCCACCGGTCTGAGACATGGAGCCTCCAGACGTGAGTGAAGTGCTGAAGCCGTCCCCCCAGCCGGATGGGTGAGGGCGCCCCATCATGCCTGAGGGGGCTTGGGAGAAGATTTTGCCTTGGGGCCCCAGGAGGAGCCAGGACGGCCACGTCCTCTGCCTCTACTCCAGAAATCTCCCCGGGCCCCAGTGAAGGAAAGCCCCTCCCTTGTCTAGCACCACGGTAGGGGGAGGAGAAGGAGCCCTGACCCCGAAAGGACCGAGATTGCTGTCTGTGCTGGGGTAACCTGCCTCCCTTAGCAAAAATATCCAGGCGGTCCCCAAACAGGCATAGTCCTTTGAAGGGAAATCCAGTGAGGGCCTTTTTGGCAGTATTGTCAGCAGCCCACTGGCGTAGCCAAACCGAGCGGCATATAGCCACCACAAGGGCAGATGTCCTGGCACACATTCTAATGGTGTCATCCAAGGCAGAGAGGACAACGTTTACAAAAACATCACAACTGGAGAGTGCATTGAACACTTCACAAGGCAAATCATCAGGGGCACCATGAAGTATATTTCTGATAAGGGTTCTAGTGGCCACAGCGGTAATGGCAGAAGCACAGACCGGTCGCAGCGCCATCCCCGCACATGCAAAGGCATGGGATGCCAGCTGGTCAATGCGCCGGTCCTCAGCATCCCGCAGGGTAGTAGAGTCAGGGGAATGCATGACAGAGGTGTTAGATAACCCGAGGACCGGGGCATCCACCTCAGGAGGGGATGACCAACATTTTACATCAGCAGGAAAGGGATACTTCCTATCCCAACTTTTAGGTACCCCGGGAAGTCTACTGGGGCGCTCCCATTCCTTGAGCACAAGGTTATTGAAATGTGCTTGCTCGGGAAATTCCAAATGTGATTTAGCTGTATGGAGTTCCCCCCTTTGCCTGGGAGCCGCAACAGGGGGAGAAATGGAACCTCAAAAATCTGGGTCAGCAATCTGTCAGTGTCATCCGGGGTCCAGGGGTCAGAGCCAGCCTCGTCATGGCCCCTGGGCCTCTCATCAGAGGACCCTGTGTCAGAGAAAAGCTCACCTTCATCCGAAGGGGTATAGCCACAAAGATCCCAAAACTCCTCAGCTTCCATAGGAAAAAGAGTGACATTGGGCGTTAAGTGCCACTTTTTTGCAGGGGCCTTACGCGCCAATGTCTTAGCAATCAACTGCTCAACAGAAGCCAGTCTAGAAGACACATCAGGCTGAGAATCCCCACTTGTATGCAACTCAGTAGGAGTGAGATTTAAGCTTGGGGGGGGGGGGGGTAGGTGAAGCGATACGAAGTGCAGACCCAGCCACGGGAAGGCCAGATTGTAGTGCAAGCACCTGCTCAGCACAGGGCACACAGACCCAATAGCCCGCTAGGGAGTGGGAGTAAATACAACTAGGCCTATAAAAAATTAGCAAACTAAAAGGGCCGGGAGAAGCCAGTGGATTCGCCCGCATGAAAGACATAATAAAAAGGGGGCCGTAAGCAGACCGTATTAAAAAAAAATTAGATTATAAAAAAGAAAGCGGACAAGATGGCGTCGGTATACCTCGAGTGGCGGGCCAGCAACAGCAATGACGCGGAACGCGCCATAAGCGGGCCCCGCCCCCCCCCAAGAGCGCGAAGCCAGCACATGACAAGCAGCCAATGACAGCGCACCGGCCCTTGAGGTAATGCCGCGGCCAAGCGCGGGCATAGTGACAGAAAAGGCGCGCGGCTGCGGCAATTTTAAATATGGTAAAAGTAAAGCGAGACAGCGCAGCGGCTGGCACAAGACAATGAATAAAAAATGAATGTCTAAAACACGTAAATGCAAAGCATCATACCGACACCCCCCCTTTTTCCCCCCGAAGGCTACCAGGAGAATGAGGGGGGACAGCGGCCACATAAATAGGGCCCACCGATGTGCAGGGGCAATATTGCGGGAGGGGCATCCCATAGAGGCTCACCATAAGTCTGAACCGCCTACCCTTTGGTGGGGGATTGCGGTGGAGCAGCGCTCTTAAGCACCTGCTAGCGGTGCTGCCTACCATCACCCGACCAGTGCAGCCAAGGCTGGGAGGCATATAACTAATGGAACGGGTGGGAATAGTCCTACAGGGCCGCAGGCTAATAGCCCCGCTCACCTGCGAATAGAGAGCCATTTCTCGTCCTTAGCAGTCCAGACTGCAGAGAAATTCTGGGGATTTGTGGGAGGTCCCTGGGTATTTGGGGGGCTGGGAGGAGCCCGTTTTCGATGTCTCTGCAGTCCAGCGCCATCTGGCAGAGTAGTACCCAAGTGTAAGTATTCTATTTGGAGCAGGACGTACTGTATACTAAGAATAGAGGCATCCCACAGCACATGTGCCAGAATACAGGAAGAGGAAAAGCCAAAGAGACTCACGATGTCGGCAGGGGAGTCCCAGCAGCACGGGAGCAGAGGAAGAAGCCGGATGGCTTGTTCATCCCAGATGTTGCACCGTGGAGACCCAGGAAGGACCTCCCCCACAACAGGCCTGTCCGCGAAAAGCGCCACCGCACGGCTCCCCCCCCCCCCCCAACGGGACGAAGGCATCGCCCGCCTCCATCTCCCTCAGAGCCCAAAATGGTGGAGGCCCCGCCGATATACAGCAGTGCAGCCGTGGCGGCCCCTCAGCACACGGCGCGACCCCGCGCCCTGACAGAGTTGGTGGCCGCTGGCAGCCCCCCCCCCCCAGCGGAATGGAAAGCTAGCTGGAGAGGGAAGGAAGAAGATACATCAGAGGGAACGAGGGAGGTAAGTAGTAGCAGTGTAAAAAGTGTAACAGAAACACACACAATATTAAAGCTTGTGGGATAAGCACAAAGGGGTCCCTGAGGTGGTCCCCCCCCCCCCCCCCCCCCCCAAATAGGCTCACCATTAGCCTATGGCTGGCTACCCTTTAAGGGAGGGTGTTCTCCCTACCTGCACCTGTCCCGTACAGCCGAGGCTGGGAGGCAACGTGGGTCCACGGAGACAGTGGGAACAGGGGTGCAGCGGACGTCACAGGCAGCTTCGATAATCCAGAGAGAGCATCCAAGACGTCTTCGCAGTAATACTGCAAGACAACACTGGGGATTCTATTGAGACACCTGCCTTTTATAGGGGGCCGGGAGGAGTCACTGCTTTTTTGTCTTGCAGTAACTGTGCGCCACCTGGCGAATACCCACATGTAAGAAATGGAGCGACCTGAACAGAACACTGGGAAAATTAATGTGTTATATATACTAAGAATCATGGACACTTGAGAATGGAACCTGACCTCATCTCCATTCTCTGCCTCTCCCTCTTTTCCTTTATTTCCAAGTTCATCATCTCTTCCCCCAGGGTCCCTTAGCTTTATGTAGATACTTCCCTTGTAAATAAACCATATATATTTATAATCCATGGTTTACCATGATTTGTCCAGCACCTTAAAATCAAGCAGATACAACACACTGTGTCTTTTCTCTATTTGGAGGAAGACCACAGGAAATTATTCTGATAGGTGTAAGGACGGAAGGAACTAGTGAGACCCTCACTCCTCTGAAGTAGAAAATAGTCCAGGTAGGGTGATCAACTAAACCCCTCTGATTCTCAGGATTGCCATTACTGTTAGGTAGACACAACAATGAAATCCTGAAGCAAAGGTAAAACCATAGGAGAGGGTGCTGGTGGATGAGGAGAAACAAGTTAAACCCCAGGGTGGTAAGGTCACCCCTTCTCTACAGAGGAAAAGTTCTGGGAACTCAAAATCTGCAAGGCTCCTGCTCGACGTTCTGGAGTGCCAATGCTACTTGCCACTGGTCTTGGAGGGCTGTGCACCCACTGTGAAGATCCATGACCCGAACTCTGCTTTCCGGATAGAAAAGAAGGGCCAGGCCGCCCCCCCTTGGGAGGGCCAGTCTTAAATTGCTGAGCAGCTTTCACTGTGCTTGCTTCCCAACTCAGAAGAGGAGGCAGAAGGGATAACCCCAGTGATACCTTATCCCCTTGCACTGGAAAAGCAACAGGAATGGACGAAGATTCCAGTGCTCATTTAGGGTAGACTGCGGAAGATCAGCATAAAATTTATAATTTTGGCCTTGGAAAGGTTGGGCTTAGCTCTCGCTGCCACCATGACACTCTGGGGCAGTGGAAAAGGAACTTCACTATAAAATTATGGGGCTGACCATCAGATCTAGGCTTTCCAAATGTGGACACAATCCAACTCTATCTATCAGGACACCTGACAACAATTCCTGCAAAAGAGCTGTAATAAGGCCTTGTAAGTCAGCTATAGATTCAGGGAGCCCCCTGATCCTGAGGTTGTTGCACCGAGCCCAATATTATGCATCCTCATTTTCAATCTGCCAGTTCCTTCTGGAGGGACCCAATATGTTGTTTGCGACTCTCCACAACTATTGCGGTCACAACCATGTGATCCTCGTGCTGAGAAGTGCAGATGCCCCAGATATTACAGGCCAATAATTATGGAGTGGATGGCAGAGGCTATTTCTTCCCAGAGCAGGTCTCTTAATTCATTGTGCACTGTGCCCCCGGATTAGTCAGATCTGTGGGGTACTAATAGGGAGTGGCAGTAGGGGAGCCTGGCAGTGTGTTGCTCATTATCGCCACTTTTTTTTCAGCGGGTCTCGTGTCTATGTGCCCCGAGGTACAGACAATTCAAGGAGCCTCAAATGAAGGTCTGTGAAGCCACCAGCTGTTAAAGGCTGCTATTTACCTGGGAAGAGCAGAGCTGAACTACATTGCGATATCGCTCAGCTTGTTATCAAAATAGATAGTTAATATTGTTTCAACCCAGAAACAAATTTCTACAGAATCCAGCAAACTGCTGTCCAATCTTTCTAGTGATCTCCAAATGGGATTCATGCTCTGACGAGGCATAACCAGAAATTTTGTCTACAACTGCAATAATTCATGTTAGTTAAAAGAAAGGGCAGTGCTGATAACACTAGAATCTGAAAAAGTATACTGATAGCAACATGGGAAAAGGTTAACGTGGAAAGATTATGTCCCACTAACAAAACCATCGGCGGTCAAACAATCTCATACGTCGCCTTTTCTTTTAGAACCAGACAGGAGTGTCCTTTGTTTAATCTCAATTTGAACCCACTAATTCGAAAAACTTGAGCAGATAAGCGAATAAAAGGCAAAAATGAGGATGGTGTAGAAGATTAAATTATACGGTCAATGAACTTAAAGCAAAACAAAACCCGGGATTCTTGACCATCCTGGGTTTTGTTCCCTATCATGCTGTGTGAAGCCCCCCCAGATTACTCATATAAACTCACCTTTACCCGGTCCCCCGGCACATGCGCGGGCTCTCGTCCAATATAATCCGTTTGACATCCATATTAATGATTCAGCAAATGGTTATTTACAATAAATGGGAGCAAGAATGGCCGCATTCCCATTCCCGTGTGCTCCTGCCCCCAGCATATCTGAAAGAAGAAAGCAGCAACAGGCTACCAGTCGCTGTTTTTTTCAATACAGAATTAAAGTGATTAATGGCGCTGACATTCAAACATACGAAATGGTTGGACATACCACGCAACGCTTTGATGTTGGTTTGCCCAGGTGGATGCTGCAACACTTTTAATCAGCTTATTTTTATTTACTCCCTGGCTGTTTTGCTTCTAATAGTCACCCCTTAATTTTGTTCTCCAATCACTGTCCCTTCTATTTTTTTTTATATGTATTTAGGTTGGTAGAAAGAAAAAAAAAAAAAAAAACGAAAAACCTCTCCACTGCTTTTCCCTTATTTGAGGGTGACTTTCGCCCAAAACGTATTCAAAATATTAACTGCATGCATCTATAGTAAGAGGGAAGTTTGTGTCATCTTTACCTAAAATTCATAACACAAACTTGATGCAGTCGGCCACATTGCTCCCTGGCCGAGCAGCCCCGACCCCCAGCGATATGTTGTGTTACAGCACACACAGCTCAAGAATGGGTGGCACGTCAATATAAACATTTTATTTTAGTGAGAAAAAAAGTTATCAATTCAGCTCCATGTTTAGCTGTGCAAAAGTTTTATAACTCTGTACAGCTAAAAAAGATGCTGAATTGCACTGTGGAAAAAAAATCTCTCACTTTTTTTGTGAGATTTTTTAAAATTTATTTCCTTTGTGCAACTCAGCATTAATTTTAGCTGTGCAAATCATTTAAAATGTGCACAGCTAAATGGTGCTGAATTGCACTAAAGAAAAAAAAATCATTATAAAAGTGTTTTACTCACAGAAAAAAACACTGAAATCCTCACAGTGCTGAATCAGTCCGAATGTGAGTGTTTAGTTGTAACAGAACTAATTAGCATACGATTGCCATAAGGAAAACTTGTGTACTCACTGGTAAATTTCCTTTCTCGTCCTCTTCCATTACGGGGCACCACCAGTAGCAATGCGTGGGCTAATCTCAGCTGTAGGTGGGGACTGCAAGATAGAAAAAAAAATATCTCCTCCTGGCCTATATTGGGCAGGCTGTGGCAGGATCTCCACAGGTAATTAAAAAGCAGTTCAGCTACAGTCCCAAGGAAGGGAGAACGTTAACCTGCACATAATGCTGACAACTAGAAAAACAATGCAACAAAACTAAAACAGTGTAGAAGGTATCAACCGCCACCAATGTAGTCATAACATAACAGAAGGGCGGGTGTGGTCCCCCGGACTGGAAGAGGCTGAGAAAGGAAATTTACAGTTGAGTACACACATTTCACTTTTCTCATCTCTTCCATTTCGGGGCACCAACAGTAGTAACGCGTGGAACGTCCCAAAGCAAAACCCTCAATAAGGGCGGGGCCATGCAACAGCCAAAAACAAAAGCACTGACACCTCAAGCTTAGACCCCCGGAAAAGGGTTCACCACCATCTGCTAAACCTTAGGCCCCAGAGCAGCATTGGCAGATGCCCTGACATCAAGTCTGTAAAACTTGGTGAAAGTGTGGAGATACGACCAGGTCGCCACCTTTCAGATCTGTTCCGCCGATTTTTGGTGTTGGTAAACCAAAGCAGCAGCAATCTCCCTGGTTGAGTGAGCAGTAACTCAGAAGGGTGCCTCCTTCCCCTTGTAGGCATAGGCTTATATGACTGCCTGCCCTATCTGTTAAGAGGGGACCTGGCAGCCGCCAGGCTCCTCCTTGGGCCTTCTGGGATCACGAACATGACATCTGTCTTACGTACCTCTCGAGTAGCGACTGAGTAATACTTTAATGCCCTGACCAACGAGGGAATGCAGGAGCCGCTCCTTATGGCAACGGGGGGGGGGGGGGGGGGGGGGGCGTGGGCACAAGGAGGGTAGCACTATCCACTGACTAAGATGGAAGGGAGAGACCACCTTGGGTAAAAAATCATGCTTTATGTGAAACACCGCTTTGTCTTCATGCAGCACCAAAAAGGGTGATCGAAAGTGCTGCCAGGTTCAAACCAGCCGGATGGAGGAGATCACCACAAGAAAAGTCACCTTCAATGTGAACGTTGTCAGAGAACGCTTCCCATGGGTTCAAAGGTGCGATAGATTAAGATCCCAGGGCGGGACTATTGACCACTGAAGACCGAACACACGAAGCCCTGCATGAAAGTGCTAATTAACCTAATCTCCGTGATCGTCTGTTGGAAAAAAAAAAATGGACAAAGCCGAGACCTAATCCTTAGGGGTGCTGGGCTGTAGGCCAGAGTGCAGGCCTTGCTGGCGGATCTCCAAAATTTTGGGTACCAAGACCCTCCTACAGGAGTGGCCCTTAGATTCGCATCAAGACACAAAGGCCCCCTAAGTCCTGTAGTAAATTCTAGAGGATGCTCCATGCTCGAATCAAGGTCCCAATTACAGCAGCAGGCAAATCCCTCTCCTCCAATATGCTGGTCTCAACAGCCAAGCCGCTAAGGCCAGCGCTGGTGAATTGGGGTGCCACAGAGGACCCTGTTGCAGAAAATCTGGGCAGTTGAGGAGCTGCCACGGGGGCTCCCCCACCAGGCTGACCAGATCCGCAAACCACACCCTTCTGGGCCTGTGTGGGGTGAACAGGATGAAAGGAATCTGCTCTCAGTTTACCTTCTTTAACATGTGACCCATAAGTGGCAGTGGTGGGTGGGAATTAGTACAGTAGGCTGTACCCTGACCAGGGAGTAGCCAGTGCATCAACCATGGGCAGGGGGTCTTGCACCCTGGACATGAACCTCTGGATCTTCCAATTGTGCCAAGATGTGAAGTGATCCACCTTCGACACTCCCCACCGGTCCCAGAGGGCTTGAAACTTGTCCTGTTGAAGGAACTATTCCCCTGCTCAAACAACAGCTGTACACTTTCGACAATAGGAGTAATCCCGCAGGACTAGCGGTGTGTGGTATCTTTAAGTTATGAACAGAAGGAAGACAAGGTTTCTGGGATCAAAGGCTCCTGCAGCAGCAAAAATACAATTCTGTGAAATACTCACCTGTAGAATTGGTATTATACGCATACAGTACGTCCTGCTCCAATATAATACTTACACGTGGGTAATCCTCTGCCAGAGGGCGCTGTTCACTGCAGGCATGCAAAAACAGGCTCCTCCCGGCCCTTCATATACCCAGGGACCTCCCACAAATCCCCAGTATTGAAAAGCAGTGAGAAGAGAAGCCGGGAGAAACCAACCACCAACTGGTAACAATAGTAACGATAACAATCACCATACAGGGGATCCATAAAAATGTAAAACCAGGGTGGGGTGGAGCAGGACGTACTGTATGCGTATAATACCAATTCTACAGGTGAGTATTTCACAGAATTGTATTATTCTAAGCATACAGTACGTCCTGCTCCAATATAATACTTACACGTGGGACATCCAATAGCAGTGTCCATAAAGTAGGGTGGGATCCCCAACAAAAAAGGCACAGCAGACATTAAAGGCACTGTCACCTGCAAAACTTTGCTACCAAGCACGACATGAGCAAAGGCTCTAACGTCAATCCTATAACAAAACCTTTGAAAAGGTATGAACAGAATAAGCAGCTGTCTAGTAACTTATTCAACAGAAAACCTGGTGCCGAAGGGCCAAAGGTACCCAAGCACCAATAGAACGGAATAAAAAGAGAGAGGGAGATTCTTCCCCCTAAAAGGAGTAGGCCAGTGTAACAGCCTAACCAACCCAAAGGCAACGGAAGCCTCGGTAAAACTTAGAACTCTCCCCAACGGGGAAATTAAACTGATCTCCCGCCAGACAGGTGGGGATACTGACCCCTTCACTAACAAGGATCAGCAAGAAGCCAAAATCTTTACTCAGGACCAAGAAGGCAAACCATCCAAGTAAGATCAGTCCACAGGGCGCATAGGCCCTGGAAGCAAACGAGATCCCCCTAAGGGACAAGAAACGACCAGGAAAAGTTCAACACCTGTTGAGGGAATGTAGACCCCTTACTTCAGCATTACAAAGAATAAGGCCCATAGGCAGACTAACAGGACTGAAATAATGATCATAAAAAACCACCTTGGACAAAAGGGTCCGGCGTAAGGCGGAATACCACCACATCATGAGATATAGATATAGATATATATATATAGATATATATAGATATATATATATATATATATATAAAATGAACGAGGGCTAAGTAATCAGAGCCACCTTCTCAGGCACACGTCTGATTGAGGCAACAGACCCCGGAGGGGCGACTGGACTACAAAACAGCTCAGACAGCATCCAGAATAAGACCCAAGGGAACAATCCGCAGGGCCAAACAGAATGAAAATTGATCCCAACAGGGACCATAGAACTACTTGGGAGATGCCCCTGAGCAATCCCCAAGGGAACTCATAACAAGGAAGACTGAACCAGACTTCTACAGGATGGCAGACAGGACAGAACCTGAACCTTCAGAGTACCTAAATGGGGAGCCAACCCCAACCTATGCTGTAACAACTCTAGAACCCCGGGAACCGAGAACGTCCAACAGGGGAGAGACCAAGACTCATGCCAATCAATATGGGTACACCATAACCGACAATGGACGGAGGAAGAGGAAGCTTGCTCCTAGCCCCCCATATACCAAGTCACCCAGAAGATAAGCCCGTCTCCAAGGGGTGAATGAATAAGCTGTCAAGCCCCAGACTAGAGTCTGTAGATTGGGACGACATAAGAAGGAGCCTGACAAGGGCAGAACCGCACTCCTGAGAGAGAGTACAGGTCAGCTGACCTTAGCAGAAGCATCTGCGAACCACAGTTCACTAGGCCACCCAGGGGCCATCAAACTCACGGGTCTCTTTATCAGCACGACCGTGCGCAGAACCCCACATAGCAGGGTGAATGAAGAGAAGACATATAAAATAGAAAGTCTATACACAAATTTACTAAGCCCCCATGACCTGAGTCAGAATATTCTGGGACAGTAAAAACAAGGGCAGAGCCCCTGTGATATAAGCGAGACCCAACAGAGCCACCCTAGTTGGCTCTCAGAGGGACACCAGGATAGTACAACCTGCCACTGAAAGACATCCATTGGAGCGAATACCACTGAGGAGCAGGGGACGTAGACCCCCACCCAGATCAGGAACCTTCCAGCGGAATCATCCTGCTTCAAGCTCCAGACCAATAATAAAACAGGCCATTGTCTTCCAACAGGCTCATTGTTTTAACAAAGCCAGTAGGTAAGATGGACCCTCTAAGGGACCCTACCCAGGAACCACGGGGGGTTTTGGAAGAAATTCCCCCCCCCCCCCCGCCAACCTGCGAGACTTGGTACCCAAGGTGACCATTCACAGGAAGATGCAAGTAAAGAAGGGGGTGCCCCCTGACAGGGTCCTTGAATATAATCCGCTCAAGAGGAACCACCGTACCAAGGGGGAATGAGCCCAGACCTAGCTCCAGGGGTGCTGGAACCCCATGTAGGATCAATAACCTACTGTGCCGAAGAGCCCAAGGGCTCGGTAAATAAGGGACATCATCCGATACGCCACCAACGGGCCCACCAGCTGCAATCCTGCCTGGTGAAAGTAAGATGTCAGCAATGGGGGACAGAGCCCCCGTAACCAGGAGTCCACTTGTTGCCAAGGAAGAAGGCTCAAGCCTGAACCGAATCCAAGGAATGGAGACAGCGGATAAGGGACCATGAGGGATTGAGGTGACTGAGCACCCATCCAGTAACTCCCAGGGGACACCGCCGGCCGACTAACCCACTCGGCCTGACGTAGAGATTGGGGAGTAAGGAAAGACGACCCGGTAGGTCCTAGTGCGGACGCCCCACAGGCATGTCCGAGACATTACCCCCATTCGCGCCATGGCGAGTAGCCTGGGAGCGGAAGTGAGGCCAAAAACAAGGCCTCAATCCACAGGGTTGGTCCTGCAAAACTGACTAGTAACGGGCTTGGTGTCCAGAAGAAACCGGGGGAACTAACAAGATCTAGAGCTCCACAGGAGGCCGGAAGCCCCCCTTGCACAGGGCGCCTGTGTCCCAAGACAGAGATATCATATAGGGACTACCTGTGAGAGTAGAATTGCCAGGCCTACCATAGGCCAGCATGGCCCAGACTGCCTCATCATTTTGAGGGAAGGAGGAAGGCTAATATAGAGGCCATAGCCCCATTCTGTTAAGGGCAACCTGTAAGTAAGCCCAGACTCTGTAGGCCTAGTACGGCCTGCACCAATTCCTGAGGGGAAAACAGGGGCTAGAAGCACCCCGACAACCTCTGAAAGGGACCGCCCAGCAAATGCTATCCTGTGTCCAGGGGAAGTACCTCCTGGAACCACCAGAAGGAGAAGATACATTCCTAGATAGGAGTCAGATGCTGTAGCAGTCCCCTCGCCCAGAAGGGCGAGGGCATCGCTTCATGCTTGGGAAGTCTTGGCAGATTTGGACTTAGTCCTGCCAAAGGGCCCAGGGCGTTGCCTGCCCACCCCGTGGTGGAAATCCACACCGAACAGTTGGAAGCACACCTCAGGTTCGCGTTTGACACTAACATAGGGAGGGGGAGGGGTGTCCCTGCCCCGAGGAGGCCGGGACGGCCTTCTGCGTGGGGGTGCCTTACCCTTTTTTCCAAAAAGGTCCAAACGGGCCCCAAATAGACACCGTCCTCTGAAGGGAAGGCCAGTGAGAGCCTTTTTCGTAGCATCGTCAGCACCCCACTGTCGCAGCCAGACCAGGCGGCGAATAGTTACCACAAGGGCAGAGGTTCTAGCACACATCTTAATGGTGTCATCCAGCGCTGAGAGGATAAACCTCACAAACGCATCACAGTCTGAGAGCGCATTAAATACCCCCAGGGGAGGTCCTCAGGTCGGTGGTCAAGTACTTTTCTAATGAGAGTCCTGGCAGTCACCGCAGTGATGGCCGCGGCACAGACCGGGCGCAGAGCCGTCCCTGCACACGAAAAGGCGTGGGAAGCCAGTCTGTCAATGTGCCGGTCCTCAGCATCCCGAAGGGTACGGTAATTAGGAGCCGTCAAGAAGGGTGGGTTAGTAACCCCTATAATTGGTGCATCCACCACAAGAGGTGCTGACCAAAAGTTAACCACATCAGGAGGGAAAGGGTACTTCCAATCCCAGACCCCCGGGACCCCTTTAAGTTTACAAGTCGATTCCCATTCTTGGGATATAAGATTCTGGAAATGCTCCTGTTCCAGGAATTCCAAACGCAGCGGCGCTGTGTGGAAACTCTCCTTCTTAGGCTTGGAAGCCTCTCTGGGAGGGGAGATAGACAAAACCTCAAAGATCTTAATAAGTAGTTCATCTGTGTCACACAGGCCCCAAGAACCGGGCCCAGAATCATCACGGCTCCCGGGCATCTCATCCGAGGAGCCCGAATCGGAGAATAGCTCACCTTCCTCAGAAGGATCAAGGTCCTGCATAGCAGCAGAGTCATCAGTATCGTTAGGAACCTGAGAGCCAGGAGGCGCCAGGGACCGCTTCTTTCCAGGGCCCAAGCGCTCCGCCAGACTAGACAGCACCTGCTCAGCTGTAGGCAGCCTGCGTGGCACGACTTGCTGGTCATCCCCGCTCAAGTGAGACTTATCAGGAGTGAGATTTAGGTCCGGGGAGACAGGTGTATTGAAGGGAGGTGCAGCCACTGGCAAACCTGATTGCAGGGTCAGTGCCTGTTCAGCACACGGTCCGCAGACCCGTGCTCTGTCAGCATCAGCATGGGGCTGACCACACACTGAACACAGCCGGTCATGTCCCCGAGGGACCCCGGGTACATAGTTCTGAGATGCCTCCATATGGTGATTATCTGAGCAGTATGCCCGCAGGGATTTACGCAATAGGCAACCCTGGATGCCCCAAGACCCGCTAGGAAAGTGGGAGAAATTGTTATGTGGACCCGCTATAATATATGTCAGGCCGGGAGAAGCCACAGAAATCCTGGTGTCTGAAAGACATAATGGGATAAGAGGGGGGTGTCAGTGCCATGCGCAGCCGAATAAAAAAATCATAGGAACAAATACCGCCCCGGAGGGCACTTACATGACCAAGGGAGGAGGCGAATCGCAACCACGCGCGAAGACCGTCAAAATGGCGCCAAGCGAACCTCGAGGGGCGGGCCTGATCTGGCTGTGGCGCGGGGCGTGTCATGCCGAGTCCCCGCCTCCCCCAAAGAGCGCTAAGCTCTAACCAGCGCAACGTGAATGACAGTAGTTGATAGTACACACATACATAATGTAATTAAGGAGATTGCTCTTACAGTAGAGAATGATGCTGCCGCCCGGGCTGCACACTAATGTAACGAAAGGACAAACGCGCGCAACCAGAAGGCTTATGTGGAGCAAGGAGCGCGGCACTGACACCCAAGTTCGAATGAAAGATCAAGGCCTTAAAACGTGTTACGTTACAATAGGACTGCCACACATAACCCCCCCCCCCCCTTTCTTTTCCCCCGAGCTACGGGAGGAAGCGAGGGAGAAGCGGACCTACACCCAGGGATTATCGCTATGAGGGGCAAGGGCAACGATGCGGGAGGGGCATCTAATGGAGGCTCACCATCGGCCTAAACCGCCTACCCTAGTGCAGGGGATTGCGGTGGAGCGTAGCTCCGTGAGCACACGAGGTGCTGCCTACCTTCACCCAACCAGCGCAGCCCAGGCTGGGAGGCACATCTGTATCGAAGAGGATGGGTGGAAATAGTCCCGCAGGGCCGCAGGCTGTAATAGCCCCGCTCACCTGCGAGAGAGTTGAAACTTCATGTCTTCGCAGTCAGCACTGCAGAGAAATCTGGGGATTTGTGGGAGGTCCCTGGGTATATGAAGGGCCGGGAGGAGCCTGTTTTTGCATGTCTGCAGTGAACAGCGCCCTCTGGTGGAGGATTACCCACGTGTAAGTATTATATTGGAGCAGGACGTACTGTATGCTTAGAATAACCTCATTTTTGAGCTGGGAACAATGGTACCCCATGGCTTAAATACAGATATGGGGTTAAGCATCTTTTTATAGGTGGAGATATTTAAGTGCCTTATGTATAGCAGGCGACTCACTCCCTGTCCGTTTCTGATTTAATGGTTGTCTTACAGGGTTCACATAGTATAATTAGATAGGTGGCCATTTTTCGGTCCAGTTTTAGTGTATCCATGTAAGTATAGTTGACAGGGTAGGCCTATTTTATTACATGGACGTATGTCCGTAGGATACCAGCTAGGAGATGGGTGTACTTTAAAATTGGTTGATTTAGGCCAGCTTGAATGGTGGTACACGCTTGTGAATAGGCTTATGAAAGCTGATGTGGATATAGATCCACCTTAATATACGAGGCAAGTCCGCATGATATGGCCCAGAGGATGGTTGTATCCCAAAAACCATGTTGGGTTTGTTTGGGTCGGCAAGAACAGTGCCACTTGTGTAAATGGTTACCTCCCAAACCGCGTGATACGAACCAGGGGACGGCTGTAACAGCAAACCTATGCTGTGGTCTGTGTGGGTCAGCATGAATGCTGCTACTTGTCTGTGAATGGCCGAGTTTATAAGGAGGGGAAGGTAAGTATAGTATCTCAATACTGACTACTAAGCCTTACAGATATGTTTTTTTGTGTTTTTTTTTTGTGCGGACCCACTGGCTCTCTCCAACAAAAAAGTATTGTGGTAGGATGGTATGGGACAATGGTGAACTAACAATCTAAAAAAACATCGCTTTGAAATGTGAACTATTGTCATAGATACCCCAAGGCTTTTTAACATTAGACACAGGATGGCCCTATGTAAATGTCACAATGTGTTCCTGCGTAGTATCCTCGCCCCTGAAAAACTCGTAGCCCGTCAACTGTCATTGTAATGAATATAAGAGTATAAAACAGTGATTGGCCGGCTGGTTGTGAGGAGGCGTGGTGAGAGGATCAAAAACAGGAAGAGATTGGCCGCCTGTCACCCTGACGAAGCCCTGGTAGGCGGGGCAAAACACCACGCCCCCCGGTTCTCCTCTCCACACATGCTGACATTTTGTGGGCTGTAGCTGGGACAGCTGAATAAGGCAATTCTGTGATACTCACCTGTAGAATTGCTTTTATTTTGCCGTCCAGATAGTATTCACGGTTGGGTAACTCCGCCCCCAAAGGGGGTGTGGACTGCAAGATCAAATATGTGGCTCCTCCCGGCCCCCTATAAGGGCAGCTGCCTCTCAACCTAAGCCCATTAATTCAAAAGCAGTAACTCAATAGAAGAGGCAGGCCGGGAGGTCCAAAAAAATAGGAGACCATGTTACTTCACATAGCCTCCGCTTGTACTCTCTCGAACCTAAATTTGTATAACTAGTGTCCTATGAAAAAAAAATGGTTCAATCACCATAACAGGCATGCAGGACATAATAAACCTCAAGGGCGGGTCGGACGGCCTGGAACGGATCGGAAACAAAAGCAATTCTACAGGTGAGTATCACAGAATTGCCTTTTTCTTTCCAATCCATTTTGGCCGTCCAGAAAGTATTCACGGTTGGGACATCCAAAAACAGTGTCCATATGGGCGGGATCCCCAGTGCAGAACAGCAGGTAGTTCATTTCACTACCACCTGAAGCACCTTTCGGCCAAAAACTGCGTCAGCTGAGGCCCTGACATCCACCTTGTAAAACTTAGTGAAAGTATGAACAGAAGACCAAGTAGCAGCCTTACAAACTTGTTCCACCGAGGCCTGATGCTGAAAAGCCCAAGAAGCACCAATGGCTCTAGTCGAATGAGCTGTGATCCGAAAAGGGGGTTCTTTCCCCTTGGCAGAATAGGCTTGTACCAGCACCTGTCTAATCCACTTACTGAGAGTGGACTTGGCTGGTGGCAATCCCTTTCTAGAGCCTTCCGTTAAGAAAAAAAGCAAATCCGACTTCCTGAAAGGTTCAGTCTCAGCCAGGTAATACCTTATGGCTCTAACCACATCCAAAGCATGGAGCGTCCGTTCTTTAGGATTAGCCGGTGCTGGACACAAGGAAGGTAAGACAACTTCCTCATTGTGAAGGTGAAAAGGAGAAACGACCTTAGGTAAAAAATCCGAAAAACCGCCTTGTCTCTGTGCATCTCAAAATAGGGTGGTTTCATACATAACACGGCCAGCTCTGATACTCGACGCACCAAGGTGATCGCCGCCAGAAAAAGCACTTGAGTGTCAACATAGTCAATGTAGCGTCATTCAATGACTCGAAGGGGGCACCCTGGAGAGCAGATAACACCAGATTTAGGTCCCACACCGATAAGACTGATTTACGCGGTGAGCAGACATGGGTAACCCCCTGGAAAAAGTCTTGATCAATCTATGATTGGAAATAGACCTCTGGAAAAAAATGGATAAGGCCGAGACCTGAACCTTGAGGGTGCTCAACAAGAGGCCCAAGTGTAGACCATTTTGAAGGAACTCCAGAACTCCCTGAAACAGAATAGCTCCGGCAAGGAAGGTTCCTGGCCTCGCACCAAGCGATATAGGCCCGCCAAACTCTGATTTAGGCACGGAAGAAGTCTTCTTCCATGATATATTACATTGTGTGAATAACTGTGGCCGATAAACCCTTCTCCGTCAGGATGGAGGTTTCAATAGCCAGGCTGTCAAAGCCAGCGTCCGTAAATTCGGGTGCCGAAACGACCCCTGTGTGAGAAGCTCTGGATCGTCGGCATGATGCAGTGATCTGTTGACATTCTTACTATGTCGGCAAGCCAACTCCTCCTTGGCCAACGAGGAGCCACCAGGATGGTTAGTACCCCCTCCTGGACTATCTTGCGCAGTACTCGGTCCAGGAGCGGAAACGGAGGAAAGGCATACAGAAGATTGAACCCTGTCCAGGGAATCACCAGGGCGTCTGTTGCTATGGGCAGAGGGTCTCTTGAGAGAGATACGAACCTTGGAAGCTTGTAATCCACATCCGGTTGACCTCAGCGGAGGCACAGAGCTTGAAAGGCCTTCCTGCTGAGGGACCATTCCCCCATGCGCAAGGACCTCCTGCTCAGGGAGTCTGCCTCCTGGTTGGGGGGGTCGCGGGGGGAAAAGCAAAAATCCTTGTTCCAGGGATTCCGGCGACCGATCCCAGCTGGCTAGCAGGTTCAACTGAAGAGGTCTCATGTGGAATTGGGCGAAGGGCACTGCCTGGAAGCAAGCCACCATTAGGCCCACCAATCTCATCCCTAGACGCACTGATGGCTGTTGACAAGCCAGCAAGGCTTGTACTTGCGTCTGGAGACCCAAGACTTTCTGCTGCGGCAGAAAGACCTTGACTTGACTGGTGTCTAGAATCATCCCCAGGAAGGATCTCACTATTGACGGCGTGATATGCAACTTGGGGTAGTTGATCACCCAACCGAAGGCTTCCAAGGTTGACAGTACAGTCCGGGTGTTGCTCTCGGCCTTCTGAAGGGACTGGGCCAAGATCAGAAGGTCATCTAGATAGGATAATACACGAATACCCCGACCCCTCAGGATAGCCATGATGCCCGCCAGAACCTTGGTGAACACTTTGGGAGCTGAGGATATGCCGAAGGGGAGTGCCACAAACTGGAAATGCTGATCCTCCAGTGCAAACCTCAAAAACTTTTGATGTCCCGGAAAAATCGGGATGTGCAGATACGCACGTCCACCGTAGTCAAAGTCGCCAGGCCAAAGCGACCTCACCGCCGACCGCAATGTTTCCATGCGGAAATGTCTGATCTTTATAAATTTGTTGAGACCCTTTAGGTCCAAGATCGGCCGCAGCGATCCGTCCTTCTTGGGGACCTTGAAAAGGTTGGAGTAGAACCCCTGACCCTGTTCCTGTCGGGCACATGGCAAATCACTCCTATCCGCAGGAGGTGCCGAACAGCTGCTTTCAAAGCCTGTGCTTTTAGCGGATTTCGGGATGTCCTTGAACATAGAAATTTTGTGGGTGGTCTGGCTGCCAGCTCGATCTTGTAACCGGACGACACCACCTCCTGAATCCAAAGATTCGAGACATGACGTCTCCAGATTGGAGCAAACCGCAGTAGCCGTCCCCCCCACCCATACGGGTGAGGGCGCCCCCTCATGCCTGTGTAGGCTTGGCTGGAGGTTTGGGCTTAGCTCCCCAGGCGGGGTTGGGCTGGCTTCGGGACCTACCTCTGCCACAGGTGTCTCTGCGGGCACTGGAAAATGAAGAACCTCTTCCCCCCCAAAAGGACCGGTTAGAAGAGGAGTACCGAAAAGGCCGAGTAGGTTTTCTTCTCTGAGGGAGCTTCCCATCCTTGACCAAAAGGTCCAGTCGCTCCCCGAACAGCTGACCCCCCACAAAGGGCAAATTTGTGAGACCTTTTGGCGGCCACTGCTTCAGCCACAGCGAACGGCGTAATGCTACAAGCAAGGCAGAAGTCTTGGCACCAAGCCTGACTACATCATCCATGGCAGTAACAACAAAGCCGATGAAATCCAAACAAGCTCCGAGTTCCTTGAACTTCTCCGCCCGTTTGCGAGATTTAGCCTTAGCTACCAGCTGCTTAACCTTTTTTTCCTCGTGGCCAGGGAAACAATTGCCGTAGCATGGCAAGTCAACTGATCCATGCATTTGTCTGCAGGATCTCTTAAGGAAGCATTGTCAGTTGACGGCATAACCGTGGTGTTGGACAGGCCTGAAACCGGAAAGTCCACCTCGGGAGGATGTGACCACAACTTAATCAACTCGGCAGGGAAAGGGTACCGTCTCTCCAGGCCTTTAGGAACAGTTGGTAGCTTGTTGGGTCTTTCCCACTCCTTAAGAATCATATTGGAAAAGTGCGGCTGTTCGGGAAAAACCCGCCGCTGTCTTTCAGGCCGCATCATCCAGAAGGAAGAAATCCTCATCCGAGGAATAACCAGAGATGCTGTCTTCTCCACCGGAGAGCAACTCACCTTCCGAAAGGGGGTCATCTGGCGACTCCCCTTCCTCCGCGGAGTCAAAAGAAGCATACAAATCATCGTCTGAGTAAACCGGCTCCAAATGCTGCTTTTTACTTGAGGCCTTTTTAGGGGCTGTCAACGAGAGCTGTTTCTCAAGGCTAGCCAGCCTCAGATTGTGTCCCCTTGCTGTCTCCCCCTTCAATAGGGGCTAACTGCAGCAGCAGAAGATGCAACCGGAGAGGCTTGTGGTAACGCAGGACTAGGGACGGGCGCGACTGCCCTCTCATGGTCCAAAACAATGCCTCTGGCGCAAGTGGAACAAATTGTGCTGAATCCGCCCAGGGGATTCCGTCTGCACAAGGGGCAGAGCCTGTCTTGCCCAAGTGGGGTGCCCGGCTCACTATCCCCTGATGCCTCCATTATGGTGATTTTGAATATATAATATTCGTAAAAGGCTAAATAGACACTAATGTCCTAAGCCTATGGCCGATCCTCTACAACGGAGACCGGGAGAAACCACAACCCTCAACCTTCTGCCCACAGTCTTAAAAAAGAGGAGAAAATAATTACAATATGACCCACTGTCATATAAAAAACAGACATAACATATATAGATAAATACAGCTTAAAATAATGCCATTAAGAATACATCTACTCCCCCTCTCTTCCCTCCATACATATGCACAAAAAAGCAGTAGGAAGAAGCAACTCACGAAACCGCGCTAGGAGCGCTACAATGACACGTAGCAGCAGCCCAATTCAATGAGAGTAATTCAGAAGCGCCACACGACAGCGCAGCAGCGGCGTACTGTGGCCTACTAGCAGCGCCGCGACTGCTGCCTACCTCCACCCCGCGAGGAGCCTGCGGTCCAGCCCCCTTCAGGGGTCTCCACGAGCGAGGGAACGAGGGAGGCGAGTATGCGGGAGGAGTGGCAGCGGACCGCTCCTCGCCGTAGCGTTGCTATAGCGACGGAGCTCTCCGCCGCTCCCCCACCAAAGTAGCACCAAGCACACACAATAATAAAATAAAATCATGTGGGAGAAGGGAGGGGAATATACCAGGTATATAGTGGAATCCCAGCAGATTCACCATGAAAAAACCTGCGGCCGACCTGCTTTTTCTAGGAAACCCTGCGGCCCGGAGCCATGTGCTCTGCCAAACGCCCCGTTTCACCCTACCGTCACAGATCCCAAAACAGCCAAAGCTGGGAGGCAAAGATGGGTCAGAGGAGTCCTGCGGAAATAGGGTCCTGCAGCAAGCCGACAGGAAGCCCCGCTCTACTGCTAAAATCCTGAGAGTGTAAGCGATCTGTGCAGCTCCACTGCAAGAAGAGAACTGGGCTTAGGTTGAGAGGCAGCTGCCTTTATAGGGGGCCGGGAGGAGCCACATCTTTGATCTTGCGGCCCACGCCCCCTTTGGGGCGGAGTTACCCAACCGTAAATACTATCTGGACGGCCTGGAATGGATTGGAAAGAAAACCGACACACAGAGATTTCATCAGCGCTGCAATTGAGGAGAGGTATAACAAGCCCAAGCAGCTCCCGCCTTGTATCTGTGACATCCAAATGGTTGCTGAGTTTAAAGTATATGAAGCACTCCAGCACTTTACGATATTCTGCACTGACTTTGAAGCACTTGTGGACATTGTCTTTTGGCAACCCATATAGAGGACAGCTGCTAAATCCCTTCTCTGCTGACCATCAATATCATAGCAATTCCTGCACCCTATATTTATTGTGTCTATGCCAAGCTAATTGGGATAATTTTGCTTGGATCCCCAACGAGCACTGTTGTTAAAGAATTTTTTCCCTTGCTTGCCAGCAATATACGATTGTGTCGATGTCAGTGTGGAACATGGGGTGCGCGGTTTGCATTGTGTGTTTGGGGGCCCCCCCCTGTGCCTTTTAGTTACCAGCAACGTTGCTTTTTAACAGTGAATTATGGGGAGGAGGGTGTTACTGATGTGCCAATTTTGTATATTTAACTCAATAAATTGACGTGTTTTGGCAATAGGTGCCTTGCAGCATTTTCATAGTGCTGGCCACAGAATAATCGTTTGTATGCAAGATGAATTCAGTTGGTGGTTAGTGGGGCACCCGGTAAAGTCAGTGACGTACTGGGCAGTGCACTGGAAGTAAATTTGATAGGGACTCCCTGTTTTTTTTTAGAATTTGTTATAATCCTATTTCCACACGGATTACCAGAAATGCACAAGATAGATGTTAAGCTTCGCCTATCTCCAACTGCCCTTCGTACCTCTCCCCCTTTCCTCTACTTGTATCAGGATATAAATCTTTAGCCTCACGTATACCTCAGGGACTATGGATTGGAGTTATCACCTCCTTTGATACTTTTTGATAGTATTAAAAACAAACCTCTACTATGATGTTCTGTGGAAATCTATTTTTGCAGGATATGAATGAAAGGACATGGTCTTGGATGTTTAAGCAATGATCCGATGCAAGGACTTGCTGGTTGGGGATTATCCTACTGGGTACTGGGATCATTCACAGCTTGATAAATAACCAGTTGATAAATAACAGACAGATGTTAAACAGCCTGTGGCGATGTGAGTGCTTAACCTTGATGTAAAAACTATAATCAAAAGTGTGCATGCATCTTCACATCAGAATGCACACTGTAAGCAGTTAACTACATTACAATAGTAGGCTCATGACTGATTAACAATGCATTACAGCTGATTTGAATAGAAATAAATACAATAAATCAACTTCTTCTTGGCTGTAACAATGTAACACAATGTAACTCTGCTTGCAGGCTTTTCAGGATGACTCATCTTGTTTGTCCCAGACTCAACAGGAGGGAGAGTTACTGCATTCCAATATTTTAAACTCTAATCCCAATATATGGCTCTGTCATGTGTGTGTATTATGCATACTATCTTCTCATATATACCTTTACCCATTTGTTAGAGGTTCTTCAGGAGTTTTGTATCTGTCCCACAAATAATCCTCTAAAATTCATACCTCTCATCTTCAGACAAGGATGCCACCTCTCCTTCATTTTCTATAAGTTCTTCAAATTGCTCTTCTGACAAACTTTCATTTGCTTGATCACTGTCTATTGACAATCTTTTACGACCAGGCTTGCGGCGCTTTTTAGGTCGGCATTCTGGGCAAAACCATTCTCCATCAGGAACACACTGCAAAAAAAAAAACGTAATCCAATCTCATTATAAATCTCAACTAAGTTGAGCATAAAACTCAGCACTTAGACTTGGGTTTTGTTCCAGTGCCCCGGGGCAACTGCCCCACTGTGTAAAACCACCCAGAGCGCCACTTTTCACTCACCTCTTCCTGGTTCCATCGGCGCATGAGGGGGGCTCTAATAAAGAGATGTCTGCCATGACTAGGTAACTTGGCAAACGTCTCTCATTGACTAGAATAGGCAGCGCGCGCTTGGACACCGCCCAAGCCTGTCAATGGCTGAGTGGGAACGTGCGTATGCCCCCGGGGATGCAGCAGTGCGCTTTACCCATTCACAACAATGAGAACCATTTACTCAATGACTTTGGACGCATTGGAGCAGGGGAAGAGGAGTGTTCAACGGCGCCCTGGGCGTTTCACACAGTGGGGCATCCTGTATGCCTGGAGGATTGCCAGGGGCCAGCCCTGGAAGCTCAGATTGCAAGGCTGACCGGGTGGGTTTTGTTATGCATTAAATTGTATATCCTCACAGAACAGACGTAATTTGAGATGAAATAGGGAGGGGAACATTATAACAGTTCGGACAATCCACTATCATGACAACCCCTGCATACAATAAAAATGGCTATTACCAACATCATGGCTGTACAGGAGACACAAATGAAATGCATTAACAGGGAAACAAACCTGCAACCCTCCTGCTACAAGATTGCTTCCCTACGTCAAGGCCATGACTGTTGCTTAAAAATGTTGATTCAGTCCTTATGGGTTCATGCTGCATTAATTATTCACCTTGACAATTAAAAGACATCTGTAAATATAATGTGTACTGACTGAAACTCCTGTAGTTCTGAATGTCCACACATGCTCCTGTGAGACAATACTAAACACTGGGGGTAAAAGCATTTCTGACAGGAATAGTGGTAAAACCACAAGTAACAAGGGGGGACGCAGTGTCAAAATATAAATAAAAAACCCCAGGAGTAGAAATTAATGGGAAAAATAAAGTGGACCAAAACCCCAAAAATGTGTAAAATACATCTGATCAACGCCCCTGCCGATACTCCCTTCTTAGGGTGCAGCAAGCACCAAGCCTATAGCAACCGCGAGAATACCAGGATGTTATATAGAAAGAGACAGCAGTGAAGAGCATGAGTAAGCCGCTGAGGCTGCAAGGAAGCCACACCTGTGCCACAGTGGACTCTATGAGAGACTACCTCTTCCAGAATGCTCAAAGGCCTTCAACGTATTGAAAGATACTCTAACCAATCAGAACCTGGATTGATTCCCCAGCAAGCCGCATGAGCAGTGGCTGTGAAAGACTTATTTTATCCACGTGTCCCCAGCTGGGACTTGAACTTTATCTTTTACATTGTTTAGCAACAGGAGTGGCGAACTTCCACCTTTTAACCCTTTTGGGCTTCCGACTTTAGTTTCTGATCTCTTTTTCGGACCTGCAAATAAATCTACTTGTCCCCAAATGGATTTTTTAACTACTCCTCCGGAGCGACATTGTTTTGCAACCTGAGAATAATTATTAGATCTGACTTTTATTACTTTTTTTTATGTATTTGTAAGTTTTATTAAAAGAGTTATGTAGATCTGATCTGGCTTTCAAAGCGGACAATACGCTGAAACAGTGAGAGAGAAAGGAAGTTAGTAATCATCTGAGCAGACAGGAGCGATTAACCCTCAGGGCAGGTTTTAAAGTGGACCATCACCCATGGGTGATCGGCCCGGGAATCTATAAGATTCCCGGGCCGATCACCCCCCTCACCGCGGGACATCCGAGATCGGGATGTCCCGCAGTGAGGGACCCCCCCCAAAACCCCAAAAGGACTCCCGCGCACTCCTCTAGCCGTGCGCGCACCCGCGCCGGCCGTTTGTGAATGGCCGGCGTGGGCGCGCGCACTGTCAGAGGGGCGCGCGGGAGGCGGCGGCGGACGCGCTGCCTTGTCCGCCGCTTGTCCGTGGGAGCGTGGTGAGGTGAGTTTGGGGGTTTCTGGGGGGTTTTACACAGCGGGGCACCCCTAATCGGGGTGCCCCCCCGAAGTGGACCAAAACCCAGGATAGTCAAAATCCTGGGTGTTGGTCCACTTTAGCCCCCAGGCCACGACGGTAAGTGCCTTTCTTCATCCCTCATTGAAACTGGTATTGCTTCCCTATTTTTGATTGTGATCTCAACCGATGGGAGTGATTAACCCTCAAAGGCCCAGGGCAGATTTTAACCCCCCCCCCGGGCCAATGCGGAAAGTGCCCTTCTTCATTGTTCATATAAACTGGCATTGCTTCCCTGCTTTGAATGTGATTATAACCAATGTATTGACCTGCTTAGACTTGTAATACGTGTCCGGAACAGCCAATATAACGCTATTTAGAGGTTACCATAATCAGGCCCAATTTATAACTGGGTCTGTGAGGTAATACCTCGTGCAGGAGAGTGCCTGCTTACCACGCCCCCGCCACGGGGGGGGGGGGGGCATTTCTTGAGGTCATCTCACACCTTCAGGTATAAAAGCCTGTGTCCGGCACCGAAGAACTGTCAGAAGCCAGCCAGTGATCAGTGGATGGCAGGTGCGTGGACACGCCTGCCCATGCACCTGCCTTCTACCAATCACCGGCCGGTGTGGGCAATTCGATCGGTGTTGGATCAGAAGACTCACGTAGCTGCCACTTGACAGGTTAAAGCTCAAGCTCTGCTGCTGAAAAAAATAAAATTTTCCCAGAAATCCCTGCAAAAAAAAAAAAGCAGTGTCCACAAGGGATGGGTATCCAAAGGCAAGGTGAAGCATAACTTAAATGACTGCAGTCTGCCGAACTTTGCGGCCAAAAACAGCATCCGCTGAGGCCCGCACATCAACCTTGTAAAACTTAGAAAAAGTATGAACAGAAGACCAAGTAGCGGCCTTACAAACTTGTTCAACAGAAGCTTGGTGCTGAAAAGCCCAAGACGCTCCAACGGCGCGAGTAGAATGAGCAGTGATACGAAAAGGGGGAACTTTCCCCTTAGCAGAATAGGCCGCAATAATGGCCTGACGTATCCATTTGCTAATGGAAGATTTGGCCGGTGCCAAACCCTTCTTAGGCCCACAGGGCACAACAAAAAAGGCATCAGTTTTACGAAAAGGAGAAGTAAAAATCAAATAGTACTTAACACAGCGTACTACATCCAAACAATGCAAAACCCTCTCCTTGTCATTCTTAGGCTTAGGACACAGGGAGGGAAGAATATCTTGGTTCAAATGAAAAGCAGAAACAACCTTAGGAAGAAAGTCTGGTTTGAACCGAAAGACCACTTTGTCCTGATGCCTCTCAAAGTAGGGCGCCTGGATAGATAAGGCCGCCAACTCCGAGACACGCCGAACCGAAGTGATGGCTACCAAGAAGACAATCTTCTGAGTCAGGGTAGACAACGCAAAATCTTGCAAAGGCTCAAAAGGAGGAGCCTGAAGAGCAGAAAGAACCAAATTCAAGTCCCAAACAGGGAGTAATGGTTTCCTGGAGGCCGCACATGCGTAACCCCCTGGAAAAAAGTTTTAACTAAGGGATGAAGCGCAAAACGCTTCTGAAAAAAGATCGATAAGGCAGAAACCTGCCCTTTCAAAGTACTCAGCTGAAGACCAGAATCCAGCCCAGATTGTAAAAACTCCAGAATCCTGGAGACCGAAAAGACCCTAAAAGGCAAAGACCTAACCTCACACCAAGCGATATAGGCTTTCCAAGTCCTATAGTAGGTGATAGAAGAAGACCTCTTTCGGGCACCGATCATGGTCTTAATAACCGAGTCAGAAAGACCCTCCTCCTTCAAGATGGAGGTCTCAGCGGCCAAGCCATCAAAACCAGCGTTGGTAAACTGGGGTAAGACAGCCGACCCTGAGCGAGCGGACCTGACCGAAGAGGCAGAATGAGTTTATTTACTGTCAGCCAAATGATGTCTGCCCCACACTAGTCTTGGCCGTCTTGGAGCCACGAGAATGGCGGACACCCTTTCCAGAACCAGCTTCCGTACCACCCAGCCTAGCCTGGGTATCAGAGGAAACAGGTACAGAAAACCCGGGCTCCCCCGGCTCAGGGATATGGCTTCCGCCGCCAGAGCCAGAGGATCCTGAGAGGGCGACACAAAGATCGGGAGCCTGCAATTGTGACGCCAGGGAAATAGGACCACCTCTGGTGTCCCCCACCGGAGCAGACTACAGACTGCCGAGAGATAAGGAACATGTGTCTTCGCCCAGGTCAGGATCAGGGACCCCAATCGGAGGGCACCCAGACTGGGAGTCCCTCCCTGATGATTGAAGTAAGCAACCGTTGTTTGACTGTCCGAGCGTAGCTGAACCAGAAGGCCCAGACCCTGATGGGACACAAGAGCCAGAACCAGACGGAAGGCTCTCAGCTCCAGAACAGACGGCCAAGGATTGAAACGAAGGATCGAAGCCAACTCCTGAATTAGACAAACCTTGGACTGAGCGAGCAACGCCCTGTGTTGACCGAAATCCGACCGCATTCCCAGAAAGGACACCACCCTGGCTAGAGCAAGGGGGGACCTGGGAAGTTTGAAAAACTTCAGATGCAGGACGGGGCAAGCTGACCCGTCCCTCTAGGGGATTGCGAAGAAAATGGTGTAAAAATCGAGGCCCACCTCTAAGTGCGGCACCAGCCGGATGACCGCCATTTCCAGGAAAACCCGTGAAGAAGGGCGAGACTCGAACTCCGGTTTGTAACCGGGCGACACCACCTCCCAGATCTATGTGTCCGGAGACTCCCGGCCTTAAACCAGGGAGAAGTGTCGCAATTGTCCCCCCACCCGCACAGGTGAGGGCAGCCCCTCATTGCGGAGCGGGCTTAGCAGTAGGTTTGGGCTTGGTGCCCCAGGACTGACCGGGACGGCCACGAGCTCTTCCCCGGGACCAACCTACAGCCCCAGTAACGGGAAGGGAAGCCCTTCTGCCTGCTCTGGCTCCTCAAAAGGAGGGACTAAAGGAACTCGCACCCCTAAAGGAGCGACGAGGTTTCTTGAATTGAGGCAACTTACCATCCTTGGTAACAGCATCCAATTTCTCGCCAAAAAGGCGTAAACCTAGGAAGGGAAGCGCTGTAAGCGCCCTCTTAAGAGTTAAGGTCCGCCGTCCACTGGCGCAGCCATATAGACCGACGAATAGCCACCAGCAAAGCCGCTGTCCTGCTACTCGTCGCAAGAGCATCGTCCTGAGCAGTCAGGGCAAAAGAAACAAACGACTCACACTGCTTGAGAGAGCTAATCATATCACAAGCGGGATCAAGATCTGCGAGCAGATCCCTAATAATGGATTTAACGGCCAGCAGAAGAAGCGCCGAAGCACAAATTGTCCGTAGTGTCGACCCGGCACTGATAAAACCATGGCAGGCCAATTGATCAACCCGACGATCCTCACCATCCTTAATGGTAGTGGTGCCAGAAAGGTGCAACGCAGCCAGGCCAGTCAACCCCAACACCGGGGTGTCGACTTCGGGGGGCACTGACCATAGCTTCACCAAGTCCTCTGGAAAGGGATAACGCTTATCCCAATTAGGAGGAGTTCCAGCCAGGCGCGTGGGTTGTTCCCATTCTTTAAGGACAAGCTTCTCAAAGTGCTGTTGCCTGGGAAACCCCAAACGCGGCTGGGGTACATCAAACAACTCACCTTTTGGCAGGAGGACCACCGCAGGCGGATCCAAGGCCAAAACTTTAAACATTTGAGCCAAAATGGAAGGAGTGTCAAGGGACACCCCCACAGCCTGATCACCAGCAGTATCAAACAATAGCTGGTCTGCAGGCTCATCCTACTCAAGGAGTTCCCCCTCCTCATCAGGGGGACAATCGGAATAATCCAAAAATTCAGGTACCTCATCTTCCAGGGCAGGTACTGCCGGAGCAAGGTGCTTCCGCTTTGCCGTAGCCTTCTGAGCAAGGAAGGATAATTTTCTCGAGGTTGGCCAACCGCGCATGCACCTCGGAATGCGAATCCCCATTTTTGACAGTGTCACACGGGGTCAAGACTAGGTTGGGGGGGATAGGAGATGACGGAAATTGCGAGGAGCCAGAAGCAGGAGCAACGGACTGGCGCGCTATGTTCTGCTGAGCACATGGAACGCATAATATGACATCATCGCCTGGGAGCGGAACCCCACAGCCCCCCACAACCTGGATAGCCCAGAGGAGCCATTTCCGGTAACATTGGAAGCCTCCATATGAATTTGCGGTATTCGCAACAACCCAGGGTTTTACGCATTAAGCAACCCGGGATGCCCCTTTGTAATTAAAGTCCCGGAAGTGGGAGGATTTTTTTTTTTTTTTTTTTTTAAACCTAGGAAAATCCCAATTTAGAGACTAAGACTAGCCAGGTATAACAGACCGGGAGAGCCACTGCAGTGAGGGGATCACAGAATCTGTGGGGGAAAAGAGACCACAGTCAGTCCCCCAGCAATCATACATAACCAATAAGGCAAACATATATGGCTAGCTTAAACGTCTTGAATAAATATACATGACACATGTAATTTCAAGGCAAAGCAGAGTGCAAAAAATCAGAGCACATACATGCCCATACACATACATAAATATACACATACCTGTACATACATATATATATATATATATATATATCCATACACATACCTACACATTAAATATATAAATATATATATATCACAAGGTAAAGTGAACAATCGCAGCCACTGGAGCACATATCCCACCTATGTGAAACAACATTCCCCATAAGTAGAAATGCCCCAGGGAGAAAAATGCTGCACAAGCAGCCATAGCATAAGAACGGCCCCATGTGCGCAATGGTGGGGCCGTTTTACCTGTGTAGTTTTCAGCCGCAAGCTCTTCCCCCACCAGCTGCAGCGTCCAGGTCTCTAATGAGACCAGGGAAGCGAGGGGCGGGCCAGAAAAACAAACAAACAAACAAAGTCAAAAACAGGCCCCAGCAGCCCTGGCCATGTGCTGACACTAAAAACTGCCAAGGCCTTTTCACAGTAAAGTAAAGCACTCATGCACATTACACCCCCCCCCCCCCCCTAGCGAAGGGAGAAGGCCAAGCGGGAGAAGGTTACCTAAAGGGACATCGGGACAGGGGCATCCCAAATCTGGATCACCAGCCGGATAGCCGCATTGCCCCAAGTGGGGTCGAGCGGAGGAGATAAGCTCCTAGGCACCTAAAGTGCCATCTACCTTTGCCCAGCCCGCAGCCTAGGCTGGGAGGCTTCCATTTAACTAGGCATAATAAACACACTAGAACTGGGCAGAAATAGACCAAAAGGGGATGCCGGATTTTACCCCGGCTAAAGGAGACTTCATTCTTCTGTCTTGTCGCTTCATGCAGAGAGAAAAAACTGGTGATTCAGTGGGAGGTCCCAGGTATATGTAGGCCAGGAGGGGCTCGTTTACAAGACTTCTCCCTGCAATGTCGTCACCTGCTGCTGAGTAACCCGATCGTTAAGAATTAAAGGGGAAGCGGGGTGTGTGGCACACCGAGAATATTATCCATTTCTAGTTCTACACTCTAAGAAGGGAGTATTGGCAGGGGCTATGGTCAAACGTATTTCACAAGTTCAGTGGGTTTTGTTCCACTTTAAGCCCTGGCCAATATAGTCTGGTGTATGGCCCTGCACACTTTTTCTAACTGGTTGGGGCAGGCAAAATAGGCTATTAGGATAAGCTACTCCAGAAATTTGCTATGGAATAATCCACCACAAGACTTCTTTGGCAAATGGGTGTTGTGTGTCTGTTCTTGGGTCCTGACACTTGTTTGCATCTCACATTCTTAGCAGTCTTGTCAAAAAGTGTACCTCAAAGCCATAGCCAATTTTGACTAAGCAGGGAATCTCATGCCAACCTGTCCAGGTTCTGAATGGTGCAGTTTATTTTTAGAATATACAGCTTTAACTAAAATGTGGGTATAACACAACAATGCAAAGGTCACAGAAGTGGGCACGTCAGGTCTTGGCACATATTAGCAATTTTTGTGATTAGCATACATCTTATTACCATCCTTACACAATACCCACTTCCGCCTTCTCCTTGTCCACCCCATGACTCACCGTGTTGCCATTATCACTCACAAAAGGAAGCAGGAACCATTTACTTACTTTTCCTGGCCCAGTCAGGACAGTACACGTGTAGTTCTCACTGGGCCACTTAACCCACTGGTCATGAGCTGGAAAGTCCAACAAACGTATCCACTGGGCAACACAGGAATGGATCACAGCTGACGTCAGGTTGTGCATAATGTTTGGCATAGACCTTTGGCATAGGAGAAACAGGACAGAATGTTGTCCATTACGGAGCGTTTTGCGACCTGGCAACTGCAAACAAAGTCGGTGCTGCCACAGAAGGAAGCTCTGCCACAGCGTTTAAGGGTTTTGGTCCACTTTAAAGTAGGACTAAATTAGCTAAGGATTCTTAAATGTCAATATTCATCAGATTATTAACACCTTAACAATCTGTAAAGGTCCACAGGCATACTAACCTTTAATTTAGGTCTCACACAATAGATATGGTGCCCTCTTTCACAGCCATCACACAGGAGCATGCACTCACTATCTCCTTTCTTACGACACACTTTACACCTGAAGTTCAGAATGGAGCGTGACCACATGATGCTTCGTTCCAAAGTGGCCAAGTAAAGAAAGATTTGTGACAAACTACTAGATGAAAGCAATGACTCCCGCCAGCGATCTAATAATGTTCTCTGAAAACGCCCACTTTCAATATCTAAAGGAAGAAAGAAAAATGAATGTAATAAGTCTGGTTTACCATTTTAGATTCAGATATCTTTATCTTCCCCATTTGCCAGAATGTTATACACATCTTGTGCATGCACTTTAAATCATTTTAGACTTCTAGACAACCAGAAGTTAAATACCACCTTTTGGCTTAATCAGTTAAAGCAGTTTTGTTGGGATAACTATAGTGGAGCAAAAAATAATAACCATAGTGGAGCAAAAAAAACATCTGCTATATCTGGTGGGACTGATTGTGTTCATAGCACCTCTCTTTTACATTTATTATAAAAAAAGTGCATTAAAAGTGAATGGTCTGGATTGATAGCCGTTGAAAATAATCATCTAACATTATAACAATTAAGTTTTTAGCCAACCTGGCAGAACACTTCTATTAAAAGTCTCCGTATGAAGTAATACAGCTATATTATTTTCTGCATCAACCTCCTTCTGTAACATGACATTGTTGAGTATACCCCGTTTTTGCTAAAATACCTTCTGCATTGCTTTATATGGCTAAAAACTACATTGTTATAAAAATTAGATTGATTTCAACCGCTATCAGGTCAGGCCATTTGTTTTTTCCAACCCACTTTATGAACAAATAGTTTAGTTAAATCGAGTTTTTTTAAAACCACTTAGGCAAAATACACATCTAAAGCACACATTTATAAACAAAACCACCAAGGAAATATGTATTACAAACAAGAAAAATGCAAATATTGATTTAAAATAAATGTGTACGTACCTGTAAAATTTGTTCATCTATTCTTACTTTCCAGGACACCAATATTTGTGGGGTAAACTCCGTTGAAGGCAGGCTTGAAAGATTACAAAGCTGAATCTCCTCCTAGCTAATATATACACAGGTTGTACCCCCCAGTGGTACAAGGCAGTGTAGAAGCCCCGGAAGGAACAGATAAGGAACTGGCAAAAGAAACTTCATCCCTAAAGTCATATCATGCAAAGCCAATCATTATCACATTGTGACACCTTTTTCCAATTCAAAAGAAAAATCCCTGTTAGACTTACCGGTAACGACTTTTCTAAGAATCCTTCAGCATGACCCACAGAGAGAGGAAACACAAACTGAACAGGAGGTTGAAACCCCACCCCTTCCTCCCCACCTCCGTCTTAATCAAGTAACCCAAGTAAACCGTAGAACTATGGGTGGGAACTAAGGGGTCGTGCAGAAGGATTCTTAGAAAAACTGTTACCAGTAAATCTAACAGGGATTTTCTCCAATCATCCTTTAGCACGACCCACTTAGAGGAGTAGGCTACCTTGGGAGTGGGAAGTAGCAAGTAGGACCCTTCTACCAAAGGCCTGATGATTTTCAGACAGGAGATCAAGTCTATAATGTTTGAGGAAGGTGCGGGGTGATGACCACATTGCTGCTTTGCAGATCTCTTCCAAAGAGGCACCTGTTCTCTCTGCCCAGAGATGCTGATATGGCTCTCCCTGAGTGGGTAGAAATGTGAGGGGAAAAATCCCCTTGATAAATAAGCCTGTGCAATAGTCTGTTTTATCCATCTCGCAATAGTGGATTGAGGCAGCTAAGCCTCTTTTTCCATTAAAGGTTACTAAAAGTTGTTCCGCTATTTGCCATTCTCTGGATCTTTTCAGATAAATAATCCGCTATCTCCTCACATCTAGAAGCTCGAGATCCTCTTTGCCTGCTCCAGCTGGAAATGCCGGTAGTACTATATCCTGAGACCTATTTGTAGAAGTAACAATTTTTGGCAAAAATAATAGGTTTAAGTATTCCTATCTGGGAGGACAGTAAGGTCCTCCTTTGATAAGGCCTGTAAATTTACTCACTCATCTAGCTGAAGTGATGGCCAGCAGAAAGCAAAATTTCAGTGACACCCATTCTTCTGGAACTTCTTCTAAATGTTCAAAAGGGGGTTCCATTAACCCTTTTAGTACGATTGATAAGTCCCATGTTGGAAAGCCCTTAGAGGGAGCTGGTATTTTGCGTGTAACTGATTTGAAGTTTTGATTAATTAGGTCATTCTGTCTCAATGGTCGTTCTAAGACGACTGATAAGGCTAAGGTCTGCGTCTTTAGTGTGCTTACTGCTAGCCATTTCTTAAAACCTTCCAGCAGGAATTTGAGGACTCTGTCTATATCTTCCTTCTTCAACTTGTTTTTCTTCATTTTAACATTTCCATACCTTTGTGTAAATGCATCTAGTGGTCAATTTTCGACTGTCCAAGAGAGTTTCTATCACTCTTGCTGAACAGCCCTTACTTTTTAAGATGGTCCCTTCAAGATCCATGTTGTCAGTTAAAGCGGACCAAAACCCAAATTTTTAACTAGAATCCCCTGAATTGCTCCCCCAACATAGTACCTTTTGCCAATTTTTACTGCTCCTGCTTCACTCTAATACCAGATAATGTCATTGATTTTAGTTGTAAAGCTCCGCCTCCTCCATTCATTGCCACTGTTGTGTGTGGCAATATCCATTTCCAGTTCTACACCCTAAGCAGGTGCTGTGGCCAATTGTATTTCAGGAGTTAAGTGGGTTTAGGTCCACTTTAAAGCCTTGATGGGTCTGGATGTAGAATGGGACCTTGATGAAGGATATTCAGAATATCTAAGTCGTCAGGGGCCATTTTTCACCATCCTTTTCAGTTTCATGAACTGTTCACAGAGCTGTGAAGATACCACTGACGACTTCTTGCAGATCACTAGTGGCCAAATCACAATCTGAAGGAAAATCACTCTTTCTGCTGAACCCTGACTCGACTTAAGTCATCTGCAAGAGTGTTCAGGGTCCCTTTTAGACAGACTACTGAAATGGACTGAACTTACTCCTGTAAGGGAAGTAGAATTTGAGGTTTATCAGTGCCGAGGATCTGGTCCCGCCCTGATGATTTGAGTAAGCTACTGTGGAAGCATTGTCTACCCACGATGTCTGGCAGAAAGTGATTTAGTGCCAGCTTGACTGCCAGGAGTTCTGTAAAGTTTGAAGATCTGACTTCTAAGGTCGTTGGCCACTTCCCCTGGACATGTTGACTTTCCAAGTAGGCTCATCAACCCCAGCTGCTGGCATCTGTTGTGACGATTACTGTATTTCTTTGCTTCCATTGTCTTCCCCTTTCTGGCAACCCTGGATCTGTTCACCACTGGAGATCCTCTCTCGGCAGCCTGGTTACTAGAAAAAAAAATTGAGGAAGGGAGGAAAATTCTAAATCGATACCCCCTTTCTAGTGTTTGTAACAGATACGGAGGACTGAGACTTAGGGCCTAGCTTGAGTCCAAAGCTTTTTCTGCTCATTTGCTGCTTTAATCTGATTCAGACGCACCATAGTCTTACCTCTATTACTGGTGCAAGCATTAAACCTTTTTCTTATTGGGAAACTCCACCCCTTAATTTGACTGAAATAGTATCTAGCTCTTCTCCAAAGAGGAGATTAGCATGAAAGGGAATTCCACAAAGCTTGGCCTTGGAAGGGGCAGTTGTGGCCTAGAGGTAAGTGGCGCGTACTTGTGACTGGAGGGTGGCTAGTTCGAATCCCGGTCCTGGGACATGACTGAAGTGCAACCGTAATTAGGGTTTTTGCAAGCTGTTTGCAGGCTGCCTAATGTTCTATAAGCCGCCATCTTGGGTGTTTAAAGGCTCATAACATGCAGTAGATGCAGGTAGGATGATTTTTAATGTGAGCAATCTGTATGTGCAGGGTGTGGGAAACATTTAAGATAGACTCTTATTCAGAGTGAAGGACCACTTTAAGTGCTGAATGAATAAGAAAAGCTTTAGAAGTTTTCTTCCAAAATTTTCTATACATCCTATCTTGTACAGACGGTGGCTTATCACACTTATTTCCCCAAGTTTCATAAATATGGTTTAACAACCCTGACAGTTTTTTTAGAAGGACCGGAGATCCCCCTGGAATCATTACCCTGTGTGCAGTCATCCAGGGAATCCTAAGAAAGCTTGCCTTCGCTTTCTTCTACAAAATTGGATCCTACTTAAATTTAAAAAGGACCTGAACTGAGTACATTGGGGGTTGCTGATGTAAGCAAAATTGCAGGATTTGGTTCCTGACTTTCCACAACTGACTAAGCGGTAGATGTGGGGGTAGATGTGGCAGCAGTGGATACCTCTGGCTGAGAACCAGAGGAGCTATGGGCATCCCACATTGAGGCAATTTCATTCCTCATGGGAAAGATTTCCCTAAAAATTGCTGCAGTGGTCCTGACAAAGGCCTATGCCGAGTGTCCAGAAGAGAAGCGCTGCAGCGTTCTGACTTCTTAGAAGCCTTGAGCGTTTCTTTTGGGAGGTTCTTGTCTTTATCTTTCACCTTGGGTGTGTCAGGCTATAACGACAATCACATAAAACCTAACTGCAGTCATAACAAATTGGGTGAGAGCAGTGTCTCGGAATGCAAAACGCAAATTTTACAGGCAAGTACAAAAAATGTTTCCTCTCTTTTTCCTTTCCAGGAAACATACACGTGGAAGAACCAGAATGCACCAATCGCCCTAGTAGAATAAATAGTGCTATGGAAGAGAGGATTTCTCCCCTCACAGGAGTACGGCCCTTGGGAACCATGAATAAAGTCAGTTTGTGGAATGCCACAGACAGTACTGCAGGGCCGGACCATGTACAAAGCATAAAGTAGCCTTTCATTGTGGTGAGACAGGTTTGGGTACAAGGATTTCCTCATTGAGGTGAAAATCAGGACCAAAACCCAACTTTAAAACATGGAGCTGCTTAATCCTTGCGCAACACAATATAAGGAGACTTAAATTACAAGGTAGACAAATCCATTAACCTCCTGATTAAGATGATGGCAAACAGAAAAAAACACCTTCAACGTCAACAGTGCCAAAGGCTCGAAAGGAGGTCCTTGCAAGACCATAAGTGCAACACCGGACCAACAGACTGGCACAGTTGTAAAAGAAAGGTAGCGGCCATTTTGGAGCTTCCACTCCCAGCATCTCAGCCATGCTGCTGCCTGGATTTACCACAGCAGGAGTTAGAAAAAGGTGAATTCATTTTTATGTGCAACAATCTAAGTTGCCCTGGGGAGGGATGCATATGAGAACTGTTTCTTGTGTTGGTCTGGTTTAAGTCATTTTTGACTGCTGGTCCGCTTTAAATTTCAAGGGGGCACACCTTCTGAGAGGGACACAGGTGTGCTGTGCCCTGCCTAAAAATTTTAGCAATCAATCAAGTCTTTATGGAGAAAATCAAGATTTTTGCAAGGATGTCCTGAAGACTCGCACCAAGTTACAAAGGCCCTCCAAGTGCTGTAAATTGTTAATGGAAACTTCTTCCAAATCCAGATCAGGGTATTGACTCCCAAAAGAAAACCCTGTTTTTCTGGATGCTGGTCTCGGCAGCCAAGCCAGCAACTGTGAATTGGTGTCGTGTCAAGAGCAAGTCCGGACTATCAGGGAGGGAGGAGGGAGGGTGACCACAAGGAAGGGTATCCCCTCAAATCTCTTTTTTATCAGGCGGGACAGAAGTGTCATGGAGAGAGATCTACCCATGGACTTTTTCCAGACACTAATATGAACCCCCAGGTGCCACAACAATGCCACAATCACCACCAAGACCTTAAACACTCTTGGTAATGATGAAAGGCCAAAGGGCAGGGCCATAAACTGAAAACCAAAGAAACTTCTAAGATGCCCACATCAAGGTGCCGCACAAGAAACATCTCATGATGTGTAAAACCAGTGAGCTCTCAAGACTTTTGCAACCTCAGTGTTGCAAAGATTGCTGAAGACAGTAGTTGCAGAAGAATTTCTAAACTATTGAAAGCTCCAGTGCACATTTGTTGGGACCATAATTACAACCAAGTGCTCCATGCAAGTTTTTAGAGTGAAAATAATTAACAAGATGACTTGTCCAAGAAACTGCTGCCATTGACCAGGATGAAGATGAAGAAACTAGGGTGGACACTTTAGAAAGACAAAGATCCCAAACACACATCCAAGGAAAATCTTGGTTTCAGAGAAAAAAATGTAAACTGTTAAAATGACCCAGCCAATCACCTGACCCGAATACAATTCAACATCTATGGAAATAATTAAAGTTCAGCATTCATAGAAGAAGCCCATGGAACCTTCCAGATCTTAAGTTTTGTGTGGAGGAATTTTAAAACAGTAGTACAAGATTGTAGCTCCCTGGATGGATTGCACAGCTTGCCTACTGGTCTAGCCCCTAGTCCCCACAATCTGGGCCCAATTGCTCCCACAAGATGATGTACTGGTGCAGATTCCCGTCGGTCATGTGCAAAAATGTCATGTGTTAGGGGCAGCCATGGCCTGGAGGTAAAGGAAGCAGCCTTGTGACAAGAGGGTGTCAGGTTCAATACCTGGCCATGGTGCATGACTGAAGTGCTGGAGCAAGGTAACCACCCAACTGCGCCCTGGGCGCTATAAGTTGTGCAGCCAACTGCTCCGGCCATGTGTAGGTAGAATTCCTGTGTGTGCAAGCAAGGTCTATAGACAAGGGATGAAGAGGGGCATGCTCCCTTCAGAATATCTCAAGAATTACCCTTTATAGAAAGTCCTAACTGATCAAATCAGTTTACCGGCATACAGCACCCAGGATTATTTCTTGAATTAACTTTTTTTTTTTTTTTTTTAAATAAAGTCTTACCTTGATTAATCCATTATCCCATGGACGGGCATTTTTCAAATAAACTATTCGACCAGGAAAATCTCTTACCAACAGGCAGTTTAATATGGCACAACTGATGCCTCACACATGGTGAATTACAGCCAATTAACCCCTCAGGGGTCTTCAAACGAAATAGAATCTGATCTGTGGTCCACTAGATATGGATAATCGCAGAATCATTTGGAAAAGAGCAGCTATCCCTTCACTGACTTAAATAATCCCAATCAAAAAAAGGCAGTGTAAAAAAAAAAAAAAAAAAAAAAAAAACACCATTTTGTGATTACTCACCTGTAAAATGGTTATTACAAGTATGTCACACACCCCGCTTCCGAATATTCATGACACTTGGGTAACTGTCCTGTAGAGGGCGATCTTGCAGAGATGACATGAAAAAAAGGAGCCCCTCCTGGCCCATAAATACCTGGGACCTCCCACCATTCCCCAGTATAAGACAGCAGTAAAGGGACCAGGAAGAGCCAAATGTAAACAGCAACGAAAAAGGTTCACTATATAAAGGATCCCAGAAAACCAAAAAAGGGCGGGATAAAGCGGGGTGTGTGACATACTTGTAATAACCATTTTAAAGGTGAGTAATCACAAAATGGTATTATTCCCAGTATGTCACACACCCTGCTTCCGAATATTCATGACACTTGGGTAGCAGTGCCCATAATGGGTGGGGATCCCAAAAAGGCAATAATGCAAACTTAAACTACTGCAGCTTGCAGAACTTTGCGCTGAGGCGCGCACATCAACCTTATAAAACTTAGAAAAAGTATGAACGGAAGACCAAGTAGCAGCCTTGCAAACTTGTTCAACAGAAGCCTGGTGCTGAAAAGCCCAAGATGCTCCAACAGCACGAGTAGAATGAGCAGTAACACGAAAAGGGGGAACCTTCCCCTTGGCAGAATAGGCCCCAACAATGGCCTGTCGAATCCATTTACTAATGGAAGACTTAGCGGGTGCCAGACCTTTCCTGGGCCCGGAGGGCACCACGAAAAAGGAGTCCGTCTTACGAAAAGGACAAATAGCCACCAAATATTTCACACATCGAACCACATCCAAAGAATGTAAAGGACCTTCAAAGTACTAAGCTGGAACCCCGAGTCCAGACCATGTTGAAGAAACTCCAGAATTCTGGGAATAGAAAACACCCTACAAGGCAAGGCCCTAGCCTTGCACCAGTTAATATAAGACCTCCAAGTCCTATAGTAGACGTTAGAGGAAGATCTCTTCCTAGCTCTAACAAGACCTTCCTCCGTTAAGATGGAGGTTTCAGCAGCCACACCGTCAAAGCCAGCGTTGGTAAATTGGGGTAGCGTAGCTGACCCTGGATGATAAGATCCGGAAGAAGAGGCAGATAAAACCGATCTACTGCCAGCCGCACGACGTCTGCGAACCACACTCGTCTTGGCCACCTTGGAGCCACCAGAATTGCTGGTGCCCCTTCTAGAGTCAGCTTGGGCACCACTTTGCCCACCATGGAGAAAGGGGGGAACAGGTACAGAAACCCCAGTTCCCTCCAAGCCAGGGACATGGCATCCACTGCCAGGGTCAGAGGATCCTGAGACAGAGACACAAAGGCAGGAAGCTTGTGATTGTGACAAGAGGCAAAAAGATCCACCTCCAGAGTCCCCCACTTGTGACAAAGGGACTGGAATACCTTGGAACTGAGAGACCATTCTCGGCGAGAGGATCTCCTGCTCAGGGAATCCGCCTTCGTGTTCTCCACTCCTGAGATGTAAATGGCTGAGATGCATGGGACATTGCTCTCTGCCCAAACAAGGATCAGAGATACCTCCGAGGGCACTCCTGCTGCGAGTCCCTCCTTGGTGATTGATGTAAGCGACCGCCGTCCGATTGGACTTGGACTGGCAATCCCTGCAATAGAAGAGTCAAGCGAGACTGAACCAACCAAATGGTCCGTAGCGCCAAAACGTTGCTAGGGGTATGAGCCTCCCGAGGCCCCCATAACCCCTGGAACTGATGTTCCCTCCAGAAGCCCCCCCAGCCCGACAGGCTGGCGTCCGAGGTGACCGTTTCCCAACAAGGGGTCAGAAAGGATCTGCCCTTCAACAGATTGCTTGACACTAGCCACCACTGAAGGGACTGCTGAGCCCGGGGAGACAGCAGACAAGACTGATCCAATGACAGCGGACACTTGTCCCAAGTCGCTAGAAGATGGAGCTGAAGCGTCCTCATGTGAAACTGGGCAAAAGGGACTGCCTCGAAGGAAGCCACCATCAGACCTACCAATCTCATCCCTAGCCGGATAGACGGGCGAGGATTGAAAAGCAGAAGCCGAACCAAATCTTGGATCAGAAGAATCTTGGGCTGAGGAAGGAACACCCTGACCTGAAAGGCATCCAGAGTCATGCCCAGAAACGAAACCTCCCTGGACGGGGAGAGTTAGGACTTGGAATAGTTGATCACCCAACCGAACCTCTCCAGCGTGGATACCACCACTCTGGTGAATAGCTCCGCTTGGCTTAGAGAGGAAGCCAAAATGAGAAGGTCGTCCAGGTATGGTACAATGCGAATGCCCTGGACTCTGAGGAGGGCCATCACCCCCGCCAATACCTTGGTGAACACCCTCGGAGCCGAGGTAAGCCCGAATGGAAGGGCCACAAACTGAAAATGCTGATCTTCCACCACGAAACTGAGGAATCTCTGGTGTGCCAGGAAGATGGGTGCATGCAGATAAGCATCCCTGATGTCTATGGACGTCATGAAGTCCCCCTGACGAAGAGAATCGACGGCTGACCGCAAGGTTTCCATGCGAAACTTCCTGAAGCGGATAAACCGATTGAGGAGCTTCAGATCCAAAATGGGTCGAACGGAGCCGTCCTTCTTGGGCACCGTGAATAGATTGGAATAGAATCCCAAGCCCCTTTCCGCGAAAGGCACTGGGCAAATGACAGCCATGTCCAGCAGATAACTTACTGCCGCCCGGAGCCCCTGTGCGGCCAGTGGATCCGAAGGCACTCGAGACCTGAAGAATCTGGGAGGAGGCCGGATCTCGAATTCCAGTTTGTAACCGGAAGACACCACTTCCAGAATCCATTTGTCTGAGACCTCCTGGTCCCAGACCTGGAAGTGCCGCAGCCGTCCCCCCACCCGCAAGGGTGAAGGCTCCCCTTCATTGCTGAGCTGGCTTAGCAGCGGGCTTGGATTTGGAACTCCAATTGTGACCTGGACGGGCACGACCTCTGCCTCTACTCCAGGAATCACCTCTGAGGGTAGAGAAGGCCAAAACAGTTCTGGCACCACGAAAGGAAGGGTTAAAGGAGAACGCCCCCCGAAAGGGACGACGTTGCCTCTTACGCTGAGGTAACTTCCCTCCTTTCGTGACAGAATCTAATCTTTTTCCAAAGAGCCGCAATCCCACAAAGGGAAGTTCTGTAAGCGACTTTTTGGCCACAAAATCAGCCACCCACTGGCGCAACCACACCGACCGCCGAATAGCTACAAGCAAGGCCGAGGTTCTACCACACATGACCATGGTGTCATTCAAGGCGGCAAGCACAAAGAACATGAACAATTCACACCGCTTAAAGTGGACCAACACCCAGGATTTTGACTATCCTGGGTTTTGGTCCACTTGGGGGGGGGGGTACCCCGATTGGGGGTGCCCCGCTGTGTGAAACCCCCCAGAAAGCCCCAAAAACTCACCTCACCACGCTCCCACGTGACCGCGCCATCCAATCCCCGCTGACGGACAAGCGGGTGACAGCGACGGACAAGACAGCGTGTCCGCCGCCGCCGCCTCCCGCACGTCACTGACAGGGCGCGCGCCGGCCATTCACAAACGGGCGGCGCGGGCACGTCTAGAGGGGCGCGGGAGGCCGCCGCCGATGAGGTAAGATTTTTTGGGGGTTTTGGGGGGGTCCCTCACCGCGGGACATCCCGATCTCGGGTGTCCCGCGGTGAGGGAGGTGATCGGCCCGGGAATCTTATAGATTCCTGGGCCGATCACCCCTGGGTGATGGTCCACTTTAAGGGCGGCGAACTCATCACTAGCCGGGTTAAGCCTGGAGGTACTCAACAGGTCTCTAACCACAGACCTGGTAGCCACTGGCAAAAGCGCCGAAGCACAAACAGGCCGCAAGGCTGAACCGACACTAGCAAACGCGTGGCAAGCCATCTGATCAATGCGTTTATCCTCACCATCTTTGAGAGTGGTGGAGTCAGGAGAATGCAAAATAGAAGTATTGGATAACCCGAGCACCGGGGCATCCACCTCAGGAGGGGACGACCATCGTTTTACCACGTCCACCGGAAAGGGATACTTTTTATCCCAACCTTGAGGAATACCTGGAAGCCGAGTAGGCTTCTCCCATTCCTTAAGAATAATGCCATCAAAATGCTTTTGATTTGGGAACTCCAGGCACGGCTTGGAAGTCCCAAAGAACTCCCCTTTTTGAGGAGCGGCCTCCTCAGGAGGAGAAATTGCCAGAACCTCAAAAAGGTGAGCCAAGACCTTCGGGGTATCCACAGCATCCCCCTGCCCTTGCTCAGTATCAGCACCAACAAACTGCTGATTGTCAGAACCCTCAAATAATTCCCCCTCTTCTAGCGGGGAATAATCAGACCAGTCAAGGAAATCATAATCATCAAACTCAAAAGGCCGGCACGGCTGGAGACAAATGCTTTCGCTTAGCCGAGGCCTTTCTGGCAACAGAGCCAGAAATACATTTCTCAATATTAGCCAGTCTGGCACATACATCAGATTGCGACTCCCCACCTGTGACAACATCATTAGGGGTACGGATAAGGCAGGGTGGGGAAGGAGATGAGGCCGGGACCCTGGACCCAGACGCCTGGGCCCTGACTGCTGCATTATGGCCCGCTGAGCACAAGGTATGCAAACAAGTACGTTATCCCCCGCAAGGGATGCCCCACAATCCACACACTGCCGGGGTTGCCCCGAGGGGAGCCCAAGCCCGGTATCCTGAGAAGCCTCCATATGGTGATTTTAATGTAGTCGCAATGACCAGAGGGATTTACGCTATTAAGCTACCCGGGATGCCCCTTCAGGTCCCAAGTGGGAGGATTTTAATTTTTTTTTTACATTTTTTTTTGGAAACCCTAAATTAAACTCTAAGGGACCCTAGGACCGGGAGAACTCCCTCTTTAAACTTCAAAAGAAGGGATGCCACCTAGAAGACATGAGAACAGACATAAGTGTCAACATGCACATCACCCACCATATAAGACAGTTAAAAATGGTGAAATAAATAAAATCCACTCACCGCAGCAAAGCAGCGACCGTCAACCCTCACAGCAGCAAGGGAATGAGAGGGAGAGCAGCAAAGCAGGCAGCGAGGCCGGAAAGAGTGCTTGAGAAAAGCCGGCCTCGAGGGGGGGGGGGGGGGGGTGGACGGGCCACAACGAGCACGCCGAGCGCCCGGCCCCGCCCCCTCCTTAACTGCACCTGTTGAAAGTGAAACCGGCCCAGCAACAACGGCCACAAAAACACATACAAACACACACACCTTTCCCCTCAAATAAAGTAAAACAACCCACAGGAGAAAAGGCCTTCGTTCCCCCCCCCCCCAAGGGGCACAGAGGGACATGGTAGGGTGGGAGAACCCACACCAATAGGTGAAAGGGTAAGAGGGACGGGCATCCCAAGCCGGGATCACCAACCTGGACACCGCCTACCCCTTTGTATGGGGTTTCACTGGGGAGCAAGCTCCCATATACACCATAAGGTGCAGCCTACCATTGCCTGGACCTTCAGCCTAGGCTGGGAGGCATACTGCTATAGTTTAAATTAAAAAAGGTTCAGGCAGCAATAGAAATAAAAGGCCAGGGGGTTACCCCGGCTACCTGCAAGGAGGAGACAACCATCTTCTGACTTGCTCGCCGACTGCAGAGACGAAAGACTGGGGAATGGTGGGAGGTCCCAGGTATTTATGGGCCAGGAGGGGCTCCTTTTTTTCATGTCATCTCTGCAAGTGTCATCAATATTCGGAAGCGGGTTGTGTGACATACTGGGAATAATACAATTCTGTGATTCTCACCTGTTGAAATGGTTACTTTTCTATATCAACTCCAGGGCATCAGTAATCAGTAACGTATGGATTACCTCTTGGCCGAAGGGCGTGGACTCCAAGACAGAAGGTGTGGTTCCTCCCGGCCTATATTTACTTCTGTTTCTTTTCTTTGTTTCTCCGGGGCTGATCACCGGAGTCTGTAAATGTCTGCCCATTGTGTACTTTAGCATATAGGGAATGGATCTTACATGGTGATGGGGTAAGTTTGAGCATTATTGTGGGGTAGAATGGATTGTAGTTCCTGTGGAAGTTAGTTAGGATATAGCAAAATTAGGCCATTATTTTTGTAGTACATTGTGAAAGGAACTCCTCCAACTTATAGGCTAATTTGTTTCAACCCTTTATTAAGCACTTACAGTAAATAAAACCCCTTCACATACCATCTCCTTCATTAGTCTGATCATTCTCTTTTTTTTTTCTATCGTCCTTCTTTCTCTTGTCTATTTTTGAGTCCTTTCTGATACACTCTGCTTCACCTGGAAGAAAAAAAGTTAATTAAGCCAGGTGCTAAATTGTTGGCTTTGCTGCATTAAGTGACTTGCTGCTCTAAGTAGTAAAAAACAAATACAAACGACAAACCTGTAGTTACTTTTTTGTAACGTAAAAATTAGAAAAATACTGGAAAAGCTCAGCACCATGATGGAATTGTTTTGGTACTAAAAATATACACTTTTAAAATTCCAATTAAAGTAGACTTTCCCATTTAAGGTAGTGCATCACAGGAAGCAAAATGTAACACTGAGGACGATTAACAATCTTGAAAAGAGTATGCTGGTTACTGAACAAGCAGTAAATGGAGTGGATATAGAGGGTGGATAAATGGGTCAGGAGGGTGAGGAGTCAGGAGGAATAGGTAAGTAGCTGGGTAAATTTAGAGGGATAAGAAAGGGATGCTAGAAAAGGAAGACAATACCTGTGTTCTAGCCCAATATTCAAGCTGGGTGCAAGGGTGCCAATCCCAGAAATGGCCCCCCGAAAAGTGGGGAGAACAGCTTAACTAGTAATTGGATAGGAGGGACTGGACAGTTAATGTTCATAGGGAAATCTATAACCAGAAAGATTGATAGATCTTTAGTAAAGATCACCTTAACCAAATGGTTTGTGGTCTTACTTGATCCACATAGGAACCAGTAACATAATTCAAGGGAGTGGAAGGATCCTTAAAAGTAAATTTAAGGAACTAGGCACCAAATTGAAGGAAAGGGCCGTACATTTAGAGCATATTTATTTAAAAAAAAAAAATTATATATAAAAAAGGTTGGTGTACTCTATAGACACCACCCCCTATAAAACTGAGCAAATAGAAAGTAAGCTGCATAGACAAATAAGAGTTGATGTCACAGACTGGTATAGCAATGATAATGGGAGACCTTGAAGCGGATGGAAACCCATATGGGTCCACCGCTTAATGTGTGGGGGCACCTGCCGCCCGAAACAGCAGGGAGCTGCTGTTGCCTCAGCGGTGGCCCGGTTTTCTTTCCACCACAGAAGCCACGTCCCCGGCAAATATTAGAGAGTCCATTGGAATTCCTGGTTGAGATTCTTTTGGAATCTACCTTAGTACAAAACTCAGGATCAAGGGTAAAGATAATGTGATCACCTGGAATGGGTGCAGTACGGTGGCCACATGGAGAGTAACGCCTGTAATTCTGAAATTCTTTTGGCTCCTGAAAAAATAGTTTATTTAAAAATACTGGATGAATTTTCTGAGGGTGTATGGAGTTGCAACAAAGAATCTTTTAATTCATCGATGGTCAGCGATCCTATAGTCATATAAACCTTCTAATGCCACCACATTCGTTTTTGACGTTGCGGGTTTTAGACCAAGGCGTAGCCCTGCCGTTAAGAAATACAAACTTTTGCTATATTTGGCCTGTTCATGGGATTTAACTTTCCCCCGCAAATACTTTTCCAGACCTTCAAATAGGAATTATGGGTAGACTTTCTTAGATGTCAGGAGTGTATCAACTATCCCCCCTGCTAATAAAGTGGCCCTCTCGAATGCCAAGCAGTCCGTTTGAGACTCGGCACCTGACAGTGATGTACCGTACCTTGTGACAACAGACTCTGAATAGGTGGGAGCAACCAGGGTGGATCCACCAGAATTTCCTTCAAGATACTAAGCTTTCTTCGGCCAATGTGGACCTATAAAGATAGCTTCCACTTGTTCCTTCCGGGTCTTCCTCAGGATCCTTGAGATCAAGGGAAAGGAGGGGGGGGGGCAGTTTTACTTACAACACTGGTACAAAACTGGGTGCTCATGTCCTGTTGAGTCAACATGGCTGAGCACTGCACCAAGGCCAAAGACATTGGCGTTTGTTTGTACTATAAGCCTGGAGTACAGGGGAGCTGCAAAGGGCAGATTCTTCCTGGCGAGGTCCATCGGGGGCTTGGCCAGGTTGCTATAGTGAGGAGGGAACCTATAGTATCCTGCTGTGCCCAGAAAGAACTAGGTCTTTGTCCTGGTGGTGGGCCAGGTTATGTCGTCCACTCTCCTGTAATTCAGTGAACCTCACCCATGCCCAGCTGGCACTTTGTGGGTATGATGGTCAAGCCTGCATGGCAGATCTAACCGAGTAGCTGTGTCAGCTGTTCAAGGTGTTCCTCCCAGGTGGGACTGAAGACAGCAATGTCATCCAGGTTTAGAGCCAAGTACCCTTCGAGTCCCTGCAGCAGCGTGTTGCCCATCTGCTGGAAGGTGGCAGGGACATTCTTCATGCCAAAGGGCATTACTGTGAATTGTGAACTCGTAAAGACCGAATGGGGTGATAAAAGCTGAGCTCTCCCGAGCCTCATGGGTCAACAGATCTGCCAGTATTCCTGCCTCAGATCCATGAAGATCAGGTACTTGGCCCTGGCCAAATGATTGAGCAGGTCATCGATGCGAGGCATGGGGCATGCGTCGACCACTGTGACTGTGTGGAGCTCCCTGTAATCCATGCAGAACAGCAGGGTCAATTCCTTTTTGAGGAAGAGGACCACAGGGTAGGCCCACATATTGTGACGCTCCAATGACCCCTAGCTGCAGCATCTCATCGATCACCTGGAACATCTGATCAAAGGGCAGATCACCCCGTCCTCAATGACCCTTCTCTCTCTGACCTGGGCTTTGCACTCCTCCGGCAGGTTGTATATGGGAGAGCACACGCTTCCCATATCCATGTGGAAGGCTTTCTGCCTTCCAAAGGCAGGGTCTAGGGTGAGCAGGTACGTGACGGCATTGAGCTGCTGGTGCACAACATAGGGGCCTTCCCAGAAAGCCTGAAGCTTCTCCTGGACCAACAGCCATACATTTTGGCCCACCTGTTAGTTCTGAGCAAACGCATTTTAATGGTACCACCGTGTCATCAGCCTGGGCCTGGGTCATATTGTCATACATCAGCTGCGCCAAGGCCTGCGTCTTGTCCCGGAAGCAAATAACTTACTCAACGACCAACACTCTGGGGATGGCTAGGTCCCCCTCCCATGCTCCTCTCACCAAGGCCCCTGCACAGGTCACCCATTCAGGAGCTCAAAGGGTGAGAACAGCATACAGCAGGTGGGGAAGTTATCGCTCCCAGTACATAAGTGTCAACCAACATCCTAAGCATCCGCTTCAAGGTGCCATTGAACAGTTCGCAGAGGCCATTTGTCTGCGGGTGATACGGGCTAGTCACCAGATGTTGCACCTGGATTTACTTACACAGGGACTCCATCAGCTGTGATATGAACTGGGCTCCCTGGTTTGTGTGCATTTCCTGGGGAAAGCTCACCCTGTCGGCCCGAATCGACGATAAAAGCTATGGCTTTGGGATACCATGTGGCATAGTCTACTATGCCAGCTATGAAGCATTTCCCAGAGCTGCTGGGGATGGCCAATGATCCAAGACAACTCGTTTCGAGGGGACTGTGCCGTCAGCTCCTTGAGAGCGTTCAGGCTGTCAGGCTTCCAGCACCTCCCGAACTCTTGCTAGTTGTGGCCAGAATTGGGGAGTCTGCCACGTCTGTCAATTTCTGTAGAATTTAAAGTTTGATGAATACAGAAAAAAAAAAAGGGGGCGAGGGATGTGTAGCCCTTATTAAGAGTGAATGTCCGGCTTAAGGGTACTAACCAATAATCCTTTTTCCAATCTGGATTGCCAAAGGCTCTGAATATTGGGCATGGAAACTGAGTGGCAGAATATCCATATGATCAACACCATCACATGAAGTATCTTCCATCTATAGTATACCTTACTAGAGGAAGCTAATATTGGCTTCAAAAGTTTGTCGATGACTAGGGAGGAGAAACCTATATGTTCTAAGACTGCATTTTTAGTAGCAAGGATAATGGATAAGAATAAGAAGGGCTAAAGTAGAAGCCCTTTTGATAGCAAGTCCTGCTGAGGAACGAGCACTACTAAGTTATCGACTTTGACCACAGATGACATAGAAGGCAATGCATCAGCCTAAGAGGAGGAAAAAGGCAAAAATGGATCTCTCTTTCCATAAAGTTCATTACTTTTTTGTTGAGTCTGACATGATTCAAATCCAAAGTGCCCCAATGATCATGTGTAGTTGAGTATATAGTTGAGTATATCTCAGTTCAGATTCCACTTCTCCTGATGTACCTCTTGACGACTTAGAAAGACTGCTGATGAATTCTCTACTCCTGGAATATGTACAATGGATATTGCTAGTACACGTGATTCCGTCCAATAAGACAATTCTGTGAGTACTCACCTGTAGAATTGCTTTTACTATGCATGGCACGGCCTGCTTCAAGAAGTCCTTACGTATGGGATATTCCGCCACAAGGTGGCGCAGTGTACTGCAGAAGAGTTGTGGCTCCTCCTGGCACCATATAAAAACAGGATCACCAATAGACTTCTCCAGCGTTGACAAGCAGTTATACAATAAGCCGTGAGATAATTAGGGTAAAAAAGGTAACAACCCCAACTAACTTGGAACAATCACCATAAAGAGGCAACCAAGAATAAAGATAACCAGGGTGGGGTGAAGCAGGCCGTGCCATGCATAGTAAAAGCAATTCTACAGGTGAGTAGGTGAGGTGAGCAGAATTGTCTTTTTCCTATTGCATGGCACGGCCTGCTTCAAGAAGTCCTTACGTATGGGACGTCCAACAGCAGTGTCCGTAAGGTAGGGTGGGATCCCCAAAAAGTAGCAGCAGGCAGTTCAAACCACCACCGCCTGAAGTACTTTGCGACCAAAGGCAGCATCAGCAGAGACCTTAACATCAACCTTGTAAAACTTGGAAAAGGTATGAACAGAAGACCAAGTCGTGGCCTTACAAACTTGTTCAACAGAAGCTTGGTGCTGAAAGGCCCAAGACGCACCAATAGCACAAGTGGAATGAGCAGTAACCTTAAAAGGAGGAACCTTCCCCCTAGCAGAATAGGCCTGCTCCACCACCTGACAGATCCACTTGCTGATAGTGGATTTAGCCGGAGGCAAACCCTTCCTAGGCCCAGCAGGAAGAACAAAAAGAGCATCAGATTTCCTGAAAGACTCAGTAGCAACCAAATAAAACTTCAGAGCCCTGACAACATCCAGAGAATGAAGGGTCCGCTCCTTGGAATTGCAGGGTTAGGACACAAAGAAGGCAAAACAATGTCCTGATTGAGATGAAAAGCAGACACAACCTTAGGCAAGAAATCCAGCTTAAGGCGAAACACCACCTTATCCTGATGTCGCTCAAAATAAGGAGGTTTGATGGTCAGAAACTCACCTGACCGAAGTAATAGCCACCAAAAAGGCCACTTTAAGAGTCAGAATGGGCAACGTAGCCCCACGGATAGGCTCAAAGGGAGGACCCTGAAGAGCAGACAAAACCACATTCAAGTCCCAAACCGGTAGCATAGGCTTACGTGGCGGACGTAAAAAAAAAAAAATTGGAAAAAAATTGCCAGAGTTGACACCTGTCCCTTGAGGGTACTAAGTTGAAGGCCCGAATCCAAAACATGTTGCAAAAATTCCAGAATCCTGGGGATAGAAAAACACCCTACAGGGAAGCGACTTGGATTCACACCAGGCAATGTAAGCATGCCAGACCCTGTAGTAGATAAAGGATGAGGACTTCTTCCTAGCCCGAATCATAATAACAACAGAGGCCGGTAACCCCATATCCATCAAGATGGAGGTTTCAGCAGCCAAGCCGTTAAAGCCAGCATTTGTAAATTGGGATAGCGCAGCTGTCCCTGAGTGAGGAGATCTGGATCCTTGGGCAAGACGTACCGATCTACTGCCAACTGCACGACGTCTGCGAACCAACCTGATTGCCCTCAGTTCCAGGACATTGATAGGAGCATGGGCCTCCTGGGGGCCCCACCGACCATGGAACTTCAGAGACTTCCAAAAGCCCCCCAAACCGATCAGACTGGCATCTGTGGTGACAGTCTCCCAGCACGGAGGCAGAAAGGTCCTGCCCACTAGAAGGTTCCTTGAGTCCAGCCACCACGAGAGGGACTGTCTGGCCAGAGGGGACAGAGCCAATTCATGATCCAGGCACACAGGGTCCCGATCCCAAACTGACAAGAGGTGCAACAGAAGAGGTCTCATGTGAAACTGAGCAAAGGGGACCGCCTCGAAGCAGGACACCATCAGGCCCACTAACTGCATCCCTTGCCAGATGGAGGGACGAGGACACAAGAGCAGAGCCCGTGCCTGCTTCTGAAGGCCCTCCACTTTTTGCTGAGGCAAGAACACCTTGACCTGATAGGTATCCAGAGTCATGCCTAGAAAGGACTTCACCAAAGACAGAGACAGTGAAGACTTGGGAAAGTTGATCACCCAGCCGAAGGACTGAAGAGTGGAGGTCACCACCCGATTATCCTTCTTGGCCTGATGGAGACTGAGCCGCAATCAGAATGTCGTCCAGGTAAGGGAGGATGCGAATGCCCCGATTCCGCAGCAGAGCCATCACGCCCGCCAGCACCTTGGTGAACACCCGAGGCGCTGAGGTGATACCGAACGGTAAAGCCACAAACTGGTAATGCTGATCCTCTAGAGCGAACCTCAGGAATCTCTGATGACCTGGAAAGATTGGCACGTGAAGATAGGCATCCTTGTCCACGGAGGTCATGAAGTCGTCCGGGAGAAGGGTACAGACAGCCGTCTCCATGCGAAAGTGCTTGAACCTGACAAACTTGTTGAGACCCTTCAAGTCCAGGATGGGCCTCAAAGACCTGTCCTTTTTGGGGACTGTGAAAAGATTGGAGTAGTACCCCTGACCCCTTTCCTGGAAAGGCACCAGGCAAATGACTCCCGACTCCAACAGACTTTGAACCGCAAGGCGTAAACCCTGAGCTGACAGAGGGTTTTGAGACATCTGGGATCTGAGGAATCTTGGGGGTGGCCAGGCTGCAAACTATCTTGTAACCGGAGGACACCACCTCCTGAATCCACCGGTCTGAGACACGGAGCCTCCAGACGTGAGCAAAGAGCCGAAGCCGTCCCCCCACCCGGATGGGTGAGGGTGCCTCCTCATGCCTGAGGGGGCTTGGGAGAAGGTTTGGGCTTGGAACCCCATGAGAGACCGGGACGACCACGGGATTTGCCACGGCCCCAAGAATCTCTGCGGCTACCCGAGAAGAGGGAGCCACGACCTCCTCTGGGAGCACGAAAGAAGGGGAGGGAAGCGGAGGGCCCCCGAAAAGGCAGAGGCTGCCTCCTACGCTGAGGCAGCCTACCATCCTTGGCTAGAACATCCAGACGCTCACCAAAAAGCCGCAGCCCTGCAAAGGGGAGCCCAGCGAGAGCCTTCTTAGCAGCAGCTGACGCAACCAGAGTGGCGCATAGCCACTAAAAGGGAAGAGGCCCTACGACTCAGCCGTACCGCATCATCCATGGCAGTAAGGACAAAGGCTACAAGATCAGAGCAAAGCAAGAGGGCCCTATAATGCTCCCCCCCCCTCCTACCAGCCATAGCGCCATCAAGGAGACGCTTGAGCTGTTTCTTAAGGGCAATAGCTGTAATGGCAGCGGCGCAGACCGGACGCAGCCCAGCCCCCACAAATGTAAAAGCATGGCAGGCCAGCTGATCCATACGCCGGTCCTCGCTGTCCCGCAGTGTAGTAGTGTCAGGGGAAGGCATGACCGAGGTGTTGGGACAGCCCTAGAACGGGAGCGTCCACCTCAGGGGGACACGACCATCGCTTGACCAGGTCAGCAGGAAAGGGAAACCTCTTATCCAACCCTTTGGGCACCGCGGGCAATCTACTAGGACGCTCCCACTCCTTGAGCACCATATTAGTGAAATGGCCCTGCTCAGGGAACTCCAGACGTTGTTTATCAGGACGAAAGAGCTCAGAGGGGACAATGTGCAAGATTTCAAAAATGTGAGCCAACAGTCTATCAGTGTCATCGGGGAACCATGAGTCCTCCCCAGACGCAGACCCAGGGTCACCGTCGTAACCCTCCTGCTGGTCCCCAGAGGAATCAGAGTCCTGGAAAAGCTCCCCCTCCTCTAGGGAATAACGGCCACCAAAAGAATCAACTCCCTCATACTCCTCAGTAAAGAGGGAGGGCGTGGGAGCCAGGTGCCGCTTCTTGCCAGAGGCCTTACCTGGAACAGGCCTGGCAAGCCGCCTTTCAATGCTGGCCACACGAAGTGCCAGATGAGATTGTGACCCCCTGCTAGTATCCCCCTCACTGGGGTCTAAATGCAGGCGCGGGGGGGTATGCGATGCCGAAGGGGGGGCAGAACTGGGAAGCGAAGCGGGTAGCCCAGCCTGGGCCGCAACCATACCCTGGGCGCACGGCACACACACCGCGGCACTGTTACTCAAAAGGGATAGCCCACACATGACACATAGCCGGGATTGCCCCGAATGACCCCCGAGCACGCTACCCCCAGAAGCCTCCATATGGTGATTAACACAGGCACAATAGGCCAGCACAGGGTAAGGGCTAATAAAAAGCCGGGATGCCCCCCCAAGGGATGCCCTCAGACCAGGAAGGGGGAGATGAGGGGGGGTAAGGAGCAGAACCGGGAGAAACCACAACCCACAGTTGTCCCGCCTGAAAGACATAAAAAAGGCACATAAACATCCCGCAGTCCATGCCCCAAGTAAGCAAAAGACCCCCCAAAGGGGACTAACGGACCAAGTAGACCAAAGGATCACCAAGCCAGCAGACCGCAGGAGGAAGCAACACAGGAGGAGATCACCGCCGCAGCCCGGGGAGGAAGGGGGACCCCAGACGCGCAGTAGACTAAATATGGCGCCGGCAGAAGAACATTGAGGGGCGGGCTGCGGAGACGACGGTATACGAGTCATCCCCCGGCCCCGCCCCCCCGAAGAGTGCGAAAACGGTGCTCATGTGACCGCTCCGCGGAGCGAAGTACAAAGCGGCAACGGCGGCGGAAAAACACTGTTAAACGCCACTATCACCACGCCGGGGAGAGGGGGGGAGGAGAGAGAGCAGGCAGCAGCGAGAGTCGGGCAAGGGAAGGGGGGGGGGGGACCCCAGAACCACAGAAACAAGGCACACAGTACCCCAAACACTCACCCCCTCAGAAGCTAGGACAGGAACTACGCATCCCTCAGTAGGTTCACCATAAAGCCTATGGCCGGCTACCCTTTGTGGGATAGGGTCTGCGGCTTGGAGCTAGGGCTGTGGAGTCGGTAGAAATGTGTCAACTCCAGCATAAGAAAGACAATCTCTAAATAGTATTGTATAATTAATGAAGCTTTCATAAGAAGCGTAAAATGTTATTTATAGATATATTTTATATTCTATCAATCTAAGGCCCATGTTAGACGGAACATTGGCTTACTGACTCCACAGCCCTTCTTGGAGCAGCGCTCCTTGAGCACCTGACCCTGGTGCTCCTCTACCTTCACCCGATCTGTCAGCCGAGGCTGGGGGGCACAGAGGGTCCGGAAACAGGTGGGAATAGCCATGCAGGGCCGCAGGCTTGGTTGCCCCGCTCACCTGCGCAATATAAAGAGTCATCTTCTATCTTCGCAGTATACACTGCAGAGGAAACACAGGAGAAGTCTATTGGTGATCCTGTTTTTATAGGGTAGCGGGAGGAGCCACAACTCTTCTGCAGTACACTGCGCCACCTTGTGGCGGAATATCCCATACGTAAGGACTTCTTGAAGCAGGCCGTGCCATGCAATAGGAAAATAGAATCAGCTCCGCCACAACCATGGCTGCAGAACTTCTTGTTTCCTTCTGATGATCTATAAAAGCTACCTCTGTTACATTGTCTGATCAAGTCCAACTGGACAGCCCAATTTCATAGTTCTCATCTCCTGTGAAGTCAACCAAATTGCTTTCAGTACCGGGACATTGATGGATTTTCTTTCCTGGGCTGCAATTTGTCCCCCCCCCCACTCATCCCGACGAGTCTGTAGTGAGAATCCACCCATTACCCATTGGATGGAGAATACAGATTTTCCTAGTTGACAAATGAGTCAACAGAATCCACCATATAGTTACATAGTTAATATGGTTGGAAAAAAAGACATGTGTCCATCAAGTTCAACCAAGGGTGTTGTGGTAGGGGAAGTTATTTTTTATTTATTTATTTTTTTTATAGGTGGTTATTTAATTTTTTTTTTACTGATAACCGCTAATAGAAACTGTTATTGTTCTTTTCTTCTAAATAAGCATCTAATCCTTTTTTGAAGCTGTCAGTGGTTGATAATGTAACAAGCTTCTGTGGGAGGCTATTCCATAGATTTATTGTTCTTATGGTAAAAAATGATTGTCGCCTCCGGAGACTACATTTCTTTTTTTTCTAGTCGAAGGGAGTGCCCCCTTGTCTTTAGAGAGAATTTTACATGAAATAGTGTTCCCCCATATTTTTTGTATGGGCCATTTATATATTTATAAGATTAATAATAAGTTTATCATGTCCCCCCTCAATCGTCTTTTCTTAAGACTAAACAGATTTATTTATCGTAATCTTTCCTCACAACTAAGATCTTTCATTCCTCTTATTAGTTTGGTGGCTCTCTGCACCCTTTTCATAGTCAGAGCGTCCTTTCTATAAATGGGTGCCCAGAACTGGATGGCATATTCCAGGTGAGGGCGCACCACTACCTTTTAAAGAGGCAAAATTACATCCCTATCCGGTGATTCCATGCATATTTTAATGCATGACCGTATCTTGGTAGCCTTGGACGCAGCTGCTTGGCATTGCATGCTGTTATTTAGCCTGTGATCTACCAGTACCCCCAGATCATTCTCAACAAGTGACTCTCCCAGTTTTACTCCCCCGAGGACATATGTGGCTTTCAGGTTGTTAGACCCCAAGTGCATGAATTTTTCCACATTGAACTTCATTCTCCAAGTGGATGCCCAGACACTCAATGTGTCCAAGTCAGCCTGAAGCAACAGTGTCCATCTCCTGTGGATACCCCTACAACCCAGAAGTGATGAATACAATCAAGGTTGCGTCCTCCACATGTTCCATTGCGTCTTATGGGGCGAAAAATGTGTGATTACTCACCTGTAGAATTGATATTATGAGTATACAGTACGTCCTGCTCCAGATATAGTACTTACTATCGGGTATTACTCCGGACTGCAGAGACATCGAAAATAGGCTCCTCCCGGCCCCTCCAATACCCAGGGACCTCCCACAAATCCCCAGCATTGAAAAGCAGTTAACGAGAAGCCGGGAGAATTAACAACCCAAACTAGTAACAATAACAATGATAACAATCACCATACAGGGGATCCAAGATAATGCAAAACCAAGGGGTGGAGCAGGACGTACTGTATACTCATAATATCAATTCTACAGGTGAGTAATCACAGAATTGTATTATTCTTAGTATACAGTACGTCCTGCTCCAGATATAGTACTTACTATCGGGACATCCAATAGCAGTGTCCATAAAGTAGGGTGGGATCCCCAAAATTAACAGCAGACAGTTTAGACCACTGCCGCCTGCAGAACCTTTCGGCCAAACGCAGCATCAGCTGAGGCCCTAACATCAACCTTGTAAAACTTTGAAAAGGTATGAACAGGGGGCGCTCGCGAGCAGCCGACAGTGATGGCCGCAGCCTAGTTCGGCTCCTCACCGTGCGGGGGAACGAGCCTTCACACAGCCTGCAGCGGCGGCAATTCAGGGTCGGCCCGGCCGGTGAACACCCCAGGAACCTCTGGGCATTGATAGAGAGGCGGAGCAATTTCCTTCATGTGGCCGCATTCAAGATGGCGTCCGCAGCCTGACTCCAGCCCCACACAGCCACGCTGCTGACGAGCCAGCATACTTGTCGCAGGAGCGACCCCAGGTCAGTCCGGCCCATAGGCACCCTGGGTCAGCCAAACACCAGCTGTGGGATAAGGGGAGCCGGCAGCTTAATATCCCTCACATCTGGGGCACAGTCCAAGCATCCAGCATAGTTCAGCATAAACGTGATTGCATACAAAAAAGAAAAAAAAAAAAAAAATCACATAATTGCCAACAAAGTAATAGTGGTGACCCTGGAGCCAAATACCCCCTTCCCACTCCAAGTACACTCGAGCAGCGGATGGGGTGCAGGGACCGCAGCAAGCCGGCACACACTCCCAGGCAAGTGGCACATACAGCCAGCCCTAAAATGGCAACTACTGCAGGGCACTCCAGCAGGCCACAACCGTCCTCTCCCATACCTTCCCCAGTGTTGCTTGACTCGCAACCTGAATCACAGCTGGAACCCCAAATGGAAGTCCCAGAACCCCAACCATTCTCACCTACTAACCCTGGCATAAGAGATGCAGAACTACTAGAAAGATTTAAATCCGTACTACAACAGGAACTAGAAACGGCCACTGAAAAGCTATCCGCCACATTTAAGATGGAGCTCAGGGACTTGAGGTCCCGCACATCTAAGCTGGAACATTAGATAATTGACACTACCTCTGTATTGGAAGAGCATGAAACCGAGATACAAAGTAATAAGGATGCATTGTCACTAGCTCACCAGAAGATAGAGGACTTGGAAAAAAGGTCCAGATGCAGCAATCTGTGATTCAGGGGGCTCCCAGAATCTATTGTCGACCTTAAATCCACCATTACTGCTCTAATACAGGAGCTTAGAGATGGATAGGATCCATCGTGCTTTGGGACCTCCCAGGGCTGATGGCCAGCCCAAAGACATTGTTGTTAAATTCACTTACTACAACACCAAGGAAATGATAGCTCAAGGAGCTAGGGCCCAAAACAATCTGGTCTTCCAAACCCACAAATACCAGGTCTATTCGGACTTAGCCCCAGTGACGCTTCAAAAACGCCGCCTGTTGAAGCCGTGCTTGCTGATACTTAAATCACACCAAATTACCTATAAATGGGGCTTCCCGTTCAGACTTTCCTTCACTTATATGAGCCGCTCATACTCAGTGTCTACACCAGAGGCGGCCTCGGAATTATTGGATAGTTTGGGACTATCCACATCATTTGTCCCTACAACAGCAACAGTGCCGCCCCAGGAGCAGAGGCCTAGAACCTCCCGACGGGACCAAAGATCCAGTAGCCAGCGACCCTATCCTGCATCAACGCCCTTGCGCACAGTCAGGGCTCATCAGCCTGATAAAGGATGACGTTCCCTGGACATTCTGACCACTTACTGCTGGAGCTGAGCGGACTCAGAAGACCCAACCTCACGTAAATATTCTCAGGACTTCCCTTAACCGATTCCCCTTCCCCCCCCCCCCTTTCTTTTTTATGGTTCTTTTCTCTGTTGATGTTTGCCTCCTGCTGCGGATGGGGAGGACCCCCCCCCAATAGAGGGCGGGCATCCCTAACGCAGAATAAATTATTTTTTAAAGCATATCAGATTATTCATGGTTGTTATTAGTGATTTTTTCTCTTAAGTGTCTTTAATTTCTCTTCTATTAAGCATGTTATCCTTTGTTACATATTTAATTGGTTTCGTGACCTTTAGCAACATGCACTGCCTGCAAAAATTTTCAGCCAATAAGCTTGAGTGGCAGGCTGTCCATGATGTAGTATAATTGTGGCTGTTGAGGCATGTGGGATGCACCCCGACCAGCCGGAAGAGCTTAAGATGTAGCGTGCCGCTTGAATTGGTGGGACTGCTTGTCCCAGTCAGCGAGACAATAGAGGTGCGCCAATGGCCCTCTACATTACTTAAAGTGGACCAACACCCAGGGGTGATCGGCCCGGGAATCTATAAGATTCCCGGGCCGATCACCTCCCTCACCGCGGGACATCCGAGATCGGGATGTCCCGCGGGGTGAAACCACCCCAAAACCCCCCAAAAAGTTACCTCTAGACGTGCGCGCGCCTGCGCCGGCCGTTTGTGAATGGCCAGCGCGGGCGCGCGCCCTGTAAGAGTGACGTGCGGGAGGCGGCGGCGAACGCGCTGTCTTGGACGTCGGCGGGGATTGGACGGCGCGGTCACGTGGGAGCGAGGTGAGTTTTTGGGCCTTTCTGGGGGGTTTCACACAGCGGGACACCCCCCCGAAGTGGACCAAAACCCAGGATAGTCAAAATCCTGGGTGTTGGTCCACTTTAAAGTTTGCGCGGGCTGGAGATGGTAGGCAACCCGGGGGTCGGGGTCTTCCCACATAGGTCACGACATAGAACTCAATCTAAGAATGTATAAGGTCGTCTTATTATTCTCTTTTTTTTATTAATGTATGTTGTTCTTTGTTAAGCTACGGTTCGATTTGTTTTATAGAGTGCTCTTTTAGAAGACTTATAGCCTGGGTGGCCTGGGCCTCCTAGATTAAGATTTCAGCTGCGGCAACCCCTCCCTTAGTCAACACATAGGGATCTATGGACCATGATTCGGTCATTAGCTGGCTGCCACTATACCCCCCAGCCCCCCTTTTTTGCTAATGGACGACCCGACTCCTGCTGCTACGATTGTCTACGTAAGCATGGCCTACCCCCCGCACGGAGGTGACCCCCCTATAGATACCCAGAAGCTTCCGGTAGTGGGTATACCATCCGGAAGGTATATTTGTGGCTTGCTGAAGTCACTGACTCCCTTAGAAGCTCCCCCGTGGCCCCCTTCGACGGGCACTACTTGGGGAAGCTTACTTGATCATATACCCTAAAAGAGTATAGGGCATCCGCTTTAGGCGGGTCGCCTATCAGATAACTAGTCCTCTACTACTACCCCCCCCCCCCCCCCGCCTAGGAACCTCCACCTTTAGGTTTGTGCTACAGATCTTAGTACCCTGCTCCGCTACCTTATTTTCTCCACCCTCCCACTTCCCTCTTATACATCCCTTACCCTTTTCCTCTTTTCTCTTCCTTTCTTCTAGGCCCTATCCGCGCCACCTCAACCTTTGCTCCCCCCCAATTTCTAAATTAGCATAATGAGTCAGACCCAACACTCACTAGCAGGTACTAATCTCAACTTCAAGCTGCTTTCACAGAATGTGCAGGGGCTTAACTCCCCGCACAAAAGGACTAAGGCATTTCATCACTATAAGCAGCTACATGTTGACATCCTATGCCTCCAGGAGACGAGATTCTCAGTTTCAAGCTCCCCAAGATATTTGAGCCCGCAATATCCCACTTTCTTTTTAGCCTGCCACACAGAAAAGTCCCGGGGTGTCGCTATTGCATTCCGACGCAATGTCCCATTTACATGTGAAACCCAAATAGCTGACCAGACAGGCTGGTACCTAATCCTGATAGGATGCTTACATGATACGCAGGTGACATTAGTGTCGTACTACGCGCCAAATACTCACCAGACTGGAGAGCATAGAAGGGTCATAGTGATCATGGCTGGAGACTCCAATATTGCACTGGATCCTAAATTAGATAGATCCCCCTCGCATAGCAGTAGCTCCCCCAATACATAATCTGCGCAGCAACCCCCCCGTCGAATAAATGCTATGCTACAGGATGCAGCCCTGGTGGACATCTGGCGAGAAATGAACCCCAGAACACGTGATTACACTTTCTATTCCAATCCCCACGGTTCATTTTGTAGAATCAACCACATCCTGATCCCCCAGAATTTCATCCCCATGATCGGTAAGTGTCAGATAATGACGACGCCCTGGTCTGACCATGCCCCAGTGCTCATGAGGTATGCCGCCTCGCCCCCGATCCCCAGACCATTCAAGTGGAGGGTAAACGACTCATTGCTAGCACGTAAAGACACCCATGAGCAAATGTTACAATCCATAAAGAACTACTTTACTATTAACGCTAATTCAGCCGCTGCGGTAAGTGTGTGGGAAGCCCACAGCATAGAAATGAGAAAAAAGCTCAATTAATGTCCAGTTTAGAGCAGCTACAGAAGGATTGGAAAGCAAACCCAACCAAGGAGCTTAAGAAGCAAGTAGATGAGGCGAACATACAACTTAATCTAGTACTGGACGAAGAAAGCTTAGGTGGAGCAAACAGAAACTATACGCTAGAGCCAACAAACCTGATACTCCTTTAGCGACACTTCGGGCCTAAGCTAAATTTGATCTCCCTGAAGACCCCAGAAGGGACTCTCACAGCCAACCCAATTAAAATCCTCAAAACATTTAAGAACCCGTTAGGCAAGCTTTACGAAGTGCCCCCCCCCCCCCCGAGACTTGGCCTCTGGATTCTTTGACTCGGTCCCACTCCCTAAATTGCCAGAATGCCATAAAGAGAACTTAGAGTCTGAAATTACAGTGGAGGTGGTTATAAGAGCTATCAAAAGCTTCCACACCTCCAAAGCACCAGGGCCTGATGGCTTTACCACTCTATACTACAAGAAATATGCTGCGGAACTTGCCCCCCATCTAGTAAAAATGTTCAATTCCCTTAAGGAACAAGGTGTGCTGGGTCGAACCTCCCTGGAAGCGTACATAAGTATGGTCCCCAAACCGGACAAAGATAACTCGAACGCACAAAATTATAGACCCATTTCACTACTCAATGTAGACCTTACAATCTTGGGGAAGGTCTTAGTCTCTAGAATCAATGAATTTCTGGGTATATTGGTGAGCAGGGACCAGGTGGGGTTTATCCCCCACAGACAAGCTTCGGACAACATCAGAAGGCTGCTCCATCTAATCAAACTGGCCCAAAAGAGGGATATTCACAGTCTCCTCCTATCATCAGATATACAAAAAGCGTTTGATTCCCTCTCTTGGGACTATATGACATACGCTCTCCATAGATGGGGGTTTGGGGATAACTTCCTTGCATGGATACGCTCAATATTCTCCTTTCCCTCAGCCAGAGTACAATATGGTAGCTACCTTTCCGACTCATTCCCGATTAGCAGGGGCACGCGGCAAGGATGCTCGCTTTCTCCAATACTGTTTGTCTTAGCCCTAGAGCCGTTAGCAATCGCTATCCGAACGAACCCAAATATAAAGGGGTTGGAGTTGGCAGGGTACCACCATAAAGCGTGCTTATTTGCTGATGACATATTAATTCTCTCGCAGCCCCACATCTCGTTGCCTAATGCACTCCAACTTTTAGATGACTTTTCTAGGATTTCGGGTCTTAAAGTTAACAATGAAAAGTCACTAGGACTAAATTTAAACATCCCCTCCCAGACTCTAGAAGCTCTCCAATCTAGCTTCCCTTTTCGCTGGGCACCAGGGGCATTATCATACTTGAATTACTGGGAATTACCATCACACCTCGCTACCACTCGCTATACCAGGCTAACTACCCTCCTCTCTTCCACTCACTGAAATCCATGCTGGACTCATGGTGAGGAAATTAGATCTCATGGATAGGGAGAATAAATGCAACTAAGATGACTTTGTTACCCAAGATGCTATATTATTTTAGAGCGTTACCGGTTTATATTCCCCCACACCAAATTAAAAGTATGCAAGTATGGGGTAACCTGCCTCCCTTAGCAAAAAGGTCGAGGCGGTCCCCAAACAGGCGTAGTCCTTTGAAGGGAAAACCAGTGAGGGCCTTCTTGGCAGCGTTGTCAGCAGCCCACTGGCGTAGCCAAACCGAGCGGCGTATAGCCACCACAAGGGCAGATGGCCTGGCACATATTCTAATAGTGTCATCCAAGGCAGAGAGGACAAAATTTAGAAAAACATCACAACTGGAGAGTGCATTGAACACCTCACAAGGCAAATCATCAGGGGCACTATCAAGTATACCACTGATCAGGGTCATAGTGGCCACAGCGGTAATGGCAGAGGCACAGACCGGGCGCATCGCCGTCCCCGCACATGCAAAGGCATGGGACGCCAGCTGGTCCTCAGCATCCCGCAGGGTAGTAGAGTCAGGGGAATGCATGACAGAGGTGTTAGATAGCCCTAGGACCGGGGCATCCACCACGGGATGGGATGACCAACACTTTACCACATCAGCAGGAAAGGGATACTTCCTATCCCAACTCTTAGGTACACCGGGAAGTCTACTGGGGCACTTCCATTCCTAGAGCACAAGGTTATTGAAATGTGCTTGCTCAGGAAATTCCAAACGTGACTTAGCTGTATGGAAAAGCTCCCCCCCTTTGCCTGGGAGCTGCAACAGGGGGAGAAATGGACAGAACCTCAAAAATCTGGGTCAATAATCTGTCAGGGTCATCCGGGGCCCAGGGGTCAGAGCCAGAATCGTCATGGCCCCTTGGCCTCTCCCCAGATGACCCTGAGTCAGAGAAAAGCTCCCCTTCGTCCGAAGGGGTATAGCCACAAAGACTGCAAAACTCCTCAGTTTCCATAGAGAAAAATACCATTTTGTGAGTACTCACCTGAAAAATGGATATTGTCAATGTGCCACACACCCCGCTTCCCCTTTAATTCTTACGATCGGGTTACTCCACCGCCAGGTGGCGACGTTGCAGAGAGAAGTCTTGAAAACGAGCCCCCTTCCGGCCTATATATACCTGGGACCTCCCACTTAACACCAGTGATTTAAAAAGCAGAAAGACAAGGTACCAGGAAAGCCAATGGTAACCTCAAAATAAAGAAAAAGCTTCACCATATAAAGGAACCGGGATACCGAAAAGGGCGGGTGAAGCGGGGTCTGTGGCACACTGTCAATATCCATTTTTCAGGTGAGTACTCACAAAATGGTATTATTCTCAGTGTGCCACACACCCCGCTTCCCCTTTAATTCTTACGATCGGGACATCCAAAAGCAGTGTCCACAAGGGATGGGTAACCAAAGGCAAAATGAAGCATAACTTAAACGACTGCGGTCTGCAGAACTTTGCGGCCCAAAACAGCATCCGCTGAGGCCCGCACATCAACCTTGTAAAACTTAGAAAAAGTATGAACAGAAGACCAAGTAGCAGCCTTACAAACTTGTTCAACAGAAGCTTGGTGCTGAAAAGCCCAAGACGCTCCAACGGCGCAAGTAGAATGAGCAGTGATACGGAAAGGGGGAACTTTCCCCTTAGCAGAATAGGCCGCAATAACGGCCTGACGTATCCATTTGCTAATGGAAGATTTGGCCGGCGCCAAACCCTTCCTAGGCCCACAGGGCACAACAAAAAAGGCATCAGTTTTACGAAAAGGAGAAGTAATAATCAAATAGTACTTAACACAGCGTACTACATCCAAACAATGCAAAACCCTCTCCTTGTCATTCTTAGGCTTAGGACACAGGGAGGGAAGAACAATATCCTGATTCAAATGAAAAGCAGAAACAACCTTAGGAAGAAAGTCCGGTTTGAACCGAAAGACCACTTTATCCTGATGCCTCTCAAAGTAGGGCGCCTGAATAGACAAGGCCGCCAACTCCGAGACACGCCGAACCGAAGTGATAGCTACCAAGAAGACAATCTTCTGAGTCAGGGTAGACAAAGCAATATCTTGCAAAGGCTCAAAAGGAGGAGCCTGAAGAGCAGAAAGAACCAAATTCAAGTCCCAAACAGGGACAAACAAGCAAAAAGAAAAAACAAGAAAAAAGATAAGGCAGAAACTTGCCCTTTCAAAGTACTCAGCTGAAGACCAGAGTCCAGGCCAGATTGCAAAAACTCCAGAATCCTGGAGACCGAAAAGACCCTACAAGGCAAAGATCTAATCTCACACCAAGCGATATAGGCTTTCCAAGTCCTATAGTAGATGATAGAAGAAGACCTCTTCTGGGCACTGATCAGAGTCAGAAAGACCCTCCTTTAAGATGGAGGTTTCAGCAGCCAAGCCGTCAAACCCAGCGTTGGTAAATTGGGGTAACACAGCCGACCCTGAGTGAGCAGATCGGGCCGAAGAGGCAGAACGAACTGGTCCACGGCCAGCCGAACGATGTCTGCGAACCATACTCGCCTTGGCCACCTTGGGGCCACGAGAATGGCGGACACCTTTTCCAGAGCCAGCTTCCGTACCACCCTGCCCAGCATGGGTATCGGAGGAAACAGGTACAGAAACCCCAGATCCCCCCAGCTCAGGGACATGGCGTCCACTGCCAGAGCCAGAGGATCCTGGGAGAGCGAGACGAAGTTCGGGAGCCTGCAATTGTGACGAGAGGCAAACAGGTCCACCTCCGGCGTCCCCCATCGGAGACACAGTGAGCGAAAAACCTAAGGATGGAGAGCCCATTCTCCCAGACGGGAAGAGCCCCTGCTCAACAGGTCCGCTTCCTGGTTTTCCACCCCTGGGATGTAAACCGCCGAGAGACAAGGAACATGGGCCTCCGCCCAGGCCCAGGTCAGGATCAGGGACACCTCTCTGAGGGCACCCAGACTGCGAGTCCCTCCCTGATGATTGATGTAAGCAACTTCTGTTCGATTGTCCGAGTGAACCTGGACCAGAAGGCCCAGAACATGTTGAGTCAGAAGAGCAAGAACCAGACGGATGGCTCTCAGTTCCGAAAGACTGGCGTCCGTGGTGACAATTTCCCAAAGAGGAGTCAGGAAAGACCTGCCCCTCGAGAGATTGGTCGAGACCAACCACCACTGGAGGGACTGCCGGACCCGGGAGGACAACTGGAAGGGCCGATCCAACGTCCGTGGTCGCCGGTCCCAGGACGCCAACAGATGAAGCTGCAGAGTCCTCGTGTGAAATTGAGCGAAAGGAACCGCCTCGAACGAGGCAACCATCAACTCTACCAGCCTTATTCCCAGACGGATGGACGGCCGAGGATTGGAAAGAAGGACCCGAGCCAACTCCTGAATCAGATAAATTTTGGACTGAGGGAGAAACACCCTGTTTTGACAAGAGTCCAACTGCATTCCCAGAAAGGACACCACCCTGGCCGGAGCGAGGGAGGACTTGGGAAAGTTGATCACCCAACCAAAGCTTTCCAGCGTGGAGACCACCATCCTGGTTTCTGTCTCTGATTGATTGAGGGACGGAGCCATGATGAGAAGGTCGTCCAAATAAGGTACGACACGAATGCCCCGAGATCTGAAAATGGCCATCACCCCTGCCAGCACCTTGGTGAACACTCTTGGAGCCGAGGTCAGGCCAAACGGAAGTGCCACGAATTGAAAATGCTGATCCTTCATCACGAACCGAAGAAAACGCTGATGAGCCCGGCAGATGGGAACATGAAGGTAAGCATCCTTGATGTCTATGGACGTCATGAAGTCCCCCTGCCGAAGAGAACCGATGGCCGAATGCAAAGTTTCCATCCGAAACTTCTGAGTACGGATGAACCTGTTGAGCAATTTCAGGTCCAGGGGACTGTGAAAAGATTGGAGTAGAAACCGAGGCCCACCTCTAAGCGCGGCACCAGCCGGATGACCGCCATTTCCAAAAGATTCCTTACCGACGCCAGGAGCCCCTGCGCGGCCAAAGGATCGGTGGGCACCCGAGACCGAAAGAACCGTGAAGGAGGGCGAGACTCGAACTCCAGTTTGTAACCGGACGACAACACCTCCTGGATCCATCTGTCCGGAACCTCCTGGTCCCAGACCAGGGAGAAGTGTCGCAATCGTCCCCCCACCCGCACGGGTGAGGGCAGCCCCTCATTGCTGAGCGGGCTTACCAGCAGGTTTGGGCTTGGCGCCCCAGGACTGACCGGGATGGCCACGGCCCTTCCCCCGGGTCCAACCTGCACCTCTGGTAGCGGGAAAGGAAGCCCCCCTACCTGCTCTGACTCCCCGAAAGGAAGGATTAAAGGCACTCGCACCCCGAAAGGGGCGACGAGGCCTCTTGCGTTGAGGCAATTTACCACCTTTGGCAACTGCATCTATTTTATCACCAAACAGGCGCAAACCCAAAAAAGGGAGCGCTGTAAGCACCTTTTTAGAGATAAAGTTCACCGTCCACTGGCGCAGCCACACTGACCGACGAATTGCCACCAGCAGTGCCGCTGTCCTGCTGCTCATCGCCAGAGCATCGTCCTGAGCGGTCAAGACAAAATAAAATAAACGACTCACACTGTTTAAGAGAACTAAACTCATAACAAGCGGGATCAAGACCTGCGCACAGATCCCTAATAATGGACCTAACTGCCAACAGAAGAAGCGCCGAAGCACACACTGGCCGCAGTGTCGATCCGGCACTGATAAAACCATGGCGAGCAAATTGATCAATCCGACGATCCTCACTATCCTTAAAGTGGACCAACACCCAGGCTTTTGACTATCCTGGGTCTTGGTCCACTTCGGTGGGGCACCCCCGATCGGTGTGAAACCCCCCCGAACACCCCGAAAAACTCACCTCTCCCCGCTCCCAGCGCCGACGGACAAGCCACGGACAAGCGGCTCCTCCGCCGCCACCTCCCGCACGTCACTCTTGACGCGCGCGTGCCCGCGCCGGCCATTCACAGACGGCCGGCGCGGGCATGCCTAGAGGGGCGCGAGGGAGGCGGCCGGCCGCCGCCGAAGATAAGGAGTTTGGGGTGTTTGGGGGGATTGTCCCGCGGGGAGGGAGGTGATCGGCCCGGGAATCTTATAGATTCCTAAGCACCTAACAGCGGTGCTGCCTACCATCACCCGACCAGCGCAGCCAAGGCTGGGAGGCATATTACTAATGGAACGGGTGGGAATAGTCCTACAGGGCCGCAGGCTAATAGCCCCGCTCACCTGCGAGTAGAGAGAGCCATTTCTCGTCCTTCGCAGTCCAGACTGCAGAGAAAATCTGGGGATTTGTGGGAGGTCCCTGGGTATTTGAGGGGCCGGGTGGAGCCTATTTTCGATGTCTCTGCAGTCCATCGCCATCTGGCGGAGTAATACCCGATAGTAAGTACTATATCTGGAGCAGGACGTACTGTATACTAAGAATATAATGTAGAACTTTATTTACAACACTAAATGTTCCATAGTTTCCTAAAAAAACTTACCAAGTGGAGCCTTTAGGTACTTGCGCTCTACACCTTGCTCGATTTGCAGTAATGCTTGTGCCAGGAACCGAATGCAATTAGCTGCAGGTTGAGGTGTGCTGGTAGTGGTGGATACAGAACTTGCCATCTCACTTTTAAAATCTTGTAACCTACTTAGGAGATTTAAGTTAGTTACAAATAAGATACACCTGGACACATGCTATTGCTCAGAATTCAGGTAAAAAAATGCAAACTACCTAACCTCAAATCATGAGAATAGCTATGGACAAACTGCGAAAATGTATGTGAAATAGTTGATTGGATGGCCAACTGTATTATATATGGGTCTATTAAGCAAAGATGACTGCAAATTGGTATTTTGTGTGTTCAATGCAGTAAGGAAAAGTGGATTTATTTAAAATTAGGGGTTCCCAAAACAGATGAGATCTCGTATGATGAGCTGTTGCAAAGATGGAAAGGGGTAACTGGACATACAATTATATTTTGCCTACAAAAAACTTGGGTGAGCATGGTCCATAAATTGTCATACTGTGAAATGTGATGTGGGGGTGAAAGCACACAGTATTTATACACCACCTTCTCAAAATGGCTATTGATATATAGTTTGCAATATTTAGACCTTGCTTTGGTAAATGATAAATATGTCTAAAACGTTTATCAAATGATTGGATTAACAATTCTATTGTAGATGGTCACCAATTGGTATTTTGTGTACTTGTAGGTTTTTTGCTAAAGGTCTTGAGGCTGACAGGCACTTTACAATGTAGAATTTTAATCTGGGCTGTAATATGGAATGTGCATAGGTGATAAAAGTGCTAAAAACACGAACTTCAGCTACAAAATATAGTATGTAAGGTACTAACAGGTCTTTAGGGCTTTGCTTGTCATCCACGTAATTTTCCTCTTGTTTACTGGCTGCAATGCCCTTAATTTCATCTTCCAAAATGCCATATGAACTCTTCTCCAGCGTTGCCCTCCAAGCTTGCCTGTCTGTCACCTGTGTAGAGAGATCAGTCGTCGTCACTGTGTCAACACAATTGAATTTAAAAACACCTTGATTTATAACAGGTGTGTTTAAAGTGGACCAAAACCCAGGATTTTGGCACCCCGCCAGTCGGCCAATATACATACCCTGCAAGCATTCCTATGACGCAGATGTAGCTAATTATTAATAATTAATGTGCGTCTAATGCTGAATGTCTGGCATAGCCACATCTACACCACATCACTCTAGGAATGTGCGTAGTTATGCTAGCTATTCAGTTACAGGGGGCATGGCTGTGCACTTGCAAGAGATGCTGCCGCCATCCCGATGCCCCAGGGGGTGAATGTATAACTGAACCTAGCATTTTATAGATGCTAGGTCTGTTTGTCTACCTAACCAAGGCTCTTTACTTTAAAGAGAAACATCAGAGCCCCGGGAGTCTAAAAGAACCTAGGGCTTTCAGAGTTTCACGCCTTGGGGCATCCTGATCTGGGATGCCCCGCTGTGTGAAACCCCCCAAAATCGCCCTTTCACTCACCCTCGGCGTGTCTTTGCACTGCGGCCACATCCCTGCTCACCACTCTGAATGGGCATGTCAAGGCAAAAGGTGAGCGGGAGATGTGGCTGGCAGCTGTCGCTTGAGTCTGCGCTGTGGGAGCGAATAGAGTGTATAGGGTGACCTGGGGGGGGATACACATAGTGGGGCACCACCATGGGAAAGTGGAATCTTTAATAAGAACTGCACATAAACCATGTCCCTTGGAGACTTGATCAACAGAACTGTTGACTGCTGACCGAAGGAACAGTAGCTGGCAGTCATGCACACATTATCAAAAAGATTTTGTTATTTACTTATATTTTCTATTTGTAATCAGGCTGTGTATTCCTTGTCAGTGAGCTGCCTCCTGCCTCCGTTTCTGCTGGCATATTGGTTTGTCTAGGAGTAAAACATGGCAACCTAAACACCCTTTTACCATACCCCATGGTACTGAGAGAAACCCCTTCTGCCCAGAATCTATTCCGCAAGGGACAGAAAGCCATAGGACATGCGTTGGTGGCTGCCGCCTCTTCCAAAGAAAGCACTGGATACTTGGAGTGTGCGATGGCTTTAAGTCCTCAATCACATGGAGTCCTGCAGAGCATAGGCGAGTATTCATCACTGTGGGAAAGGCAAGAGGGCAGTACTTCAGTAACAGAAGACAAGCCTGTCTCAGAATCTGAAAGCGAAACTAAAACCTGTGTGGCCGGAATCAAAAAGATTCCAGGGACAGCAGCTGGCCCACCCCCAAGGTGAATCCAAGTTTGGGATGCCCCGCTGTGTGAAACCCCCCAGATAGTCAGTAACCGCTTACCTTTCCAATTTCTAGTGCACAGGCTCTCATCCAATCAGAGCAGTTTGCAGCGCCAATGTCATTTGGCAAACGGATCTGATATTTTGCAATGGGGAGCACAAGCGGGAGCATCCCCCATCTTCCCTTCCTATCCAAATCCCGGGGGTGGAAACGATGCTGGGGCACTTGTGCGCCCCTTTGCTGACACTCAGAGCAGTTTGCAGAATGGCATAGGCATGGAAAACTGCTCCGATTGGATGAGAGCCCACACATGCACTGTTGGAAGAGGTAAGCCGTTACTGTCGATCTGGAGGGGGGGGGGGGGGGTCACGGGACAAAATCCGGGAAGAGAAAAAGTATGGGTTTTGTTCCACTTGAAAGACAAGTGAAGGTCCAATATTAAATCAGATAGAAAATACAATGATGCTGCCTGCCAGGCAACCAGGATTATCCCACTTCAGGAACTACCTGCCCCCGGAATCTTTACGCTACAAGGTGGGACATGAGGGTTTTGGTTCACTTCAAAGCCGAACTACCTCAAATGACTGGTGGTCTGATCACATGCACGCAGGGGGGGGGGGGGGAGAGAGAACTTGATTTGGGATGCTGTGCCACGCTGACAAAACCATGAGGGTAGCTAGCATCTGACTGGAGCACTGATCACATGGAGCAACAGACAGCATGGGAAACTTCACAGGTGGGTCAGCACTGCCCAGTACTAGGCTTTCTGTTACTGTCTAGCTGACATCCCAAATTTGAATGCTACCTCTGCTGTGAGATGATCAGACTACCAGTTTTTTGTAATGAAGTTTTTATTATACACAGAATAAATCAATATCAGTAATAGTTCTACATCACATCCCACTATTTTGGTGGTGTAGGTCTATTTCTTTGTGTGGAGGATATCTAGCATATAATAGTTCTACAAACGCTTGCATTGAGAATCCATGGCAATTATATTTTATAGTCACATATATGTTCAGGTAAAAATATTTTAGCCATAAATGCTATAGTGCTGTGGTGGTACTGGAAGCTGCAGCCTATGTTGGCGTTCCTGACCTGGCCAAAATTTTGAATCTGACAAGTCCATTTATCTGCCATGGCAATACCTTAGCAATTGCTTTGTATTCCTTCTGAGCCCTGCCATTTGCCCAAATAGTAGATTCCCAACAAATATGGGGGTATGGCAAAGCTAAAACAACATTTTCATGGAGAAAAATATTTGTTATCCACTAAAATTTTGTTTTTCATCTTCATGCCTCAATGTTATAAAGTTCTTTTAAATACTGATGGGTTCAAAAACTCATTACACCCCTAAATACATTCCTTGAGGAGATTTGTTTCCAACACAGGGTCACTTTGAGGGTTTCAGTCATTTGGGTACCTCAAAGTTACTGAAAGTGGTTTTGAATACTTTGAGGGTTGCAAATTTAGAAATAGTGTATTTTTTCTCAAAAAATGAAGGCCTCTTAAAGTCACATTAAAAAAAGCTTTGTAAATTGTGTAAAAAATAAAATAAAAATTGCTGCTAAACCTTCTATCCTAACAAAATAAACGTATTTTCCAACAATTTGCTGCTGTAAAGTAGTCGATTGCGAAAGGTTATTTATTAACGTTTGTGTGTATGACAACTTAGTTTTAAAAACAATAAAAACTTTAAAAACTGGTATTTTTTCATTTTTTGTCAAATTTTAGATTTATTTTCATAAATAAACCATTTCAACAAAAATTTACTATTGACAAAGCACAATGAGTCACGCAAAAACATTCTCAGAAAACGTATTACCACATAAAGCAACGCGTGTCGGATTTGCAACATTTGGGCTGGTCAGGTACACCAAATCTGATTCTGGTGGGTCTTGGGGGAGGGGCGAGTGCCTTCGTGGGCCGCGGCACTTCTGCAACCCCCCTCCGGGCTTTGGGGAGACAGGTAATGAAACAGCCGGGGGTTAAACTTCAGTCAAACAAACAGTATACTCATCCTATGACACTTACCAGATCACCCGATATGGCACGCACCCTCTTTACGAAGACAGGGATAGCCATTGCAGGATGAAAGGCAAGTAGACTGTTTTATTTATATTTGACTGAAGTATGACTTTATTGGCAAGTTTGCTACTTGCTGCAGGTGACTTGCCAGCCCCCCTCCAAGCCTTGAGAACTGGTGTAAGGGTCTCATGGACCCCATACTAGTTCACAACGGGTTAAATTGGGAGGGGCGGTCAGATGAAGGGAAGACCCGTCGGGAGGGATTGCGGGCGGAGGTGAGTAAATCTTTTTTTTCCAGTGACTGCAGTGACAGAAGGGAGGGGCATTATAGGCTCAGGTGAGTTTTTTTATTGTGGTTTAAAGTCAGCTTTATGGTTGGAGAGACAGCTAGGCTAGATTTCATAACATTGCACAGAACATCCAAGTGACTTGCGCCAAGCAAAGTAGGCTTACATATCCTGCAGTACATCATAGCTGAAGAAGTCTTTCTGGTGTAAAATAGAGAGGTCACTACCCAGGGGCAGACCCCCCCCCCCCCCCCGTCTCACAGCAACTGCAGCTCATTTGTCTGACCACATCTGTGAACCAGGTTTACCATTGGCTAATGAGGAGCATCTGGAATGGTTGTGACACCCTCTAGGTTTACCTTATTTTACCATTTGGAGGAAGAAATGACAGTGGTTAGTACAGACCATATAGTCACTAAAGCATCCACTGCGAATACCAGATGATCATAGTAGTTGGTCACAAGCCTGTTTCTGGTCCCAAAAACACCACAGCTGTTGCAAATAATGTGAAACATGAATGAAGGGTTCACTTTCCTAGATCCAGCATTTCTCATCTGATAAGTCCGCGCGCATGGGCCATCTACACCCAAAATGTGGACAGCTGAAATGCAAGGCACATGCTGTTCTGTCCATGCAATTATTCTGGTAGCCCCCCAAAAGCTCTCTTGCGCCCCCCTGATGGTTCACATTTACCACAGCCTTCACACTGTCCAACTGAAAGTGGACTGGAAGCCCCTACAGGAAAACTGTACCGAGTTTTAGGACACTGATGGAAAATCACAAGATATTTAAAGAACATTGCCCCTATATCATCGTCTGGTTTCACACTCCTTCCCAACAGGTCAGACTGCCATCTGTCGTAAGCACTGTCCACTGAGTGGTGGAAGGAGCGACACTTACAGAAGCCACTACTCGTGACTTTTAATCTCCTCGGAATCTGGGCAAAGGCCTTCTCACAACTGGATCTTGTACACTGTGGTCACAGCCTCCCTGACCAGGCAGGAGAGGGCATAGCTTCTGGGCTTAGATGCAGGCTTGCTTGGGGCATCAAGAATTATACTCTTTCCGCCAGCTACCAACAAAGGGTAGTGCAGCCGGTCTTCCCGGAAGTTGAGTCTGCAGACTGCATGGTGGACAGAAACTGACATCGCAAAGTAGTTTACCTGTGCTATCCGAAGCTGCCTTGGCAAACATGACCAACGCCACCAAATTGTGTGGGAGTCCGCTCACCTCCAACTGGAGGTTCGGGGACCTACAACCCCCCCAATCTCACCCACCAAACACAACAGTTATATAGCGAAAACCCCGTGCGGGGCTGCACGGTCCATTTCAAACATGTAGCAAGTGACCTGGTCCAGACGCCAGTCCACCATATACTTGAGAGAGGTATGTAGCAAGCAATGGGAAGCCATTTCTGGAGAGTCCCCCCAGAAAGGGGTAGTGGACATTCAAACTCATTTAAAAGAAATGGGATAAACCGAACAAGGTCCACTCCATTCAAAAAAGGTCACGTTTAATATGTTCTGCTGGTCTGGAAAAGCCTCATAGACCTTTTCCCGAGGCATCTGGCTCGTCGCCCATTGTACCAGGCAGGGTTGTATGTTTTAGACCCATAATCTGACAGCTCAAGTGAACTCCATCCGACCTTCTTGACAGCTCAAGTGAGCTCTTTCCATTGATCAAGCAAACAATCCTTCTCAAGGTCAGAAATCGGAGACTCCTGCTTATCCAATCCCGCCTCCTTATCCAAAGGGGAAAGGTTCACGATTTCCTGAAAAGCAAATTGGTCATCCTCTGATTCAGATTAGGAGACTGGACTGTCACTGGGTGTTTTCATTTCTGAGCTTCTGATGTAATCTCACTCACCGGTATAAAAGGCCCCTCCCTGCAGCAGGAGTTAACTGACAGATGTGCGCACTCTGCCCTGCCAAAGACTTGGGGTGAGCTTCTCCTTCAACCCCCCAACACCACGCTGGATAACAAGCAAAGGAAAGTGGGATTTTTTGGCACTTAAAGGGGGAAAATACCAGCCCCTGTGGAACCTACATCGCTGGCACTGAACGGTCAGAGAGGCACAACTGGTATTCTACGTGTCTGAGTATTATGTTAATATAGGCTGGCTGTTTATTATCTAAACAAACTTAGGTTGCCCCGATGTCTGGAGGTAGGAAGTATTTTTCATAGTAGATCTATTGGGGATCTATGGGTGATCCAGAAATCATTGTGAATTAAATTACTGTGTATTGATAATAATCTAATCACTTGTATGTTTTGTACATAGTCAAATTCATCTAGCGTAATGGGTACTGATGAAGCCTTCTTCGGCGAAACTAGTATACCCTACTAGATGAGAAAAGCACAAACCAGACTGTACGTGAGATGAATATTATGAAAGACCATCCTACACTGTGTTTTTAATCCAAATTGGTGAACAACTACTGTATTGTATGTTACCTACACCTGTAGGGCATTTGTGAGGTGTTTTTTATGTCTTAATGCAAAGAAATAAATCTTTTGTCATACACACCCTGCATTTTAGGCACAATCAATTACCTTTGGATATTAGAACAATGGCGTGGTGATTACTACTGAACCCCCCATAGGCCTTCCTGGGCAACGAGGGAGGTAGTCCAAAGACTCCCTTGTAGAAAATGTATTTCTCTGTCAGAGATAGGGGGTCAGCTTATCAACCAGCCTGATAACAGCTTGAATCTTTACATCCCTTTAACAATATCTTTAATAGGTAGACGGTGGGTCAGGTCACTTCCCAGACTTGGACCACATGTGGCACAAATCTGGGAACAAAAATACTGATCCAGACATCCCCCTTCTTGTGAGGAGCTCCAGGAAGCTGGTGCTGCTGTGCGCTCTGGTCAGTGCTGCAGTTGTGCGACTGTGGGGGCAGATGGCACCCACCTGCCAGCCATGGCTGCATCCCTGTTGCTGAGGCACGCTCACACGCTCAGCCATTCAGAAATGTTGAGACGCACGCGCTCTCTAATGGCGGGCTGTGTGTGTAAACAGGACTGTATGCAGATTATTAATAGGCACAAAATAGAGCAGAATTTGCTGCATTGAGGGGGGGGGGGGGTTCTTAAATGGCCATGCAAGGTTGCTGGATAATGTCAGGAACTGGAGAGCGCAGTTGTATACGCTCAAGATCATCCCAAACATGGTCAATGGGTCACATGTCTGTTAAGTAAGATGGCTATGCAAGAGCTGGGAGGTTTTAATTGTGTACAGGTCTATGCAACATGGGCCGTGTATTATCATGCTGCTAATGAGGTGATAGTCGTGGGCAATCAAGACCTTGTCACAGCATCTCTGAACTCCTGCGCCCAGTCATTCAGCCAATAAGGCTAGGGTCGTGAACATGATGCAGACTGCAGAGAGACCGGGACGATCCCTTTCTCTATGCCAAGCTGTGTGCATACACAGAGCAATATGCCCTGCATTAAAAGCAGATATCTGGCCCTTTAAGCACTCAATTGACGACTTTCATCAAAACCTTTCTGCAACAAGCTCAATATTTTGGGAACAGAAAAGTTCTACAAAACGAACCCAGCTCCAGACTCTATAGTAGAACATTGATTAAGACCTCTTCCTGGCCTGAATCATGGTCTGGATGACTCTGGCAGAAAAAAAAACCTCTGCCAAGATAGCCGGGCAATCAAAGCCAGCACTTGAGAATTGTGATGCCTTAAGAGGCTCCTGTGTGAGAAGATCTGGATCATTGGGTAACCTCCACAGGTTGCCCTCTGACGTCCTTATGTCTGAGAACCAGCTTCTCCTTGACCATCGAGGAGCTACATGAATGGTTGGAACTCACTCGCGAGCTATCTTCTTGTAGTACTCGAACCAGGAGCGGAGTCTGAGGGAATGCATAAAGAAGCTTGAATGCTGACCAATGAAGAGTCAGGGCCTCTTTTGCTATTGCTAGAGTATCCCTGGACAGGGACACAAACTTCAGATGAGATCTACTTCTGGGATCCCCCAGTGCATGCATAGGGATTGAAAAGACCATTCTCCATGATGCAGGACCACTCTGCTGAGATGATTGGCCTGCAAGTTGTCTGCTTCTGGTAGGTGAACTGCCGAGATACATGGAACCTGCTTCTCGGCCCAATGTAAAGTCCGGCTCACTTCCATGAGGGCTTTCCTGCATCTGGTGCCCCCCGGTGGTTGATATATGCCACCACCGTCCGATTGCCTGTTTGAATCCCGACGGGTTGCCCAACGTCTGACACAATAGAATCTATATCAGTTTCAGGATATTTATGGGGAGTCCTGATCCCAAATCAAGAGCAATGCCATCTGCATGGGTCATGTCTGGAAATGTGCAAGAGCAATGTCTCGAAGCAAGACACTATCAGGCCCAACAGACGAATTCCTTGATGAATAGTCAGGTGAGGGCAGATCAAGAGACCCTGTACCCTGGCCTGAAGTAAAAGTCTCTCTTGTTGACCTGAGAAGTGTCTAATGACATTCCCAGAAAAGAGAAACTTTTGAAGGAATGATAATCGACCTTTGACAGCTGAATATCCAGCCAAATTCTTCTAATTTCGAAAAGACAATACATGTATATTCTGGGTGTCCTGAAGAGATGGGGCCTATATCAACAGATCGTCTAAGTAAGGGATTATACGTATCCCCTGACTACTTACTAGAAAGCCAGGAGGCCTGCCAACACCTTGGTTAACACCCATGGTGCTGACGACAGGCCAAAGGGCAGAGCCACAAAATGAAGAGGCAGGCCATCTACTGCAAACTGCAGACATTTCTGAAGACCCGGAAAAACAAAATGTGTAGGTACGCATCCACTGTGGTCATAAAATGTATCGGCTGGAGTGACATCACAGTGAATCTTAAGGATTCCATGCGGAATTTCTTCAGAAGAACAAACATGTTGAGACCCTTGACTCTAAAAAGAGAGATACAGCTGATCTCATTGCTTGCTTTCTGTGAGATTTGGGATACCCCTGACCAAAAGAATCTCCGACGAGGTCTGGCTCCAACCGCCTGTACCCAAAGATCTGTTACATATGGAGCCTCCAGATGTAAGCAAAATGCGGAAGTTTTAACAACTTCTTCCTCGCCAAAGATGCTATGATGAGGATGGCATAACCAAAGTCATAGAAAGACACCGGAGCATCCACCTAAGGTGGGAGAGACCCTAACTCAATCTGATCTGAAGGAAAGGGATACATAGTATCTAGCACTTTAGGAATGGGCTGGAGACTATCTGGCTTCTTCCATTCTCTATGAATCAGATTAGAATAATGCGTATGCACCGCAAAAACCTCCAAAATGGAAGTAATCAAACTGAGCCCCCCCTTGTGTAAAGGACTCTGAATCAGAGTCCCCACTGGATGAATCCTCCCCAACGGGAAACTCTTCCTGGAAGACTATGGCAGTCACCATATCCTCTTCAAACTCAGAGGAAAATACCATTTTGTGAGTACTCACCTGAAAAATGGATATTGTCAGTGTGCCACACACCCCGCTTCCCCTTTAATTCTTACGATCGGATTACTCCACCAGCAGGTGGCGACGTTGCAGGGAGAAGTCTTGAAAACGAGCCCCTTCTGGCCTATATATACCTGGGACCTCCCACTCAATCACCAGTTATTTAAATAGCAGAAAGACAAGGTACCAGGAAATCCAACGGTAACCTCAAAATAAAGAAAAGCTTCACCATATAAAGGATCCAGGACACCAAAAAGGGCGGGTGAAGCGGGGTGTGTGGCACACTGACAATATCCATTTTTCAGGTGAGTACTCACAAAATGGTATTATTCTCAGTGTGCCACACACCCCGCTTCCCCTTTAATTCTTACGATCGGGACATCCAAAAGCAGTGTCCACAAGGGATGGGTATCCAAAGGCAAGGTGAAGCATAACTTAAATGACTGCAGTCTGCAGAGCTTTGCGGCCAAACACAGCATCCGCTGAGGCCCGCACATCAACCTTGTAAAACTTAGAAAAAGTATGAACAGAAGACCAAGTAGCGGCCTTACAAACTTGTTCAACAGAAGCTTGGTGCTGAAAAGCCCAAGACGCTCCAACGGCGCGAGTAGAATGAGCAGTGATACGAAAAGGGGGAACTTTCCCCTTAGCAGAATAGGCCGCAATAATGGCCTGACGTATCCATTTGCTAATGGAAGATTTGGCCGGCGCCAAACCCTTCCTAGGCCCACAGGGCACAACAAAAAAGGCATCAGTTTTACGAAAAGGAGAAGTAATAATCAAATAGTACTTTACACAGCGTACTACATCCAAACAATGCAAAACCCTCTCCTTGTCATTCTTAGGCTTAGGACACAGGGAGGGAAGAACAATATCCTGATTCAAATGAAAAGCAGAAACAACTTTAGGAAGAAAGTCTGGTTTGAACCGAAAGACCACTTTGTCCTGATGCCTCTCAAAGTAGGGCGCCTGAATAGACAAGGCCGCCAACTCCGAGACACGCCGAACCGAAGTGATAGCTACCAAGAAGACAATCTTCTGAGTCAGGGTAGACAAAGCAATATCTTGCAAAGGCTCAAAAGGAGGAGCCTGAAGAGCAGAAAGAACCAAATTCAAGTCCCAAACAGGGAGTAATGGTTTCCTGGGAGGTCCCACATGCGTAACCCCCTGGAAAAAAGTTTTAACTAAAGGAAGAAGCGCAAAACACTTCTGAAAAAAAGATAGATAAGGCAGAAACCTGCCCTTTCAAAGTACTCAGCTGAAGACCAGAGTCCAGCCCTGATTGTAAAAACTCCAGAATCCTGGAGACCGAAAAGACCCTACAAGGAAAAGATCTAACCTCACACCAAGCGATATAGGTTTTCCAAGTCCTATAGTAGGTGATAGAAGAAGACCTCTTTCGGGCACCGATCAGAGTCTTAATAACCAAGTCAGAAAGACCCTCTTCCTTCAAGATGGAGGTCTCAGCGGCCAAGCCATCAAAACCAGCGTTGGTAAACTGGGGTAAGACAGCCGACCCTGAGTGAGATCGGACCGAAGAGGCAGAATGAGCTGATTCACTGTCGGCCAAACGATGTCTGCGCACCATACTCGTCCTGGCCATCTTGGGGCCACGAGAATGGCGGACACCCTTTCCAGAACCAGCTTCCGTACCACCCAGCCTAGCATGGGTATCGGAGGAAACGGGTACAGGAACCCCGGGTCCCCCCAGCTCAGGGATATGGCTTCCGCCGCCAGAGCCAGAGGATCCTGGGAGAGCGACACAAAGATCGGGAGCCTGCAATTGTGACGAAAGGGAAACAGGACCACCTCCGGTGTCCCCCACCGGAGCGGACTGCAGACCGCCGAGAGACAAGGAACATGTGCCTTCGCCCAGGTCAAGATCAGGGACCCCACTCTGAGGGCACCCAGACTGGAAGTCCCTCCCTGATGATTGAAGTAAGCAACCGCTGTTTGATTGTCTGAGCGTAGCTGAACCAGAAGGCCCAGACCATGATGGGACAAAAGAGCAAGAACCAGACGGAAGGCTCTCAGTTCCAGAACAGACGGCCAAGGATTGGAAAGAAGGACCCAAGCCAACTCCTGAATCAGACAAATTTTGGACTGAGTGAGCAACACCCTGTGTTTACAAAAATCCGACCGCATTCCCAGAAACGACACCACCCTGGCCGGAGCAAGTGAGGACTTGGGAAGTTTGAAAAACTTCAGATGCAGGACGGGGCAAGCCGACCCGTCCTTCTTGGGAACTGTGAAAAGATTGGAGTAAAAACAGAGGCCCACCTCTAAGCGCGGCACCAGCCGGATGACCGCCATTTCCAGGAAAAACCGCGAAGGAGGGCGAGACTCGAACTCCGGTTTGTAACCGGGCGACACCGCCTCCCAGATCTACGTGTCCGGAAACTCCCGGCCTTAAACCAGGGAGAAGTGTCGCAATCGTCCCCCCACCCGCACGGGTGAGGGCAGCCCCTCATTGCTGAGCGGGCTTAGCAGTAGGTTTGGGCTTGGCGCCCCAGGACTGACCGGGACAGCCACGACCCCTTCCCCGGGACCAAGCTACACCCCCGGTAACGGGAAGGGAAGTCCCTCTGCCCGCTCTAGCTCCTCAAAAGGAGGGACTAAAGGAACTCGCACCCCTAAAGGAGCGACGAGGCTTCTTGAATTGAGGCAACTTACCATCCTTGGTAACAGCATCCAATTTCTGGCCAAAAAGGCGTAAACCTAAGAAGGGTAGCGCTGTAAGCGCCCTTTTAGAGTTAAGGTCCGCCGTCCACTGGCGCAGCCATATAGACTGACGAATAGCCACCAGCAATGCCACTGTCCTGCTACTCGTCACAAGAGCATCGTCCTGAGCAATCAGGACAAAAGAAACAAACGACTCACACTGCTTGAGAGAACTAAACATATCACAAGCGGGATCAAGATCTGCGAGCAGATCCCTAATAATGGATCTAACTGCCAGCAGAAGAAGCGCCGAAGCACAAATTGGCCGTAGTGTCGACCCGGCACTGATAAAACCATGGCGAGCCAATTGATCAACCCGACGATCCTCACCATCCTTAATGGTAGTGGTGCCAGAAAGGTGCAACGCAGCCGAGCCAGTCAACCCTAAAACCAAGGTATCGACGTCGGGGGGCACTGACCAACGCTTCACCAAATCCTCCGGAAAGGGATAACGCTTATCCCAATTAGGAGTTCCAGCCAGGCGCGTGGGTTGTTCCCATTCCTTAAGGACAACCCTCTCAAAGTGCTGTTACCTGGGAAACACCAAACGCGGCTGGGGTACGTCAAACAACTCACCCTTTGGCCCACCGCAGGCGGATCCAAGGCCAAAACTTAGCAGATCTGCAGGCTCATCCGACTCCTCAAGGAACTCCCCCTCCTCATCAGGGGGACAATCGGAATAATCCAAAAATTCAGGTACCTCACCCTCCGAAGCAGGCACTGCCGGAGAAAGGTGCTTCCGCTTTGCCGTAGCCTTCTGAGCCACTGAAGCGGAGATAATTTTCTCGAGGTTGGCCAACCGCGCATGCACCTCGGAATGCGAATCCCCATTTTTGACAATGTCACACGGGGCCCGGACTAGGTTGGGGGGGATAGGAGATGACGGAAGTTGCGAGGAGCCAGAAGCCGGAGCAACGGACTGGCGCGCAATGTTCTGCCTTGCACATGGAACGCATAATATGACATCGCCTGGGAGCGGAACCCCACAACCCCCACACAGCCTGGATAGCCCCCGAGGAGCCATTTCCGGTAACGTCGGAAGCCTCCATATGGCGAATTTGTGGTATTCGCAACAACCCAGGGTTTTACGCATTAAGCAACCCGGGATGCCCCTTTGTAATTAAAGTCCCGGAAGTGGGAGTATTTTTTTTTTTTTTTTTTTAAGCCTAGGGAAATCCCAATTTAGAGACTAAGACTAGCCAGGTATAACAGACTGGGAGAGCCACTTCAATGAGGGGATCCCAGAATCTGTGGGGGAAAAGAGACCACAGTCAGTCCCCTAGCCAGAATGCACCACAATCATACATAACCAACAAGGCAAACATATATGGATAGCTTAAACATCTTGAATAAAATATACATGACACATGCTATTTCAAGGCAAAGCCAGAGAGTGCATCAAATAAAAAATCAGAGTATATACCTGTTTGAATATATGCCCCATACACATAAACATACATATACATACACCTAACCACCATAAAACATCCCCATAAGTAGAAATGCCCCAGGAGAGAAAAACGCTATACATGGCAGGCAATACACAGCACAAGGACGGCCCCACGTGCGCAATGGTGGGGACCGTTTACCTCTACAGCTTCAGCCGCACAGGACACCGGCTGCAGCACACTAGTCTCTAATGAGACCAGGGAAGTGAAGGGCGGGCCCGGACACAGCGCGCCCCGGCCACGCCCCCTTGATCACCGAGCGCGGCCCCGCCCCCCAGTGACGCGGCTCGTCCAATGGCGAGACCGCAATCAAAAAAAGAGGGAGATTCAAAAATGCAACACAAATACAGGCCCCAGCAGCCCCAGCCACGCGCTGCCACCGCAGTACTGAAACCTGCCAAGGCATTTCCACAGATAACATAAGTAAAGCACCTCATGCAACACACACGCACCCCCCCCCCCCTTTAGCGAAGGGAGAAGGGACCGAGCGGGAGAAGGTGACCTAAAGGGAACATAGGGACAGGGGCATCCCAAATCCGGATCACCATGCCGGATAGCCGCATTGCCCCACAAGTGGGGTCGAGCGGAGGAGATAAGCTCCTAGGCACCTAAAGTGCCATCTACCTTTGCCCAGCCAGCAGCCTAGGCTGGGAGGCTTCCGCTTAACTAGGCATAAACAACACAATAGAACTGGGCAGAAATAGACCAAAAGGGGATGCCGGGTTTTACCCCGGCTACCTGCAAGCAGGAGACTTCATTCTTCTGTCTTGTCGCTTCACGCAGAGAGAAAAAACTGGTGATTGAGTGGGAGGTCCCAGGTATATATAGGCCGGAAGGGGCTCGTTTTCAAGACTTCTCCCTGCAACGTCACCACCTGCTGGTGGAGTAACCCGATCGTAAGAATTAAAGGGGAAGCGGGGTGTGTGGCACACTGAGAATATTTTCTTTAAAGCCTTCTAAGTAGCCGATACTTATAGAACGACTCTCTAAAGTTTAGGTCCGCTTGAGGACTGCCAAGGAGACTTTTGAGGCTCAGAGGGCACCGGCGACAGAGGTCAGAACCATTGCAGGGGGGAGACAACTGTCTCAGCCAAGCCGATAATCCAAAGCCAGCGGCCGGCAAGAAGTGCTATGAGCAGGGGGAGAACTGCTCCAAACTCCAAATCATCCAAAGCCAGTGGCCGGAAAGAAGCACCAAGAGCCGGAGGAGAATTGCTCAGCCAAGCCGAAAATTATCCAAAGCTGGGCGGCCGGCAAGAAGCGTTGTGAGCTGGAGGAGAACCGCTCCAACTAGCCGAAAGTAATCCAAAGGCGGGGGCCGGGACAACGATCTTTCCCCCTCTGCCAGCAGAAGGAAGCCATCCTGCCCTGGCTCTCCCCCCTTAAAGGTGCGCAAACTTAGAATTTTATAACATTAACACAAGGGGAAAATAATTCCCCTGGTCACCCCCAAACTGGATTGGAGGAAGTCAAATGGAAGGATATAGGCCAGGAGGAGAAGCCACGCCTTTGTCTTGCTGTCCACGCACTTCAGCCGAGAAGTTAACCCTATTGTTACTGAATTCTCCCTATGGCTTGAAGTAAAATGGAAGAGAAATGTCCTATTATCTGCCGCTTTTGGAGGAAGAGTCACTTTTATCTGCCACTTTTGTGAATAGTCCCCCCCCCAGGACTTTAGCCATAAGGCTCTCCTGGAAGTATTCAGCATTGCAGTTTAGCTAAAATACGCACAACCTCCACAGACACAAACATTCTATGGACTTTTCCAGCACTGTAAAATTTGCCATATCTGGCTGAATGCCCCAGGTAAGAGGACCAATCCTAACTAGCCAACATTGGGGAGTGTTTTCCTTGCAGGCATGACAAAACTGAAGGGGTACTATATCTAGTTTTCATCTTACTTTAACCCATATTAAAACCCAAATCAGCAATATTAAAGAAAACAAACGACACTTCGCTCTCCAGAGCTGGCCTCCCGTTGCCTGGCCAAGGGTAACACAACAGTGTTGCAAACAGCCAAGCTGACTGCTTAGTAAGAGAATGCTAGGAAATGATCCCCCCCCCCCCACCAAAGAGTCTTTTTTTTTCAGGCTCAGCACAGGGTTAAATATGACACATGCCTTGTTCCTCGACTCAGAGGCCTACCAACTTAGGAAACTCCGCTGTGTGACACCCCCCAGATCGCCCATACAAACTCTTCCTTGCTCCTACGGTGTATGCGAGACCTCTCATCCAACAAGAGCTGTTTGCTGTGCATACTTAATGTTCAGCAAGTGACTTTGTTTTAGTGCAATCGGGAGTGAAAGCTACCACAACCACAGCAGTAGGCCCACTCCTGCCCCAAGCCAGTGAGCTGGGGTGAGCGTGCACCTGCAGCTGGGGATGTAGGGGAGCCACGAAAGAGGGTCATGACATACAAATACAAGCAAAGTTAACCTGGGCTGCCTTTTTTTAAATCAGTCTGAACTTTCTGGACTCACTCTGAACATTTTCAAGTAACTAAAGTTGTTAAGCACAGTCTACATTAAAACTTATGGCATACCTTTACAGAACCAAGACTGCCTTGATAAATGCGATCTTCAATGTCCAGCAAAAGTTCACAAAGTCTGAGTTCTAGTTGCCTTTCTGCAAACTTTGGGGTTGCATCCGGACTTTCCTCTGATGGTGGGGAATCTAGTAAACACGTGTAAAACAGTCAGGGTAAACACATTCGAAGCATGTACACAGTAAAACACTAGTTTAACTAATGAATGTACTAAGTCATTAAACATTATGAAGGTTTTTAACAATCTATAAGTTGTACTAAACTAAAATCACAGTAATAAATCTGATTTGAATCACAGAGAGGAGACAACACTGCAGCTAACAAAGCAGTGAATCTGGTACCTCAAACAGCTGGATGATGCTACCATTGCAGCAAGTTGGTAAAGAGGAGAAACATGGTCTTGGCTACTAACCGATATTCAAAATGGAAGAGTCAAGTGTTGCAATTCAGGCCCTATCCTAGGTTCTGGTTCTTGCCCCCCAGAGCATCCCGATCAGGGATGTCCCGCAATATGAAACCCCCTAGGTAGCCCAATCTAACTCACCGTTCCCTGGTCCGGCGGCGTATGCGCAGCCTCTTGTCAAGTCAGCGCGGTCGGATCCACCCCTTGTCTAAGGCGAGCAGATACAAGCGCACTGGCCATCCAAAATGCCTGGCGTGGATACATGCCCTGCTAAACGGATAGTGGGGATGCAGCTGCTGTTCGCACATGCGCCGTTGGACTGGGAAAGAAGGTGAGTTTCAGGGCGACATCAAGGGTTTTACACAGCGGGGCATCCCGAATCTGGATGCCCCAGGGGGGAGCGAGTATGTCTGTCCTGGACTCTCAGGGTTTGGTCCACTTTGAAAAGCTAAACCCTGTGGAAAAAGACAATTCTGTGATTACTCACCTGTAGAATTGGTATTATAAGTATACAGCACGTCCTGTTCCAGAATATTCCTTACACATGGGTAATACATCCACAAGATGGCGCTGGACTGCAGAAAACAACTTGTGGCTCCTCCCGGCCCCATATAAGTCAGGGACCTGCCACAAATTCCCCAGTATTGACAAGCAGTTACACAAGAAGCCAGGAGAACAATAACAACAAAAATCCAAAATGAACAATTGAACAATCACCATACAGAGGTAACTAGAAAAAAGATAACAAGGGTAGGATGGAACAGGACCGTGCTGTATACTTATAATACCAATTCTACAGGTGAGTAATCACAGAATTGTATTATTCCAAGTATACAGCACGTCCTGTTCCAGAATATTCCTTACACATGGGACATCCAATAGCAGTGTCCGTAATGTAGGGTGGGATGCCCAAAAGTAACAGCGGGCAGATTAGACCACTGCCGCCTGCAGAACTTTGCGACCAAAAGCAGCATCAGCTGAGGCCCTAACATCAACAGAAGACCAAGTAGCGGCCTTGCAAACTTGTTCAACAGAAGCTTGGTGCTGAAAAATACAATTCTGTGAAATACTCACCTGTAGAATTGGTATTATAAGTATACAGTTCGTCCTGCTCCAGATAGATTACTTACACTTGGGTTATCCTCCGCCAGATGGCGCTGCACTGCAGAGACATGTAAAACAGGCTCCTCCCGACCCCTGAAATACCCGGGACCTCCCACAAATCCCCAGCATTGAAAAGCAGTGAACGAGAAGCCGGGAGAATTTAACCACCCAAACTGGTAACTATAACAATGATAATCACCATACAGGGGATCCAGAATAATGCAAAATCAAGGGTGGGGTGGAGCAGGACGTACTGTATACTTATAATACCAATTCTACAGGTGAGTATTTCACAGAATTGTATTATTCTTAGTATACAGTACGTCCTGCTCCAGATAGATTACTTACACTTAGGACATCCAATAGCAGTGTCCATAAAGTAGGGTGGGATCCCCAACAAAAAAGGCAACAGCAGACAGTTAAAAGCACTGTCACCTGCAAACCTTGCTACCAAGGGCAACATGAGCTAAGGCTCTGATCTCTGTTCACACCTTTTCAAAGGTTTTTACGAGGCTGACATTAAATAGCAGACTACCAAAACTTGTCCAACAGAAAACCCGATGCTGAAAGCCCAAGGGCACCAAAGCACGATTAGAATAAGAAGTAAGGCGAGAAGAAGATTCTTCCCCTTAGAGGAACAGGCCTGAGTAACAGCCTGACAAGTCCAAATGCTAACAGTAGCCCTGGCAGAAGCCGAAACCTTTCCTAGAACCAGAAGGGACCATCCCATCAAAGTAAAGGCCAGGCCCAAAGCCGCTTAACTCCTGGAGATCAGACGAGATCAGGCACATACAGGAAGGAGATGGTTATAGACCCAAAGGGGCAACAGGTCCCCTAAGGGGCAAGTGACAATCCAGGAAACACTTCCAACACCTGTTGAAGGAATGTAGACCCCTTTTCCTCAGTGTTGCTAGGAATAAGGCACAGAAGAACCCTTAGGCAGAAGGTCCGGCGTAAAGCGGAGCACCACCTTATCCTGGTGTGTCTCAAAGAACGAGGGCTAGCTAAACAGAGCCGCCCGCTCAGACCACGTCTGACTGAAGTAACAGCCACCAGAAGGACAACTTTGAAGGTAAAAAACAGTCAGACAGCATCCAGAATAGGTCCAAAGGGAACATCCCGTAAGACAGAATAAAATTCAATCCCAACAGGGACCATAGAATTAAGGGGGTTGCACATGAGCAACCCCTGAAAATTCTTAACCAGAAAAACTGGGCAAAAGACTTCTACAGGAAGGCGGACAGGCGGAACCTGACCCTTCAGAGTACTGAATTAGAGAGCCAACTCCAACCCATGCTGTCATAACTCTAGAACCCTGGGGACAGAGAACGCCCGACAGGGAAGAGACCTAGACTCACACCAATCAATATGGGTACGCCATACCCTATAATAGATGGAAGAAGAAGCTTGCTCCTAGACTTCCAAGAGTCACAATCACCGAGAAGATAAGCCTGTCTCCATCGAGATGGATGATTCAGCAGTCAGGCCGTCTAGGCCAGAGTCTGTAGAATGGGGTGACGTAAAGGGGCCCTGAGTGAGCAGATCGGCACTCCTGGCAGAACGTACAGATCTACTGCCCTCAGTACCACGTCTGCGAATCCACACTCCACTAGGCCACCCAGGGGCCACCAGTATCACTGGTCCCCCCTTTCCAGAGCAATCTTGCGCAGAACCCCGCCTAGCAGGGGGAATGGAGAAAAGACATACAGAATAGAATGTCCAGCCATAACGTTACTAAGCCTCTAGACCACGGTAAGAGGATCCTGAGACAGGGAAACAAGGGCCAAGAACCTGTGATAGTGACGGGGCCCAAACGGATCCACACTAGTTGGACCTCATAGTGACACCAGGATTAGCACATCCTGCCGCAGAAGGACATCCACCGGAGCGGATACCACTGAAATGCAGGGAACATTGTCCTCCACCCAGATCAGGATCAGATACCTTCCTGGAGGACCATCCTGCTCCAGGTCCCACACAGGTGATTAATGCAGGCCACTGTCGTCAGACAGACCAAGCGCCCCCAAACAGACAGATCCTGAAGAGGAGTAGTCCAGCGAGATAGAGCCAACCTGAAAGCTCACCGTTTCAAAAATCAATAGGTGTATGGACCCCCTAAGGGCCCCACCTCCCCTGGAACCACAGGGGGCTTTAGAAGAAACCCCCCTCCCCCCGTCAACCTGATAGATTTGGTATCCCTGGTGACCATCTACAGGAAGAGGCAAGGAAAGGGGTGCCCCCGGACAGGTTCCTTGAGTTCAAGCGCTTCAAGGGGGAACCACCGTACCAGGGGGGAAGGCACACAGACCCAGCTCCAAGGATGCTGGATCCCTGTCCAGTATTAACAATAGAAGTTGCAGAAGGACCCAAGGGAATGGAGTATAAGGGACCTCTTCTGAGCAAGCCACCAACGGGCCCACCAGCTGCAATCCTGCCTGGTGAAGGGACGGGAACAGCAATGAGGGACCGAGCCCATGCAACCCAATTGTCTACTTTATTGCCGAGGAAGGAAGATTCTCGCCTGAACCGAATCCAGATTTAATCCTAGGAATGGAGTTACCAATTAAGGGGACAATGAGGACTTGAGGTGATTGAACACCCATCCAAATGACTCCCAATGGACACCACCAGTATCACAAGTAACCAACTCAGCCTGACGTAGAGATTGGGAAGTGAAAAAGGACGTCCAGGTAGGTCCTCGCGCGGACGCCCCTTGGTCTCATCAGAGACATCACCCCCGTCAGCACCTTGGTGAGCACTCTGGGAACAGAAGAGAGGCCAGATAGCAAGGCCACAAATTATCAGTGTTGGGCCTCCAACACGAACCTGAAGAGCCTCGGTGTCCAGAAGACGCAGGGATGTGAGCATAAGCATCTTTGATCTCCACAGACGGCAAGAAGCCCACTGGGTGCAGGCGGCCCATCTCAGAGTTTCCATGCAGAAACTGCCTGTAATTGTAGAATTGCCGAACCTGTGAAACCAGAATGGGCCAGACTGACTCATTCTTTTGGGGGAATGTGGAAAGAACTGGTGTAGTGGCCCCTGCCTCTGCCCGTTAAGGGCAACATGCAAGTGACCCCCAGACCCTGCAGGCCGTGCATGGCCTGCACCAACTCCTTTTGAACAGAGGCAGGGACCAGAAGTACCCTGACAATCTCGGGGGAGGCCACGCAGCAAACTCTATCCTGTATCCGGAGGAAACTACCTCCTGAATCCACCAGAATGAGGCATGATGCCTCCTGATAGGAGCAAGGTGCTGCGGCCATCCCCTCACCCAGACGGGCGAGGGCGCCCCATCATGCCTGAGGGGTTTTGGTGAAAGATTTGGACTTAGTCCGGCCGGAGGGGCCAGGTCGTTGTCTGCGGCTCCTGGGACAGGAGTTTACACGAAAAATCTGGAAGCCTGGTTCGTGTTTAACACTAAAGGTAGGGGGGGAGGGGTGTCCCTGCCCGGAGGGGGCCGAGACGGCCGTCTTCGTAGGGGAGTTTTGCCCTTTTTACCAAACAGGTCCAGACGGGCCCCAAATAGGCGTTGCCCTCTAAAGGGAAGCCCAGTAAGAGTCTTTTTAGTAGCATCACAAACACCCCACTGTCGCAGCCAGACCAAGCGACGTATAGCTACCACAAGGGCAGAAGTTCTAGCACACATTCTAATGGTGTCATCCAGCACTAATAGAATAAATTTTACAAATACATCACAACTGGAGAGTGCATTAAACACCTCCCAGGGGAGATCCTCAGGGTGATGATCAAGCATCTTTCTGATGAGGGTTCTAGCGGCCACTGCAGTGATGGCCGCGGCACAGACCGGGCGCAGCGCCGTTCCTGCGCAAGAAAATACAATTCTGTGAAATACTACCTGTAGAATTGGTATTATACGCATACAGCACGTCCTGCTCCATCTAATACTTACACATGGGTAATCCTCCGCCAGAGGGCGCTGTTCACTGCAGACATGCAAAAACAGGCTCCTCCCGGCCCTTCATATACCGAGGGACCTCCCACAAATCCCCAGCATTGAAAAGCAGTGAGAAAAAGAAGCCGGGAGAAACCAACCACCCAACTGGTAATAACAACAATGATAACAATCACCATACAGGGGATCCAGAACAAAGTGAAACCAGGGTGGGGTGGAGCAGGACGTGCTGTATGCGTATAATACCAATTCTACAGGTGAGTATTTCACAGAATTGTATTATTCTAAGCATACAGCACGTCCTGCTCCATCTAATAATACTTACACATGGGACATCCAATAGCAGTGTCCATAAGGTAGGGTGGGATCCCCAACAAAAAAGGCACAGCAGACAGTAAAGGCGCTGTCACCTGCAAACCTTGCTACCAAGAACGACATGAGCAAAGGCTCTAACGTCAATTCCATAACAAAACCTTTGAAAAGGTATGAACAGAAACAAGCAGCCGTCTAGCAAACCTGCTTAACAGAAACCTGGTGCTGAAGGGCCAAAGGTACCCAAGCACAAGTGGAACAGAACAGAAAGAGAGGGAAGTTCTTCCCTCTTAAAGGAATAGGCCAGAGTAACTGCCTTACCAGCCCAAATGCAACAGAAGCCTGGGTAAAACTCAGAACTCTCCCCAACGGGGAATAGAAAACTGGTCTCCCGCAAAACAGGCGGGGATACTGACCCCTTCACTAACAAGGATCAGCAAGAAGCCGAAACCTGTACCCAGGACCAGGAAGGCAAAGCATCCAAGTAAGAATAGTCCAAAGGGCGCATAGGCCCTGGAAGCAAACGAAATCAGGCGCATACTTGTGGAGAAGCCCGCCGACCCCAAAGGGCATCAATCCCCCTAGGGGACAAGAAACGACCAGGAAAAGTGTAACACCTGGTGAGGGAATATAGACCCCTTACTTCAGCATTACCAAGAATAAGGCCCATAGGCAGACTAAAAGGACTTAAATAAGGATCATAAAACACCACCTTGGACAAAATGGTCCGGCGTAAGGCGGAATACCACCACATAATGGTGTGTGTGTGTATATATATATATATATATATATATATATATATATATATATATAATGAACGAGGGCTAAGCAATCAGAGCCACCTTCTCAGGCACACGTCTGACTGAAGCAACAGCCCCCAGAGGGGCGACTGAGCTACAAAAACAGCTCAGAAGGCAACCAGAATAAGACCCAAGGGAAAAATCCACAGGGCAGACAGAATAAAAATTGATCCCAACAGGGACCATAGAACTACTTGAGAGATGTCCTTGAGCTATCCCCAAGAGAACTCCTAACAAGGAAGACTGAACCAGACTTCTACAGGAAGGCAGACAGGACAGAACCTGAACCTTCAAAGTACCTAGAGGGGGAGCCAACCCCAACGTATGCTGGAACAACTCTAGAACCCTGGGAACCGAGAACGTCCAACAGGGTAGAGACCAAGACTCATGCCAATCAATATGGGTACACCCTAACCCACAACGGACGGAGGAAGAAGTCAAGAAGGCTTGCTCCTAGCCCCCCATATACCAAGTCACCCAGAAGATAAGCCCGTCTCCAAGGGGTGAATGAATCAGCTGTCAAGCCCCAGACTAGAGTCTGTAGATCGGGACGACATAAGAAGGAGCCTGACGAGGGCAGAACCGCACTCCTGAGAGAACGCACAGGTCAGCTGATCTCAGCAGAAGCATCTGCGAACCACAGTCCACTAGGCCACCCAGGGGCCATCAAGCTCACGGGTCTCATTATCAGCACGACCGTGCGCAGAAAACTCACATAGCAGGGCGAATGAAGAGAAGACATATCAAATAGAAAGTCTATACACAATTTTACTAAGCCCCCATGACCAGAGTCAGAATATTCTGGGACAGTAAAAACAAGGGCAGAGCCCCTGTGATATAGGCGAGACCCAACAGAGCCACCCTAGTTGGCTCTCAGAGGGACACCAGGATAGCACAACCTGCCAATGAAAGACATCCATTGGAGCGAATACCACCGAGGAGCAGGAGACGTAGACCCCCACCCAGAACAGGATCAGGAACTTACCAGCGGAAACATCCTGCTTCAAGCTCCAGACCAATAATCAAACAGGCAATTGTCTTCCAACAGGCCAAGAATCCCCAAATAGACAGGTCCTAAAGAGGAGAAGTCCAGTAGTATAGAGTCAACTGGAGGCTTATTGTTTTAACAAAGCCAGTAGGTAGATGGACCCTCTAAGGGACCCTCCCCAGGAACCACGGGGGGTTTTTGGAACAAATCCCCCCCCCCCTCCAACCTGCGAGACCTGGTACCCAAGGTGACCATTCACAGGAAGAAGCAAGCAAGGAAGGGGGTGCCCCCTGACAGGATCCTTGAATATAATCAGCTCAAGAGAAACCACCTTACCAAGGGGGAATGAGCACCGACCTAGCTCCAGGGGTGCTGGAGCCCCATGTAGGATCAATGACCTACTGTGCCGAAGAGCCCAAGGGCTCAGTATATAAGGGACAGCATCTGAGACACCGCCAACGAGCCCACCAGCTGCAATCCTGCCTAGTGAAAGATGTCAGCAAAGGGGGACAGAGCCCCCGCAACCAGGAGCCCACTTGTTGCCAAGTAAGAAGGCTCAAGCCTGAACCGAATCCAAGGAATGGAGATAGCGGATAAGGGACCATGAAGGATTGAGGTGACTGAGCACCCATCCAGTAACTCCCAGGGGACACCTCCGGCCGACTAACCCACGCGGCCTGACGTAGAGATTGGGGAGTAAGGAAAGACGACCCGGTAGGTCCTAGAGCGGACGCCCCACAGGCATGTCCGAGACAACACCCCTATTCGCACCAAGGCGAGTAGCATGGGAGCAGAAGAGAGGCCAAAAATAAGGCCTCAATCCGCAGGGTTGATCCTGCAAAACTGACTAGCAACGGGCTTGGTGTCCAAGGACACCGGGGGAACCAACAAGATACAGAACTTCACAGGAGACCGGAAGCCCCCCTTGCACAGGGCGCTTGTGTCCCAAGACAGAGATATTATATGGGGACTACCTGCAAGAGTAGAATGCCAGGCCTACCATAGACCAGCATGGCCCAGACTGCCTCATCATTTGAGGGAAGGGTGAAGGTTAAGATAGAGGCCGTAGCCCCGTTCTGCTAAGAGCAACCTGTAAGTAAGCCCAAACTCTGTAGGCCTAGTACGGCCTGCACCAATTCCTGAGGGGAAAACAGGGGCTAGAAGCACCCTGACAACATTTGAGAGGGACCGCCCAGCAAATGCCATCCTGTGTCCAGGGGAACTACCTCCTGGAACCACCAGAAGGAGAAGATACACTCCCAGATAGGAGTAAGATGCTGTAGCCGGCCCCTCGCCCAGAAGGGCGAGGGCGTCCCTTCATGCTTGAGAAGTCTTGGCCGATTTGGACTTAGCCCTGCCAGAGGGCCCAGGGCGTTGCCTGCCCCCCCCCCCCCCCCCGTGGTGGAAATCCACACCAAACATTTGGAAGCAAACCTGAGGCTCGCGTTCAACGCTAACGTAGGGAGGGGGTGGAGTGTCCCTGCCCCGAGGAGGCCGGGACGGCCTTCTGCGTAGGGGAGCCTTACCCTTTTTTCCAAAAAGGTCCAAACGGGCCCCAAATAGACGCCGGGAAGGCCAGTGAGAGCCTTTTTCGGAGAATCGTCAGCACCCCACTGTCGCAGCCAGACCAGGCGGCGAATAGCTACAAGGGCAGAGGTTCTAGCACACATCTTAATGGTGTCATCCAGCGCTGAGAGGATAAACCTCACAAACACATCACAGTCTGAGAGCGCATCAAATACCCCCCAGGGGAGGTCCTCAGGACGGTGGTCAAGTAGTTTTCTAATGAGAGTCCTGGCGGCCACCGCCGTGATGGCCGCGGCACAGACCGGGCGCAGAGCCGTCCCTGCACACGAAAAGGCGTGGGAAGCCAGTCTGTCAATGCGCCGGTCCTCCGCATCCCGAAGGGTACGGTAATAAGGAGCCGTCATGAAGGGGAGGTTAGTAACCCCTATAATCGGCGCATCCACCACAAGAGGCACTGACCAAAAGTTAACCACATCAGGAGGGAAAGGGTACTTCCAATCCCAGACCCCCGGGACCCCTTTAAGTTTACAAGGCGATTCCCATTCTTGGGATATAAGATTCTGGAAATGCTCCTGTTCCAGGAATTCCAAGCGCGGCGGTGCTGTGTGGAAACTCTCCTTCTTAGGCTTGGAAGCCCCTCCAGGAGGGGAGATAGACAAGACCTCAAAGATCTTAATAAGTAGTTCATCTGTGTCACACAGGCCCCAAGAACCGGGCCCAGAATCATCACGGCTCCCGGGCATCTCATCCGAGGAGCCCGAATCGGAGAACAGCTCACCTTCCTCAGAAGGATCAAGGTCCTGCATAGCAGCAGAGTCATCCGTATCATTAGGAACAGGAGAACCAGGAGGCGTCAGGGACCGCTTCTTACCAGGGTCCAAGCGCTCCGCTAAACTAGACAACACCTGCTCAGCCGTAGGCAGCCTGCACGGCACGACTTGCTGGTCATCCCCGCTTGAGTGAGACTCATCAGGAGTGAGATTTAGGTCCGGGGAGACAGGTGTATTGAAGGGAGGTGCAGCCACTGGCAAACCTGATTGCAGGGTAAGTGCCTGTTCAGCACACGGTCCGCAGACCCGTGCTCTGTCAGCATCAGCATGGGGCTGACCACACTCTGTACACAGCCGGTCATGTCCCCGAGGGACCCCGGACACATAATTCTGAGATGCCTCCATATGGTGATTATCTGAGCAGTATGCCCGCAGGGAATTACGCAATAGGCAACCCTGGATGCCCCAAGACCCGCTAGGATTGTGGGAGAATTTGTTAAGTGGACCCGCTATAATATATGTCAGGCCGGGAGAAGCCACCGAAATCCTGGCGTCTGAAAGACATAATGGGATAAGAGGGGGGTGTCAGTGCCATGCGCAGCTCAAATAAAAATCATAGGAACAAATACCGCCCCGGAGGGCACTTACATGTCCAAGGGAGGAGGCGGTTATCGCAACCACGCGCGAAGACAAAATGGCGCCAAGAGAACCTCGAGGGGCGGGCCTGATCTGGCTGTGACGCGGGGCGCGTCATGCCGAGTCCCCGCCTCCCCTAAAGAGCGCGAAGCTCTAACCAGCTCAGCGTGAATGACAGTAGTGGATATACACACAGACATAATGTAATTAAGGAGATTGCTCTCACACTAGAGAATGATGCTGCCGCTCGGGCTGCACACTAATGCAAAGAAGGTTTATGGAGCAAGGAGCGCGGCACCCAAAATCAAATAAAAGATCAATGGCCTTAAACGTGTTACATTACACTGGGACTGCCACACGTACCCCCCCCCCCTTCTTTTCCCCCGAGCTACGGGAGGAAGCGAGGGAGAAGAGGACCTGCACCCAGGGATTATCGCTATGAGGGGCAAGGGCAAGAATGCGGGAGGGGCATCTAATGGAGGCTCACCATCGGCCTAAACCGCCTACCCTATGGTGGGGGATTGTGGTGAAGCGTAGCTCCGTGAGCACACGAGGTGTTGCCTACCTTCACCCGACCAGCGCAGCCCAGGCTGGGAGGCACATCTGTATCAAAGAGGACGGGTGGAAATAGTTCCGCAGGCTATAATAGCCCCGCTCACCTGCGAGAGAGTGATACTTCATGTCTTCGCAGTCAGCACTGCAGAGAAATATGGGGATTTGTGGGAGGTCCCTCGGTATATGAAGGGCCGGAAGGAGCCTGTTTTTGCATGTCTGCAGTGAACAGCGTCCTCTGGCGGATTACCCATGTGTAAGTATTATTAGATGGAGCAGGACGTGCTGTATGCTTAGAATAAGGCGTGTGAAGCCAGCCTATCAATCAGCATCACGAAGGGTACGATAAGCAGGGGCTGTAATAAAGGGGGGGTTAAGAACCCCTATGATCGGTGCATCCACCACGGGAGGTGATGACCAACAATTAACCACGTCAGGGGGGAAGGGTATTTCCAATCCCAGTCCCCTAGAACCCCTGGAAGTTTACTAGGGGATTCCCATTCTTTGAATACAAGAGCCTGGAAATGATCCTTCTACAGAAATTCCAAGCGCGATGTCGCTGTATGGAAACTCTCCCCTCTAGGCTTGGGAGCCTCGCCAGGGAGAGAGATAGACAGGACCTCAAAGACCTTTATCAATAATTCGTCAGTGTCACACTGGCCCCAGTATTCAGGACCAGTATCATCATGACTCCTCGGCCTCTCATCAGATGAGCCTGAGTCAGAGAACAACCCCCCTTCATCAGAAGGGGCAAAAACACACGGAGTAGTAAACTCCTCAGTTCCAGTAGGAAAAGGCGAAAGAGAAGGCGTCAGGGGCCGCTTCTTACCAGGGCCCAAGCGCTCCGACAACCTCGAAATAATCTGATCAGCCGTAGGCAGTCGGCACGACTTGCTGGTCATCTCCGCTCGAGTGCGACTCATCAGGAGTGAGATTTAAGCATGGGGAGACAGGTGTATTGAAGCGAGGTGCAGCCACTGGCAACCCTGATTGCAGGGCCAATGCTTGTTCGGCACAGGGTCCGCAGACCTGTGCTCTGTCAGCATCAGCATGGGGCTGTCTGCATGCTGTACACAGCCGGTCTTGTCCCAGAGGGACACCGGTCACATAATTCTGAGATGCCTCCATATGGTGATTAACGAGGCAAATATGCCAGTAGGGATTTATGCAATAAGCAACCCTGGAAGCCCCAAAGACCCGCTAGGAATGTGGGAGAATTTTTTGCAAGCCCGCTATAATTTATGTCAGGCCGTGGGAAGCCACCGGAGTCTTTGACGTCTGAAAGACAAAGGGAATAAGGGGTGTCCGAGCCATGCGCGGCAGAAAAATTTTTTATAATGAAAACACCCGCGAGGGCACTTACAGAACAAGGGAGGAGGAGGACCGCAACCACGCGCGCGAAGATCATCAAAATGGCGCCAAGCGAACCTCGAAGGGCGGGCCCGACCTGGCCGTGACGCGGAGCGCGCCACGCCAGGTCCCCGCCTCCCCCAAAGAGCGCGAAGCTCTGAGGCAGCAGTCAAATCTTGACAAGCAAGGGATAAGATACACTTAGCATAAGTCTTTCCTAATGGAGATGCCGTAGCGCCTGAACGACGCCGCCACCCGGCGCAGCACACTTTAGTAAAAGAAAGACACGCGCACGGCGGCAGCCAAAAACTATGAAGAGCAAGCAGCGCGGCTATGACATCCAGTTACAAATAAAGGCCATAAGCGTGACTATACAGTACACTGAGACCGCCACACACATACCCCCCCTTCTTTTCCCCCGAATACGGGGGAAACGAGGGAGGATGGCGACCCTTTACACAGGGTCCACCGCTACACGGGGCATGGGCAATGATGCGGGAGGGGCATCCACTAGAGGCTCACCATCAACCTAAACCGCCTACCCTTTGGTGGGGGACTGCGGTGGAGCGTGGCTCCATAAGCACACATGGTGCTGCCTACCTTCACCCGACCAGCGCAGCCCAGGCTGGGAGGCACATCACGAAAAGGACGGGTGGGAGTAGTCCAACAGGGCCGCAGGCTGTAATAGCCCCGCTCACCTGCGAGAGAGTGATACTTCATGTCTTCGCAGTCGGCACTGCAGAGAAATCTGGGGATTTGTGGGAGGTCCCCGGGTATTTGAGGGGCCGGGAGGAGCCTGTTTTTCGTGTGTCTCTGCAGTGCAGCGCCATCTGGTGGAGGATTACCCAAGTGTAAGTATTCTATCTGGAGCCGGACATACTGTATACTTAGAATAGTCTTCTACTGAGTTGATGGATCCCTTTAAGTGGACTGCTGAAAGGGTTCTGATCCAGAGGTGGAGAGGCCACAGAAGGGACAGTGCAAGGAACTGTAAGGCTTCTGATCTGGTGCCTGCCTGGCAATTTAACCCCCCTGGCGTTATGATAGAGGCAAATGTAATGGTAACGAAAGCGTTACCATTACATTTGTCTCTGACGCACGGCTTCGCCCCCATGAGCCTCTGCGGCTCACAGGGACGGAACCAGGAAGTGAGACGGACGCCGCAGCCCTCACCTGCGATCGCAGCGGGGACATCGCTGGATCGCAGGGAGAAGGTAAGGAGACTGCGCCGCCTGCTCCTGCTCCCAAATCGATCCCGAGCGTGACTCAGGGTTACCGCCACTTACAGCGCAAATTAACCCCGAGTCACGCTCGGGATCACCACTAAGGAGGTTAAAGTGGACCAACACGCACCCCTGATCGGCCCAGGAATCTATAAGATTCCCGGGCCGATCAGCTCCCTCCCCGCGGGGCATCCGAAATCGGGATGCCCCGCTGTGTGAAACCCCCTGAAAACGTACCTTATCGGCGACGGATAAGCCGCCGCCTCCCGCGCGCACCCGCGCCTGCCATTTGTTAATGCCCGGCGCAGGCGCGCGCCCTGTAGGAGCGCTTGTCTGTTGCCGATAAGGTAAGATTTTAGGGGCTTTCTGGGGTTTTCACACAGCGGGGCTGATCTGATCGGGGTGCCCCGCGGAAGTGGACCAACACTCAGGATAGTGAAAATCCTGGTTGTTGGTCCACTTTAACTAGGTTATGGTCATCTTCCGCAGTATTCTGTCTTTTTCATTTAAGAGGGGTTTAAAGTGATTTAGAGATTCCTGAACAGCTTTGAGCTCTCTGAAATTTGAGGATTTCTGCCACCATTCTCTGGACCAGTTTCAAAGAACAACACACCCGATTTTCACTTTTCAGTGTTCCTCTCAGTGGGGGCATCTCAAATTGGGATCCCTTCTTTTCAACAAACCCTGGAAGAGAGAATCCTGAATAGACAGGGGCTTATCTTCTGATTCAATCTTAAACCGGACCTTCACCATGATTTAATGAAAAGCCCAAACTCTTAAAAAACAATTCCTCAACATCTAAAATTAATATATTTTACATGTTTAGTCACTAATTTATTATACTTTCCCCCACTGGGCTGCAACTCTGTTCGGGAATTTAGGATACGGGCGCTGCCATCTTGACTCAGAAGCATCACACTTACTGAGGAGAGGAGAGTGGGATAAGGTACAGGGGGGCGGGTTATAGCTGTGCTTTGCTCAGACAGAGCAGAGCTGGGGTCAGGGAAAGGTCAGCAGTCCCAGAATGCAGAGCAGCACAGTCACTTCCTGTTTGCAGGCTGCCTGCAAAAATGGCAGCTTCCATAAGCCGCCATCTTGGATGTTTAAAGGCTTATAAAATGCAGTAGATGCAGGTAGGATGATTTTTAATGTGAGCAATCTGTATGTACAGGGTGTGGGAAACATATAAGATAGACTCTTATTTAGAGTGAAGGTCCGCTTTAAGGGACGATACAATGCCCATAAACATGTCAGGCATATTCTCAAGGCAAAAATTAAACCTACCTGGGTGGGTAGGAGGCCTGGAGGCCAATGCCTCTCCCTGATGAATGAACAGACTTATTTGAAGAGGCACATACCTCTCCTCATCAGAACATACCAGACTCCCCTGGTTGTCCCCTAATCTCAGGCCAGGGGTAGAGAGTGACTGAGGTTCAGGCAGGGAGGAAGGCCCAGCCTCTGAGCCAGCTCCTGTCTCCTGGGTCATACGATTCTTATAAACAGTGAATGTATTGGCCATTCTAGAATCTAAAGTTACAGAAGAAACTCTTCAGCATGCATTAAAGTTGCCCCAGGCTACCTCCTTCAAGTAAGTTTTACATAGAAACTTAGAAAAGCCTTCTGTCAGACTGGCCTGACAATTTGCACATTCTGGGGCATCTTAGTTTCCTGTGGTTCCCTTTGCTCTATAGGCTTCTTGGACCCCTTCTTTCTAGAATCCTATTTGGATTCCTTTGTGAACCTGGAATCCCTGGACTTCGATTCCTTAGCCTATAGCAACAGGAGTAAAAGAAAAAGAAATCAAGAAGAATCTGTTTCCCTGGTCCTGAGGACAGTCGGGGTTGTGGGGATTGAGGGCTTGATGGCAGCATGTGTTTAGAGGTGGGGGTGGGGGTAAGGGGGAGTGGTGACTTACCCCATCCAGTGAAGAACCATAACGACCACCGTCATGGCAAGGAAGCCTACTGGTATGCCTAGGCCAGTCCAAGCTGCACTCGCCGCTGTCGAGAGAAGTGCAACCGTGGATTTTTTCCTGAGGCTGCTGCTTCTTGATTCTGCCATCGCCGCTATGAATGCAGGAGCACACACTGCTTCCTAGAGGAGCGGGGCCCACATTTTCAGATCAGGCCTGTGCACACCACTCCCTGACCAAGAAATTGAAACACCGCATATTAGCTCAAATTCACCTGGGCTCTAGAGCGCCAGAACCGCTGACCCTAGGCACCCCTGTACCTCAGCCAGAGTGTTTCCCATCTCCAGAATACCGGACCAGTTGGAAATCCTGGAATTGAGGGCCCAACCTGCCCCAAAGGTGAGCCCTGTGCTTATCTGCCACCCTCACCTGAAGAGGATGCTATGGATGAGGAACAGGCTGGCCGCAAGGTTGACCCTACAATAGAAAAAGCATGACATGCCACCTGATCCATGAGCTAATCCGCTGGATCCTTTAAGGAGGCATAACAGTAGTATTAGAGAGACCTGAAACTGGAACACCTACCACAGGAGAAAGAGACCATAAATTAATCAGATCTGAGGGAAAAGGATACTTAGTATCCAACCTCTCGGAAAGGAAGGGAGTCTATCCAGCTTCTTTCATTCCTTTTGAACAATATTGAAAAAATGAGTTTACTTTGAAGCCAAGAGATCCAGAATTTCTAAAATGGAACTAATGAGACTTTCCATCTGATCCTCAAACAGGGAGCCATCTTGAGTAGAGGACCCTGAATCTGAAATACTCTGCAATAACCCGCTAGACACTATCATGGTTATCTAAGCGAGACTGAGCTACCAAAGGAGCTCTAGGTTTCAGAGGCCTGGCGCCAGAAGTCTCTCTGGGGAACCTCTCTGAAAGAGAAATTTGGCTCCAAACTTACGAGTACCACCGTAGTGCATTTAGGACAAATAGTACTGAGCTCGGCCAGAGCCCTTTGCATGCATACTGGACATGGGGGGACCGACCCTGTCTGCTAAGGTACCAGACCAGATTACCCCAGATGCCTAGGAGTACTCGATAGTCACAAGACTGTGAACCACAACCGATATGTCCCCTTTCCCACAATCTATAAGACAATAAGAAATAGCAGAACTATAACCTAAAAAAATTATATATATATATATATATATATATATATATATTGTGGTTCACCCCTAGGGTCTCGGAGTAGTCTTGTGACTATCGAGTACTCCTATATACTTCGATCTTAGGCCTCCAGGGACATTGAGACTGTTTGGTTTCACAATGACGGAGGCATCTGGGGTAATCTGGCCGTAGAAGCACTTGTTCCCCCCCCAGTAGTCCGGCTGCAACCTTGGCGCTTACCCCTAGCACCCTGATCCACATTAACAGCTAGCTGAGGAGGCATAATGGGTCCACAGGATCAGTGGGATATAGGGGACCTGGAACACAGATGAGGTAAATTCTCCCACTTCCAGAGCAAAATCCTAAAAAATGAAAACATTAATTCTATTAAAATTAATCCAGATACACCTTTGCAGTCCAGTCTAACTGCAAGAATGAAACTGGATTGTTTGTAGAAGTGCAGCCGGGAGGAACCACACCTCCTGTCTTGCAGTCCATGCCCTTCGGTTGAGCGTTAAAGTGGACCAAAACCCAGGATAGTCAAAAGTTTTGACTATCATTTCGCTTTTTCTTTCCATGGGGTCATCCCGATCAGGGGTGTCCCGCTGTGTGAACCCCCCCCCCCCCCAGATCGCCAGAGCAATTTCCCTTTTACCTGTCCCACAGTGCGTCTAAGAGCAGCGCATCCTCTGCCTCCCTCTGACAGGGAGCATGCCTGTGTCGGTCATTCACAAATGCCTGGTGCGGGCACGCGCACTGCTAGAGGGAAGCGGAGGATGCGGCCGTCAGAGCCGCTGCTCTTAGACGCACCATGGGACAGGGAAAGTGTGAGTTGGCTGCGACGATCTGGGGCAGTCAGGGTGCCCCCGAGGAAAAGATCAAAACCCAGGAAAGTCAGAATCCTGGGTTTTGGTCCACTTTAACCATTTATTACTGATTACTGACAGACTGCAGTGGAATAGGTGAGAAAACCGCAAATGTCATAACTCCAGAAGGAATGAGAAATGCTGAATTTGAGATGTTAATGCAATTTCATGATTGCTGACCTCTTACTACATAAATGTTACTGTGAACAGCCCTCTTGCTTGTTGGTCAAATATATAAAACTTGCTGCAATTATTAAATCGTATACTGAGCACAATATAAACAAAGTAAAAAAAACAAAGCAGCAGTATGAATTTTTAGCCCATATTCATTAAAATTAAATATTTTTCAATTAAATGTACATTTATAAATCTAATGTACCTGAAGTATGGAAGCGATCAACGGGACAGTTACCCAGCTTCAAACAAATCCTTGACTTCTCCTGTATCAAGGTGTCCCTGAGAAAGCTCTCTCTGTGTCCTCGGGTGTTTAAACGTTCAATCAAGAGCTCTAGCTGCTCTACTGAGTTGTAGTAACACCAGAGGTTCGGTTTCACAATTGGTTTAGGAGTCTCCAGTTCCTCTCTTTGCCGACAATCTGCAGGAATTGTGTCTGGTTCTAGAAGACGAGCAGAATGAGGTTGCAGCATGTCCTCGGTAATACCTGTATAGTCCTCCTCTACAAACAGTCCCGGAACAGAACAAAAAGTCCAGTATCTCCTATACCAGCGGTCACGACCGAGGGGAAGGATGTTTGTACAGGATGTTACTTGCTGGATTTTCTCCACTAGCTCTTGCTCCCGTGCATACATTTTCTGTTGCAGTTCTTCAGCAAACACAGTTTCTTTATTACCAAGTGAATCTTTGTTCTGCCCTCTAATTCCTAAATTAAAAGAAAATGAAATACAATGGTAGGAAAAATACCATTTTGTGAGTACTCACCTGAAAAATGGATAATGTTGGTGTGCCACACACCCCGCTTCACCTTTAATTCTTCACGATTGGGTTACTCACCGCCAGGTGACGCTGTTGCAGAGAGGAAGTCTTTTAACGAGCCCCCTTCCGGCCTATATATACCTGGTACCTCCCATTTATCACCAGTGTATTAAAAAGCAGAAAGACAAGGTACCAGTAATTGAACGGTAACCTCAAAATAAATAAAAGCTTCACCATATAAAGGATTCGGGATACCGAAAAGGGTGGGGGTGAAGCGGGGTGTGTGGCACACTGACAATATCCATTTTTCAGGTGAGTACTCACAAAATGGTATTATTCTCAGTGTGCCACACACCCCGCTTCCCCTTTAATTCTTCACGATTGGGACATCCAAAAGCAGTGTCCACAAGGGATGGGTATCCAAAGGCAAAAATGAAGCATAACTTAAATGACTGCAGTCTGCAGAACTTTGCGGCCAAAAACAGCATCCGCTGAGGCTCGCACATCAACTTTGTAAAACTTAGAAAAAGTATGAAGACCAAGTAGCGGCCTTACAAACTTGTTCAACAGAAGCTTGGTGCTGAAAAGCCCAAGACGCTCCAACGGCGCGAGTAGAATGAGCAGTGATACGAAAAGGGGGAACCTTCCCCTTAGCAGAATAGGCCGCAATAACGGCCTGACGTATCCATTTGCTAATGGAAGATTTGGCCGGTGCCAAACCCTTCTTAGGCCCACAGGGCACAACAAAAAAGGCATCCGTCTTACGAAAAGGAGACGTGATAATCAAGTAGTACTTAACACAGCGTACTACATCCAAACAATGCAAAACCCTCTCTTTGTCATTCTTAGGATTAGGACACAAGGAGGGAAGAACAATATCTTGGTTCAAATGAAAAGCAGAAACAACCTTAGGAAGAAAGTCTAGCTTGAACCGAAAGACCCTTTATCCTGATGCCTCTCAAAGTAAGGCGCCTGGATAGACAAGGCCGCCAATTCCGAGACACGCCGGACCGAAGTGATCGCTACCAAGAAGACAATCTTCTGAGTCCGGGTAGACAAAGCAATATCTTGCAAAGGCTCAAAAGGAGGAGCCTGAAGAGCAGAAAGAACCAAATTCAAATCCCAAACAGGGAGTAATGGTTTCCTGGGAGGCCGCACATGCGTAACCCCCTGGAAAAAAGTTTTAACTAAAGGCTGAAGAGCAACACGCTTCTGAAAAAAGATAGATAAGGCAGAAACTTGCCCTTTCAAAGTACTTAGCTGAAGACCAGAGTCCAGCCCAGATTGTAAAAACTCCAGAATCCTGGAGACCGAAAAGACCCTACAAGGAAAAGATCTCATCTCACACCAAGCGATATAGGCTTTCCAAGTCCTATAGTAGATGATAGAAGAAGACCTCTTCCGGGCACTGATCAGAGTCTTAACGACCGAGTCAGATGGAGGTTTCAGCAGCCAGGCCGAGTGAGCAGATCGGGCCGAAGAGGCAGAACAAACTGGTCCACTGCCAGACGAACGAGAACGATGTCTGCGAACCACACTCGCCTTGGCCACTTTGGGGCCACGAGAATGGCGGACACCTTTTCCAGAGCCAACTTCCGAACCACCCTGCCCAGCATGGGTATCGGAGGAAACAGGTATAGAAACCCCAGATCGGGAGCCTGTGATTGTGACGAGAGGCAAACAGGTCCACCTCCGGCGTCCCCCCATCGGAGACACAGTGAACGAAAAACCTGAGGATGGAGAGCCCATTCTACCAGACGGAAATAGCCCCTGCTCAACCGGTCTGCTTCCTGGTTCTCCACCCCTGGAATGTACACCGCCGATAGACAAGAAACATGGGCCTCCGCCCAGGTCAGGATCAGGGACACCTCTCTGAGAGCACTCAGACTGCAGGTCCCTCCCTGATGATTGATGTAAGCAACCGTTGTTCGATTGTCTGAACGAACCTGGACCGAAAGGCCCAGAACGTGTTGAGTCAGGAGAGCAAGAACCCGACAGATGGCTCTCAGTTCCAGAACATTGATGGGTAAGTGGGCCTCTTGAGGTCCCCACTGCCCCTGGAACTGAAGCTCCTTCCAGAATCCCCCCCATCCCGATAGACTGGCGTCCGTGGTGACAATTTCCTAAAGAGGGGTCAGGAAAGACCTGCCCTTCACGAGATCGGCCGAGACCAACCACCACTGGAGGGACTGCCGGACCCGGGAGGACAACTGGAAGTACTGATCCAGCGACCGAGGCTGCCGGTCCCAGGACGCCAACAAATAAAGCTGAAGCGTCCTCATGTGAAATTGAGCAAAAGGAACTGCCTCGAAGGAGGCAACCATCAACTCTACCAGCCTCATCCCCAGACGGATGGACGGCCGAGGATTGGAAAGTAGGACCCGAGCCAACTCCTGAATCAGATGAATTTTGGACTGGGGGAGAAACACCCTGTGTTGACGAGAATCCGACTGCATCCCCAGAAAGCACACCACCCTGGCCGGAGCGAGGGAGGACTTGGGAAAGTTGATCACCCAACCAAAGCTTTCCAGCGTGGAGACCACCATCCTGGTGTCTGTCTCGGATTGATTGAGCGACGGAGCCATGATGAGAAGGTCGTCCAAATAAGGTACGACACGAATGCCCTGAGACCTGAAAATGGCCATCACCCCTGCCAGCACCTTGGTGAACACTCTTGGAGCTGAGGTAAGGCCAAACGGAAGTGCCACGAATTGAAAATGCTGATCTTCCATCACAAACCGAAGAAAACATTGATGAGCCTGGCAGATGGGAACATGAAGATAAGCATCCTTGATGTCTATGGACGTCATGAAGTCCCCCTGCCGAAGGGAACCGACGGCCGTACGCAAAGTTTCCATGTGAAACTTCCGAATACGGATGAACTTGTTGAGTAATTTCAGGTCCAGGACGGGACGAGGGGTAGGAGATGATGGAAGTTGCGAGGAGCCAGAAGCCGGAGCGACGGACTGACGCACAATATTCTGCTTCGCACAAGGAATGCATAATATAACATCATCGCCTGGGAGCGGAGTCCCACAGCCCGCACACAGCCTGGATGGCCCAAAAGAGCCATTTCCGGTATTATCGGAAGCCTCCATATGGTGATTTATGGTATTCGCACAACCGTGGGTTTTAGGCATAAGCCACCCGGGATGCCCCTTTAAATTAATGTCCCGGGAGGGAGGATTTAATTTATGATTATAATTATCCCCCTTTTTTTTCTTTTTTTAAATATATATATATATATATATATATATATATATATATATATATATACCAATTTAGAATAATAGGACTAGCCAGGTATAATAGAACCGGGAAGCCACTGCATTGAGGGAATCCCAGATCTGTGGGGAAAAACAACAGTAAGATCCCCAGAGAAAAAGGGGGCAGCATGCAGTACAACATTCATGCAACAGTATAACACGTAGTAAAAACACATAGTAAAAATACCCCAGAGTGTTTGGAGAGGTCAAAAAGAATTTGAACCAGTTAACATTTTTTTTTTTAAATCAATCATGAATATAAGAAAAAAACGGCCCCACATGAGGTGAGGCCACTTACCTGCCCAAAGCTGAAGCAAGGCTGAAACCAGGACAGCAGCAGCAGCAGAGATGATTCACTTTCTGCGGCTGAGAGCCCCGCAGATGACTTCTGATAAGAGGGAGGAAGTGCGGTTGGGGCCGAGCTGCACGTCGACGCCGCTCCAGCCACGCCCCCTCTGACGTCATCCGGGCCCCGCCCCCTCTAGATTCACAAAGTGTGCGGCCCGCCAAACGGCGGTGCCGCAAAACAAGAGGGCGCCCGACGCCCCCAGTAAACGGAGGGGGAGGGAAGCCCTTGCTAGGGAGTATGAGGCCCTGCGCCTAAAGCGCCGACAGTGCGGCCCGCCGAACGGCGGTGCCAAAAAACGAGAGAACACCCGGTCAAAGGGAGGGAAGAGGGGGGGGGGGGGGGGAAGAGCGTCACAGGCAGCATCAGCCATGCCTGCCACAGTGCGGCCCGCCCCGGCCGCCCTAAAGCGGAACTAAACTCAGGCCATTCAGGCCCACCAGCAGCCCGCACAATGGCGGAGCTGGCAGCGAGAGGAGAGCGGACTAATCAGTGTGGGCAATCCGTAAAAAAGAGAGAGATAACCAGTCAGGCCGTGTGCACCCATCCTGCGGTGCTGACCTGAACACTGACAAGGTGATCCATATAAGTAAACACACAAGTAAAACACCACATGCATATACACATCCCTCAACCCCCCCCCCCCCATAGTGAAGGGAGAAGGGACCGTAACGGGAGAGCAAGGGAAACCTCGGGACAGGGGCATCCCAAATCCAGATCACCATGCCGGATAGCCGCATTGCCCCCCACAAGAGGTCGAGCGGAGGAGATAAGCTCCTAGGCACCTATAGTGCCATCTACCAATTGCCCAGTGAGCAGCCTGGGCTGGGAGGCTTCCATTTAACCATATAGGTAACAAACAATCAAACTGGGCAGAAATAGACCCAAAGGGGGTGCCGGGGTAAGACCCCGGCTACCTGCAAGCAGGAGACTTCATTCTTCTGTCTTGTCGTCATGCAGAGAGAAAACACTGGTGTTAAATGGGAGGTACCAGGTATATATAGGCCGGAAGGGGGCTCGTTACAAGACTTCCTCTCTGCAACAGCGTCCCCTGGCGGTGAGTAACCCAATCGTGAAGAATTAAAGGGGAAGCGGGGTGTGTGGCACAATGAGAATATGAAGCAACTCAAAGCAGACCAAAAGCAACCAAATGGTCTGATAAGGGTAGCCTTTAAAACCACCCACACTGCTCCGATTACCAGTAAAAAAAAAAAAAAAAAGGATTTCCCTGCCTAGCTTGTTCCTTTCTTTTACTGGCAGAAGGAACAAACAGGATTGACATTTTTTAACAAACTATACTGCTTTTACAGGGAAGAACAATTCAACACTAATAACCTGTTCAATGCTTTTCAACCTGTGATACATATTACCCATGGGGTACATGCCACAGGTTGAATGAGTACACCAACAGTCGGGTTCTGAAGGTTCAGATATAATTAAAAAAATATATAATATAAAAATATATAATAATTCTTGCTTTTATGGGGCCCAAAACCTTGTTTTGGCAACATGCAATTAATACCCTACATTGGGGGAGGGGGGAGCTTGGCTGGAACTTCCTGATGCTGGAAGTAATGGGGTAAGAAAAATGCAATTCTGTGAAATACTCACCTGTAGAATTGGTATTATAAGTATACAGTACGTCCTGCTTCAGATAGATTACTTATACTTGGGTTATCCTCCGCCAGATGGCGCTGTACTGCAGAGACATGTAAAACAGGCTCCTCCCGGCCCCTCAAATACCCAGGGACCTCCCACAAATCCCCAGCATTGAAAAGCAGTGAACAAGAAGCCGGGAGAATTTAACCACCAAAAAACTGGTAACTATAATAATTATAACAATCACCATACAGGGGACCCAGAATAACGCCAAAACCAGGGTGGGGTGGAGCAGGACGTACTGTATACTTATAATACCAATTCTACAGGTGAGTATTTCACAGAATTGTATTATTCTTAGTATACAGTACGTCCTGCTCCAGATAGATTACTTACACTTGGGACATCCAATAGCAGTGTCCATAAAGTAGGGTGGGATCCCCCAACAAAAAAAGGTAACAGCAGACAGTTTAAACCACTGCCGCCTGCAAAACCTTGCGGCCAAAAACAGCATCAGCTGAGGCCCTAACATCAACCTTGTAAAACTTTGAAAAGGTATGAACAGAAGACCAAGTAGCGGCCTTGCAGACTTGTTCAACAGAAGCATGGTGCTGGAAGGCCCAAGAGGCACCAATAGCACGAGTAGAATGAACAGTAAGGCGGAAGGGAGGACTCTTCCCCTTAGCAGAATAGGCCTGAATCATGGCCTGACAGATCCATTTGCTAATAGTAGACTTGGCAGGAGCCAAACCCTTCCTGGGCCCAGAAGGGACCACAAAAAGAGCATCAGTTTTCCTGAAGGACGCAGTGACTACCAGGTAATACTTCAGACACCTGGCCACATCCAAGGAATGCAGAACCCTTTCCTTAGCGCTGCTAGGATTAGGGCACAATGAAGGAAGAACAATATATTGATTCAAATGAAAAGCAGACACCACCTTAGGCAGAAAGTCCGGCTTAAAGCGGAACACCACCTTATCCTGGTGTCTCTCAAAGTATGGGGGCTGGATAGACAGAGCCGCCAGTTCAACACACGCCTGACCGAAGTAATAGCCACCAGAAAGACAACCTTGGGGGTAAGAACAGCCAGAGCAGCATCCTGAATAGGAGCAAAGGGAGCACCCTGCAAGGCAAACAAAACCAAGTTCAAATCCCAAACAGGGACCATAGATTTACGTGGGGGATGCACCTGATTAACCCCCTGAAAGAAAGTCTTCACCAAAGAATGCTGAGCAAAAGACTTCTGAAGAAGACAGACAGGGCAGAAACCTGACCCTTCAGAGTACGGAGTTGGAATCCCGACTCCAACCCATGCAGTAAGAACTCCAGAACCCTGGGGACTAAAAACACCCGACAGGGAAGAGACCTAGACTCACACCAGTCAAAGTAGGTACGCCATACCCTGTAATAGATGGAAGAAGTAGTTTTCTTCCTAGCCTTCACCATGGTATCAACCACCGAGGCGGACAAGCCTTTTTCCATCAAGATGGAGGTTTCAGCAGCCAGGCCGTCAAGGCCAGAGTTTGTAAATTGGGATGGCGTAAGGGGCCCTGAGTGAGCAGATCTGGCACCCTTGGCAGAACGTACTGGTCTACTGCCATCTGCACCACGTCTGCAAACCACACTCTTCACGGCCACCTGGGGGCCACCAGAATTGCTGGCACCCCTTCCAGAGCAGGGGGAATGGAGGAAAGACATACAGGAGCTGAAAGTCCTGCCATGACATTGCTAGGGCATCCGTGGCCAAGGCCAGAGGATCCTGGAACAGGGAGACAAAGGCCGGGAGCTTGTGATTGTGATGGGACGCAAACAGATCCACATCTGGTTTGCGCCAACGGTGGTACAGAGATTGGAACCCCCTGTTGCAGAGGGACCATGCTCCCTAGCGAGAGGTCCCCATGCTCAGAGGATCTGTCAGCAGATTTTTCACCCCCGGAATGTACACCGCTGATATGCAGGGAACATTGGCCTCCACCCAGGTCAGGATCAGAGACACTTCCTGGAGGGCCCTCTTGCCCCAGGTCCCTCCCTGATGATAGAGGTAGGCAACTGCCGTCTGGTTGTCCGAGCGCCAACTGAACAGGCAGGCCCTAAAGATGAGTAGTCAAGCGAGCCAGAACTAACCTGATCGCTCGCAGCTCCAAGATATTGATAGGTGTGTGGGCCTCCTGAGGGCTCCACCTCCCCTGGAACCGCAGGGACTTCCAGAAACCCCCCCCAACCTGATAGACTGGCATCCGTGGTGACCGTCTCCCAGGAAGGGGCAAGAAAGGATCTGCCCCCCAACAGGTTCCTTGAGTCCATCCACCACAAGAGGAATCTCCTGACCAGGGGGGAGAGCACACAGACCCTGTCCAGGGACGCTGGGTCCTTGTCCCATACAGACAATAGGTGAAGTTGCAGAGGCCTCAATTGGAACTGAACATAAGGGACCTTTTCGAAGGACGCCGCCATCAGGCCCACCAGCTGCATTCCCTGCCAGATGGAGGGATGGGGACAAGCAAGGAGGGACTGAGCCTGTGCAATCAGATTATCCACCTTCTGCTGAGGAAGGAAAAATACAATTCTGTGAAATACTCACCTGTAGAATTGGTATTATACGTATACAGTACGTCCTGCTCCACATATAATACTTACACTTGATAATACTTACACTTGGGTATTCTCCGCCAGGAGGCGCTGTGCATTGCAGACATGAGAAAACAGGCTCCTCCCGGCCCCTTAAATACCCAGGGACCTCCCACAAATCCCCAGCATTGAAAAGCAGTGAACAAGAAGCCGGGAGAATTCAACCACCAACAAAACTGGTAACTATAACAATGATAGCAATCACCATACAGGGGATCCAGAATAATGCAAAAACCAGGGTGGGGTGGAGCAGGACGTACTGTATACGTATAATACCAATTCTACAGGTGAGTATTTCACAGAATTGTATTATTCTAAGTATACAGTACGTCCTGCTCCAGATATAATACTTACACTTGGGACATCCAATAGCAGTGTCCATAAAGTAGGGTGGGATCCCCAACAAAAAAGGCACAGCAGACAGTCAAAAGCACTGTCACCTGCAACCTTGCTAACGTCAATCTCATAAAAACCTTTGAAAAGGTATGAACAGAGAACAAGTAGTGGTCTAGTAAACTTGTTCAACAGAAACCTGGTGCTGAAAGGCTCAAAGACACCAAAGCACAAGTAGAATCAGAAGTAAAGCGAGAAGAAGATTCTTCCCCTTAAAGGAATAGGCCTGGGTAACAGCCTGACAAGTCCAAACGCTAACAGTAGCCTTGGCAGAAGCCGAAACCTTTCCTAGGACCAGAAGGGACAACCCATCCAAGTAAAGACCAGGCCAAAGGCCGCTTAACCCCTGTAGATCAGACGAGATCAGGTGAATACGGGATGGAAATGCCCGCAAACCCCAAAGGGGCATCAGTTCTCCTAAGGGACGAGAGACAATCCAGAAAAACGCTTTCAACAGCTGTTAAGGGAACGTAGACCCCCTTTTTCTTTATTTATTTTTTTGCGTTACTAGGAATAAGGCACAGAAAAAAGACAAGATGTCTTGAATACATGAGCATAAGACACCACCTTAGGCAGAAGGTCCGGCGTAAAGTGGACCACCACCTTATCTTAGCGTATATCAAAGAACGAGGGCTAGCTAAAGAGAGCCGCCCGCTTAGGCACACGTCTGACTGAAGCAACAGCCCCCAGAAGGACAACCTTGAGGGTAAAAACAGTCAGACAGCATCCGGAATAGGTCCAAAGGGAACACCCCGCAAGGCAAACAGAATAAAATTCAAATCCCAACGGGAACCATAGAATTACGTGGGGAATGCACATGAGCAATCCCCGAAAGAATGCTTAACCAAGGAAAAAGTGAGCAAAAGACTTCAATAGAAAGGCTGACAGAGAAGAACCTGAACCTTCAGAGTACAGAGATGGAGAACCAACTCCAACCTAGGCTGTAATAACTCTATAACCCTGGGAGCAGAGAACGCCCAACAGGGGAGAGACCTAGACTCACACCAATCAAAATGGGTACACCATACCCTATAATAGATGGAAGAAGAAGAAGAAGCTAGCTCCTAGACTTCCAATAGTCACAGTCAACGAGAAAATAAGCCCGTGGGGTGACATAAAAAGGGGGCCTGAGTGAGCAGATCAGCACTCCTGACAGAACGTACTGGTCCGCTGTCCTCAGTACCACGTCTGCGAACCACACTCCACTAGGCCACCAGTATCACTGGTCCCCCCTTCCAGAGCAATCTTGCGCAGAACCCCGCCTAGCAGGGTGAATGAAGATAAGACATATAGAATAGAATGTCCAGCACTAAGCCCCATGACCACAGTCAGAATATTCTGAGACAGGGAAACAAGGGCCGAGAACCTGTGATAGTGACGGGGCCCAAACAGATCCACACTAGTTGGATCTCACAGTGACACCAGGATTAGCACATCCTGACGCAGAAGGACATCCACCGGAGCGAATACCACTGAAATGCAGGGAACATTGTCTACCACCCAGATCAGGATCAGCTACCTTCCTGGAGGATCATCCTGCTCCGAGTCCCACACAGATAATTAATACAGGCCACTGTCGTCAGACAGACCAAGAGCCCACAAATAGACAGGTCCTGAAGAGGAGTAGTCCAGCAAGATAGAGCCAAACTGAAGGCTCACCGTTTCAAGAATCAATAGTGTATGGACCCCTAAGGGCCCCACCTGGGAACCACAGGGGATTTTAGAAGAAACCCCCCCGTCAACCTGCTAGATTTGGCATCCATGGTGACCATCTACAGGAAGATGCAAGAAAAGGGGGGGTGCCCCCTGACAGGTTCCTTGAATTCAACCATCTCAAGAGGAACCACCGTACGAAGGGGGAAGGTACACAGACCCAGTTCCAGGGATGCTGGAACCCTGTCCAGTATTAACAATATAAGTTGCCGAAGAGCCCAAGGGAACTGAGTATAAGGGACATTCTCTGAGCAGCCACCAACGGGCCCACCAGCTGCAATCCTGCCTGGGGAAGGTACGGGGACAGCAATGAGGGACATAGCCCATGTAACCAGATTGTCCACTTATTGCCAAGGAAGAAGGTTCTCGCCTGAACCGAATCCAAATGCAACCCTAGGAATGGAGATCCCAAATAAGGGGACAATGAGGAATTGAGGTGACTGAGCACCCATCCAAATGACTCCCAACATACACCACCAGCCGAGTAACCAACTCGGCCTGACTTAGAGATTGGGAAGTAAAGAAGGACCACCAGGTAGGTCTTCGCACGGACGCCCCTTGATCTCATCAGAGACATCACCCCCGCCAGTGCCTTGGCGAGCACTCTGGGAGCAGAAGAGAGGCCAGATAACAAGGCCACAATCAGCAGTGTTGGCCCTCCAACACTAACCTGTAAGAGCCTCGGTGTCCAGAAGACACAGGGGCATTAAAATAATCATCTTAGATCTCCACAGACGGCAAGAGGCCCACTGGGCGCATGGCACTGGCGGCCCAACTCAGAGATTCCATGCAGAAACTGCCTGTGAATGTAAAATTGCAGAACCTATGGAAGGCCAGAATGGGCCAGACTGCCTCATCCTTTTGGGGGAATGTGGAAAGGCTGGTGTAGAGGCCCCTGCCTCTGCCTGTTAAGGGCAACCTGCAAGTGACCTCAGACCTTGCAGGCCGTGCATGGCCTGTACCAACACCTGAAGAGAGACAGGAACCAGAAGCACCCTGACAATCTCGGGAAGGGACCGCCCAGCAAACTCTATCCTGCATCCGGAGGAAACTACCTCCTGAATCCACCAGAACGAGGCATGACGCCTCCTGATAGGAGCAAGGTGCTGCGGCCATCCCCTCACCCATACGGGCGAGGGCGTCCCATCATGCTTGGGGGGTTTTGGTGAAAGATTTGGACTTTGTCCGGCCGGAGGGGCCAGGACGTTGTCTGCCACTCCTGGGGCAGGAATCTACACCAAATAGCTGGAAGTACACCCCTGGTTCGTGTTTGACACCAACTTAGGGGGGGGGGTGCCCCTGCCCCAAGGAGGCCGAGACAGCCTTCTGCGTAGGGGTGTTTTGCCCTTTTTTTTTTCCAAACAGGTCCAGACGGGCCCCAAATAGGCGTCGCCCTCTAAAGGGAAGCCCAGTAAGAGTCTTTTTTATAGCATCGTCAACACCCGACTATCGCAGCCAGACCAAGCGACGTATAGCTACCACAAGGGCAGAAGTTCTTGCACACATCCTAATGGTGTCATCCAGCGCTAAAAGGATAAACCTTACAAATACATCACAACTGGAGAGTGCATTAAACAACTCCCAGGGGAGATCCTCAGGTTGATGATCAAGCATCCTTCTGATGAGGGTCCTAGCGGCCACTGCAGTGATGGCCGCGGCACAGACCGGGCGCAGAGCCGTCCCTGCACAAGAAAAGGCGTGGGAAGCCAGCCTATTAATGCGCCGGTCCTCAGCATCCGGAAGGGTACGATAAGTAGGGCCTGCAACAAAGGGGGGGTTAAGAACCCCTATGATTGGTGCATCCACCACGGGAGGTGATGACCAACAGTTAACCACATCAGGGGGAAAAGGGTATTTCCAATCCCAGTCCCCTGGAAGTTTACAAGGGAATTCCCATTCTTTGAGTACAAGAGCCGGGAAGTGATCCTGCTCCAGAAATTCCAAGCGCGTGTCGCTGTATGGAAACTCTCCCCTCTAGGCTTGGAAGCCTCGCCAGGGAGAGAGATAGACAAGACCTCAAAGATCTTTATCAGTAATTCATCAATGTCACACAGGCCCCAGGAACCAGGGCCAGAATCATCATGACTCCTCGGCCTCTCATCAGATGAGCCTGAGTCAGAGAACAGCTCACCTTCATCAGAAGGAGCAAAAACCCGCGGAGCAGTGAACTCCTCAGTTCCAGTAGGAAAAGGTGAAACCGGAGGCGTCAGGGACCGCCTCTTACCAGGGCTCAAGCGCTCTGCCAACCTCGAAATAATCTGACCAGCCGTAGGCAGTCTGCACGGCACGACTTGCTGGTCATCCCCGCTCGAGTGCGATTCATCAGGAGTGAGATTTAAGCACGGGGAAACAGGTGTATTGAAACGAGGTGCAGCCACTGGAAACCCTGATTGCAGGGCCAGTGCTTGTTCAGAACAGTGTCCGCAGACCCGTGCTCTGTCAGCATCAGCATGGGGCTGTCCACACGCTGTACACAGCCGGTCTTGTCCCAGAGGGACCCCGGTCACATAATTCTGAGATGCCTCCATATGGTGAATATCTAGGCACGATATGCCAGTAAGGATTTACGCAATAGGCAACCCTGGATGCCCCAAGACCCACTAGGAAAGTGGGAGCAAATTTACAAGGCCCGCTATAATTACACCGGGCCGGGAGAAGCCAATGGTGTTCAACAGTCCGAAAGACATAATGGGAATAAAGGGTGTCAGAACCATGCGCAGTAATCAAGGATCACGAAAATCGCCCGCGAGGGCATTTACAGACCAAGGGAAGAGGAGGAGGACCGCTACCACGCGTGCGACTAGCATCAAAATGGCGCCAAGCGAACCTTGAAGGGCGGGCCAGAGCGGGCTGTGACGTGGAGCGCGCCAAACCAGGTCCCCCCCCCCCCGAAGAGCGCAAAGCTCTGAGATAGTTTCAACTTTGTCATGAGGAGCGAAGTGTATGACACACTTAGAAAAATGATTTGCCAATGAAGACGCCACAGCGTCTGAGGCGACGCCGCCGCCTTCGGCGCAGCACATCCAGTAAAGGAAAGACGCGCGCGGCGGCGGCAGATGCACAATAAAAAAGCAAACAGCGCGGCTCTGACACCAAGTTACAAGTAAAGGGCAAAACTAATGCCAAAAGCGTGTGATCACAGTACAAGAGACTGCCACCCCCCCCTTCTTTCCCCCCGAGCTACGGGGGGAACAAGGGAAGGTGGCGACCCTTTGTACAGGGCCCACCGCTACACGGGGCAATAATGCGGGAGGGGCATCCACTAGAGGCTCACCATCAGCCTAAACCGCCTACCCTTTGGTGGGGGACTGCGGTGGAGCGTGGCTCCATAAGCACACATGGTGCTGCCTACCTTCACCCGACCAGCGCAGCCAAAGCTGGGAGGCACTTCACAAGGAGAGCGGGTGGGAGTAGTCCAACAGGGCCGCAGGCTGTAATAGCACCGCTCACCTGCGAGAGAGTGATACTTCATGTCTTCGCAGTCAGCACTGCAGAGAAATCTGGGGATTTGTGGGAGGTCCCTGGGTATTTGAGGGGCCGGGAGGAGCCTGTTTTCTCATGTCTGCAGTGCACAGCGCCTCCTGGCAGAGAATACCCAAGTGTAAGTATTATATCTGGAGCAGGACGTACTGTATACTTAGAATATCCTTGCCTGAACTGTATCCAGATTCATTCCTAGTAATGGAGTTACCAAGGAAGGGGACAGTGAGGACTTGGGGTGGTTGATCACCCATCCAAATGACTCCATAATGGGCACCAACAGCTGAGTATCCAACTCTGTCTGATGCAGACACTGTGGAAGTGAAGAGGATGTCGTCCAGATAGGGAAGTACGCTGACACCCTGACATCTAAGTAGAGACATCACGCCAGCCAGCACCTTGGTGAACACCCTGGGAGCTGAAGTGAGGCCGAAGGGCAAGGCCACGAATTGGTAATGTTGATCCATCAGAGTGAACCTGAGGGACTTTTGATGACCTGGGAACACAGGAATATGAAGGTAAGCATCTTTGATGTCCACAGATGGCCGAGCGCAGAGTCTCCATGCGAAAGCGCCTGCCCTTGACAAAAACTTGTTAAGAATCTTTAAGCCCAGGATGAACTTGACAGAACCATCCTTTTTGGGGACAGAACCATCCTTTTTGGGTACTGTGAATAGGTTGGAATAAAAGCCCTTGCTTTTTTCTCTTAAAGGCACCTGGCAGATGACCCCCAGCTCCAGGAGGCCTGGTGAATCTTAGAGGGGGATCGGCAGCAACTCCAACTTGTAACCGGAGGACACTAACTCCTGAATTCACCGGTCTGAGACATGAATCCTGCAGACCTGAACGAAGTGCTGCAGCCGTCCCCCCCCACGCAGATGGGTGAGGGCACCCCAACATGCCTGCGGGGGCTTGGGAGAGGATTTAGCTTTTGGGGTCCCAGGAGGAGCCAGGACGTCCAAGTCCTCTGCCTCTACCCCAGAAATCTCCCCGGGCAGGGAAGGATACCCCCCTTCCCTGTCTTGCATCACGGTAAGGGGAGGAGAAGGAACCCTGACCCCTAAAGGGGCGAGGTTGCCGCCTGCGCTGGGGTAACCTGCCTCCCTTAGCAAGAAAGGTCCAGGCGGTCTCCAAACGGACGCCGTCCTTTTTAAGGGAAAACCAGTGAGGGCCTTCTTGGCAGCATTGTCAGCGGCCCACTAGCGCAGCCAAACACGAGCGGCGCACAGCCACCACGAGGGCAGAAGTTCTGGCACACATTCTGATGGTGTCATCCAATGCTGACAGGACAAAATTTACACAAAACATCAACTAGAGAGTGCAATAAACACCTCACAAGGCAAATCATCAGGGGCACTATCAAGCATATTTCTGATAAGGGTTCTAGTGGCCACAGCAGTAATAGCAGAGGCACAGACCGGGTGCAGCGCCGTCCCCGCACATGTAAAGGCGTGGGATGCCAGCTGGTCAATGCGCCGTACCTCAGCATCCCGCAGGGTAGCAGAATCAGGGGAATGCATGACAGAGGTGTTAGATAGCCCTAGGATCGAGGCATCCACCTTGAGGGGGGGATGACCAACATTTACCCACCTCAGCAGGAAAGGGATACTTCCTATCCCAAATCTTTGGAGCCCCGGGAAGTTTACTGGGGCGCTCCCATTCCTTGAGCACAAGGTTATGGAAATGTGCCTGCCCTGGAATCTCCAAACGTGATTTTGCTGTATGGAAAAGCTCCCCTCTTTGCCTGGGAGCCTAAACAGGGAGAGAGATAGACAGAACCTCAAAAATCTGGGTCAATCTGTCAATGAATCGTCATGACCCCTTGGTCTCTCATTAGATGAGCCGGAATCAGAAAAGAGCTCCCCTTCATCAGACGGGGTATAGCCACACAGATTCATAAACTCCTCAGTTCCCAGAAGGGAAAACAGTAACATTAGGCGTCAAGTGCCGCTTCTTAGCAGGGGCCTTACGCGCTAAGGACTTCGCAATAATCTGTTCAACAGTAGCAAGTCTAGAAGACACATCAGGCTGAGAATCCCCACTAGTATGCAACTCAGCAGGAGTGAGATTTAAGCTTGGGGGAGTAGGTGAAGTGAAACGAGGTGCAGCCACTGGCAGGCCAGATTGCAATGCAAGCACCTGCTCAGCACAGGGTACACAGACCCGCGCCTTGTCAGCGTCAGCATGAGGCTGCCCACACGCTACACACAGCCGGTCTTGTCCCGAAGGGACCCCGGTCACAATATCCTGGGATGCCTCCATATGGTGATTAGAGCGGCGCTATACGCCGATAGGGAATAACGCTATATAGCAACCCTGGATGCCCCAATAACCCGCTAGGGAAGTGGGAGTATAATTTTTACAAGGCCTACAAGTAATATACTGGGCCGGGAGAAGCCAAGAAGTGTTCGTCTCACCTGAAAGACATAAGCAGACAAGACCTTAAAGTGGACCAACACCCAGGGGTGATCGGCCCGGAAATCTATAAGATTCCCGGGCCGATCACCTCCCACCCCGCGGGACATCCGAGATCTGTGAATGGCCGGCGGGGGCGCGCGCGCGCCGAGAGTGACGCGCGGGAGGCGGCGGAAGCGGCTTGGGCGTTCCTGTCCCCCGCCTGGATGTTGGCGGGGATTGGCTGCGGCGTTCACGTGGGAGCGGGGAGAGGTGAGTTTTTTGGGGTTCCGGGGTGCCCCGCCGAAGTGGACCAAAACCCAGGATAGTCAAAATCCTGGGTGTTGGTCCACTTTAAGTACATCGTAACAAAAGCGAAGGAGATAAAGCCGCCCGCGAGGGCACTTACGCACCGCGGTAGGTAGGAATGGTGGGTGGACCGCGGTAGGCATATTACTAGTGGAATGGGTGGGAATAGTCCTACAGGGCCGCAGGTTAATAACCCCGCTCACCTGCGAGTAGAGAGCCAATTTCTCGTCCTTCGCAGACAGACTGCAGAGAAATTCTGGGGATTTGTGGGAGGTCCCCGGGTATTTGAGGGGCCGGGAGGAGCCTATTTTCGATGTCTCTGCAGTCCAGCGCCATCTGGCGGAGTATATCACAATTATCACAAGTATTAGATTTGGAGCAGGACGTACTGTATACTAAGAATAAATACATGACAAGACATAAGCCCGCAGGGGCACTCACGGACAGCGGTGGGGAGTCACAGGTCACGCCAGAGGAAGAGACCAAAATGGCGCCGGGTACCTCAAGGGGCAGCCCGCAGGACAGAACGACGCGGAGCGCGCCGCCCGATAAGCTCCACCCCCAAGAAAAGCGCAAAGGCAAATCGTGTGACTAGTCCAGCCAATAGGCGCGCAGCAGCGCCTGTGGTGACGTCGCCGCTGACCACGGAACGCTGCCAAGGCGCATGCGTCAGCGGCGGCAATTTTAAACCAGTACAAACTGACACAGCAACAGTCCGGGCGCGGAGCCCTGAGAGCAGTGAAAGCAAAACATGCAAACAAAAAGCACATATACACACACACACACACTCCCCCCCCCCCCCCCCCCCCCCCGGAACTAACGTGACAGCGGAAGGGAGTGCTTCCAAAATGAACATTTTTGGAAGCACTTTTTGTAGAATCTTGCACATGTTGATGTTTGCACATGTTGTTGCACCAAGTATAGACTATGTTGATCTTTTAGGGTTTTTTGTTTGTTAGTTTGTTTTCTTCACATTACTATATAGTAATATATTTATAGAGCCACAATATTTTTATTTTAAATATATAATAATATATTATATATATATATATATATATATATATATATATATATATATACATACATACACACTTGCTATCAATTATGAAATAATGTAATTATTGGATTTATATTTTGCACATCAACCAGGCACTATATAGCACGTTGATTAGAGTCATTGCAGGGTTTCACCACTAGAGGGCACTGTCTTATATGTTTTTAAATAGTCTGTCTTTGTGAAGTGTTTAGTCTGTTTAAATTTGTATTTGTATTGGTACTTTTTGATATTAAAGATATACATTTTGATATTTGGGTTTGTGCGGCCTTGTTTGATGGGGTCCATATTTGAGTCTGTGCTGGCAGCTCATTGTGCTTAGTATTCCGGCCCTTTGGGTTTCCCCTTTTGGTGTGTGCAGTCTATGTATGTGTTGACTGGTTCCCTGGATCCATGCATGTTCCGCACTAATTAGATGATCTTTGAAGTAACGTCTAAGGTCTTTACTGGTGTTTATACTGTACAAAAAAAATGATATACAGTAGTAAGAGATGGCCCCGTCTCCATGAAAAATACAATTCTGTGAAATACTCACCTGTAGAATTGATATTTGTATACAGTACGTCCTGCTCCAGATATAGTACTTACACTTGGGTTATCCTCAGCCAGATGGCGCTGCACTGCAGAGACATGGAAAACAGGCTCCTCCCGGCCCCTCAAATACCCGGGGACCTCCCACAAATCCCCAGCATTGAAAAGCAGTGAACAAGAAGCCAGGAGATTTTAACCACCAAAACTGGTAACTATAACAATGATAACAATCACCATACAGGGGATCCAGAATAATGCAAAAACCAGGGTGGGGTGGAGCAGGACGTAATGTATACAAATAATATCAATTCTACAGGTGAGTATTTCACAGAATTGTATTATTCTTAGTATACAGTACGTCCTGCTCCAGATACAGTACTTACACTTGGGACATCCAATAGCAGTGTCCATAAAGTAGGGTGGGATTCCCAACAAAAAAGGCAACAGCAGACAGATAAAAGCACTGTCACCTGCAAAACCTTGCGGCCAAGACAGCATGAGCTAACATCAACCTTGTAAAACTTTGAAAAGGTATGAACAGAAGACCAAGTAGCGGCCTAGCAAACTCGTTCAACAGAAGCCTGGTGCTGAAAAGCCCAAGAGGCACCAAAAGCACGAGTAGAATAAGAAGTGAAGCGAAAGGGAAGATTCTTCCCCTTAGTGGAATAGGCCTGAGTAACAGCCTGACGAATCCATTCGCTAACAGTAGACTTGGCAGAAGCCAAAAACCCTTTCCTAGGTCCAGAAGGAACCATCCCATCCAAGTATTGACCAGGCCTAAAGCCGCCTAACCCCCTGAGATCAGGCACATTCATGATGGAGTGGCCGTAGGCCCAAAGGAGCATCAGTTGTCCTAAAGGACACAGTGACTACCAAGGAAAAACTTCCAACACCTGTTCAAGGAATGCAGAACCCTTTCCTCAGCGTTGTTAGGAATAAGGCACAGAAGGAAGAACAATATCTTGAATCAATGAACATAAGACACCACCATAGGCAGAAAGTCCGGCTTAAAGCAGAACACCACCATATCCTGGTGTATCTCAAAGAATGGGGGCTAGATAGACAGAGCCGCCCGCTCAGACACACGTCTGACCGAAGTAACAGCCACCAGAAGGACAACCTTGAGGGTAAGAACAGCCAGACAGCATCCTGAATAGGTCCAAAGGGAACACCCCGCAGGGCAGACAGAATCAAATTCAAATCCCAACAGGGACCATAGGATTACGCGGGGGACACACATGAGTAAACCCCTGAAAGAAAGTCTTAACCAAGGAAAACTGAGCAAAAGACTTCTAAAGGAAGGCGGACAGGGCAGAACCTGACCCTTCAGAGACCCAACTCCAACCCATGCTGTAATAACTCTAGAACCCTGGGAACAGAGAACGCCCGACAGGAGACCTAGACTCACACCAATCAATATGGGTACGCCATACCCTATAATAGATGGAAGAAGAAGAAGCTTGCTCCTAGTCTTCCCATAGTCTCAATCACCGAGACCTATAAGCCTGTCTCCATCAAGATGGATGTTTCAGCAGTCAGGCCGTCAAGGCCAGAGTCCGTAGATTGGGGTGACGTAAAGGGACCCTGAGTGAGCAAAGCTGGCACTCCTGGCAGAACATACAGATCCACTGCCCTCTGTACCATGTCTGCGAACCACACTCTACTTGGCCACCCGGGGGCCACCAGAGTCACTGTTCCCCCCCTTCCAGAGCAATCTTGCGCAGAACCCTGCCTAGCAGGGGGAATGGAGACAAGACATACAGAACAGAATGTCCTGCCATGACGTTACTAAGGCATCATGACCATGGCCAGAGGATCCTGGGACAGGGAGACAAGGGCCGGGAGCTTGTGATAGTGACGGGACACAAACATATCCACAACTGGTTGGACCCCATAGTGACACAGGGATTAGCACATCCTGTCGCAGAGGGACCCCCACCGGAGCGAATACCCCTGATATGCAGGGAACATTGTCCTCCACCCAGATCAGGATCAGAGACACTTCCTGGAGGACCCTCCTCCGAACAGGCAGGCCCTGAAGAGGAGTAGTCAAGCGAGTTAGAACCAACCTGAACGCTCACTGTTTCAAACATTGATAGGTGTATGGACCTCCTAAGGGCCCCACCTCCCCTGGAACCGCAGGGAGTTTCAGAAGAACCCCCCCCCCCTTCAACCTGATAGATTGGCATCCATGGTGACCATCTCCAGGAAGGGGCAAGAAGGGAACTGCCCCCAGACAGGTTCCTTGAGTTCATCCACTCCAAGAGGGACCTCCTTACCAGGGAGGAAGGCACACAGGCCCTGCTCCAGGGATGCTGGATCCCTGCCCTGTATTAACAATAAAAGTTGCAGAAGGGCCCAAGGGGGACTGAGCATAAGGGACCACCAACGGGCCCACCAGCTGCATCCCTGCCTGGTGGAGGGACGGGGACAGCTATGAGGGACTGAGCACATGCAACCAGATTGTCCACTTTATTGCTGAGGAAGGAAGATTCTCGCCTGAACCGTATCCAGATTCATTCCTAGGAATGGAGTTACCAATTAAGGGGACAATGAGGATTTGGGGTGATAGATCACCCATCCAAATGACTCCCAATGGACACCACCAGCCGAGTATCCAACTTAGCCTGACGTAGAGACTGTGAAGTGATAAGGACGTCCAGGTAGGTCATCGCGCGGACGCCCCTTGGTCTTATCAGAGACATCACCCCCGTCAGCACCTTGGTAAGCAGTCTGGGAGCTGAAGAGAGGCCAGATAACAAGGCCACAAATTAGCAGTGTTGGACTTCCAACGCGAAACTGCAGAGCCTCGGTGTCCAGAAGACACAAGGATGTGAAAATAAGCATCTTTGATCTCCACAGACGGCAAGAAGTCCCCAGGGCGCAAGGCGATGATGGCCCATCTCAGAGTTTCCATGGCGAAACTGCCTGTAATTGGGGAATCGCCGAAAATCTGTGAACCCAGAATGGGCCAGACTGACCCATCCTTTTGGGGAACTGTGGAAAGGTTGGTGTAGCGGCCCTGCCTCTGCCTGTTAAGGGCAATCTGCAAGTGACCCCCAGACCCCGCAGGCCTTGCATGGTCTGCACGAGCACCTGAACAGAGGCAGGGACCAGGAGTACCCGGAACCTGATAATCTTGGGGGAGGCCGTGCAGCAAACTCTATCTTGTATCCGGAGGACACTACCTCCTGAATCCACCAGTATGAGGCGTGATGCCTCCTGACCAGAGCAAGGTGCCGCAGCCGTCCCCTCACCCAGTCGGGCGAGGGCGCCCCATCATGCTTGAGGGGACTTGGTGGAAGATTTGGGCTTAGCCCCCTCGGAGGAGCCAGGGCGTAGTCTGCTGCTCCTGGGGCAGGAATCTGCGTGAGCCCCCGCTAAGGACACCCCTGGTTCTTGTTTAACACTATGGTAGGGGGCAGAAGGGGGTGCCCTGGCCCCGAAGGGGCCGAGACAGCCGCGTGCGTTGGGGCAACTTACCCTTCTTACCAAACAGGTCTAGACGGGCCCCAAACAGGCGTAGCCCTTTAAAAGGAAGCCCGGTAAGAGCCTTCATTGCAGCATCGTCAGCCCCCCACTGTCGCAGCCAGACCAAGCGACGTATAGCCACCACAAGGGCAGAAGTTCTTGCACACATTCTAATGGTGTCATCCAATGCTAATAGGATAAATTTTACAAACACATCACAACTGGAGAGTGTATTAAACACATCCCAAGGGAGATCATCAGGGGGATGATCAAGCATTTTTCTGATGAGGGTTCTAGCGGCCACGGCAGTAATGGCAGAGGCACAGACAGCGCCGTCCCTGCACATGCAAAGGTGTGGGAGGCCAGCAGGTCAATGCACCGGTCCTCAGCATCCCGAAGGGTAGCATAAGCAGGGGCTGTAATAAAGGGGGGGTTAGGAAGCCCTATGATCGGGGCATCCACCTTGGGGGGGGGGGGGGGGGGGATGACCAACATTTAACCACCTCAGGGGGAAAACGGTACTTCCTATCCCAGTCCCCTGGGACCCCGGGAAGTTTACTGGGGCACTCCCATTCCTTGAGCACAAGGGTATGGAAATGTGCCTGCTCTAGAAATTCCAAACGTGCTGATGCAGTATGGAAACACTCCCCTCTTTGCCTGGGAGGCTCACCAGGGGAAGTGATAGACAGAACCTCAAAAATCTTGATCAGCAAACTGTCAGTGTCAGTCTGGGCCCAGTATTCAGGGCCAGAATCGTCAGGACTCCTCGCCCTCTCATCAGATGAGCCTGAGTCAGTGAAGAGCTCTCCGTCAAGTGCCGCTTCTTACCAGGGCCCTTGCGCTCTAAAGACCTTGCAATAATCTGTTCAGCCGTAGGCAGTCCAGCAGACAAATCAGGCTGAGAATCCCCACTTGTGTGCGACTCAGCAGGAGTGAGATTTAAGCCTGGGGAAGTAGGTGAAGTGAAACGAGGTGCAGCCACTGGCGGGCCAGAATGCAAGGCCAGCGCTTGCTCAGCACAGTGTACGCAGACCCGTGCCCTGTCAGCGTCAGCATGGGGTTGTCCACACACCATACACAGCCCTAATGTGGACCCCGGTCACATTATCCTGAGATGCCTCCATATGGTGATTTTTTAGGCACAATATGCCAGGAGGGATTGACGCTATAAGCAACCCTGGATGCCCCAATGATCCGCTAGGGAAGTGGGAGAATTTTACAAGGCCCGACTATCAATTACACCGGGCCGGGAGAAGCCAACGGATTCAGCCGCCTGAAAGACACAATGAGAAGAAAATGGTGTCAGAACCGAAACACTACAATGAGTATAAAGCCGCCCGCGAGGGCACTTACGGACCACGGTAAGCAAGAATGTCACACGCGTGGACAAAATGGCGCAGAGTACCTCGAAGGGCGGGCCAGAGCGCGCCATGACGCGGATCGCTCCAGGCCAGGCCCCGCCCTCCCGATGAGCGCGAAGTCCAACCAGCAGCCAATGAGGACACAGAGGCGTCTGAGGTAACGCCGCCGCCCGGCGTGGAACATCCAATGAGGGGAAAAAAGCGCCCGTGGTGGCGGCAGTTATACGAGTAAAAATACAAAGCAGCACGGCAGCTGACACCATATGTACAAGTCCAAAAGACATTACAACGGCCATATGCATGTAATCACAATACAGTGATACCAAACACCCCCCCCCCCCCGAGATACGGGGGGAACAAGGGAGGATGGCGGCCCTTTGTACAGGGCCCACCGCTACACGGGGCAATAATGTGGGAGGGGCATCCCCTAGAGGCTCACCATCAGCCTGTACCGCCTACCCTTTGGTGGGGGACTGCGGAGGAGCAGCGCTCCATAAGCACGCATGGTGCTGCCTACCTTCACCCGACCAGCGCAGCCCAGGCTGGGAGGCACATCACAAAGAGGACGGGTGGGAATAGTCCAACAGGGCCGCAGTATTTAATAGCCCCGCTCACCTGCGAGAGAGTGATACTTCATGTCTTCGCAGTCAGCACTGCAGAGAAATCTGGGGATTTGTGGGAGGTCCCCGGGTATTTGAGGGTCCGGGAGGAGCCTGTTTTGCATCTCTGCAGTGCAGCGCCATGTGGCGGAGTGTAACCCAAGTGTAAGTACTATATCTGGAGCAGGACTTACTGTATACTAAGAATAAACTCATTATAAACAGAACCCAGATCAGCCGAGTCATTGAGGCACAAGGCTATGTCTTAAATTCCGATGCTCCCAACCGCCTAGTGATCACATTTAGTTTTGGACTTCTCGGTCAAGGGGGTGTAAGTGAAGTATGACAGCAAGACCAAGGAGGAAATTACTCTCTAGGTGCTTGAGCTTCGCACCCTGCTGTATACAACCTGCCAGCCAGAAGCCAGTGTTCAAAAGGAAAGCAGTGATCTCAGTAAAAAAATGAATAATAAATAACAGGGAATGCCTGTCCTTGGGGCAATTTAAAGAGCCTTAATAAAGATTGCAGTATGCACCTTTTTTGTGAGACAGCACTGCCTCCCCATGTTCATGGGTTTTTAACTGCTCGGCTTCTTTGCCATTACTGGTCTCCATTTTCTCTTGCACTCCATTTCTGCAATTTAAGTACACAACAAAGTCAAAAAGATTATGGTAACAAAAGGACAATACTGGCACAATTCATACTAATGAAAATTCGTAAAAAATGTTTACCAACCCTGGTCCTTTAGTTAATAGGTCCTTATTTTCATCTTCTCTCAGTTCATGTAATATTTCCTTAACTTTCAAATCTTGCTCCTTCAATTTATCCTCTTTTCGTTTACGGATTCTATGTTTCACCAAAACAGGAAAGGGTAAAAAGTGTTTAGTACATTTTTTTTAGGTCATATGAAAGCAAGCAAGCAATATCAATTTAAAAGGCAGTCTGCTATACTATAATTTCCACAAGACAGCACCCCTAACGATAAGAGAAATCACAAACCTCCAATGGGGTGGTCTTCTATTCAAGAATTCTTTTTTCTGGGCCCTCTAATTATGAAAAGAGAATCTGCACTCCAATCTAAACCATATTTTACTGTCCTGACCTTAGTCCAATAGCAGAGCTAATTTCTGAATGAGCTGGGCATCTAAAATTAATATATTTTAAGTTTTTAGTCACTTATTTATTATTCTTTCCCCCACTGGGCTGCAACTCTGTTAAGGACTCCGCCATCTTGACTCAGAAGCCTCACACTTAATGAGGAGGAGAGTGGGATAAAGTGCAGGGGGGGTGGGGTTATAGCTGTGCTTTGCTCAGACAGAGCAGAGCTGGAGTCAGGAAAAGGTCAGCAGTCCCAGAATGCAGAGCAGCACAGTCAGAAGGCACTTCCTGTTTGAAGGCTTCCTTCTCAGCCGCCATCTTGGATGTTTAAAGGCTCATAACATGCAGTAGATGCAGGCAGGATGATTTTTAATGTGAGCAATTTGTATGTACAGGGTGTGGGAAACATAAGATAGGCTCTTATTCAGAGTGAAGGTCCGCTTTAAAGACGGCCAAAACCCATCCTGGGTCTATGAGACTTCAGGGCAGGCATACTTGGTGCCCCGCTGTGTCGACTCCCCCCCCAGGTTGCACAGAAAATTCACCTTCGTTCCTGGCCCCAAGGCGCATGTGCAAGCAGCGGCTGCATCCCCGCTATGCCTTTAGCAGGGCCCGTGCCCGTGTCAGGCATTTGTAAATGGACGGTGCGAGCACACTCCCTGTTAGAGTTAAGAGTTTAGGGAGTTAAGCTTTTTCTATATAGGAGATGAGAAACCTTTGCACATCTAGCAGAAACATATCCTACTATGTATTTGGAAGCAGTGGGTCTTGGGATCTTGAGAACAATTAAAGGTTAAGACTATCTTTCGTAGATTTGGCCTAAGTAGGACTATCACTGGGAATGGTGCAGTAAGGCTTGGAGGTCTATGCACCTGTATCAGAGGTAAAAACTACACCAGGGCAGGTATACTCTGTACCCCACTGTGTCAAACCCCACAAGTCGCCCGAAAACTCACCTTAATTCCCGGTCCAACGGTGCATGTGCGAGCAGTGGCCACATCCCTATTATCCCTAGGGTAAGTAAGTTCGGGCAACTTGGGGGGGTTTACACAGCAGGGGGCAAAGACCAAAAACCCAGAAAAGTCAAAATCCTGGGTCTTGGTCCATTTTAAGAAGCTTATTTTAACCCTTTAACCGCCAGCCTACCTTGAGATTTTGTCACCCTTTGTTGCCAGACCATTTTGCACTATTTTGCGCTCCCCTTGTTCAACTGTGATTTTTGAGGGGATTTCCAGGGATTTCCCAGGAAAATGATATATTGTTTTTTTCAGCATAGTCTGGGCTTTAACATGAAATGTCTTGTTTGTCATTTGTTAGGTGTATTCTTAATATTTTTGGGTGAAATATGTGCAAAAAAAAAAAAAAAAAAAAAAAATTTTTACATATTGTAGTTTTTTTTGGAATAAAAAATGTAAGTTTGTCAATAAAATCTTATTGCGTGTGAAATCCCAATTTCTCCCGGTTACAGCGGTACCACATATGTATAGGTAGACACCCTTTCCTGCCCAGGAGACTCCCCCAAACTGAAACAGCGCTTTAGGAGATTTTCAGATAAAATACAACTATGCTATGCAATATGCGCACCTTGCGGTTTTTCCAGAAAAACAACCCTTTACATTTAAAATACCCCCAACAAACTATATATTCTCTGGAAGTACACACCTCAGGCTTTCTAGGCGTACCAGGCTTGTGGATGTGGCCATAGTTTTCTGGAAGTAATCCCTCAACGTAATCTTTGGTTGCAAAGAGTTTCCCTAAAAAAAGGATAAAAAAGCAGAATCAAAGCCACATTTTCCTAAAAAAACTATATACAAACAAGAAAAATCAAGTTTAATCTGAAAAAGCAACATCTCCCGAACAGAACGATACCCAACATGCATAGGTTCTGTCAAGGGAAGAGTTGCCAAACACCCCAAAGTAAAGCATGTGCGTAACGGTAATTTTACTTGAAAATTTCAGCTCTGCAGACAAAGTGCGCACCTTGCGATTTTTCAACCAAAACAACCCTTTACATTTGGAATATCCCCCATAAACCATATATTCCCTGAAAGTACACACGTTAAGCTTTCTAAGGGTACCCAGCTTGCTGTAGTGGGCTCATCTTTCTGGAATTAATTCCTCAAAGAATTCTTTGGTTGCGCAGGGTTTCCCTAAAAAATTTATAAAAAAGCTGAATAAAAAACACCTTTTCCTAAAATATAAATATGCAAACCAGAAAAAACAAGCTAAGTCTGAAAGCGCAAGGTCCCCCGAACAGAACAATACCCAACATGCATAGGTACTATTAACCCTTTTAATTGCCAGCTTACTTGAGATTTTGTCACCCTCTGTTGACAGGCCATTTTTCCCCATTTTGCGTCATGTTTTGCGACATGTTTTGCGCCATTTTTGCTGGAACTTTCAGAAAAATTATATATTTTTTTTTTTTGCAGCAGAGTTTAGACTTTAACATGAAATGTCTTGTTTGTAATTTTTTTTTTTTTTTTACAATATTATTAAGTGAAAAAAAAAATAAATAAATAAAATTTTTTTTTTAGAAAATTGACTCCTTTATTTTAAATAAAAAATGTATTTTATTAAGGAAAATCATATTGCATGTGAAAGCCCCATTTCTACCGATTAGAACGGTACCACATATTTATCGGTAGCCCCCGTTCCTGCCCAGGAGACCCCCCTAACTGAAACAAGTATTTTATAACATTCACAAAAAAAAACACAAAAACCATCCACACTACAAAGGGTTAAATCGAGAAAAAAAATGACATAGGGTCCCCCCTCCCAGGGGAGGGAGACCCCATTTTTTTTTTGATTTTTAAGGGTTAAAAACCCTTAAAAATAAAAAAAAAAATGACGTGGGGTCCCCCTTACCCACAGTAACCAGCCCGGGACCAGCTATGGGGGCTTGTAGGCACAGAGTGGGGGGGCCAGCTTTTGTGGCCCCCCCACCCTGCAGCCTACGAGCCCACATAGCCCATGTGGGCCCGGGCTCTTCTGCCCCCCCCTGGCCTTTGGGGAGGCAGGTAATGGGGGTGCCGGGGGTTAATGGCAAGCCACCCGCTAGCGCAGGTGGCTTGCCATCCCCCCAGCCTTGTGAACTGGTATAGGGGTCATGGACCCCTTACCAGTTCACAAGAGGTTAAAAGTAAAAAATGACACAGACACACAAAAGAGAAAAAATATTTTATTAATTTTTTTTTTTTTTTTTTTACACTGTACTCACCTCCCATCCATCCTGGAGCACTCTGTCCCTCGGCGATCACTGGCTTCTGCTCCCTTGCTAGAAGCCTTTTATAGCTGCTGGATGACAGAACACAAAGGGTTAATCAAAAAAAAAAATGACATAGGGTCCCCCCTCCCAGGGGGGGTGGACCCCATTTTTTTTTTGATTTTTAAGGGTTAAAAACCCTTAAAAATCAAAAAAAAAATTGACGTGGGGTCCCCCTTACCCACAGTAACCAGCCCGGGACCAGCTATGGGGGCTTGTAGGCACAGAGTGGGGGGGCCAGCTTATGTGGCCCCCCCACCCTGCAGCCTACGAGCCCACATAGCCCATGTGGGCCCGGGCTCTTCTGCCCCCCCCTGGCCTTTGGGGAGGCAGGTAATGGGGGTGCCAGGGGTTAATGGCAAGCCACCCGCTAGCGCAGGTGGCTTGCCATCTCCCCAGCCTTGTGAACTGGTATAAGGGGTCACATGGACCCCTTACCAGTTCACAAAGGGTTAAATGGTAAAAAAAAAAAGACAAGACGTTTTTTTAAAAAAGTTTATTAAAAAAATAAAAAAAACTTTTACTTTACTCACCTCCGATCTTCATCTTCTGTGTCCCGCGGCGATCTGCTGTCAGTGACAGCTGGGCAGAGAAGGGGGGAGGCAGGCGATCGGAGGATCGCCTACCTCCCTCCTTCCCCGCCCAGCCGTCACCGGCATCTGAGAAACGAACTGCCGGGTGCCCCGATGACACCCGGCGGTGACGTCATCTGGCCCCGCCCCGTGACGTCATCAAGATGGCGGCCGCCATCGGAAGGAAGCAAGGGAGGAGGGCTGTTATGCCCCCTCCAGAAGACAGAAGAGCGGGGGGGGGGGATCGGAGCCCCCCCCCCGTGAAGAGGAGAGCCTGCGGGAGCCGGCGGGGACAAAGGTAGGTGACTGTTTTTTTTTTTTTTGTTTTTTTTTTTTAAAGTAAACCGGGCGGCTGCTGAAACGGGGGGGGGGGGGGGCACCCTGTTCCGGGCCCTCCCCTGCAGCCGGAGGGGCCCCGATGGGCGATCGGAGCCCCTCTGGCTGAAGAGGAGACCCGACCGGATCGAACGAGGGGTCAGGTAAGTGTCTTTTATTTTTACTTTTTTTTTTTTTACTGGGGAAAGTCAGGCACGTAAATTTTACGTGGCTGGCGTTTAACTGTTGGAGAGGCAGCCACGTAAAATTTACGTGGCTGGCGTTTAAAGGGTTAAATTGGACCCATCACCGGGATTTTGATTATCCTGGTACTATTACCTGGGGCATCCCGATTTCAGTTTGTTCTGCGATTTTTGCTCTTTTGCAGCTCCTGGAGCTTCTTAGAAATCCAGAGCATACAAGTGGATTACAGGTTGTCCCCTTACCTGGGGAAACCAGGGGACAGGAACCGCATCCTAGTCCAGGACCTGGAGATCCACAAATGTAGAGACGCAGAAACAGGAGCAGAAGGCGGCAAATTGTTTAGCCCAATCTTCGAATGACCCCGATAGCCCTGTGCCCCAAGTATCTCTTCTTCAGCTAGTCATAGGTGCCATAGACATTTAAGGGTCGCCCTGCGCCCGACCCAGTGACCTAATCCTAAGTCACCGTTTGTTCTTGACCCAGAGACAATCTACTAATGTCAACTAAAGACCCCGCCAGACACCCTTGACTTTTATGCAATTTATGTGGTAAGACCACCGCCTCTTGGGCCCATTTTAGTTTGTGGGGATTGGGGATGGTGCTTGCTGTTGCCTCGCTGTGCATGGCCGGGGACCTGGCACGTGAGAATCCGAGCAAACACCCCAAAATTCGGCCCAGACGTTGGTATCTTAACCTTTCCGCTAACTGCCTCCCCAAAGCCCGGGGGGGGGGGGGGGGGGGGGGGGGCCGCAGAAGAGCCCCGGGGCCATTTAGCTTAGTAGCCAGCGGGGCAGGGGTCACCAAGGATGGCCCTTGCACCCTGTTCTACGAGCCTGGACTGGCTATGCTGGCTAGCGGGGACCCCACCTAATTTTTTTGTGGATTTTTAAACCCTTAAAATTCATCAAAAAAGGTGTTACCCGTTGGGAAGGTGGACCCTATGCCAATTTTTGGGATTAATAGTGAGGACAGTAGTTGTATTTTATTTGTAAATGTTATAAAATGCTCTTTTCAGTTTGGGGGGTTTCCTAGGCAAGAATACTACTGATAAATATGTGGCATCGCTGTAATCTGGAAAAATGGGCTTTCACATGCAATATGTTTTTTTTTTAAATAAAATAAATGTTTTATTCAAAATAAAGGACAATTTTCATTAAAACATTTTTTTATTCATAAATATTTTTAACAGCAGAAAACAATTTTCTACTCATCTTCCTCCTTAGCCAGCAAGGGGGGAGATGCGATCACACACTTAAAACGACGGGTCAGGTACTTACGATTATCGCAGCCTTGAGAAAGCAGATGGAAGCAACTTATTTCCAATCATTTTTGTTCTCCGTTCTTTGGGTATGACACTATATGTTTTCTGTCATACATTAATAACGATGATGTCATGATTATAACTCTGTATTGAACATTTGTCATGTATTCTAAGATGCTATTCTACTGGTATGATGCACTGACCTCGTGCTGCCCAAGGCGGTGGGGCATATCTGGTCCTACTAGAGAGAGACGTTCAAAAATAGGCACACAACCTACAAGGAATCTCCCCTTAAAGTGGCTTGAAACCCAGGGGGGATCGGCCCGGGAATCTATAAGATTACCGGACCGATCAGATCCCTCCCTGCGGGGCATCCGAAATTGGGATGTCCCGCGGGGAGGAACCCCCCAGGAGGCCCACAAACCTTACCTCAGCCCCGTTCCATCGGCGCATGCGCGAGCCGCGTCTCGCGCTTCCCTCTAGCAGGGCGCGCACCCGTGCCGGCCGTTTGTTAGAGGGAAGCGCGAGACGCGGCCTCCAGCGCTCAGAGCCGCTGAGCTGCTAAGCAGTGTCCATATGATCCCCAGTGCGGAACAGCATGTAGTTCATTTCACTACCGCCTGAAGCACCTTTCGGCCATAAACCGCGTCAGCTGAGGCCCCGACATCCACCTTGTAAAACTTTGTAAAAGTATGAGCAGAAGACCAAGTTGCGGCCTCACAAACTTGTTCCACCAATGCCTGATGCTGAAAAGCCCAAGAGGCACCAATAGCTCTGGTAGAATGAGCTGTGATCCGAAAAGGGGGTTCCTCCCCCCTGGCAGAATATGCTTGTACCACCGCCTGTCTAATCCACTTACTGAGAGTGGACTTGGCTGGTGGCAATCCTTTCCTAGAACCCTCTGTTAGGACAAAGAGCAAATCAGATTTCCTGAAGGATTCAGTCGCAACCAGGTAATACCTTATGGCTCTGACCACATCTAAGGCATGGAGGGAATTAAGCGGAGCTGGACACAAGGAAGGTAAAACAACTTCTTCATTAAGGTGAAAAGGAGAAAAGACCTTAGGAAAAAAAAATAAGGTTTACAACGAAAAACCACCTTATCTCTGTGCAACTCAAAGTAGGGTGGTTTCATACAAAGCGCACCCAGCTCTGATACACGACACACTGAGGTGATCGCTACCAGAAAAACCACTTTGAGAGTCAATATAGACAATGCAGCATCGCTCAATGGCTCGAAGGGAGGACCCTGGAGAGCAGATTCAAGTCCCACAGCGGTAATGCGGACTTACGCGGAGGCCGGACATGGGTAACTCCCTGGAAAAAAGTCTTGATCAACCTATGGTTGGCAATGGATCTCTGGAAAAAAAAATGGCTAAAGCCAAGACCTGACCCTTGAGAGTGCTCAGCTGGAGACCCAAGTCTAAACCATGTTGTAAAAACTCCAGAATCCTAGAAATAGAAAATTTCCGGCAAGGAAAGCTCTTGGCCTCGCACCAAGCGATATAGGCCCACCAAATTCTGTAGTATATCATGAAAGAAGACTTCTTCCGTGCCTGCATCGTCTGCACAACCGTGGCCGATAACCCCTTCTCAGTCAGGATTGAGGTTTCAATAGCCAGGCCGTCAAAGCCAGCGTCCGTAAATTGGGGTGCCGCAGCTTCCGCGTCTGCCAGAATCCTCACCAGCCGATCAGACTGGCATCCGTGGTTACTATCTCTCACCGGGGAGTCAGAAAGGACTTGCCCACCAACAGGTTTCCGGGGTCCAGCCACCACAAGAGGGACTGTCTGGCCCGAGGAGACAGAGAAAATTCTTGTTCCAGGGACTCCTGCATCCGGTCCCAGCCGGTCAACAGGTTCAATTGAAGAGGTCTCATGTGGAATTGGGCGAAGGGCACTGCCTCGAAACATGACACCATCAGGCCCACCAGCTTCATCCCGACATGGATTGACGGTCGCTGACAGGACAGCAAGGCTTGCACCTGCGTCTGAAGACCCACCACCTTCTGCTGTGGTAGGAATACCTTGACCTGAGAGGTGTCTAGCGTCATGCCCAGGAAGGACCTCACCGTTGAGGGAGTGATCGAAGACTTGGGGTAATTGACAACCCATCCAAACTCCTCGAGAGTGGACAACACCGTCCGGGTGTCGCTCTCGGCCTGCTGGAAGGACTGACATGCAATCAGTAAATCCTCCGGATAAGGCAGCACATGAATGCCCTGATTCCTCAGAATAGCCATAATGCCCGCCAGCATCTTGGTGAACACTCGAGGGGCTGAGGATATCCCGAATGGCAGAGCCACAAACTGGTAATGCTGGTCATCCAGAGCAATCTCAGGAACCTCGGACGTCCCTGGAATATCGGGATGTGCAAATAGGCATCCTTGATGTCATGAAGTCTCCGGGCCGAAGCGAGCTCACCACAGAATGCAAGGTTTCCATGCAGAAGTGTCGGACTCTGACGAACCTGTTGAGAACCTTCAGGTCCAGGATAGGTCTCAGCGTTCCATCCTTCTTGGGAACCGTGAACAGATTGGAATAGAACCCCCGGCCTTGCTCCTGGCGAGGCATCGGGCAAATCACTCCCAACCACAGAAGGTGCTGCACGGCCATTCTAAGGCCCTGTGCCTTCACTGGGTTCTGGGGTATGCGAGACTGAAGAAATCTTGAGGGTGGCCAGACTGCCAGCTCTATTTTGTAACCGGAGGACAACACCTCCTGAATCCACTGATCCGAGACGCGCTGTCTCCACATATCAGCAAATCTGGATGGGTGAGGGTGCCTCCTCATGCCTGAGGGGCCTTAGCAGAAGGCTAGGACTTGGATCCCCAGGAGGGATTGGGACGGCCGCGGGACCTACCTCGTCCCCAGGAATCTCTGAGGCCACCTGAAAAAGAAGAGCCTCTTCCTCCTTGAACGGAGCGATAGGCAAAGCAAGCTTCCGTCGCTGAGGGAGTCTACCGCCTGGAGGTCCTGACGCTCCCCGAACAATCTGTGCCCCACAAAGGGGATACTAGTAAGCGACTTCTTGGCTGTGGCATCAGCTGACCATTGCCGTATCCAGAGCGAGCGGCGAAGAGCAACAAGCAGGGCCGAAACCCTGGCACCGAGCCGGACACCATCATCCATGGCAGAGACAACAAAGGCAATAAACTCTACACAGGCTTGGAGCTCTTTATACTCCTCCGCCCGCTAGCAAGACTTAGCAATATCCACAAGACGTCTCACCTTTCTGATGGCTAAGGAGACAATAGCCGCGGCGCACACAGGGCGAAACTAAGCACCAGCAAAGGTGAAGGCATGACAAACCAGCTGGTCCATGCGCCTGTCAGCTGGATTGCGTAAGGAAGCGGTATCGGGTGACGGCATAACCGTAGTGTTGGACAACCCCGACACAGGGGAGTCCACCTCAGGAGGACGGGACCATAAGCGAACCAGCTCCTCAGGAAAGGGATACCACCTGTCCAGGCCCTTAGGCAACGACGGGAGCTTGTTAGGCCTCTCCCATTCCTTAAATATCATATTAGAAAAATTGGCCTGCTCAGAAAAGACTCGCCTCTGTCTCTCTGGCCGAAACAAATCACCCTGCTTCCTCTTAGCCGCTCTAGGAGGGACGATGTGCAACGTCTCAAAAACTGACGCCAGCAGCTTATTAGTATCATCAGGGAGCCACGTATCCTCATCCAAAGAAGAGCCAAGCCCGCTATCATAGCCGGCAGAATAATCCACAGTGGAGATGGAGCCCTCATGCAACTCGCCATCCTCCACGGAGCCCCCACCTCCAAAAAGATCACCATCATCATAATCATCATTATCCGAGTAAACGGATACGCCCGCCCTATCATGCTCCAAAAAGATGCTCCAGGCGCAAGTGACAAACCGTGCTGAGTCTGCCCAGAGGACTGGCACCGCACATGGGGCAGAGCTTCACCCGCCCAGATGGAGCCCCTAGCTCACTATCCCCAGAAGCCTCCATTATGGTGATTAGCAGACAAAAAAAATATAAAATCTTATGCAGGTTACAAGGCACTAACGGCCCAAACCGCTATATCCCTCCGATATGATCCCTCTTAATAAAAAGGGGGGGGAGGGAGGGAGGGGGGTGAGACCAGGAGGAACCACAACCCACAATCTATAAGGGCCCGGACACAAGCAGAGAAGGGGCCGTAAGCATCCCACAGCACATGCGCACGGTAGTATACAATAAGAAGAACAAAAGGACTCACGACACCGACAGATATCACCGGAGGGGTCCCAGCAGCAAGGCCGAAGAACAGCAAGATGGCGCCTGGCACAGCTCCATGCGTTCCTCGAGGGGCGGGCCGCACTGGCAGTGACGCAAAAAGCGTCACAGTGCCCCCCCCCCCCCCCCCCCCCCCCGCGCAAACACAGCACCTGCCGCCCGCCTCGTCACAGGCCATCAAGATGGAGGAGACCTCTGAAGCAAGGCACAAAACGCAGGGCAGCCCACGGCTGGGCCCCCACACAGCGCCCGCCCACACCACGCCAGAGACAAGAGCCTCAGGAGAGGCCGCCAAGCTGCGTTCCCCCCCCCCCCCCACAGCGCGGCCCAAGACGGAGGGGAGAGGGAGCAGGAAGAGGCACTCGAGGGAGGCAAGTATGGCCAGTGCAAGACAAAATAAAGTAACAAAGCACAACACATAAAACAATAAAGCTTGTGGGATAATGGGAATGAAGGCCTGAGGGCATAAGTGGTTCCTCCCCCCACCCCCCCCATAGGCTCACCATCAGCTATGGCCGGCTACCCTTTAAACAGGGTCTGCGGCCCAGAGCCTAGCTCTGTCAGACGCCTGACCCCGGCGTTCTCCCTACCATTACAGTCCCGACAGCCGTGGCTGGGAGGCAGTAGTGGGTCCACGGGATCAGTGGGAATAGGGTCTGCAGCGACCGACAGGCTAGGAGGGTCCGCTCAGCTGCAATATCCAGGAGAGAGTATCCAAACGGTCTTCAGCAGCAGACTGCAAGATGAACACTGGGGAATCTTAGTGAGACACCTGTTTTTATAGGGGGCCAGCAGGAGCGACCGCTTTGGATCTTGCAGTCGAGCGGCACCTAGTGGCGGAAAACCCAATTGTCATCACTTCTGGGACGACCTGGACTGGATATAGTGAAAAAATACAATTCTGTGATTACTCACCTGTAGAATTGATATTATGAGTATACAGTACGTCCTGCTCCAGATAAGAATCATTACTTTTGGAAATTACTCCGCCAGAGGGCGCTGGACTGCAGAGACCGCAAAATTGGCTCCTCCCAGCCCCTCAAATACCCGGGACCTCCCACAAATCCCCAGCATTGAAAAGCAGTTAACGAGAAGCCGGGAGAAAGATAACAGAACCAACCAGTAACTATAACAATGATAACAATCACCATAAAGGGGATCCAAGGATAATGCAAACCAAGGGTGGGGTGGAGCAGGACGTACTGTATACTCATAATATCAATTCTACAGGTGAGTAATCACAGAATTGTATTATTCTTAGTATACAGTATGTCCTGCTCCAGATAAGAATCATTATTCTTGGGACATCCAATAGCAGTGTCCATAAATCCCCAAAGCTAACAACAGACAGGTCAGACCACTGCCGCCTGCAGAACCTTGCGGCCAAAAGCAGCATCAGCTGAGGCTCTAACATCAACCTTGTAAAACTTGGAAAAAGTATGAACAGAAGACCAGGTAGCAGCCTTGCAAACTTGTTCAAAAGAAGCCTGGTGCTAAAAAGCCCAAGAGGCACCAATAGCACGAGTGGAGTGAGCAGTAAGGCGTATAGGCCTGAATCACAGCCTGATGGATCCATTTGCTGATAGTAGATTTGGCAGGCGCCAAACCCTACCTAGGACCAGAAGGGACCACAAAAAGAGCATCAGTTTTTCTGAAAGGTGCAGTAGCCACCAGATAGTACTTCAGGCACCTAACCACATCCAAGGAATGCAAAACCCTCTCCTTAGCGTTACCAGGATTAGGGCATAAGTAAGGAAGAACAATGTCCTGATTCAGATGAAAGGCAGACACGACCTTAGGCAGAAAGTCTGGCATGAAGCGAAACACCACCTTGTCCTGGTGTCTCTCAAAGTAGGGGGGCTGGATGGAAAGCGCTGCCAAATCAGAAACACGCCTAACAGAAGTGATAGCCACCAAAAAGACAGCCTTGAGAGTAAGAATGGCCAGGGCAGCCTCCTGCACAGGTTCAAAGGGAGCACCCTGCAAGGCAGACAAGACCAAGTTCAAATCCCAAACAGGCAACATAGGCTTACGTGAAGGACGCACATGAGTAACCCCCTGGAAAAAAGTCCTGATCAGAGAATGCTGGGCAAAGGACCTCTGAAAGAAAACAGCCAGGGCAGAGACATGACCCTTCAGAGTACCGAGTTGGAGCCCCAGCCCCAACCCATGCTGCAGGAACTCCAGGATCCTGGGAATAGAGAACACACGACAGGGAAGAGACCTAGACTCACACCAGTCAACGTAGGCACGCCAAACCCTATAGTAAATGGAAGAAGATGACTTCTTTCTAGCCTTTATCATGGTAACAACAGAGGCAGACAGCCCCAGTAGCCAGGCCGTCAAAGCCCGAGTTTGTAAATTGGGATGGCATAAGTGAGCAGGTCTGGCACCCTGGGCAGAGCGTACTGATCTACTGCCAGCTGCACCACGTCTGCGAACCACACTCTTCTTGGCCACCGGAACAGCTGGCACCCTTTCCTGAATCAGCTTGCTCAGAACCTTGCTCAGAAGAGGAAAAGGAGGGAAGAGGTACAGGAGACCGAACCCCTGCCAGGACAGAGACAGGGCATCCACCGCCAGAGCCAGAGGATCCTGGGACAGTGAGACAAATGCTGGCAGCTTGTGATTGTGGCGAGAAGCAAACAGATCCACGTCCGGCATCCCCCACCTGCGACAAGGAGATAGGAAGACCTCGCTGTTGAGGGACCATTCTCCCCGGAGAGAGGCCCCCCCCCTGCTCAGGGAATCCGCTTCCAGATTCTCCGCTCCCGGAATGTAGACCGCAGAGATGCACGGGACATTGTCCTCGGGTCAAGACAAGATCAACGACACCCCCCGGAGGGCACTCTTGTTCCGAGTCCCTCCCTGGTGATTGATGTAGGCGACCGCAGTCCGGTTGTCAGAGCGAAGCTGAACCGGCAGGCCCTGGAGGTGAGGCGTCAGCACCAACCGAAACGCCCTCAGCTGCAGAACATTTATGGGGGCGTGGGCCTCCTGAGGGCCCCACAGCCCCTGGAATTGGAGGGCTCTCCAGTAGCCCCCCAACCGGACAGACTGGCATCCGTAGTGACCGTCTCCCAACATGGTGTCAGAAATTACCTGCCCCCCAGAAGATTCCTCGAGTCCAGCCACCACAGGAGGGACCGCCGGACCAGAGGAGATAGAACAAAGGCCTGATCCAGAGACAGGGGACTCTTGTCCCAGACTGACAGAAGATGGAGCTGAAGGGGTCTCATGTAAAATTGAGCATAAGGGACTGCCTTGAAGCAGGCCACCATCTGTCCCACCAATTGCATCCCTTGCCGGATGGAGGGATGAAAGCTGGACAGCAAGAATGAATAAGAGCTTGAAGAGAGTCCACCTTCTGCTGAGGGAGGAAAATCCTGGCCTGAATGGTATCCAGAGTCATACCCAGGAAGGGGGTCACCCGGGACGGGGAGAGGGAGGATTTGGGATAATTGATCACCCATCCGAACATTTCCAGGGTCGCCACCACCGTCCGGGTGTCCAATTCTGCCTGCTGGAGAGAATGGGACGTAATGAGAAGGAAGATAAGGAAGAATGCGAATACCCCGGGCTCTGAGAAGGGCCATCACACCCACCAACACCTTGGTGAACACTCTGGGGGCTGAGGTGAGACCAAAGGGAAGTGCCACAAATTGGAAGTGTTGTTCCTCCACTGCGAACCTGAGGAACCTGATGCCCTGGGAAGACCGGCATATGAAGGTAAGCATCCTTGATGTCTGTTGAAGTCATGAAGTCCCCCGAGCGCAGGGAGCCGATACTGGAGCGCAGAGTTTCCATGCGAAAAAGTCTGGTCCTGATGAACTTGTTGAGAAGCTTTAGGTCCAGGATGGGTCTGATGGAACCATCCTTTTTGGGCACTGTAAAGAGATTGGAATAGTAGCTCTGACATCTCTCTCCCAGAGGGACCTGAGAAATGACTCCCATGGCCAAAAGGTTTTGTACTGCCAGAAACAGACCCCGAGCTGCCCGAGGGTCCGTAGGAACCCGGGACCTGAGGAATCTGGGAGAAGGGCCAGTCCGCGAACTCCAGCTTGTATCCGGAGGAGACAACCTCCAGAATCCAATTGTCTGAGACTTGTTGAACCCAGACCTGAGCAAAGAGCCGCAGCTGTCCCCCTACCCGCAAGGGTGAGGGCGCCCCCTCATTGCTGATTGGGCTTGGCAGTAGATTTGGTTTTGGAACCCCAGGAGGATCCGGGCCGGGCACGGCCTCTGCCCTTGCCCCAGAAATCTCTCCTGTGTCCTGTAAAGGATACCCCCCTGCCTGACCTAGACCCACGAAAGGAGGGAGTGAAGGACCCGGAGCCCCGAAAGGGTCGTGGCTGCTTTTTGCGTTGGGGCAACTTACCTCCCTTAGCAAAAAGGTCTAAACGATCACCAAAAAGGTCCAAACGATCACCAAAAAGGTCCAAACGATCACCAAAAAGGTCCAAACGATCACCAAAAAGGCGCAGCCCCTTAAAGGGGAGCCCCGTGAGCGCCTTCTTAGCAGCATTGTCAGCTGCCCACTGGCACAACCAAACCGAGCGGCGGATAGAGACAACCAGAGCCGAGGCCCTGCTACACATCCGAATGGTGTCATCTAAGGCAGAGAGAACATAGGTGATGAACATCTCACATTGTGACAAGGCTCTAAAATCAGCACTAGAAGGATCCTCATGGGAGCCGTCCAGAAGGCCCCTGATCAAGGTCCACGCTGTAATAGCGGAAGCACAAACCGGGCGCAAGGCAGAACCCACACAGGCAAAGGCATGGGAAGCCAGCTGGTCAATATGCCGGTCCTCACCATCCTTCAAGGTAGTGGAATCAGGGGACTGCAGCACAGAAGTGTTCGACAACCCCAGCACAGGGGCATCCACTTCTGGGGGAGTTGACCAACATTTGACCACATCCGAGGGAAAGGGATACCTCCTATCCCACCCCTTAGGGATACCGGGGAGCCGGCTAGGCCGCTCCCATTCCTTGAGAACCAGATTATTAAAATGCGTCTGTTCTGGGAATTCCAAACGTGGTTTTGCGGTACCAAACAATTCCCCCTGCTGCTTAGGTGCTGCTGCAGGAGGGGAAATGGAAAGTACTTGCATCCCAATGTTCTGAGCCGGCATCAGCGCCAAGGCAATGCTGATCATCAGAAAAATCTGAATCCGAGAATAACCCCTTCCTCGAGAGGGGTATAGTCAGACAAATCAAGGAAATCATCTTGTTCCATAGTAAAGGCCGGCGCGGCAGGCGCCACATGCCGTCTTTTAGCTGGAGCCTTACGGGCTGCAGAGCTAGCTAGCTATCAGTCTCTCAATGTTGGCCAGCCTGGTGGAAACATCAGGTTGAGACTCCCGCTAGTGTTGATCTCACTGGGAGTCATAATCAAGCGAGAGGGCGTGGGGGACGATACAGTGGGTGCCAACCCAGACACATGCGGCCCAGATTGCTGCGCAAGTGCCTGCTGGGCGCAGGGTACACAGACCTGCACATCATCGCCCACATGTGATGCCCCGCACACCACACACAGCCGGGCTTGCCCCAATGGGACCCCGAGCACAACATCCTGAGAAGCCTCCATATGGTGATTTTGGATGGGATGGGAATTACGCTGTGCAACTACTCGGGATGCCCCTTAAATGTCCGCTAGTGGGAGGATTTAGTAATTACGCCTCTAACAATGTCAATATGGTTAATAGAGGGCACAGGACTGGGAGAAACCTCTAATTAGGTTATCCCGCCTGAAAGACACAACATAATACACTCAGTCAGCATGATATAGACAACAAATGAAGTTAAGCAATTCAAATACAAGCCCGCTGAGGGCACTCACGGACGTCGAAGAGCTTGCACTCGACCGCGATGCCGGGGCAAGATGGCGCTGAGAGGATCAGGAGGGGCGGGCCGCCTGCGGAACCTCCAGGAATGCGGGGACAGGCCGAAGACAGGCCACCCTGCAGCCAATCAATGTGCAGCCGGCCCCAGAATGACGTCACCGCCCCGCCGCCAAGCACGCGCGCGGACAGTTCAAATGTGAATCAGGAGGAGAGGAGAAAGAAACGCTGAGCACATGTGCCAGCGCGGATTATACAGTGTCAAAAGGCGAAAAAGCTCATAGTGCAAAATCACCCCCCCCCCCCCCCCCCCGCCCCGACTAACAGGGCAAACGGGAGAAGGGGGAGTATAAGCCCATGATTACATTTGTGACATGTAAGGAGGGCTAAAGCGGACGGGCATCCCACATACAGGCTCACCAAACCTGTGCCGCCTACCCTTTGGTGGGGGATTTGCGGTGGAGCAATACTCCAGTGAAGCACCTCTAATAGGTGCTGCCTACCATCACCCGACCACGCAGCCAAGGCTGGGAGGCAAGTAAAAGTGGAACGGGTGGGAATAGAACACAGGGCCAGGGGCTGTGCAGCCCAGCTTACCTGCGAGGAGAGAAGCCATCATCTTGACCTTCGCAGCCCACTGCAGAGAAGGAACTGGGGAATTTAGTGGGAGGTCCCGGGTATATATGGACCGGGAGGGGCCTCTTTTTTGCCATCTCTGCAGTAAAGCGCCCTCTTGTGGACTATATCCCAGATGTTATGAATCATTACTGGAGCAGGACGTGCTGCATACTTGGAATAACCTCACAACGAGAGAGCGCATTAAACTCCTCACTAGACACATCATCAGGAGCACCATCTAGGACACTTCTCAGCAGGGTCCCAATAGCCACAGCTGTAAAGAGGCACAGACCGGGCGCAGCTCCGTCCCCACGCAGGCAAAGGCATGGGACGCCAGCTGATCAATACGCCGGTCCTCACCATCCCGCAGCGTAGTAGAGTCTGGGGAATGCATGACAGAGGTGTTGGACAACCCTAGGACCGGGGCATCCACCTCTGGAGGGGATGACCAGCGCTTCACCACATCAGCAGGAAAAGGATACCTCTTATCCCAACTCTTAGGGACACCGGAAGTCTGCTGGGACGCTACCATTCCGTGAGCACGAGATTATTAAAATGGGCTTGCTCGGGAAATTCCAAACGTGGCTTAGCCGCATGAAACAATTCCCCCTGCTGCCTGGGGGCCGCAGACGGGGAGAGAGAGACAGCACCTCAAAAATCTGAGCCAAAAGCCTATCAGTATCATCTGGGGCCCAGGGGTCAGAGCCAGAATCATCATCACCCCTGGGCCTCTCATCAGATGACTCAAGAGTCAGAGAATAATTCCCCTTCTTCCAAGGGGGTATAACCAGACAGTTCCAAAAACTCATCAGCCTCCATAGGGAACAGAGCGACATCAGGCGTCAAGTGCCGCTTCTTTGCAGAGGCCTTACGCGCCAGGGTATTAGCCAGCAACTTCTCAACACTAGCCAATCTGGAAGACACATCAGGTTGAGAATCCCCACTGGTATGCAACTCAATAGGAGTCAAATTTAAGCTTGGGGGAGTAGGTGAAGCCATACGTGGCGTAGGCCCAGCTACTGGTAAACCAGGCTGCAGCACAAGCACCTGCTGGGCACAAGGTATACAGACCCGCACATTGTCAGCACTAGTAGACACCCCACAAGCTACACACAGCCGGGCTTGTCCCGAAGGAACCCCGAGCACATTATCCTGAGACGCCTCCATATGGTGATTATAGCGGCACAATAAGCCGATAGGGATTCACGCTATAAAAGCAACCCGGGATGCCCCAATAGCCCGCTAGGGAAGTGGGAGGAATTTACACACTAGGCCTCACAAGTTTAATAACTAAATAGAGGGAGAAGAGCTGGGAGAAACCAATAGAGCTCGACCTGTCTAAAAGACAAACAAAAGAGAACCCCATAAGTGACTAGTATAAAGACATAGGGTAAATAAAGCTGCCCGCGAGGGCACTCACGGACCGCGGTAGGTAGATGCCAGTCACGCAGCAGCCGAATCCAGCGAAAAATGGCGCCGGTTATACCCCGGAGAGCGCGAAGCAGTACACGTGACAAGCAGCCAATGACCGCGCCACAGCGCCTGAGGTAATGCCGCCGCCAACCGCGGAGCACTAAGGAGCGCGGTATTTTCATAACGCAACCAGTGCAACCAAGTCAGAGTGGAGACTGACACTGAAAGAAGCACACAATACAGTGAAAACACCAAGGCATATAGACACCCCCCTCCCCCCCCCCGAGAGCTACAAGGGAGGGCAGCGGCCACTTTACAGAGGGCCCACCGATAGACAGGGGCAAGGGGCAATAGGGCGGAAGGGGCATTCCATAGAGGCTCACCATAAGCCTATACCTACCCTTTGGTGGGGGATTGCGGTGGAGCAGCGTTCCTAAGCACCTGACAGCGGTGCTGCCTACCATCACCCGGACCAGCGCAGCCAAGGGAGGCACATTAACAATGGAACGGGTGGGAACAGTCCTACAGGGCCGCAGACTAATTGCCCGCTATATATATAGATATATATATATATATATATATATATACACACATACATAAGACATGGTTAAATGCAGGGCTGGCAAGAAAGTATGGACTGGCTATGTATGCCTGAACATCTTTGTTTATTTATCAAAATTACATAGGCACAATACATGAGACACATAACGGATAATCATTCAAACACTGGTAGTATAAAACACGCAATTGCTGCATAAAAATACCATTTTGTGAGTACCCACCTGAAAAATGGATATTGTTGGTGTGCCACAAACCCCGCTTCACTTCTTGAATATTCATCCATTATTGGGTTAATCCACCGCAGGTGACGTAGTGCAGAGAGGAAGTCTTGTAACGAGCCCCCTTCCGGCCTATATATACCTGGTACCTCCCTTCAATCACCAGTATATTTAAAAAGCAGTAATACAAGGTACCAGTATTCCACCAGTAACCTCCCAAATCAATTTTGATATAAATAAAAAAGGGCTTCACCATATAAATGCTTCGGTAATACCGAAAAGGGCGGGTGTGAAGCGGGGTGTGTGGCACACCAACAATATCCATTTTTCAGGTGAGTACTCACAAAATGGTATTATTCTTGGTGTGCCACACACCCCGCTTCACTTCTTGAATATTCATCCATTATTGGGACATCCAAAAGCAGTGTCCACAAGGGAAGGGCATCTCAAGGCCAGGTGAAGCATAACTTAAATGACTGCAGTCTGCAGAACTTTGCGGCCAAAAACAGCATCCGCTGAGGCCCACACATCGACTTTGTAAAACTTAGAAAAAGTGTGAACAGAAGACCAGGTGGCGGCCTTACAAACCTGTTCAACAGAAGCTTGGTGCTGAAATGCCCAAGACGCCCCAACAGCGCGAGTGGAATGAGCAGTAATACGAAAAGGGGGAACTCTTCCCTTAGCAGAATAGGCCGCAGTAACGGCCTGACGTATCCACTTGCTAATGGCAGATTTGGCTGGTGCCAAACCCTTCTTAGGCCCATGGGGCACAACAAAAAAGGAATCCGTCCTACGGAAAGGAGACGTGATAATCAAGTAGTACTTAACACAGCGTACTACATCCAAACAATGCAAAACCCTCTCTTTGTCATTCTTAGGATTAGGATACAAGGAGGGAAGAACAATATCTTGGTTCAAATGAAAAGCAGAAACAACCTTAGGAAGAATGTCTGGCTTGAACCGAAAGACCACTTTATCCTGATGCCTCTTGAAGTAAGGCGCCTGGATAGTTAAGGCCGCCAATTCTGAGACACGCCGGACAGAAGTGATCGCTACCAAGAAGACAATCTTCTGAGTCAGGGTAGACAAAGCAATATCTTGCAAAGGCTCAAAAGGAGGAGCCTGAAGAGCCGAAAGAACCAAATTCAAATCCCAAACAGGGAGTAATGGTTTCCTGGGAGGCCGCACATGCGTAACCCCCTGGAAAAAAGTTTTAACTAAAGGTTTAAGCGCAACACGCTTCTGAAAAAAGAGATAAGGCAGAGACCTGCCCTTTCAATGTACTTAGCTGGAGACCAGAGTCCAGCCCTGATTGTAAAAACTCCAGAATCCTGGGGACCGAAAGGACCCTACAAGGAAAAGATCTTATCATACACCAAGTGATATAGCCTTTACAAGTCCTATAGTAGGTGATGGAAGAAGACTTCTTCCGGGCACTGATCAGAGTCTTAACGACTGAATCAGAAAGACCCTCCTCCTTCAGGATGGAGGTTTCAGCAGCCAGGCCATCAAACCCAGCGCTGGTAAATTGGGGTAACACAATTGACCCTGAGTGAGCAGATCGGGCCGAAGAGGCAGAATGAACTGGTCCACTGCCAGCCAAACGATGTCTGCGAACCTTATTCGTTTTGGCCAATTTGGGGCCATGAGAATGGCGTACACCCTTTCCAGAGCCAACTTCTGAAGAACTCTGCCCAGCAAGGGCCACGGAGGAAACAGGTATAGAAATCCCAGAGCTCCTCAGTTCAGGGACCTGACGTCCACTGTCAGAGCCAGAGGATCCCGGGAGAGTGACACGAAGCTCGGGAGCCTGTGATAGTGATGAGGGGCCAACAGGTCCACCTCCGGAGTCTCCCATTGGAGACACAATAAGAGAACCACCCGAGGATGGAGAGCTTATTCTTCCAGACGGGGAGAGCACTTGCTCAACCGGTCCGCTACCTGTTCCATCACCTCTGGAATGTAAACCGCCGAGAGACAGGGAACATGGAACACTGCCCATGTCTGGATCAGGGACATTTCTCAGAGTACTCAGACTGCGCGTCCTTCCCTGAAGACTGACGCAAGCAACCGCTGATCGATTGTCTGAACACATCTGGACCCGAAGGCCCAGAACGTACTGAGTCAGGAGAGCAAACACCTGACAAAGGGTTCTCGGATTCAGAATACTGATGGGTAAGTGGGGCCTCCACTGCCCCTGAAACCGCAGCTCCTTCCAGAATCTGTCCCATCCCGACAGACTGGTGTCCGTGGTGACACCTTTCCAAGGGAGGGTCAGGAAAGACCTGCCCTATACAAGATTGGTCGAGACCAATCACCACAGGAGGAACTGCCGTACACGGGAGGACAATTGGAAGGACTGATCCAACAACAGAGGTTGCTGGACCCAACACGCTAGCAGAAATAGCTGAAGCGTTCTTGTGTGAATTTGGGCAAAAGAAAGACACACTCCGTCTTGATGAGAGTTCAGGCCGGGATGAACCGACCCCTGAATGGACCGCGAGGGAGGGTGAGACTCGAATTCCAGGTTGTGACCTGTCGACACTACCTCCTGGATCCATTTGCCTAGAACCACATGGTTCCAATGGTAGAAGTGTCGCAATAGTCCCCCTACCCGCACGGGTGAGGGCAGCCCCTCATTGCTGAGTGAGCTTATCAGCAGGTTTGGGCTTGGTGCCCCAGGACTGAGTGGGCAGGCCACGGCCCCTCCCCCGAGTCCAACCTGCGCCACTGGTAGCGGGAAAGGACGTACCTTTGCCCGCTCTGAACCTTTGAAAGGAAGGCCTACCGGAACTTGTCCCCCTGAAGGGACCACGAGGCCTTTTGTGTTGTGGCATCTTACCACCTTTTGCGACTGAATCAATTTTCTCCCCAAACAGACGCAACCCCAAAAAGGGGAGAGCTGCGAGTACCTTTTTGGAAGCCGTGTCTGCTGACCACTGACGTAGCCATACTGACCTGCGAATAGCCACCAGCATAGCTGCCGCCTTGCTACTCATAGTCAGCGCATCGTCCTGAGCGGCCAGGACATAAGCCACAAAAGATTCACACTGCTTAAGTGCAGTGAACTGTTTGCAAGCGGGATCAAGATCCTCATATAGCCCCTGAATTAGGGACTTAATTGCCAATAGAAGAAGGGCTGAAGCACATACCGGGCGCAATGCTGACCCGGAATAGATAAAACCATGTCGAGCGTATTGGTCAATCCTGCGATCTTCCCCATCTTTGGGGACAGTGGTCTCAGCAGATTGTACCATAGCCGAGCTGGAGAGTCCTAGTACAGGGGTATCGACGTCCGGAGGGACAGACCAAAGCTTCACCAATTCTGGTGGAAAAGGATAACGCTTTTCCCAACTGGAAGGAATTCCAGATAACCGTGTGGGATGTTCCCATTCCTTAAGAACCACCCTCTCAAAGTGGTGCTGTCTGGGAAAAACCAAACTCGGCTGAGGCTCTTTAAATAACTGACCCTTTGGCGGGGAGGCCGCCTCAGGCGTATCTAAACTCAAAATTTTAAACATTTGAGCCAGAATGGAGGGGGTGTCAAAAACAACCCCCTCTGACCAATCGCCGATCTCATCAGCCACACGCTGACCTGTCGGCTCATCTGACTCCGACGGGAGTTCATCCTCGTCAGGGGATCCATCGGACCATTCCACAGGTTCACAAAACTGGTCCTGTGGAGCCGAAGGTACCGGAGTCAGGTGCCTTCGTTTTGTAGCGGTCTTCAACGGGCATCATTTTCCGGGGGCAGGGCTGTGCTGCCGCCTCAGAATGCGAATCCCCACTTTTGACAGTGTCATGCGGGGTCCAGAATAGGGAGGGAGAGGTAGGAGATGATGAAGGATGCAATGGCCCCGCAGCCGAAGCAACTGACTGGCGCACAATAGTCTGTTTTGCACAAGGGATGCAAATAAAGATATCATCAGCTGGGAGTGGAACCCCACAACCTACGCACCCCCCAAACGGAACAGCAGAACCGTTTCCGGAATCTACGGAAGCCTCCATATGGTGATTTATGGTATTCGCAATAATGGGACTTTTAAGGCATAAGCCGACCCGGGATGCCCCCTTTATTTTAGTAATGTCCCGGAAGGGAGGATTTATATAAAACATTTTTTTTTTTTTTTTTAAGTTTAGGTCCCCTTTAATAGAAACTATATATAATTATATATATATATAATTATATATATATATATATATATATATATATATATATATATATTTATAGTCTATGTATATAAACATTCAAAGCAATCCCAATAATTAGCCAGGCACATAGAGCCGGAGGGCTAGCATAAGCAGGGATCCCAGGATCTGCAAGGCAAAGAAACAACCATCAGATCCTTCACATGTGTATAACATATAAGTATGGCACCAAGTGCCCTTAAATGACGCCCCCTTAATAACAGTGATTTCTCACTGTATTATTAAAAAGTATTCCCCATTTAACGGCCCCAACAGGAGGGGCCGCTTACCTGTACAGCAATCAGCCGGTAAGCCTGCAGCCAGCAGCCATGAGCAGGCATGAAGACAAAGTGCGGCCGTGCGCCCACGTGACTTCCTGTGTTTTGAAGGAAGCAAGGACGCTGGGCCCGCCGCAGACGCCGCATGACGTCGGCGCCGCGTCAGCGGGACCCGCCCCCCCCTACGCCGATCAGCTGGAAACACTTACAGCTGGCCACAGCACGTGCGCCCAGGCGGCGGAGGGGGGAGGGTAAAAACCGCATGGTGCTGACAATGCTACATGAATGCCAGGCGAGGAGAGGGGAGAGGGGGTAGGGGGCCACAAAGCAACAAACTGCCAGAGAAGTGGCCAGCCTTTACCCAGCGCAAGCTGCCCTTAAAGCAGACCCAAAATATACACATGCTACAGTGAATGTATAAACATTACATATATGTTAACATGCAGTGATACAAGTGAAACACACATACTAAAAGCACACCCTCACCACCCCCCCCCCCCCCCCCCCATAGTGAAGGGAGAAGGGACCGTAACGGGAGAGAAAGGGGCTACGGGGACCCTCGGGACAGGGGCATCCCATTTCCGGATCACCATGCCAGTTAGCCGCATTGCCCCACGCATGAGGTCGAGCGGTAGGAGATAAGCTCCTAGGCACTTAAAGTGCCATCTACCATTTGCCCGGTGAGCAGCCAAGGCTGGGAGGCTTCCATTTCACCATAAAGGTATACAAACTCAAACCGGGCAGAAATAGACCAAAAGGGGGGTGGCGGGGTAAGAATACCCCGGCCTCCCTGTAAGCAGGAGACTTCCATCTTCTGACTTGTCAGCAAGCAGAGAGAAAAAATACTGGTGATTGAAGGGAGGTACCAGGTATATATAGGCCGGAAGGGGGCTCGTTACAAGACTTCCTCTCTGCACTACGTCACCTGCGGTGGATTAACCCAATAATGGATGAATATTCAAGAAGTGAAGCGGGGTGTGTGGCACACCAAGAACAACAACAAGCCCGCTCACCTGCGAGAAGAGAGAGCCATCTTCTTGTCCTTCGCAGTCCAGACTGCAGAGAAGATCTGGGGATTTGTGGGAGGTCCTGGGTATTTCAGGGGCCGGGAGGAGCCAATTACGCGGTCTCTGCAGTCCAGCGCCCTCTGTCGGAGTAATACCCAAGAGTAATGATTCTTATCTGGAGCAGGACGTACTGTATACTAAGAATAAGGTGGTCGGCTTGAGGCTGGGTGATGCAGCCGACGCTTCACGGCAGGTGGGCAGCAGAAAAGTCTTCAGCTGGCGAGTGGTTCAGAGGCGCCGCTGAAATGCACGCAGCACAGACTGCATGAGATGCAGAAGTCTCCTTCAGAGCGGAACATCGGTTCCTGCAATCAGTAACTGACAAAGGCCAAGATTGGGAGGAAGTAAACAACCGCTTCTTCCCAGCTAGCCACTCTCTCAAGAAATGTAAAAAACTGTTGCCAATAGAAATCTCTACCACACACCCCAATACTGTATTCCAGCCTCAGGGAAAATAGTTGGGAGGAGAGGGTGACACAGGAGGAGGTTAGACCCTCGCAACATAAGTGTCTGCCGCCCCCAAGTCTTGCCAAAATCAAGGAATTAGATTTTTTGTCCCCTGGGGCAGCGGATGAGGGAACCTAGGAGCAAGATGCTGCCCTGAAAGCTGGAAATCCCCCCTCACTTCTGAATGGATAAAAACAGCCCTAGACCCAAACGCAGTATGGGAAACCATCCAGCTGGCCGAGCCTTATACCTGAACCTGGGGAGGAATTACAGCTCACTTCCTCTCTAGTTCTGCCCTCCAGCTACTATATTGACGTGTCTAGCGTTCCCTTACCTCAGGGACATCGGGGGGCATCCATCAGTTCCAATGGAGGTGACCTGGTAATGAGATCCATTCACAAAAAGAGATCTAGCCGACAACACTGTTTTTGTTATCTCATTGGATGGATCTTATTACTAGCAGATGTACTACTGCTGTTTATCTGTTTTGCAGCCTGTATTTGGAGATTCCATTTGCTTGATCGATGGGGTGTGTATATATTATATATACTTCTCATTGGTCAAGCAACTGAAATCTTCTAATGCAGGCTAAGGCACAGTAAACAGTAGTAGTAGTAGTAGAACATGTGTAGGATTCATGAATAAAATCAGATTAATTCATTTATCTGCTTTTTATGAATGGATCTTGCACTTTTACTACTACACACTGGATCCCGTTGCAATGCAATGAGATCTAAATAGGATTGCTGGCTAAAGGTATAGCGTAGTGTGGCTGCGACCAGTGGACGCACGGGATCGAGGATAAGGTAGTTATTACAGGAGATTCACCCTCCCTTCTTAATACTTTTGTTAACTGAACTTCCTTCAGGCTTGTTGGTTTTTGGCCTGAAGACTGTTTCAGTTGGACCTTCGCTGGACCTTTGCCCTCCCTTTTGGGACTGTCACTACTAAGACCCCTAAAATTAATAGTCCCCGTGTCCTTCTCCCCCTACCCCCCACTCACTGAGCCCCCACCCCCCCATCCGGGACCCCAGGATACCTATTGGATCAACTGCCACAAAGCCGAGTTCACCACTTTATGTCGGATTGTAGATATTCACTTTTTCATATAATTAATTTTGTTTAGTTCCAGGCTTTTAGTTAGTACAGTCATCCCCCATAGGGTTTGATTTTGTGACTTTTTAGTGAATTTATCAATGGCTAGGAGAAGGTACACTGCACAAGCAGCGGCTTAACGATGGAGACGGAAGAGTTTAGTGAGTCAGGGTCAGAGTATATGCCCTCAGTTAGCGAAACACATACGTGTGCAGTAGTACCAGTGCTAGGCATCCTAGAAGGAATGGTACCGCACAAGAAGTGGCCATGCTGGAGAAAAGTGTAGAGGGTGAAGGGGGGGGGGGGGATTCTGCAGCTGAAGGAGTGCCCCATTTGATTCGGTCCCTGGGGTCAATGTTGATACCACAAACTTCCGTCTCATTGACTTCAATGTATTTATTTCAGAAGCCATGCTAATGGATATGGTCTGTTAAACTAATCGCTATGCTGAGCAGGTCCTCACACAAAATCCCCCATACAGCCCGAGCTTATGCATGGCAACCCACAAATTTGGGTGAGATGAAAATTTTTTGGGGGACTCACTCTAGCAATGGGTAACGTAAAAAAAAAAAAATTAGCACTGCCTCCTACTGGGATACCCAATCCTTATTGGCAACCCCAGAAATCAGTATAATATCTTACTGCAGTTTCTGCTATTTACCATGATCAGCCCGAGCACCACAGGCTGCATAAACACCCCTGATTAATAGCCTGTGGTAGCACTTTGCAGAAGCATACACCCCCTTCCAAAATTTAAGTACTGACAAATCGCTTCTGCTTTTAAAAGGGCACATTGTATTTCATCAGTATATTCCTAGCAAGCGTGCTGGCTATGGGATTACATTTTACAAATTATGTGACAGTGCGACCGGCTATAGCTAATTTTTACAAATATATGAAGGGACACACATCTAGATCCCCCTCGTTGTCCGCTTGTTTTGAGCATCAGTGGAAAGATTGTGTGGGAGCTCATGACTCCTCTACTGGGGAGAGGTTACCACTTATATGTGGACAACTTCTATAGCAGCATCACATTATTTAGAGCCCTCTATTCATTGGACACACCGGCCTGCGACACTATCAACCGTAATTGAAAAGTATTGCCCAGGTCAATGCTGCAAAAGAAACAAAATCGTGGAGAGTCGTATGCTCTAAGAAGCGTTGAGCTCCTGACTGTGAAATTTACATAAAAAAAAATGTAATCATGCCGACGACAATCCACGATGAGTCAGTCATGAATGTACAACAACGTGGTCACCGAACCCCTTTCCAACAGCCCCATTGTATCAGGGATTATAAAAAATTCATGGCTGGCGATAAGAGGGACCAAATACTAACATGTTACAATGCCGCCTGCAAATCCAGAGCCGGTACAAAAAAGTTGTGATTCATTTGGTCCAACTGGCAACTTTTAACTCCTTTGCTGTCTTCAAGGCAGCAGTACCAGGCTCCTTTACGTCTTTTATAAAGTACCACCAGCAGCTACTCCCTGCTCTGTTTGGGGATACCGAGGAGGCACCAGAAATGACAGCTAGTGACAACCAGGCTAGATTATTTGGGAAGCACTTTATAAAGTGTCTGGTGGTCAATTTATGACTATGGTCACTCTGCCCAAACAGCTGCTCTTCTCTAAAATAGCCTCTTCAAGATTCATGCTGTTCTGAAAACCAGGATCTTCTCGGCCGAAGAGGAGCTATGAGGATCTTCTGGATCACTTGCGGCAGTAATCTGAAAGGAGGGAAGGCATAACCTAAGTGGAAGTTTCAGGGGTGAACCAGGGCATCATTCTCCCGTTGGTGAAAAATTTAGCATTTTGAATTGTTGGCACTGGCAAGTCTATCTGGGAAAGGCCCTATAGGGCTACAATCTGGAGGAAAACTTCCTGTTATAGACACCAATCAGTCTGATGTACCCTGACCCGACTTAGAAAGTGTGCAACCATTCAGTGTACCCTATAAATGAACTGTCAATATTGAAAGGACCTATTTATAAAAAGAGGAAACATAATGGAATTTGAGAGTTTCCTTTTTCTAGGGACAAAGACCTGGTCCCACCCTGATGATTTAGATATGCTTCTGTGGAAGCATTGCCAGATCGGCTCTGGACATCTCTGCCCGACGTTACTGATCCAATACCAGCTTGACCACCTTTAGTTGCCTGAAATTGGAGGATCTCCTTACTGTGCATGGCGGACATTTTCCCTGGACATTCAAATTGTCCAGATGGGCTTCCCAACACCAGGTGCTGGCATCTGTTGTAATCACTACCAGATATTTTTGTCTCCACAGTCTTCCACTTTTGAATATCACTGGATCTGTCCACCAATGAAGGCTTTCCAGTACATCCTCTATTTGAACCTGCTGATCCTAGGAGTTGGGGGGATTTGTCCCAAAGTGAAAAAGAAATCTCTGTGGGGTTCTCATGTGAAGTTGAGCCCATGGGACTACCGGAATTGCGGCCTTCATGAGACCGAGCAAGGTCATGATTTCTAGTAGAGAAACTTGTGGGGCCTTGAGGATTTCCTGGGTCATTGCCATGAGCTTGTGGATTTTTTCCTGTGGGAGAGGATACTTTTGAAAGACACTGTCTAGAGTCTGCTAATAGTGACTCCTCTTACCTGTTTAGCAAGAGTACACCGTCCACGTATGGAATAATTCCTTCATGTCTGAGGTGCGCCACTGGTTCCGCCAATATCTTTGTAAAGATCCATGGGGCTGATGACAGGCCAAAGGGTAAAGCCCTGTACAGGTAGTTATAAAACCCCTGGTCTGTTTGTACTGCAAATCTCTAGAATTTGCGATGTAGAGCCAGAACTGGAATATGAAGGCAAGCATCCTGCAGGTCTAAATTGATCATAAGAGCCTGCTCCATGAGGATGTTCCTTACCTGATAGATTCCATTCTGAACCGCTGAGCAAACTGCTCTTTTTCTGACCCCTTGTTTGTGTCCCTCCATTCAACTCCCCTGAAGCCTACTTATGGAAGTTTTGGCCCTAGTATTAGTACGGTTCTGAAACTTCCTTTTCCTGTTTGGAAATATCTTACCTGCTTCACTAGAATGAATCAGAATAGTATCTAAGTGTTCTCTGAATGGGAGATTACCGTGAAATGGTATGCCACACAACTTTGGCTTAAAACCATAGTCAGGAGACCTGGTTTCTAAGGCAAAGTGCCATTCTGGCACAAGCTAATAGAACAGTTTCCTTAGCTGTGGCCCTGACTGTCTCCTCTGAAGCATTTGCTTAGAAAGAAATGACTCCAAAGAAAGTAGGTAAGGTCTCAAGAATACTCTTAGGAATGTTGTTCTCCAAATAACCCTTCTGGTTAATGAGCCATGTTTCCATACAGCTGATGACAACATCAGCTGCCAGGGTTGGCTCAAGGCTCCATATCCTGTTCCTGAAAGGGAAACTCACATTTGAGTGAGCCCGGCATAAATATCCTCAAGTGCTGAATGGACTGGAAACGTCTTGGATTTCTGCTCCAAGAATTACTTATACATGGTATGCTGAATGAATAAGGGCTCTCCTCACTATTGACTCCCCATGCATCATACATTTTGTCTAACAGACCTGCCAAGTCTTCTGGCAAGACTTCACAGGAACCAGAAGCCCCCCACCACTCTTATCCAACTACATACCCTATTAAGGTAGTCCTCGAATGAGAGTTCCCCCTCACCCCAGCTAATTTCGAACCTGTTTCAATCTGAACTGGCCCAGGCACATTGGTCTCCGCAGAAGGAATAGAAGCAGTAAGGAATACGCCAGCAATGGATGACCCTGTGTGTGACCCAAAAGCTTACAGACCTCGAACATTGAGGCTATTTAATTTCTTATGGCTAGAATCTCCCTGTACATAGCCAAGGTCTCCTTTCCTATTCTTATCTGTAGGCATGTCTGGCAAACAAACAGACTTCTGCCCGATATCCGGAAGTGTAACACTAATCTAATGGGTTAAGAATCCTTGGGCTTTCCTTTTTTTTGGGCAGTGTGGCAGAATCATTCCAACACCACCCCTTCCGACGCTCTTCAGCTGCCCCTGAAGAAAAAGAAGGGGATAATGTCCCCAAAACACTCACCCCCTTAGAAGCCAGGACAGGAACTCCGAATCCCTAGCAGGCTCACCATAAAGCCTATGGCCGGCTACCCTTTATGGAACAGGGTCTGCAGCATGGAGCAGCGCTCCTGGAGCACTTGACCATAGTGCTCTTCTACCCTCACCCGATCCGTCAGCCGAGGGAACTCTATGGTTAATCCCGTTTTTATAGGGGGCCGGGAGATGCCACAGCTCTTCTGCAGTACACTGCGCCACCTTGTGGCAGAATAACCCAACTGTTATAAATACCGAAGCAGGCCGTGCCATGCAACAAAGAACATACATTTTTATAAATAGGGTTAGATTAAAATTTCTTTAGCTTATACTAAATTTTATTAGTATAATTTAACACCACCACCATGTGATTCACAAAGTTAAAACACAACCTTTATATAATTGGACAAACCTGGCAGCAGCATCTTCACGCTCTTTACGGCTTTGACCAGCTTTCAGCTCCCTAAACTCTTGCTTAGCTTGCCGTAACTCTTCTACACAGTCCTCAATGTAAACTCGAGTGGAAACTAGAGCCAGCAGTCTACCACACAGGGCATGAAGAATCCTTAGCTTCTCACCTACAGTCACACAAAAAAGCAGTAGCCAGAAATGTAAAAAAAAAAAAAAAAAGATCATATACGTGCCTTGGGCAGACTAGTACAACAAACATGCAATTAATACTTTTTGCAATAAAGAAAAACTGCCTACTAGTCTACTAGGAAGAGGACCAAATATATTTACATTAAAACTGTCTGTAGTATCTAACCCAGGAAAGCCTATACATAAATGTTAAGCCATACTGTACTGGAAGATACTTAGGGCTGATAGTTATATTCTAATTATTCTAATTCTTCATAATTGTTTTGGCGGTATTTCTCAAAAAAGTACGTCCTGCTCCAGATATAGTACTTACACTTGGGTTATCCTCCGCCAGATGGCGCTGCACATGCACTGACATGTAAAACAGGCTCCTCCCGGCCCCTCAAATACCCGGGGACCTGCCACAAATCCCCAGCAATGAAAAGCAGTGAACGAGAAGCCGGGAGAATTTAACCACCAAAACTGGTAACTATAACAATGATAACAATCACCATACAGGGGATCCAAAATAATGCAAAAAAAAACAGGGTGGGGTGGAGCAGGACGTACTGTATACTTATAATACCAATTCTACAGGTGAGTATTTCACAGAATTGTATTATTCTTAGTATACAGTACGTCCTGCTCCAGATATAGTACTTACACTTGGGACATCCAATAGCAGTGTCCATAAAGTAGGGTGGGATCCCCAACGAAAAAGGTAACAGCAGACAGTTTAAACCACTGCCACCTGCAAAACCTTGCGGTCAAAAGCAGCATCAGCTGAGGCCCTAACATCAACCTTGTAAAACTTTGAAAAGGTATGAACAGAAGACCAAGTAGCGGCCTTGCAATCCTGTTCAACAGAAGCCTGGCCCAAAAGGCACCAATAGCACGAGCAGAATGAGCAGTAAGGCGGAAGGGAGGTTCCTTCCCCTTAGCAGAATAGGCCTGAATCACAGCCTGGCGGATCCATTTGCTGATAGTAGACTTGGCAGGAGCCAAACCCTTCCTAGGACCAGAAGGGACCACAAAAAGAGCATCAGTTTTCCTGAAGGATGCAGTGACAACCAGGTAATACGTCAGACACCTGACCACATCCAATGAATGCAGAACCCTTTCCTTAGCGTTCCTAGGATTAGGGCACAATGAAGGAAGAACAATATCCTGATTCAAATGAAAAGCAGACACCACCTTAGGCAGAAAGTCTGGCTTAAAGCGGAACACCACCTTATCCTGGTGTCTCTCAAAGTATGGGGGCTGGATAGACAGAGCCGCCAGCTCAGACACACGCCTGACCGAAGTAATAGCCACCAGAAAGACAACCTTGAGGGTAAGAACAGCCAGAGCAGCCTCCTGAATAGGCTCAAAGGGAGCACCCTGCAAAGCAGACAAGACCAAGTTCAAATCCCAAACAGGGACCATAGGAATGCTGAGCAAAAGACTTCTGAAAGAAGACAGACAGGGCAGAAACCTGACCCTTCAGAGTACTGAGTTTTGGACCTGACTCGAACCCATGTTGTAAAAACTCCAGAACCCTTGGGATTGAGAACACCCTACAGGGAAGAGACCTAGACTCACACCAATCAATGTAGGTACGCCATACCCTATAATAGATGGAAGAAGAAGTTTTCTTCCTAGCCTTCACCATGGTCTCAACCACCGAAGCAGACAAGCCTTTCTCCATCAAGATGGAGGTTTCAGCAGCCAGGCCGTCAAAGCCAGAGTTTGTAAATTGGGATGACGTAAGGGGCCCTGAGTGAGCAGATCTGGCACTCCTGGCAGAACGTACTGGTCTACTGCCATCTGCACCACGTCTGCGAACCACACTCTTCTTGGCTACCTGGGGGCCACCAGAATCACTGGCACCCCTTCCAGAGCAATCTTGCGCAGGACCCTGCCCAGCAGGGGGAATGGAGGAAAGACATTCAGGAGCAGAAATTCCTGCCATGACATGGACAGAGCATCTGTGGCCAAGGCCAGAGGATCCTGAGACAGGGAGACAAAGGCCGGGAGCTTGTGATTGTGACGGGATGCAAACAGATCCACATCCGGTAGACCCCAGCGGTGACACAGGGACTGGAATACCCTGTTGCAGAGGGACCACTCCCCCTGACGGGAGGTCCCCCTGCTCAGAGAGTCTGCCAGTAGATTCTCTGCCCCCGGAATGTACACAGCCGAAATGCACTGAACATTGGCCTCCGCCCATGTCAGAATCCGCGACACCTCCTGGAGGGCCCCCTTGCTCCGGGTCCCTCCCTGATGGTTGATGTAGGCAACCGCCGTCCTGTTGTCTGAGTGCACCTGCACATCCAGACCCCTCAGGTGATGGGTCAACTGCTCCAGCACCAACCTGATCGCCCTTAGTTCCAGAATGTTGATAGGTAAGTGGGCCTTCTGAGGGCCCCACCTCCCCTGGAACCGCAGGGACTTCCAGAATCCCCCCCACCCTGACAGACTGGCATCCGTGGTGACCGTCTCCCAGGAGGGGGCCAGAAAGGACCTGCCCCCCAGCAAGTTCCTGGGGTCCAGCCACCACGAAAGGGACCGCCTGACCGAGGGGGGAGCACACAGACCCCGTCCAAGGACGTTGGGTCCTTGTCCCATACTGACAGAAGGTGAAGTTGTAGAGGCCTCATATGGAACTGAGCAAAGGGCACCGCCTCGAAGCACGCCACCATCAGGCCCACCAACTGCATTCCCTGCCTGAGGGATGGCTGGGGGCACGACAGCAGGGACCTCACCTGCGCTGTTAGAGCTTCCACCTTCTGTTGGGGAAGGAATATCCTTGACTGAACCGTATCCAGAATCATTCCCAGGAACGGAGTCACCGAGGAAGGGGACAAAGAGGACTTGGAGTGATTGATCACACAGCCGAATGACTCCAGGGTGGACACCACCAGCTGAGTGTCCAACTCTGCCTGCTGCAGAGACCGAGAGGTGATGAGTATGTCGTCCAGGTAGGGCAGCACGCGTATGCCCCTTGACCTTACCAGAGACATCACCCCCGCCAGCACCTTGGTGAACACCCTGGGAGCTGAAGTGAGGCCAAATGGCAAGGCCACAAATGGTTAGTGTTGATCTTCCAACGCAAATCTGAGAAACCTTTGGAGTCCCTGGAACACAGGGATGTGAAGGTAAGCATCTTTGATGTCCACAGACGTCATGATATCCCCTGGGCGCAGGGAGCCGATGGCCGAGCGCAGAGTTTCCATGCGGAAGCGCCTGTTCTTGACAAACTTGTTGAGGATCTTTAAATCCAGAATGAGCCTGACTGACCCATCTTTTTTGGGTACTGTGAAAAGGTTGGAATAGAACCCCTCGCCCCTTTCTCTTAAGGGGACCCTGCAAATGACCCCAGATCCAGAAGGCCTTGCACGGCCTGCATCAAGACCTGAGCTGAGACAGGGTCCTGGGGGATCCGGGACCTGATGAATCTTGTGGGGGGCCGCACAGCAAACTATCTTGTAACCAGAGGACACTATCTCCTGAACCCACCGGTCTGAGACGTGGCGCCCCCAGACATGCGCGAAGTGCTGTAGCCGTCCCCCCACCCTGACGGGCGAGGGTGCCCCATCATGCCTGAGGAGGCTTGGGAGAGGATTTGGGCTTAGACCCCCAGGAGGAGCCAGGACGTCGTCCTCTGCTCCTGTGCCAGGAATCTGCACGAGCCCCCGCGAAGGACACCCCTTTTCCCTGCTTAGCACCGCGGTAGGGGAGTGAAAGGGGGCCCTGGCCCCGAAAGGGCCGAGACTGCCGCCTGCGCTGGGGTAACTTACCTCCTTTGGCAAAGAGGTCTAGGCGGTCCCCAAACAGGCGTAGCCCCTTAAATGGAAGCCCAGTAAGGGCCTTCTTTGCAGCATTTTCAGCAGCCCACTGGCGCATCCAAACTGCGCGGCGTATAGCTACAACCAAGGCAGAAGATCTGGCACACATCCTAATGGCATCATCCGAGGCAGATAGGATAACGTTTACAAACACATCACAGTTAGACAGTGCATTAAACGTATCAGGTGGCAATTCATCAGGGCCTTTAAGTACACTTCTGATCAGGGCCCTGAGCGCCACAGACGTAATGGCCGGGGCGCAAACCGGGCGCAGCAGCAGTCTGTCAGTATCATCCGGGGTCCAGGGGTCAGAGCCAGACTCGTCATGACCCCTGGGTCTCTCGCCAGATGACCCTGAGTCAGAGAACAGCTCCCCTTCGTCCGAGGGGGTATAGCCATATAGATGCAACAACTCGTCAGACTCCGTAGGGAAAAGAGTGGCATCAGGTGTTAAGTGACGCTTCTTAGCAGTGGCCTTACGCGCTAAGGTATTAGCAATCAATTTTTCAACACTGGCCAGTCTAGCAGACACATCAGGATGAGAATCCCCGCTGGTATTGGGGGTGAGACTCAAGCTTGGGGGAGTAGGTGAAGTGAGAAGAGGTGCAGGCCCAGCCACCGGAGGGGCGGGTTGCAACATTAGTGCCTGCTGTGCGCAAGAAACACAGACCCGTGTATTGTCACCGCTGATACGCTAGACTCCACAAGCTACACACAGCCGGGCTTGTCCCGAAGGAACCCCGGTCACATTATCCTGGGATGTCTCCATATGGTGATTTATTAGACACAAAAGGCCAGTAGGGATTGACGCTGTAAGCTACCCTGGATGCCCCAATGACCCGCAGGGAAGTGGGAGTAATTATACTAGGCCCAACTGACAATTAAACCGGGCCGGGAGAAGCCACTGGAAAGACACAATGAGAAAAAGGGGCGTCAGAACCATGCACCGTAAGCAATGAGCATAAGGTCGCCCGGGAGGGCACTTACAGACCTCGAAGGGCGGGCCAGAGCGGGCCGTGACGCGGAGTGCGCCAGTCCAGGCCCTGCCCCCCGAAGAGCGCGAAGCCCATAGACAGCAGCCAATGATAATGTCGCAGCGTCTGAGGCAACGCCGCCGTCCGGCGCGGACATCCAAATTAGGCCATGTAATCGTAAAACAGACAAGTCAGCGTGGCGGCTGACACCACATATCTAGTCATACACGTAATCACTATACGCACTCACACACACCCCTTCTTTCCCCCCCGAAGGCTACGGGGAGAATGAGGGATGATGGCGGCCCTTTGTACAGGACCCACCGCTACACGGGGCATGTGGCAATAATGCGGGAGGGGCATCCCATAAAGGCTCACCATCAGCCTATACCGCCTACTCTTTGGTGGGGGAATGCGGTGGAGCAGCGCTCCATAAGCACACACGGTGCCGCCTACCTTCACCCGACCAGCGCAGCCCAGGCTGGGAGGCACATCACACGAAAGGCGGGTGGGAATAGTCCAAAAGGGCCGCAGGCTAAAAGCCCCGCTCACCTGCAAGAGAGTGATATTTCATGTCTTCGCAGTAAGCACTGCAGAGAAATCTGGGGATTTGTGGGAGGTCCCCGGGTATTTGAGGGGGCCGGGAGGAGCCTGTTTTACATGTCTCTGCAGTGCAGCGCCATCTGGCGGAGGATAACCCAAGTGTAAGTACTATATCTGGAGCAGGACGTACTGTATACTAAGAATATATAAATTTGCAGAAATACTGTCATTATGAATGTGACATGTCTCAAAATGTATTTTCCACATATCCTGACCCCTCCATTGTCCAGCCTATTCATTTTTTTAATGCTGAAACCTTTGGATCCTTACTAAAAGGTTTCTTACCTGGTGACAGAGCATATACGGAAGTAGTAGACAGTTTTTTTAGAATTATGGGCTGGCTAAGACGAAACTCCATGCAGGCATCATCCGTAGCTACAAAGCCTCCCTGCTTTTGATATCGATATTTGGCATTGACAGAGTTTGAGTCTGCTCCAGAAGACAACATAAGTAGCCTGAGGATCTCTGAAAGTGTACAGCTATCTAGGTCCAGCTCCTTTAGGCTGCAGCCTGTACACCGATAAAATAAAAACAATAAAGATAAATGATAAATAACGTTTTACTGAAATTTGCAGAAATAAATAGGATACATAACTGCACACATTTTTTTTGCTGCTACAGCAACACCCACCCAGCAAATCTGAAACCACCAATTGGTTGATTTCAAGTCTGCCAGCTGATGTGGCAAGCCCAAATCCCTGGCTTCCCTCTAGTCTAAGGTAAACTTCCAGGCCCCCGGCCTACCTGAACATCTAGGTGCTGGAGTGCATCTAAGCTAAATGAAAGCTCCCATAAAGGTGAGTTTTTGGACAAATCTGAGGGTCTCACAGAGAGGGGCATCCCAAATTAGGAAGCCCCTGGGAGTAGGCAAGCTGCCGGACTTGGAGTCTTTTAGAATCCAGGGCCAGCCGAGGGGGGTTTTCTCCAATTTAAGGAGAAGTGTTTTTCATAAAATTTACTTCAATATGAAAAAAATTTATAACAACACGAACCTTGTTGTTTTTAAAGAAATACTGGTGAGAAAGCAAAAAATACAATTCTGTGAAGTACTCACCTGTAGAATTGGTATTATATGCATACAGCACGTCCTGCTCCAGATGTAGTAATTACATATGGGTAAACCTCCTCCTCCGTGCACTGCAGACATGTAGAAGACAAGCTCCTCCCGGCCCTACATATACCGAGGGACCTCTTCCCCTTAGTAGAATAGGCTTGAACCACAGCCTGACCAATCCATTTACTGATAGTAGACTTGGCGGGAGCCAAACCCTTCCTAGGCCGTGAGGCACAACGAAGAGAGCATCCGTCTTCCTGAAAGCCTTAGTGATAACCAGATAATACTTGACACACCTAACCACATCCAAGGAATGCAAAACCCTCTCCTTAGGGTTACTAGGATTAGGGCACAAGGAAGGAAGTACAATATCTTGATTCAAATCAAATGCAGACACAACCTTAGGCAGAGAGTCTGGCTTGAAGCGAAAAACAACCTTATCCTGGTGTCTCTCATAGTAGGGAGGCTGAATAGATAAAGCAGCCAACTCAGACACACGTCTAACAGAAGTGATAGCTACCAGGAAGACAACCTTGAGCGTGAGAACAGCGAGTGCAGCCTCCTGAATAGGCTCAAAAGGAGCACCCTGCAGGGCCGATAACATCAAGTTTAAATCCCAAACAGGAACCATAGGTTTCCGAGGAGGACGCACATGAGTGACCCCCTGAAAGAAAGTCTTGATAAGAGGGTGCTGGGCAAAGGTCTTCTGAAAGAAGATAGACAGGGCCGAAACTTGGCCCTTCAGAGTACTAAGCTTAAGACCTAAGTCTAGACCATGTTGTAAAAACTCCAGCACCCTGGAGACTAAGAATTCCCGGCAGGGAAGAGACCTGGACTCACACCAGTCAATGTAAGAACGCCAAACTCTATAGTAGATAGCAGAAGAAGTCTTTTTCCTGGCTTGCACCATAGTAGCCACTACAGATGCAGACAAACCCTTTTCCATCAGGATGGAGGTTTCAATAGCCAAACCGTCAATGCCAGAATTAGTAAATTGGGATGGTGTAGAGACCCCTGAGTTAGAAGGTCTGGCAACCTTGGCAGATTGTATCGATCTACTGCCATTTGAACCACGTCTGCGAACCACACTCTTCTTGGTCACCTTGGGGCCACCAGAATCGCGGGTACCCCTTCCAGAGCAATCTTGCGCAGAACTCTGCCCAGAAGGGGAATTGGTGGAAACACATACAGGAGCCGAAACTCCCTCCAAGACATTGACAGAGCATCCGTGGCCAGAGCCAGAGGATCCTGAGACAGGGATACAAAGCTCGCGAGCTTGTAATTGTGACGGGACGCAAACAGATCCACGTCTGGCACACCCCAACGGTGACACAGGGCCTGAAAAACCCTGTTGCAGAGGGACCATTCCCCCTGACGAGACGATCTCCTGCTCAGAGCATCTGCCAGCAGGTTCTCCGCACCCGGAATGTAGACAGCCGAGATGCATTGGACATTGGCCTCCTCCCATGTTAGAATCAGAGACACTTCCTGGAGAGCCCCCTTGCTCCAGGTCCCTCCCTGATGATTGATGTAGGCAACCGCCGTTCTGTTGTCTGAGCGTACCTGACCGCCAGACCCTTCAGGTGCCGGGTCAATTGTTCCAGCACCAATCTGACCGCCCTGAGTTCCAAGACATTGATGGGCAGATGGGCCTCCTGAGGGCCCCACCTCCCCTGGAAGCGCAGGGACTTCCAAAAACCCCGCCAGCCCGACAGACTGGCATCCGTTGTGACCGTCTCCCAGGAGGGAGCCAGGAAGGATCTGCCCCTTGTCAAGTTCCTGTGGTCCAGCCACCACGCAAGGGATTGCCTGACCGAGGGGGGAAGCACCCAGATCTCGTCCAAGGACGCTGGGTCCTTGTTCCAGACTGACAGAAGGTGAAGCTGCAGAGTTCTCAAATGGAACTGGGCAAAGGGCACCGCCTCGAAGCTTGCCACCATTGAGCCCACCAACTGCATTCCCTGCCGGATGGAGGGATGAGGGCTCGAAAGCAGGGACCTCGCCTGCGTTGTCAGAGCTTCCACCTTCTGTGGAGGAAGGAATATCCTTGACTGAACTGTATCCAGAATCATCCCCAGGAACGGGGTCACTGAGGAGGGGGACAGAGAGGACTTTGGGTAATTGATCACCCAGCCGAATGACTCCAGGGTGGACACTACCAACCGAGTGTCCAGCTCTGCCTGCCGCAGAGACCGAGAGGTGATGAGTATATCGTCCAGGTAGGGCAACACGCGTATGCCCCTTAGTCTTAACAGTGACATCACCCCTGCCAGCACCTTGGTGAACACCCTGGGAGCCGACGTAAGGCCGAATGGCAGGGCCACGAACTGGTAATGCTGATACAGCAGCGCAAATCTGAGAAACCTTTGGTGTCCCGGAAACACCGGAACGTGCAGGTAAGCGTCCTTGATGTCCACAGATGTCATGAAGTCCCCTGGGCGCAACGAGGCAATGGCCGAGCGCAGAGTTTCCATACAAAAATGTTTGTTTCTGACAAATCTGTTTAGGATTTTTAAATCCAGAATGGGTCTGACTGACCCGTCCTTTTTGGGTACCGTGAAAAGGTTGGAATAAAACCCCATGCCCCTGTCTCTTAAGGGGACCTTGCAAATGACCCCTAGATCCAGAAGGTCCTGCACAGCCAGCATCAAGAGCCGAGCTGAGGCAGGGTCCTGTGGGATCCGGGACCCGACGAACCTGGTAGGGGGCCGTACAGCAAACTATCTTGTAACCGGAGGACACTACCTCCTGAATCCACCGGTCTGAGACGTGGCGTCTCCAGACATGATCGAAGTGCTGTAGACGTCCCCCCACCCTGACGGGCGAGGGCGCCCCTTCATGCCTGGGGGGTCTTGGGAGGGGCTTTGGGCCCCCAGGAGGAACTGGGACGGCATCCTCTGTTCTTGTTCCAGGAATCTGTGCGAGACCCAGCGAAGGACACTCCTCTACCTTGCTTAGCCCCACAGTAGGGGGTCGAGTGGGAGCTTAGGCCACGAAAGGGCCGAATCTGACGCTTGCCTGGGGTAACTTGCCACCCTTGGCAAAGATATCTAACCTTTCAGGTGCAGCCCCTTAAATGGAAGGCCCGTAAGGCGATGTTATCAGCGGCCCACTGGCGCAACCAGACCGCTCGGCGCATGGCTACCACCAGAGCAGAAGATCTAGCGCTCAGCTTAATAGCATCGTCCGATGCAGATAGGATATAGTTCACAAAAGTCTCACAGGTGGCCAGAGCATTGGCGGCATCAGAGGGCAAGTCATCCGCCCCCTTCAGGAGCAGTCTTAACCACAGTTCTGAGCGCCACCGCCGTGATGGCTAAGGCGCAAACTGGGCGGAGCGACGCTCCCCCAAATGCAAAGGCATGACATGCCAGTTGGTCAACTCGCCGATCCTCCAAATCCCGCAGCGTAGTAGTGTCGGGGGAGTGCATAATAGAGGTGTTGGACAGACTTAGAATTGGGGCATCGACCTCGGGTGGCGATGTCCAACACTTGACCAGGTCGGCAGGAAAGGGATATTTCTTATCCACAGCTTTAGGAACCCCATGGAGTTAGCTGGGATGTTCCCATTCTTTCAGCACGAGGCTATTAAAATGAGTTTGTTCGGGAAACTCCAACCGCGCCCTAGCGGTGTGAAACAGATCACCCCTTTGCCGGGGAGCCGTGGCAGGGGGAGAGAGGGATAACACATCAAAGATCTGGGTCAGCAGTCTATCAATGTCGGCCGAGGACCAATGATCAGAACCAGACTCCTCCTGTCCCCTGGACTCATCGTCGTATGAACCTGAGTCAGAGAACAGTTCCCCTTCCTCTGAGGGGGAATGCATAAGAAAGCAGTAAATCATCAGATTCTATAGGAAGTATAGTAGATTCAGGATTCAAATGACGCCTCTTGGCCGTAGCCTTGCGCGCCAAGGAGCCGGCAATTAAGATTTCCACACTAGCCAGTCTAGTGGCAAAATCAGTATGAGAATCCCCACTAGTATTGGGGGTTAGTCTCAGGCTTGGGGGAGTAGGACAAGCAAGGCGAGGTGCGGGCCCAGCCTCGGAAGAGGTGGGAAGACCGGCTAGCGCCTGTTGAGCACAAGGGACGCAGACCCGTGCATTGTCACCGCTGCTAGGTAAGACCCCACAAGCTACACACAGACGGCCTTGTCCCGAAGGAACCCCGTTCACAATATCCTGAGATACCTCCATATGGTGATTATTATGTACAATATGCCAGTAGGGATTGACGCTATAAAGCAACCCTGGATGCCCCAATGACCCGCTGATTTTTAAAATGGTCTGGACCGGGCGCAGCACCGGGCCGGGAGAAGCCACCAAAGTCCGCGGTCTGAAAGACACAAGGGGAACAGGGATGTCAGAGCCAAGCGCGAAGGAGCAAAGGCTAGGGAAAATTCGCCCATGAGGGCACTTACAGAACAGCGAGGGGAGGACAGTCTTCACTATGCGCACGTGAGAAAGAGAAGGCGCCAAGCGAACCTCGAAGGGTGGGCTAGAGCTGAAGATGACGCGGGACGCGCCAAACCACGCCCCCCCCCAGAGAGCGCGAAGCTCGAAGCACGTAATCAATCAGAGAACAGTAGCTATGCAACTGACAACAGACCGAGAGAATCACCTCAGAGACAAAACCTGACAGGGTGAATACAGGAATAAACGCCATAGCGTCCACGAACAGAGCCGTACGCGCCAAGTAAAATACAATAAAGGCGCTGCGGCCAACTTAAAAATAAATGTGAAGCGCGGCTCTGACACCCGGTAACCGTTAAGGGCTATAAGCCTACTAGTGTAATTAGGGCAAGGTTAGGCCATCGTACACACAACCCCCCCCCCCCTCTTTTTCCCCCCCACTAACGGGGGGAACTAGGGAGGAGGGTGACCCAATATTCGGGGTTCACCGCTACACAGGGCGTGGGGCACTGTTGCGGGAGGGGCATCTACTGAAGGCTCACCATTAGCCTTAACCGCCTACCCTATGGTGGGGGATTGCGGTGGAGCATAGCTCCGTAAGCACACAAGGTGCTGCCTACCTTCACCCGACCAACGCAGCCCGAGGTCCCTCGGTATATGTAGGGCCGGGAGGAGCTTGTTTTCTACATGTCTGCAGTGCACGGCGCCGGAGGCAGAGGATTACCCACATGTAATTACTACATCTGGAGCAGGACGTGCTGTATGCTTAGAATAAATGTTCAGGACAACTGAACTGTACGTTACAACAATAAGGGGAGCAACTCCGTTGTGGCTGCTGAGTCAAATGGTTTAGGTTTTTAAAGTGGACCAAAACCCACAGTGATCGATTCCTTCCCCCCGGGGCATCCAAAATCGGAATACCCCACATTATGAATCCCCCCAGGTCGCCAATACACTTACTTTCTTTCCCGGTCCAACAGCGCATGCGCAAGCCGCATCCCCGCTATCCCTCTAGCAGCTTGCGTGCTTGCGCCAGGCATTTGTAAATGTTAGCGGGCATGCAGCTGTCAGGATTGGATGAGTGGCCGTGCATGCACTGTAGGACCAGGAAGATGTGAGTTGGTTTCAGCGATCCGGGGGGGGGGGTTTCACACAGCGGGGCACCCCTGATTGGGGAAGGACTAAAACCCAGGATAGTTAAAATCCTGAGTTTTGGTCCACTTTAAATTCAGTTGATCATGGGAAAAAGGTAAACTAAAATTGAGCTAGCCATGGAAATATTATCGGTTCCCACACCTTTCTGAGACTAAAATGGACAATATAGCATTGTGAGAATGCATTGTCGCACTGTGTTTCAATATGTTTTCAAACTGGAGATATGTTTAAGTAGCAAGAAACATTCATTGAGATGGAAATATATGGCAGAAATAGACCCAGTGGACCACGAAGACAAATATGTTCAAAGGTTGTAACATTTCAGGAGGATGGGACATGCTTAAGATGGGGAGGTAACCAATGTTTTAATTAAAGAACTTGCTAGCCAGGACTAGAGGGTGTTCCACATAGAAGGAACAATCAAATAGCTTATTAATTGAAAGATTAGATTTTGCTAAATTTATGTATCCGCTACCAACAAAAAGCAGCTAAGGATTCGAGGCCTGGAATGAATAGCAGGTTATTCATAGACAGACCTTAAATGTAGAAAAAATCAATTTGTTAGAAAATGTAACATTGTCCAAGATTTTGAGGCTATGTTGCATAACACAAAGGCCTGAAGTGTGTGTTGAAAGAGGAAGCCACATGATTGAGTCCATAGATATAAGATGAGCATTAGGAATTTCCAGAAAAAATAAAAACCATAAGGGAGTATCCACCCGAGCATGCAAAGCAGACAACTAAACAAGCTGGGCTACCAAATCGTAATTGTGAAAATTTGGAAGGTCAAGTTTCTTATCCCTTTTACAAGTCATGGGAGATGTTTTGCGATACAAGGTCTGCTTCCACCCCATACAAAAAAGACCTTTCTCTGAAATGACCCAAGTACATAGGGAGGCTCTTTGATAGGAAGGGCAAACATTTGGTAAGGGATCTAAACAACGTAAAATAATTTGCTCTGAATTTGATCTATGTGGTGTAATCTCTTTAAAGTCTCCATTATTGTGTACCAAAATCATGTCCAAGGTGCTGACCTTATTGATTTTTTTTTTTTTTAATTTTTGTTTGCAACTGTGTGTTACATAATAACATTTTCCCCTAGCAATGTGTTTATGTTCGCAACCTACACCAGCAGTGTGTTTAGTGTACAGAACAGAGACTTTCTGACTCTGGCTTCATAATCATCTGATTGGCTAAGGCAAATAACAGGTCCAACCCCACTCTACTCGTATTTAACCTTTTCATATAGTGGGATCACAATCTTCTATTCCAGTAGCTAAAGGGATGCTGGCAGCGTTCTCACCTGGGGATGTTATTTTGGCTTGATATAGCCAAAGTTGCCCATGAGATCACCTGTTACAGTGAAAGCATTCTCGGCCTTGTAGCTTTATTCAATGCAACACAGGGCAAAGGAAATATAAGAAACATTGAAATAGCACACTGATAAGTATACATCAGGTATGAGGGCACAATCACACAAATGTTTATTTTACATTCCTAAAAAAGAAATATTAAGGCTAAACACCAACCCCTGGTGAAAAGGGAATTGTCCTGTAAGCACCCCAATATATATTTTTGATTTATCCTGAAACCATACCGTAAATACAGAAACATACCATGATTTAACTGGGGCCAGGCAGCAGCCAAAGAAGCTACAGCAGAGAGGACAGAATTTGCCGAGTCTGGATCTTCACCCAAAGCCTCTGTTAATCCTAAAAGCACATAGTCATTAGAATTGTGATAGATTGCATACATTTGCTTAAAAGAAATAAAAGCACAAAATCATAACTAAATTAGTTACAAATTTAAAGAGGTTGTCCAAGAAAAGAAAAAAAAAAAAAAAAAGAGAAGGCGGGGCCATAGTCACAATTGTCTAGCACAACTCCACCTCAAAGACATGCGGGGCACTCATTCTCTGCTCTCAGTAAGTTTACCAGCAGGTCCATGGGGTGGAGCTGCACTGGACAAAAGGAGTATAGCTATTTTTTTATTTACACTAATTTAAAATGACAGGCAAGATCGAAACCATGCACCATAAGAAAAGTAGAAAAAGGTGGACTTACAGTGCTCAGCCTAGAATACCTACTTTCTTGCTTGCTTTTTGTACTGTATTCATTTTATGTAAAAGGATATGATCACTTTACTAGGCGTAGCTTTAGGGAAAGCACTTACATATTGTATATGCCAGATTAGATTAAGAAACAGTCTCCAAATAGAATTCCTGGCTAGGTAGCGTTGAGTACACAATAGCTCCAGCTCACCTTACAGAAGGAGCTCCGGAAAGGCTAAGGCAGAGAGCACAGCTGAAACAGCTGACCTGCAGTTAGGTTTCCCTTTAACAAAGATTAATTCAGCCCCTGAGCAGCATCTTTGCATGAGGGCACCTAATTGAATGTCAATTAATGGCTGTACGGCTCTGCTTCAAGTGCCAACCGCTGCTCCCTCTAGTAGTGTGTGCAGACAGTTTTCTGCATAAGGTAAAATGGAGGAGCTGTCAGCTAATCTGGCAGTACGTCTGTGCTGGGTGTCAGCAGCACATGTACATGTAAGTGTACAAACACACTATAATATATTTTGCCAATCAGATGTAGAATATAATACATTTGCTGCAAATATATAGTAAAAGGTCCCCCCAGGTGAATTTCTGTAAGAGAGGTTCGCTATCGGCAATTCAAGTCAAAAACCAATTTAATCAAAAATCCATACGCACGACTCAAAATTGTGCCCCATCAAAAGTCTCAGAACTTTGACGATTTTCCTAATAGAGTGTGAGTGTGTGTGTGTGGTGTAATTAACACATCAAAGAGAAGATTAAAAAGAAAAATGCGGCAGTACAGTTCTGCCCATGTCCAATCTCCTCAGGACACTCATTGGATACAGCTATAGCTATGGGGGGAGGGCGGTGGTATGCCCAGGTTTGAATCAATTTTGTTATCCAAAAGCAGACCTGGACTCTAGCAACTTTGTAAGAGAGGGGTTGTGGTTGAAAAAAAATAAAGTAAACTAATCTTATACACAACCTTATACCATAAATAAACACTGCACTAGAGATACTCACCAGGTGTGATTTTGGCTTCTACAGGATCTTTAACTGTAGGGGCATCCCAAATAAAGAATGCTAGAAGACCTAGTCATTTTGGATGTCTGGTTGAATTACAGATATTTCAAAGATAAAACTGAACAGATACTTAGATATAATATTAAAGAAAAAAATGAAAAAAGAAGACCTTTAGTTTCTGCCTCAGTAATCTGGTCATTTGCAACTTCCTCCTCCTCTTCAGCCATGGCATGGAAAATGGCACTTAGGAAAAAGAACATCAGTTCACACAATGGCCCTTCGGAATCACTGTTAACCAATGCCTCTTCGAGCAATTCTGGAACAGAGTAAAAAAAATAAATAATTTTATAAAAAGGGTTGCTTAACAAGAAAACCCACTACACAAAAAAAAAATACCATTATGTGAAATACTCACCTGTAAAATGGGTATTATAAGTATGTCACACACCCCGCTTCAAGATATCCATAACATGTGGGTAATACCGACCTGAAGAGGGCGTTCTGCAGAGATGATAGGAAAAAGAAAGCCCCTCCCGGTCCATAAATACCTGGGACCTCCCACTCATTACCCAGTATAAAGAAAGCAGTAAGGTAAGGGACCAGGAAGAGGCAAATATAAACCAAAGCAACGAAAAGTTCACAATATAAAGGATCCAGAATACGAGAAGGGCGGGTGAAGCGGGGTGTGTGACATACTTATAATACCCATGTTACAGGTGAGTATTTCACAAAATGGTATTATTCTAAGTATGTCACACACCCCGCTTCAAGATATCCATAACATGTGGGACATCCAATAGCAGTGTCCATAAAAGGGTGGGGATCCAAAACAAGGCAACAAGGCACAACTTAAACCACAACAGCTTGCAGAACTTTGCGGCCAAAATCAGCATCCGCTGAGGCCCGAACATCAAACTTGTAAAACTTGGAAAAAGTGTGAACAGAGGACCAAGCAGCGGCCTTACAAACTTGCTCAACCGAGGCCTGGTGCTGAAAAGCCCAGGACGCTCCAACCGCACGAGTAGAATGAGCAGTAACACGAAAAGGGGGACTCCTCCCCTTAGCAGAATAGGCCCCAATAATGGCCTGACGAATCCATTTACTAATAGAAGACTTGGCAGGTGCCAAACCCTTCCTAGGCCCAAAGGGCACCACAAAAAAAGCATCAGTCTTACGAAAGGAAGACGTAACCACCAGATAGTATTTAACAACACGAACTACATCCAAGGAATGCAGAGCCCTTTCCTTGTCGTTGCTGGGATTAGGATATAGAGAGGGCAGAACAATGTCCTGATTCAGATGAAAGGCAGAAACCACCTTAGGAAGAAAATCCGGCTTGAAACGAAAGACCACCTTGTCCCGATGCCTTTCGAAGTACGGAGCTTTAATGGACAAAGCTGAAACACGCCTAACAGCCACCAAAAAGGCCACCTTCTGAGTAAGTGAAGACAAGGCAATCTCATTCAAGGGCTCAAACGGAGGACCCTGAAGAGCAGAAAGAACCAGATTCAAATCCCAAACTGGAACCAACGGCTTCCTAGGAGGCCGAACATGCGTAACCCCTTGGAAAAAAGTCTTGACCAAGGGATGAAGTGCAAAGGACCTTTGAAAGAACACCGCCAGGGCAGAAACCTGCCCCTTCAAGGTACTGAGCTGGAGCCCCAGATCCAGACCATGTTGAAGAAACTCCAGAATCCTGGAAATGGAAAACTCCCTACACGGGAAAGACCTACCTTCACACCAGTCAATATAGGACCTCCAGGCCCTATAATAAACGGTAGAGGAAGACCGCTTCCTGGCGCTAATAAGAGTCTGAATCACCGCATCAGAAAGACCTTCCTCCAAGATGGAGGTTTCAGCAGCCACGCCGTCAAAGCCAGCGATGGTAAATTGGGATAGCGTAGCCGACCCTGGGTGAGCAGGTCCGGCAGCAGAGGCAGACGAACTGATCCTCTGCCAGTCTTACCAGGTCTGCGAACCAAAAATGTCTTGGCCACCTTGGTGCCACCAGAATCGCCGACGTGCCCTCCAGGGCCAGCTTGCGCACCACTCTGGCTACCATTGGAAACGGAGGGAACAGGTAAAGAAACCCCAGATCCCTCCAGTTCAGAGACATGGCATCCACCGCCAGAGCCAGTGGATCCTGCGAGAGAGACACAAATACCGGAAGCTTGTGATTGTGACGAGAGGCAAAGAGGTCCACCGCCGGGAACCCCCACCTGAGGCAAATCGAGCGAAACACCTGGGGACTGAGAGACCACTCCCCCTGGCGAGAGGAGGACCTGCTCAGAGAGTCCGCCTCCGTGTTCTCCACTCCCGGAATGTAGACTGCTGAGATACACGGGACGTGGCTCTCCGCCCAGTCCAGAATCAAAGACACTTCCCTGAGGGCACTCCTGCTGCGAGTCCCTCCCTGGTGATTGATGTAAGCAACCGCTGTCCGATTGTCCGACCGAACCTGAACTGGCAGGCCCTGCAACTGATGAGTCAAGCGAAACAGAACCAACCTGATGGCTCTCAATTCCAGAACATTGATGGGCTCGTGAGCCTCCTGCGGGCCCCACAGACCCTGAAACTGAAGATCCTTCCAAACACCCCTCCAACCTGACAGACTGGCATCCGTGGTGACTGTCTCCCAACACGGCGCCAGAAAAGATCTGCCCTTCAACAGATTGACAGACCCCAGCCACCATTGCAGGGATCGACGAACTCGGGGGGGGGGGGGGTCATCTGGAAGGACTGATCCAACGATAGTGGAGATTTGTCCCAAACCGTCAACAGATGAAGCTGGAGCGTCCTTGTGTGAAACTGCGCAAAGGGAACTGCCTCGAATGAGGCCACCATAAACCCCACCAGCCTCATCCCTAGCCGGATGGCCGGACGAGGGGCCGACAAGAGAAGCCGAAGCAACTTCTGAATCAAAAGAACCTTGGCCTGGGGCAGAAACACCCTGGCCTGCGAAGTATCCAGAGACATTCCCAGAAAGGTCACTACCCTGGACGGGAAAAGAGATGACTTGGGGTAGTTGATCACTCAACCGAATCTCTCCAGAGTGGATACCACCGTTCTGGTGTCCAACTCCGCTTGGCTGAAGGAAGAAGCCATACTTAGAAGATCGTCCAAATAGGGCACAATGCGGATACCCTGAACCCTGAGTAGAGCCATCACCCCCGCCAGCACCTTGGTGAACACCCGAGGAGCCGAGGTAAGACCGAAAGGGAGTGCCACAAACTGAAAATGCCGATCCTCCACCACGAACCTGAGAAACCTCTGGTGTGCTGGAAAAATCGGAACGTGCAGGTAAGCGTCCTTGATGTCTATGGACGTCAGAAAGTCTCCCTGACGAAGAGAGTGGATAGCCGAACGCAGCGTTTCCATGCGGAATTTCCGCGGCCGGATGAACCTATTGAGAAACTTCAGATCCAAGATGGGTCGGACCGATCCGTCCTTCTTGGGTACCGTGAACAGATTGGAATAAAACCCCCTGCCCTGGTCTGAGGAGGGCACTGGGCAAATGACAGCCATGTCCAGAAGATTCTCTACTGCCACCAGGAGTCCCTGCGCAGCCAGAGGTTCCGAAGACACCCGAGACCTGAAAAATCTGGGAGGGGGCCGGAGCTCGAACTCCAGCTTGTAACCGGAAGACACCACTTCCCGGATCCATCTGTCCGAGACTTCCTGATCCCAGACCTGGGAGAAGTGTCGCAGCCGTCCCCCCACCCGCATGGGTGAGGGCGCCCCCTCATTGCTGAGCTGGCTTAACCGCAGGCTTGGGCTTAGAGCCCCAACTGTAACCTGGACGGGCACGTCCTCTGCCCCTATTCCCAGAATCTCCTCTGGAGGAGGGGAAAGCAAATCCCCTGCCAGATCTGGCCCCATGAAAGGAAGGGGTAAAGGAAGGCTCCCCCCAAAAGGGACGGCGTTGTTTCTTGCGTTGAGGTAACCTACCACCCTTGGTGACAGAATCCAATTTCTCTCCAAAGAGCCGTAATCCAACAAAAGGTAGAGCCGTCAGCGACTTTTTGGACATAAAATCAGCCGCCCACTGGCGCAACCAAACCGACCGCCGAATAGTCACCAGCAGAGCCGACGTCCTACCACACATCATCAAGGTGTCATCCAAGGCGGATAATACAAAAGACAAAAACAACTCACACCTTTTAAGGCCAAGGAACTCGTCACTACCCGGACGAAGCCCGGAAGAAGTCAACAGTTCCCTGACCACGGACCTGGCAGCCACCACCATCAGCGCCGAAGCACAAACAGGCCGCATGGCTGACCCGACACTGGCAAAGCCGTGACAAGCCATCTGGTCAATGCGTTTATCCTCTCCGTCTTTGAGGGTGGAACAATCGGAATTATTTAACACAGAAGTGTTGGACAACCCCAAAACCGGTGCATCCACCTCGGGGGGGATGCCCAACGCTTAACGGTATCCGAAGGGAAGGGATACTTCTTATCCCACCCCTGAGGAATACCAGGGAGCCGAGCCGGCCTGTCCCATTCTTTAGCAATAATTTTGTCAAAGTGTTTTTGATTAGGAAATTCCAAGCGTGGCCTGGATTCCTCGAAAAACTCCCCCTTCTGCTGCGGAGCCTCCTCAGGAGGAGAAATAGCCAAAACCTCAAACATCTGAGCCAGAGCGTTAGGAGTATCCGAGGATCTCCCCAAGCCCCCAAGCTCAGCATCAGCGCCAACAAACTGCTGATCGTCCGAATGATCAGAATCCTCATAAACCTCCCCTTCCTCTAGCGGGGAATAATCAGAGTAATCTAGATTATTAAAATCATCAAGGTCATCCACCGGCGGAGCCGGCGACAAGTGCTTTCTCTTAGCCGGGGCCTTACGGGCGGCCGAGCTGGAGAGTAATTTTTCAAGGTTGGCCAATCTGGCGCACATCTCAGATTGCAGCTCCCCACCCATGACAACGTCACACGGGGTGCGTATCAAGCTGGGAGGAGGGGATGAAGCGACCGGCGGTGCTGACCCAGAAGCCTGGGGCTCGGACTGCCGCGTAATAGTTTGCTGAGCACATGGTATACACAGTAGTACATCGTCCCCAGTAATGGAAACCCCACACAACATACACTTCCGGAATTGCCCCGAGGGGATCCCGAGCCCAGTATCCGGGGATGCCTCCATATGGTGAACTTATGTGCAGTCGCTATGACCAGAGGAATTATGCGTATAAGCAACCCGGGATGCCCCTTTAATGTCCCCAGTGGGAGGATTTGAAATAGTGTAAATATAACCCAGGGACCCTAGGACCGGGAGAAACCCCTTAACCTAATGAAGGTCCACCTGAAAGACACAATATGAACACGCTATAAGCACGTGAGAAAGGAAAAGCAGCAATATAAAAAGAAATGGGGCCCACAGGGCCACTCACAGAGACTTCCTTCCAATCAAGATGGCGACCGCACCTCACAGGAGCCAGCAGCCGCAGCACAGATTCAGAGAGAAGAAGGGGGGTGTGGCCAGCGCGATTGTGTGTGGCCCTGCCCCCTCCCACGTCATAGACAGGCTCCGCAGTGGCGCCTGCCTAACGGGGGCAGGCCTCGGCATCCCGCCGAAAACCCTGCCCCACCCCCTGTAGACTGACGTGAGGGGAGAAATCCCCTCACAAGCGAGGCCCAAGCAAGAACCGGCGCCGCAGCGGCGACAGAGGCTGCGGCGCCGGTATACGGCAGAAGACAGGCGGGGAGGACGGGCCGCGGTGGCGCTCCAGCGCCCGTCCCCGCGCCCGTCCCCGCGCCCCCCAGCGTGTAAGGAGCGCTCCTCACCTCGCGCAATGCCGTGACCGGGGACCGGCGCCGCGGCGATGTCAGTGGCCCGCGCCCGGCCCCGCCGCCACCAGCCTAAGCTGAGGAGAGGGATCTCCTCAGCTGTGTCCACAATAAGCCGGCACACGGTGGCTGCAGATACAGTGAAAACACCACACACTAAATAAAAGGCCCCCACCACCCCCCCCCCCCTCGAGGAGAAGGGCACCCGGAGAGGGGAACGGGGAACACCACCTGGGGTGAATGGCCGAGGGACAGGGCATCCCAAACCGGGGTCACCAGCCCGGATCACCGCCTACCCTCTAATACAGGGTCTCACGGTGGAGCATAGCTCCTGGGCACCTAATGTGCCATTCTACCCTCGCCCAGACCTCAGCCAAGGCTGGGAGGCATGTATAGAATGAAAGGGGCATCTGGGCGGAAATAGAATAAAAAGCGGGCCAGGAATAATCCCGGCTACCTCAAGTCCCCCTGTGCAAGGAGGAGGCATCATCTTCTGACTTGCTCGCCGACTGCAGAGATGAAAGACTGGGTAATGAGTGGGAGGTCCCAGGTATTTATGGACCGGGAGGGGCTTTCTTTTTCCTATCATCTCTGCAGAACGCCCTCTTCAGGTCGGTATTACCCACATGTTATGGATATCTTGAAGCAGGGTGTGTGACATACTTAGAATAAATACTATTCCGTGATTCTCCCTTGCAGAATTATTTTCTCTCTTCTTCCACTCCAGGAATTGGAGAAATCTCGTGCGAAGGGCGGGACAGCAAAATAAAAAGGTGTGGTCCTTCTGGCCTATATATACTTCCAGCTGCTCCCTGCAATCCAGTAATTGAAAAGTAGTAGACTCAGCCACCGGGGGAATAAGGCATCCTAAGAAGCACCATGTTTAGCTGCAAAACAGGAGAGACGAGATAAGTTCCACTCTATCTCGCTCTATTTTTTTTTTTGTTTAATGCTGATCAATTATATATTTACATATATACAATTCCACTAAGACTACCCCATCCAGGGAATGAATATATAGTAGCTTAGCAGATAGGGTGGGTCTGACGCCCTGGAGTGGAAGAGAAGAACCATTCTACAGGTGAGAATCACAGTTGTATTTTCTCTCATATTCCACTCAAGGGCGTCAACGAATCGGATATGAATGGGACCTCCAAAAGCAGTTCAGTTGATTCAGGGTGGGATCCCAAGTATTGATCTTATTCCTCTAATGTGAGGAGTCAGCCATTCAAAAATCAAACCTTAGCTGAAGAGCTTACTATCTGCAATGCCTTTTTACCAAAGGCAGCATAAAATTTAGTAAATGTATGAACTGAAGACCAGGTAGCGGCCTTGCACACCTGCTCTACCGAAGCCTGGTGCTAAAAAGCCCAAGATGCTCAGAACCCAAAAAAGAGGAATCTTCCCCCGAAGACATAGGCCTTTATTACTGCCTGTCTAATTCATCGGCTGATGGTAGACTTGGCGGGAGGTAGACCCTTCCATAGCCCCTCAAATATAATAAAAAGTCAGTCTTACGAAAGGTCTGCGTAGTATAGAAGTAGAAATGCACAAACACTTACAGGCGTAGTAACGTTAGGAACGGGATAATAAATTGGACGCCCTTGTCATGGCTACCTCGCCTTTTCATTTATTGCAATCTAGGTAAAAAAACATGGATTGTTAGTTAACAGAGTCAGCTAGCTTTTCAATAGTATGAGTGTGCAAAGGGTTAAATTTATTTTTTGTCTAAGGATTATGGAGACCGAAAAAGTTGTACTCTAGATTCGCACCAAACAAAGACCCACCAGAATCTGTAGTAAATCTTTGCTTTCGGGCTTGGATCATGGTCCAAATGACTCCGGCAGATAAACCCTTCTCTGTCAAGAGAAGGTTTCAATAGCCAGGCCGTCAAAGCCAGATCTCTTAAATTGGGGTGCCATAAAGGCCCCTGTGTGAGGAGATCTAGATCGTCAAGTAGCTGCCAATGCTCGCCTTCCAACATCCTTACTATGACTAAAAACAGCTTCTCCTTGGCCAACGCGGTGCCACCAAAATGGTTGAGGTCCTCTCGAGCTATCTTCTTAAGTATTTGACCCAGAAGTGGAAACAGAGGGAATGCATACAGGAGGCTGAAAGTTGACCAAGGAAGGGTCAGGGCATCCACTACTATAGCCAGAGGGTCCCTGGGCAGAGACAAACCTCGGAATCTTCCGGATGTGGCGGGACACAAAGAGGTCCACGTCTGGAAGGTCACAACACATGCACAGGGCTCGAAAGACCCCCTGACTGAGGGACCGTTCTTCCTCATGCAAGGTTGTTCTGCTTAGATGATCGGCCTGCATGTTTTTTACTCAGGATATGTGGCTCACCAAGATGCACGGAGTAAGGTCTGACTCACCTTCTTGAGAGCTCTCCTGCTTCTGGTGCCCCCCTGGCTACCGATATATGCCGCAACCATCAGGATGTCAGTTTGAATGCTGATGGGGTGACCCCCCAGATCGGAGTTCCAGTTTGTGAGACAAAAAAATCGCTCTCAGTTCCAGGATACTTATGAGAAGACTGCTCTCCCGTGTTCCCCACTCTCCCTGGATTGTTTGCGATCCCATGAAACCCCCCAACCTGCTAGGCTGGCATCCATGGTGACAGTTTTCCACTGCAACGGAAGAAAAGATTCAGCCACCAGGCTAGGGACTGTCTTGTTGAGTGTGTCATGTAAAAGAGTTTTCATGGTTCAATCCCAGTTTAAGAGCAATTCCAACTGCAGGGGTCTCGCGTGGAACTGGGCATAAGGCACCACCTCAAAGCAAGACAAAGCAAGCCCAACAGACAGATTTCCAGATGAATCGTCAGATAAGGGTAGGACAAGAGAGCCTGTACCCTGTCCTGAAGTGAGTGTATCTTTTGTTCTGAGCCCTATCTAATGTAATTCCTAACAAAAGCGATAACTCTTAAGGGAATGACATGCGACTTCGGATAGTTAACTATCCAGCCAAAATTTTCTAGAGTCAGTCTCTGTATCTTTCAAGGCCTCCTGAAAAGATTGGGGTCATGTTTAAAAGGGATTATTCCCTGGTTTCTTAGAAGGGCCATTGGTAACTGAAGGTGTAAGTCATCTACAGCAAAGTGCAGATATTTTATGATGGCTGGGAAAAATGTAAGTAGGCATCTTTTATATCCCACTGTGGTCATAAAATCCCCCGGTTGAAGTATCACCAATGTGGATCTTAGAAATTCCATGCAAAATCTCTGAAGTCGGACAAAACCTTTGAGGCCCTTGAGGTCTAATACCAGGTGCAAAGAACCGTCCTTTTTGCAATTACAAATAACTTGGAGTGGAATCCGTGCCCTCCCTCTGAGAAGGGAATTTGTTGTCCAATTTGTTTCTAGTCTCTGAGAGGAGGGAGAGAGCTTCCAGCACAGCCACGTTTCCTGCTGCTTCTGTAGAACGCGTGTTTAGTCCTTCGGCGTCCTCAGGTTCTGACTTCATCGGGATACTCGATAAGCTTCAGAAGTGGTCAACTCTCAAGGGCCCAGGTCAGGTTTTTTAACCCCCGGGCTGCAGCGGTAAGTGCCCCATTCTTTTTAATCTTTGGCATCTTACACTAGACCGAGGAATGCAAAATATATATATATATATATATATATATATATATATATATATATATATATTTATTTATTCTCTATTCTTATGACCCTATCAGGGCTGCTAAGACAGATTAATCTGCCAATGCAGCCAGCGAGAAGCCACTAGAATGGTTGCCACACCTTCGCGAGCTACCTTTTTTAGGACTCAACCTAGTGGAAACAGAGGGAATGCATAAAGACGACTGGACGCTGACCAGAGAAGGGCTGGTGCATCCGTTGCCATTGCTAGAGGGACTCTGGATAGAGACACAAACCTCGGAAGTTTTGTGTTGAAATGCAAAGAGATTCACATCCGGTCAACCCCACAAGCAAAGTGCCCAAAACACCCTATGACTGAGAGACCATTTCCCCTGACTCAGGACTGTTCTGCTTAACAGTTGGCCGGCGAGTTGTCCACTCCTGGAATGTGAATTGCTGAAATGCAGGGAACATTCCTCTCGGCCCAGAGAATGATCCAGCTTACTTCCCTGAGGGCTCTCTTGCTCCTGGTACCCCCCTGATGGTTGATGTAAGCCACAGCTGTTAGATCAGTCTGACTGAATACTGACAGGATGTTCCTTCGGACTGGGAGTCCAATGTAGAACTGCCCTTAATTCTAGGATGTTTATGGGAAGCAAGTTCTACCCCGGACCCCACTGTCCCTGGATTGTCTGTGACCTCCAGACACCTCCCCAACCCGTTAGACTGGCATCCTTGGTGACTATCCCTCATGAAGGAGGAAGAAAGGCTTTCCCCATCAAAAAATGTTGGGTATCCAGCCACCACAGAAGGGATTGCTTGACTGGATGTGTCAGAACAAACGGGTGATCCAGAGACTCCGCAGACTCAGTTTGCAAAGGCATCATGTGAAATTGTGCAAAGGGCACTGCTTCAAAACAGGATACCATCAGACCTACTAGCCGCATCCGCTGAAGGATTGTTGGCTGAAGGCAGGCCAAGAGAGCCTGTATTTTGGTCTTCTGCTGTGGAAGAAACACTCTGGCCTGGGCTGTGTCTAATGACATTCCCAGAAAACACCTCACTGTTGACGGAATTATGTTAGACTTTAAATCATTGACAATACAGCCGAAATCCTTTAGCATTGACAACACTGTGTGTATCCTTCTATGCCTCTTGAAAGGACGGAGCCCTGATCAGTAAGTCGTCTAAGTAAGGGATTATGTGTATCCCCTCTGCCCTCAGGAAGGCCATGAGTCTTGCTAAAACCTTGGTAAACACCCTTGGAGCTGAGGACAGGCCGAAGGACAGAGCCACAAAGTGAAAATGTAGGCCATCAAGCGCAAACGCATAGTTCTGATGACCCAGAAAAATGGGAAAAAAATGAGAGAAAAATGTTAAGATACACATCCTTTATATCCACTGTGGACATCCAATCTTCCGGCTGAAGTGACATCACTGAGGATCTTAAAGATTCCATGCAAAAGTGTCTTAGATGTACAAACTTATTGAGGCCCTTCAGATCTAAAATGGGTCGCACTGATCTGTCCTCAAGGGCGGTGAACAGACTGGATTAAAATCCATGAACCCCCTCTGGGAGAGGAACCTGATGGAGGTCCCCCATTTGAGAGAGCAGCGAAACAGCAGCTCTCAAGGCTTCTGCCTTTGTCGGATTTCGGGATGCCCTAGACCAAAGAAACCTTCGAGGAGGAGTGGCTGCAAACTCAATCTTGTAGCCTGAAGACACCATCTCTTGTATCCAACGGTCTGATATGCGGTGCCTCCAGACGGGAGCAAACTGCAGAAGCCGTCATGCCCGAGTATGTAGTGGGGGGGCTTTGACTTGTTCTGGGACTTAGGTCTGCTCCAAAATTCCCTACGGGATCCTGAGGAAACAGAAACCTTAAGAGGCCGGTAGCCAGAGGACCTACCAAAAAGGGGAGTGGACCTCCTCTTCTGCGGAAGTTTAGTTACCTCCTTTACCATGTCATCAAGACGCTCCTCGAACAGTCGACCACCTTAGAAGGGGAGACCCATCAAGGACTTCTTAAAAGCAGCATCTGCTGACCATTGCTTTAGCCATAAAGAATGCCGTAATGCTAGTAAGGCAGAAGTCTTGGCACCCAATATAACCAAATCATTCATAGCTGTAATGACATTTATTAATTTCCAAACAAGTCTTGAACAAACCGGAGCCCGAGTCACGGGAATGACCTCGGGACCTAGTTTTAGCAATGAGCTGCTTTAACCACCTTCTATTTGGCAATGATGCTATAGAAGTAGCACAGGCAAAAGTGAGCCTACCATCGAAAAGGTGTGACGTACCAACTGATCAATGCGCTTTTCTGTAGGATCTCTCCAAGCATTGTTGGTGGAAGGCATGGCCTTAGTGTTAGAAAGGCCCGACATAGGAGCGTTACAGGAGGAAGAGACAATAACTTAATTAAATCTAAGGGAAAAGGATACATAGTATCTAAAACCTTAGGAATCTGAGGAAGCTTATTTGGCTTCTTCAATTCCCTCCGAACCATATTGGAAAAATTAGACTGTTCAGGGAAAACATGTCTTGGGCTTTTGGGCTTGTATAAGTCTTCCTTTTTCCTCTTGAGAGCTCTGGGAGGCGAATTATGCACCTCAGATAACTTTGCTTCATCCTCCTCAGAAACTAGTAATGCATATAAAAATTTCCTCAGAAATAGAGAAATTTAAATGTTTCCTTTTCTCCAAGGCTTTCTTGGGGCCTGATGGAGCAATCTGCCTCTCAAGGCGAGCTAACCTCTGTGCAATATCAGGCTGAATCTCGTGTCCCCCCCCCCCCCCGCTAGCCTGACCAGGCTGAGCTACCAAAGGAGCTCTAGGTTCTGAGCGACCCGCATCAATACTGAGACGCAATAGATCTCCTACTATAGAGTAGAGTATACAATAGAAATCAACTTAGCACAATCTGGGCACACCGTACTAAACTCGCCCAGTGGTCTTTGCCAACGCAGGGGAAGATCGATAACCCTCTTCTGTCTGCTAGGATACCAGATCCGCCATCCCCAGATGCCTCCGTCATGGTGGTTTATAATAGTCTAAATAATCCTAAACTTGTGGCAGAATTCTGAAAGGAGGAAAGCATAAGCAAGGTGAAACCTCCACGGCTGAGCTAGTGCATCCACTGCTAACGCACCCCTCTCCCCTTGTAAAAGAGTAAAAGGTCTTGCACTTTGTATTGCTGGCATTGGCAAACAGATCTGTGGGAGCCCCCAAGCACTTAAGATCTGCCGAAAAACCACTTAGTTCAGGCACCACCCTGGTTGCCGAACCTTTACCCTGCTAAAAAAATCCGCTAAGGCGTTGAGGGCTCCTTTCAGATGGATTGCTGCAATGGACCGAACATGTGTCTGAAGAGGTAGAAGTTGAGGTAAGCTACCGTTGAGGCATTGTCTGATCTTATCTACACATCTCTGCCTTCCATGACTGACTAAAAATGACTTGCAAGCTTGACCACCAGGAGCTCTTTGAAATTGGAGGACCTGGCCGCCAAGGACCTTGTCCATTTCCCCTGTAATACACACCTTCTTTCTGTCTCTAATCTTCATCCGAGCATTAAATCTCCTCCTAACGGGAAATCTCTTACCCGTTTCGTTTGATCTGGATAAGATATTGTCTAATTCTTCCCCAAAAAAGAAAATTACCATGAAAAGGGATCACAAAAAGTTTGGACTTAGAAACCTTGTCTCCGGACCAAGTCTTTAGCCAAAGGGCCCTTCTAACACAGGAAACTAAAGCCAAGGCCTTTGCAGTGGCTTTGATGTTCTCAGAAGCATTAGTAAGTAAAGTAACAGATCTATAGAAGGTCAGGAGAACTTTAATTAGGCTTTCTTCTGGAGAATTACTTTCCATGTAAACCTTTAGGTTAAGCCAAACCATGCTCCACAGGATACCATTGGACGCCAAGGCAGGTCGAAATGATAAAGATAGCATCCCAAGCTCTTTTAGCTAGAATCTCAATTCTACAATCCATGGGATTGCGTAGTGTACCCATGCCCTCAAATCTCAAGTTCGCCACCCCGGACATCTGACTCAATGATGCATCCACCTTAGGACACTTGCTCCAAGGTTCCATGTCCTGAAAACTAAACGGGAATTTTCTTTTTAAGGACATAAATAACTTTCTCCGTCTTCTCCCATTCATTTTTAATTAATGATTTAAGCACTGTATGGATGGGAAAAATCTTGGAAATTTTTTTCAAAAATTTTTTTGAAGTTTTTGAAGCTCCACTGACAGTTTATCGGAACCATCTGGAACTTCTTCATCCAGGATCTCTTCATCCAACGAATCCTGAGGGAACAGGTCCTCTTCACCAGATTCTGGTTTTGCATTAGTCTGCAAACATTAGGTGTGGTAGCCATAAGGGATCACCTTTCCCTGACCAGTGTCTACATCCCTTTTTGCTTCTCTGCACTCCTGGCACAAAGGCCTCTTCCAAGTATACGGAAACAGTATTCGGAGTGCTTAAGACTTTTTGACAGCTTTGAGCTTTGGTTTGGGTGGTTCTGAGTCCTTAACTCTAGATGTTTCAAGCGACAAACAACAAGATGAGTAATAAAATAAGGATGTACCTTAATCCTGAAACTTATCCAAGCATTTCCTTTACAAAAACAGCAACTGTCTTACAGGTTTTTGTAAGATGTCCATCACTGATCCTGCCTCTAAGAGCCGCACTGTTGGCTGGACTGCCCGGCATTGCTGCTGCCTGCAGGGCTCGTGCCTGACCTTCCCCCTTGCTAGCAGAAAAAGTTAAAGAAAAAAATGCACTCACCTGGCCGGGTCTCCTCTTAAGCAGGGGGAAGGGGGGGCTCCGATTGCCCATTGGGGCTCCTCCAGCTGCAGGGGAGTGCCCAAAATAGGGTGCTCCCCCCCCCCCCCCCGTTTCAGCAGCAGCCAGAATTTCCTGGGGGGGGGGGGGGGGGGGCTCGACGGACTCCGATTACCTCTGGGCTCTTCAGCCTTCAAAAAAGGGCCTGAGAGCCCCTCTCCCTCCGTAGCTCCAATGGCCGCCGCCATCTTTATTACTAGCCCCGCCCCGTGGGGCAGATGACATCACCCGACGGTTCTGCTTTCAGGTGCCTGGTGACGGCTGGGCAGAGGAGGAGAGAGGTAGGCGATCCTCCGATATTTTATTTTTTTTAATAAAGTCATTTCTAAAGTGTGTGGTGTGTTTTTATTTACTGTTAACCTGTTGTGAACTGGTAAGGGGTCCATGAGACCCTTATACCAGTTCACAAGGCTCTGGGTCTGGCAAGTCACCTGCAGCTAGGGGGTGACTTGCCATTAACCCCCAAGCCCCCCCAAAGCCCGGGGGGGGGGGGGGAGAACAGCCCGTGGCCCTAGGTTGTGGCCCCCAGCTTGTAGCCTGCTATGTTCTACAAGCCCCATAGCTCGTCCCAGGCTGGTTAAGCTGGGTAGGGGGGCCCTCATGCCCTTTTTTCTTCTGGATTTTTAAGGGTTTTTAACCCTTGAAATTCCCCCCAAAAATGGGGTCCCATGGCTATTAGGCTTTGGGTCTTGTAGCTGGCAGGGCGGGGGGGCCACTAAAGCTGGCCCCTGCACCCTGTTCTACAAGCCCCATAGCTAGTGCCCGGGCTGGTTATGTTGGGTAGGGGGGACTTCACGCCAGTTTATTTGAGCATTTTAAAGTGGACCATCACCCTCCCGTGATCGGCCCGGGAATCTATAAGATTCCCGGGCCGATCACCTCCCTCCCCGCGGGACATCCCGCCGGGTGAAACCCCCCCAAACGCCCCAAATCCCCTTACATTGTCTTCGGAGGCGGCCCGCCTCCCTCGCGCCCCTCTAGACGTGCGCGCACCCGCGCCGGCCTTCTGTGAATGGCCAGTGCGGGCGCGTCAAGAGTGACGCGCGGGAGGCGGTGGCGGAGGAGCCGCTTGTCCGTTGCTGTCAGATCGCTTGTCTGTCCGCGCTGATTGGACGGACCGGCCACGTGGGAGCGGGGAGAGGTGAGTTTTCCGGGTGATCGGGGGGGGGGGGGGGGGGGGGGGGGTTTCACACAGCGGGGCACCCCGATCGGGAGTGCCCCACCGAAGTGGACCAAGACCCAGGATAGTCAAAATCCTGGGTGTTGGTCCACTTTAAGGGTTTTTAACCCATTTCTTGGGGGACCCCACACCATTTTTTTTAATTTAACCCTTTATAGTATGGATAGTAGTTGTAGTGGAGACAATTTAAAAAAATAAATATATCTTTTAAATTTTTTTTTTTAACTTATTTACTTTCAGTGCCAAGCACGTAACACCTACGTGCTCACATGTCCGTGCCTTAAGTGCCAAGCACGTAGGTGTTACATGCTTGACTTTACTCCCCTGCTATTTAAAAAAATAAATAAATAAAAATACTCACCTGACCCCTCGTTGAATCCGGCCGGGTCTACTCTTTAATTTGGTGCCATCTGATCCCCCGTGGGGGGTCGGATGGCTCCAGGAGAGCCCCCCCCCCACTTCGGCAGCAGCAGCAGCTGCTAACTGTAAAAAAAATAAAAAAAAAATAAAAAATATTTACTTACCTGTGGCCGCGCTGCCTCCCGACAAGTGTCCTCTTCACTGGGGGGGCCTCCGATCGCTCCCCCAGCCTCTTCCGTGGCAAGGAGAGGGCAAAAATTGCCCTCCCCCCCACTTCCTGGAACAGGTCTGCTGGCCCCGCCAGTGATGTCACCAGCAGCTCGCCCCCTCCCCAGGCTCTCTCTTCCAAACACCCGAGTAGACTGTCATTGCAGATCGCCGGGTGACGGAGGATCGGAGGTGAGTAAAGTAAAAAAAATAAAAATAAATAAAGATCATTTTTTTTTCTTATGTGTCTGTCTTTTTTATTTAACATTTAACCCCTTGTGAACTGGTAAGGGGTCAGTGAGACACCTTATACCAGTTCACAAGGCTGGGGGCTGGCAAGTCACCTGCGGTAGCCGCAGGAGACTTGCCATTAACCCCCGGCACCCCCATTACCTGCCTCCCCAAAGCCCAGGGGGAAGGGGGGGGGCAGAAGAGCCCGGGCTCACATAGGCTATGTGGGCTTGTAAGCTGCAGGGTGGGGGGCCACAAAAGCTGGCCCCTCCACTCTGTTCCTACAAGCCCCCATAGCTGGTCCCGGGCTGGTAATGCTGGGTAAGGGGACCCCATTTACATTTTTTGGTGATTTTTAAGGGTTTTTTTTAATTAACCCCTTATGTTTTAGTGTGGATAGCAGTATTTTATTTGTAAATGTTATAAAGTGCTATTTTCAGTTTGGGGGGTCTCCTGGGCAAGAATGGGGGCTACCGATACATATGTGGTACCGTTGTAATCGGGAGAAATTGGGCTTTCACATGCAATATGGTTTTCTCTAATAAAGTAAATGTTTTATTATTTAAAATAAAGGAGACAATTGTCTAAAAAATATTTTTTTATTTTTACACAAAAATATAAAAAAAAAAGTAAAAAAATTACAAACAAGACATTTCATGTTCAAGCCTAAACTCTGCTGCAAAATATATATCTATAACTTTCCTGGAAATTCCGGCAAAAATCACGGTTAAACATGGCGCAGAATGTGGAAAAATGACCTGTCAACAGAGGGTGACAAAACTTCAAGTAGGTTGGCAATTAAAAGGGTTAATAGTACTTATGCATGTTGGGTATTGTTCTGCTCTGAGGACCTTGCTCTTTCAGCTTGTTTTTTCTTGTTTGCATATTTATATTTTAGGAAAACATGTTATTTATTCAGTTTTTTTATTCATTTTTTTTTAGGAAAACCTTGTGCAACCTAAGAATTCTTTGAGGGATTACTTCCAGAAAGGTGAGCCTACTACAACAAGCTGGGTACTCTTAGAAAGCTTAACATGTGTACTTTCAGGGAATATATGGTTTATAGGGGATATTCCAAATGTAAAGGGTTGTTTTGGTAGAAAAATTGCAAGGTGTGCATTTTTTTTTTTTTTTTTTTTTTTTTTAAGGAAAATGTGGCTTGATTCTTCCTTTTTATTCTTTTTTAGGGAATCTTTGTGCAACCAAAGAATACATTGAGGGATTACTTCTGGAAAACTAAGCCCACATAAACAAGCTTGGTACGCCTAGAAAGCTTGAGGTGTGTACTTCCAGAAAATATATAGTTTGTGGGGGGTATTTTAAATGTAAATGGTTGTTTTTCTGGAAAAACTGCAAGGTGCGCAGTTGTATTTTATCTGAAAATCTCCTAAAGCTCTGTTTCAGTTTGGGGGAGTCTCCTGGGCAGGAAAGGGTGTCTATCAATACATATGTGGTACCGCTGTGACTGGGAGAAATTGGGGTTTCGCACGCAATAACATTTTATTGACAAACTTACATTTTTTATTACAAAAAAACACTACAAATTGCAAAAAATAGTTTTGTTTTTTTTTGGCAAATATTTCACCGAACCAAAAAGTATTGAGAATACACTAAAAAAGGCCAAACAAGAGATTTCATGTTGAAGCCCAGACTCTCTTTAAAAAAAACAATATATCATTTTCCTGGGAAATCCCTTCAAAAATCACAGTTGAACATGTGTAGCGCAAAATAGTGAAACATGGTCTGGCAACAGAGGATGACAAAAGCTGCAGGTAGGCTGGCACTTAAAGGGTTAAAAATATGAAAAAAAAAAAAAAACAAACAGAACAAATACAGAACAAAAGACATTTCATGTTAAAGCCTAAACTCTGCCGCAAAAAGAAAATATTCAATTTTCTTGGAAATTCCTGCAAAAATTACAGTTAAACATCACGCAAAATGGTGAAAAATATCCTGTCAGCAGATTGTGACAAAATCTCAAGTAGGCTGGCAGTTAAAAGGTACCTATGCATGTTGGGTATTGTTCTGCTCGGGGGACCTTGCACTTTCAGATTTAGCTTGTTTTTTCTTGTTTGCATATTGATATTTTAGGAAAAGGTGTTTTTTATCTCTGCTTTTTTATACATTTTTAGTGAAACCCTGTGCAACCTAAGAATTTTTTGAGGGATTACTTCAAGAAAGATGAGCCCACTACAACAAGCTGGGTACGCTTAGAAAGCTTAACGTGTACTTTCAGGGAATATTTGGTTTATGGGGGGGCATTCCAAATGTAAAGGGTTGTTTTGGTAGAAAAAGCGCAAGGCAAATTTCCGTTACGCACACGCTTTACTTTGGGGTGTTTGGCAACTCTTCCCTTGACAGTAGCTATGCATGTTGGGTATTGTTCTGTTCGGGGGACCTTGCTTTTTCAGATTTTCAGTTTTCTTGTTTGCATATAGTTTATTTTAGGAAAACGTGGCCTTAAACCAGACCTTCAGCATGATTTAATGAAAAGACAAAACCTTTAAAAAACAATTCCTCAGCATCTAAAATTAATATATATTAAGTTTTTAGCCACTTATTATTCTTTCCCCTGCTGGGCGCTGCCATCTTGACTCAGAAGCATCACACATACTGAGGCGAGCAGGATAAAGTACAGGGTGGCGGGATATAGCTGTGCTTTGCACAGACAGAGAAGAGCTAGGGTCAGGAAAAGGACAGCAATCCCAGAATGCAGAGCAGCATAGTCAGAAGGCACTTCCTGTTTGCAGGCTGCCTTCATCTTGGATGCTTAAAGGCTGATAACATACAATAGATGCAGGTGGGATGATTTTTAATGTGGGCAATTGTATGTACAGGGCGGGGGAAACATATAAAATATGTTCTTATTCAGGGTAAGGGTCCGCTTTTATTCTTTTTTTAATCTTGTTTTTAGGGAACCCATGTGCAACCTAAGAATACATTGAAGGATTACTTCCAGAAAACTGCGGCCACATCATCAAGCCTGGTACTCCTAGTAAGCTTGAGGTGTGTACTTCCAGAGAATATATAGTTTGTGGGGGGTATTTCAAATGTAAAAGGTTGTTTTTCTTCCAAAACTGCAAGGTGCGCATAGTCCTATTTTATCTGAAATTCTTCTAAAGCGTTGTTTCAGTTTGAGGGAGTCTCTTGGGCAGGAAAGAGTGCCTACTAATACACGTGGTACTGCTGTAACCGGGAGAAATGGGGATTTCACATGCAATAAGATTTTATTGACAAACTTACATTTTATATTACAAAAACACTTCAAATTGTTATGTTTTTTTATTTTTGTTGCACATATTTCACTCAAAAATATTGAGAATACACCTAAAAAATGACAAATAAGACACTTCATCTTAAAGCTGAAAAAATACAATTCTGTGAAATACTCACCAGAATTGGTATTATAAGTATAAAGTACGTCCTGCTCCAGATATAGTACTTACACTTGGGTTATCCTCTGCCAGATGGCACTGCACTGCAGAGACATGTAAAACAGGCTCCTCCCGGCCCTCAAATACCCGGGACCTCCCACAAATCCCCAGCATTGAAAAGCAGTGAACGAAAAGCCGAGAGAATTTAACCACCAAAACTGGTAACTATAACAATGATACAATCACCATACAGGGGATCCAGAATAATGCAAACAAAACAGGGTGGGGTGTATACTTATAATACCAATTCTACAGGTGAGTATTTCACAGAATTGTATTATTCTTAGTATACAGTACGTCCTGCTCCAGATATAGTACTTACACTTGGGACATCCAATAGCAGTGTCCATAAAGTAGGGTGGGATCCCCAACAAAAAAGGCACAGCAGACAGTTTAAACCACTGCCGCCTGCAAAACCTTGCGGCCAAAAACAGCATCAGCTGAGGCCCGAACAGGTAAGGTATGAACAGAAGACCAAGTAGCAGCCTTACAAACTTGTTCAACAGAAGCCTGGTGCTGGAAGGCCCAAGAGGCACCAATAGCACGAGTAGAATGAGCAATAAGGCGAAAGGGACGACACTTCCCCTTAGCAGAATAGGCCTGAATCACGGCCTGATGGATCCATTTGCTAACAGTAGACTTGGCAGGAGCCAAACCCTTCCTGGGCCCAGAAGGGACCACAAAAAGAGCATCAGTTTTCCTGAAGGACGCAGTGACCACCAGGTAATAACTCAAATACCTGACCACATCCAAGGAAAGAAGAACAATACCTTGAATCAAATGAAAGGCAGACACTACCTTAGGCAGGACATCTTGCTTAAAGCGGAACACCACCTTGTCCTGGCGTCTTCCCAAGTATGGGGGCTGAATAGAAGAGCCGCCAACTCAGACACACGCCTGACCGAAGTAATGGCTACCAGAAAGACAACCTTGAGGGTAAGAACAGCCAGAGCAGCATCCTGCATATAGGTTCAAAGGGAGCACCCTGCAAGGCAGACGAAACCAAGTTCAAATCCCAAACAGGGACCACAGGTTACGCACCTGAGCGCCCCCCTGTTAAAAAGGTCCTAATCAAAGAATGCTGAGCAAAAGACTTCTGAAGAAAACAGACAGGGCAGAAAACCTGACCCTTCAGAGTACTGAGTTAGAGTCCCGACTCCAACCCATGCTGTAAGAACTCCAGAACCCTGGGGACTGAAAACACCCGACAGGGAAGAGACCTAGACTCACACCAGTCAAGGTAGGTACGCCATACCCTGTAATAGATGGAAGAAGAAGTTTTCTTCCTAGCCTTCACCATGGTATCAACCACCGAGGCGGACAAGCCTTTTTCCATCAAGATGGAGGTTTCAGCAGCCAGGCCGTCAAAGCCAGGGTTTGTAAATTGGGAGGGCGTAAGGGGCCCCGAGTGAGCAGATCTGGCACCCCTGGCAGAACGTACTGGTCTGCTGCCATCTGAACCACGTCTGCGAACACACTCTTCTTAGCCGCCTGGGGGCCACCAGAATTGCTGGCACCCCCTCCAGAGCAATCTTGTGCAGAACCCTGCACAGCAGGGGGAATGGAGGAAAGCCATACAGGAACTGAATGTCCTGCCATGACAGTGCTAAAGCATCCGTGGTCAAGGCCAGAGCATCCTGGGACAGGGAGACAAAGGCCGGGAGCTTGTGATTGTGACGGGACGCAAACAGATCCACATCTGGTTGGCCCCAACGGTGGCACAGAGATTGGAACACCCTGTTGCAGAGGGACCATTCTCCCTGGCGAGAGGTCCCCCTGCTCAGAGGGTCTGCCAGCAGATTTTCCACCCCCGGAATGTACACAGCTGATATGCAGGGAGCATTGGCCTCCACCCAGGTCAGGATCAGAGACACTTCCTGGAGGGCCCTCTTGCTCCAGGTCCCTCCCTGATGATTAATGTAGGCAACTGCCGACTGGTTGTCCGAGCGCCAACTGAACAGGCAGGCCCTAAAGATGAGTAGTCAAGCGAGCCAGAAATAACCTGATCGCTCGCAGCTCCAAGACATTGATAGGTGTGTGGGCCCCACCTCCCCTGGAACCGCAGGGACTTCCAGAACCCCCCCCCCACCCAACCTGACAGACTGGCATCCATGGTGACAGTCTCCCAGGAACAAGCAAGAAAGAAAGAATCTGCCCCCCCCCCCCCAACAGGTTCCTAGAGTCCATCCACCACAAAAGGGACCTCCTGACCGGGGGGGGGGGGGGGGGGGAGCACACAGACCCTGTCCAGAGACGATGGGTCCTAGGAATGGAGATACCAAGGAAGGGGACAGTGAGGACCTGGGGTGGTTGATCACCCCTCCAAATGACACCAGAATGGACACCACCAACTGAGTATCCAACTTAGCCTGATGTAGATACTGGGAAGTGATGAGGACGTCCAGGTAGGGCAGCACGTCGACGCCCCTTGGTCTCATCAGAGACATCACCCCCGCCAGCACCTTGGTGAGCCCTCTGGGGAGCTGAAGGGAGTCCAGATGGCAAGGCCACAGATTGGCAGTGTTGGCCTTCCAACACGAATCTGAGAAACCTTGGTGTCCTTGAAAACACAGTGAAAATGAGCATCTTTGATATCCAGACGGCAGAAGCCTCTGGGGCGCAAGGAGCTGAAGGCCGAGTGCAGAGTTTGGCGTAGAGTCCCTTGCCTCTGTCTGATAAGGGGAATCTGCAATTGACCCCCAGACCCCGTCGGCCTTGCACGGCCTGCGCCAACACCTGAGCAGAGGCAGGGACCAGGAGTACCCGGGACCTGATAATCTTGGGGGAGGCCGCACAGCAAACTCTATCTTGTAGCCGGAGGTCACTACCTCCTGAATCCACTGGTCTGAGTCGTGACGCCTCCAGACTTGAGGGCGCCCCATCATGCCTGAGGGGACTTGGGATAGAATTTGGGCTTAGCCCTCCCAGAGGAACCAGGGTGTTGTCTGCTTCTCCTGGGACAGGAATCTGCGCGAGCCCCCGCGAAGGACAGCCCTGGTTCCTGTTTAATACCATGGTAAGAGGTAGAAGGGGGGCCCTGGCCCCGAAGGGGCCGAGACAGCCGCCTGCGCTGGGGTAACTTACCTCTCTTACCAAACAGGTCTAGCCCCTTAAAAGGAAGACCAGTAAGGGCCTTCTTCGCAGCATTGTCAGCACCCCACTGTCGCAGCCAGACCAAGCGACATATAGCCACCACGAGGGCAGAAGTTCTTGCACACATTCTGATGGAGTCATCCAATGCTAATAGGATAAATTTTACAAACACATCACAACTGGAGAGTGCATTAAACACCTCACAAGGGAGATCATCAGGGGCACTATCAAGCATTTTTCTGATGAGGGTTCTAGTGGCCACAGCAGTAATGGCAGAGGCAAAGACCGGGCGCAGCGCCGTCCCCGCACATGCAAAGGCGTGGGAGGCCAGCAGGTCAATGCGCCGGTCCTCAGCATCCCGAAGGGATGCACTGACACCCACACCCCCCCCCGCCCCCTTTCTTTCCGCCGAAGGCTACAGGGAGAATGAGGGAGGATGGCGGCACTTTGTATAGGGCCCACCGCTACTGGGGCATGGGACAATAATGCGGGAGGGGCATCCATAAAGGCTCACCATCAGCCTATACCGCCTACCGTTTTGTGGGGGACTGCGGTGGAGCAGCGCTCCATAAGCACGCATGGTGCCGCCTACCTTCACCCGATCAGCGCAGCCCAGGCTGGGAGGCACATCACACGAAGGACGGGTGGGAATAGTCCAACAGGGCTGCAGGCTAATAGCCCCGCTCACCTGCGAGAGAGTGATAACTTCATATCTTCACAGTAAGCACTGCAGAGAAATCTGGGGATTTGTGGGAGGTCCCGGGTATTTGAGGGGCCGGGAGAAGCCTGTTTTACATGTCTCTGCAGTGCAGTGCCATCTGGCGGAGGATAACCCAAGTGTAAGTACTATATCTGGAGCAGGACGTACTGTATACTAAGAATAAACAATATATAATTTTCCTGAGAAATCCCTGGAAATTCCTTCAAAAATCACAGTTGAACATGTGGAGTGCAAAATAGTCTGGAAGAAACACGTTAAATCTGAAAAAGCATGGTCCCCCGAACAAAACAATACCCAACATGCATAGATACTGTCAAGGGAAGAGTTGCCAAACATTCCAAAGTAAAGCATGTGCGTAAGAATAATTTTACTTGAAAATTTTAGCTCTGCTGACAGTCTGCACCTTGCACTTTTTCAACCATAACAACCCTTTACATTTAGAACACCCCCCCCCCCCAAACCGTATATTAACTGAAAGTACACAAATTAAGCTTTCTAGGCATACCCAGCTTGTTGTAGTGGGCTCATCTTTTTGGAAGTAATCACTCGAAGAATTCTTAGGTGGCACAGGGTTTCACAAAAGCAGAAAAAACACATTCACTTAAAATTTCAAAATGCAAAAACAAAAAACACAAAAGAACAGTACCCAACATGTATAGCTACTTTTAACTGCAAGCCTACTTGAAATTTTATCACCCTCTGTTGACAGGTCATTTTTCACCATTTGGCGCTATGTTCATTTTTGCAGGAGTTTCCAGGAAAATTATATATTTTTTGCGGCAAAGTTTTTGCTTTAACATGAAAGGTCTTGTAATTTTTCTACTGTATTTTTTAAATATTTTTGAGTAAATGAAAAATACAATTCTGTGATTACTTACCTGTAGAATTGGTATTGTAAGTATACAGCACGTCCTGTTCTGGAATATTCCTTAAACATGGGTAATACATCCACAAAATGGCTCCTCCCGGCCACATATAAGTCAGGGGCCTCCAACAAATTCCCCAGTATTGACAAGCAGTTACACAAGAAGCCGGGAGAAACAATAACAAAAATCTAAAAAGAACATTTGAACAATCACCATACAGAGGTAACTAGAAAAAAAATAAGGGTGGGATGGAACAAAATGTGCTGTATACAATACCAATTCTACAGGTGAGTAATCACATAATTGTATTATTCCAAGCATACAGCTCGTCCTGTTCCAGAATATTCCTTACACATGGGACATCCAATAGCAGTTTCCGTAAGGTAGGGTGGGATCCCCAAAAGTAACAGCGGCCAGATTAGACCACTGCCGCCTGCAGAACTTTGCGACCAAAAGCAGCCTCAGCTGAGGCCCTAACATCAACCTTGTAAAACTTAGAAAAAGTATGAACAGAAGACCAAGAAGCTTGGTGCTGAAAAGCCCAAGAGGCACCAATAGCACGAGTAGAATGAGCAGTAAGGTGGAAGGGAGGTTCCTTCCCCTTAGCAGAATAGGCTTGAACCACAGCCTGACGGATCCACTTGCTGATAGTGGACTTAGCCGGAGCCCAACCCTTCAGAAGGGAGAAAAAAAAAGAGCATCAGTCTTCCTGAAGGATTCAGTAGCCACCAAATAGAACTTCAATGTCCTGACCACATCCAGAGAATGTAAGACCCGCTCCTTAGGGTTACTAGGATTAGGGCACAGAGAAGGCAAAACAATGTCCTGATTGAGATGAAAAGCAGACACAACCTTAGGCAGAAAATCTGGCTTAAAACGAAACACCTTGTCCTGGTGTCACTCAAAGTAAGGAGGTTTGATGGAAAGCACCGCCAACTCGGAAACACGCCTAACAGAAGTGATAGCCACCAAAAAGGCTACCTTAAGCATCAAAATGGACAAAGGGGCCTCACGCAAGGGTTTCACGTGAGTATACCCCTGAAAAAAAGGTCTTAACCAGACGATGGTTGGCAAAGGATCTTTGGAAGAAAATGGCCAAAGCTGAAACATGACCTTTGAGGATACTAAGTTGAAGACCCAAATCCAAACCACGTTGCAGGAATTCCAGAATCCTGGGGATAGAAAACACCCTACAGGAAAGCGACAGACTCACACCAGTCAATGTAAGCATGCCATACCCTATAGTAGATAGAGGACAAGGACTTCTTCCTAGCCCAAAATCATGGTATTAACAACAGAAGCAGGTAGCCCCTTTTCCATCAAGATGGAGGTTTCAGCAGCCAGGCCGTTAAAGCCAGCGTTTGTAAATTGGGATGGCGTAGCTGCCCCTGAGTGAGCAGATCTGGAAACTTGGGCAGAGCGTACTGATCTACTGCCAACTGCACGATGTCTGCGAACCACACTCCTCTTGGCCAACAGGGAGCCACCAGAATGGTTGGCACCCCTTCTTGGGATATCTTGCGCAGCACCCTGCCCAGCAGAGGAAACGGAGGGAACACATAAAGGAGCCGAAAGCTCTTCCAATACATTGCTAGTGCATCCATGGCCAAGGCCAGAGGGTCCTGGGACAGAGAGACAGACTGGAAGCTTGTGATTGTGACGGGACGCAAACAGATCCACCTCCAGCTGCCCCCAGCGGTGGCACAGGGAGCAAAACACCCTGCTGCTGAGGAACCATTCTCCCAGACGAGAAGTCCCCCTGCTGAGGGGGTCTACCTCCAGATTTTCCACCCGGGACACAGGATCCCGATCCCATACTGACAAGAGGTGAAATTGGAGAGGTCTCATGTGAAACTGAGCGTATGGAACCGCCTCAAAGCAAGACACCATCAGGCCCACCAGCTGCATCCCCTGCCGGATGGAGGGATGAGGGCAAGACAGAAGAAGCCTGGCTAGAGCTTGAAGACTCTCCACCTTCTGCTGAGGGAGAAGAATCTTGACCTGAGATGTATCCAGAGTCATGCCCAGAAAGGACCTCCCCAGTGACAGGGAGTGACTTGGGGTGACTTGGGGTGGTTGATCACCCAGCCGAAGGACTCCAGTGTGGACACCACCAGCTGGGTATCCAGCTCGGCCTGCTGGAAGGACTGAGACGTGATGAGAATGTCGTCCAAGTAAGGAAGGATGCGAATGCCCTGAGATCTCAGCAGAGCCAGTACGCCCGCCAGCACCTTGGTGAATACCCTGGGAGCCGAGGTGATACAGAAAAGCAAGGCCACAAATTGGTAGTGTTGATCCTCCAGAGCGCACCTGAGGAATCTCGGATGACCTGGAAAGATTGGTACATGAAGGTAAGCGTCCTTGATGTCTACAGAGGTCATGAAGTCGCCCGGGCGCAGAGAATTGACTGCAGAGCGCAGGGTTTCCATGCGAAAATGCTTGAATCTGACAAACTTGTTGAGACGCTTTAAATCCAGGATGGGTCTGAGGGACCCGGCCTTTTTGGGGACAGTGAAAAGATTGGAATAGAAGCCTCTGCCCCTTTCCCTGAAAGGCACAGGCAGATGACCCCCAACTCCAAGGTTTTGAACAGCAAGGCGCAGACCCCGAGCTGACAGGGGGTTTTGAGCCATCCGGGATGAATCTTGGGGGTGGCCAGGCTGCAAGCTCTATCTTGTAATCAGAGGACACTATCTCCTGAATCCACCGGTCTGAGACGTGAAGCCACCAGACGTGAGCAAAGAGCCGAAGCCGCCCCCCCCCCCCCACCCGGATGGGTGAGGGCACCCCTTCATGCCTGAGGGGGCTTGGGTGAGGACTTTGGCTTGGGACCCCAGGAGGGGCTGGGGCGGCCACGTCCTCTGCCCCTGCCCCAATGATCTCCGCGAGCCCCAGCAAAGGAGACTCCTCGACCAGTTCTGGAACCACGGAAGGAAGGGAGAAAGGCACCCGTCCCCCGAAAGAACAGGGACGACCTCCTACATTGAGGTAACCTACCGCCCCTGGCAAACAAGTCCAAGCGTTCACCAAAGAGGCGCAGACCCTTAAAGGGAAAACCAGTGAGAGCCTTCTTAGCAGCATTATCAGCTACCCACTGACGCAGCCAAACAGAGCAGCGTATAGCCACCAAAAGGGCAGATGTCCTCCCACACATTCTAATGGCATCATCCATGGCAGACATATGCAACAAATTCATAGCAAAGTAGGAGAGATCTATACTCATCTCCTCCCGCGTCATCAGATGCCCCATCTAAGAGACTCCTAAGCAGCCCTTTAATAGCAATAGCTGTAATGGCAGAGGCACAAACCAGACGCAGCACGGTCCCCACACAGGCAAAAACATGACAAGCCAGCTGGTCCATGCGCCGGTCCTCACCATCCCTCAGGGTAGTAGTGTCAGGAGAATGCATGACAGATGTATTTGACAGCCCCAGAACGGGAGTAACAGCAGCGGCCCAAGTGAAAAATGTGAGGAGGGAGGGGGGACACCTGGGGGATAAGGGTTAAACGTCACAGGGAGCCTGGCAAACCCATAGTGCAGGGGGGAGCATCCCAAAAGGCTCACCATAAGCCTAAACCGCCTACCCTGTCAGAGCAGGGACTGCGGTAGGAGCAGCACTCCTCAGCACCTACTCTGGTGCTGACCTACCTTCACCCGAACCTGTTAGCCGAGGCTGGGAGGCAGTGTAGTTCGGAATGGGTGGGAATAGTCCTGCAGGGCTGCAGGCTGATAAGCCCCGCTCACCCGCACAACATAGAGAGCCATCTTCTATCTTTGCAGCCCAGACTGCAGATAAGAACTGGGGAATTTGTGGGAGGTCCCTGACTTATATGGGGCCGGGAGGAGCCACAAGTTGTTTTCTGCAGTCCTGCGCCATCTTGTGGATGTATTACCCATGTGTAAGGAATACACAGGACGTGCTGTATACTTGGAATATATATATTTTTTTTAGAGAATTGTCTCTTTCCTGCCCCAGGAGATCCACCTCAAACTGAAAAGAGCACTTTATAACATTTATAAACAAAAATACCATTTTGTGATTACTCACCTGTAAAATGGGTATTATAAGTATGTCACACACCCCGCTTCAGATAGTCATTACACTATCCTGTAGAGGGCGATCTTGCAGAGATGTCATGAAAAAAAGCGAGTCCCTCCCGGTCCATAAAATACCTGGTACCTCCCACTCATTCCCCAGAATTAAGATAGCAGTAAAGGGACCAGGAAGAGCCAAAAAAATCAGTAACAGTAAAAAAGGTTCACCATAGAAAGGATCCAGAATACCAAAGGGCAGGGTGAAGCGGGGTGTGTGACATACTTAGAATAATACCATTTTGTGATTACTCACCTGTAAAATGGGTATTATAAGTATGTCACACACCCCGCTTCCGATAGTCATTACACTTGGGGACATCCAATAGCAGTGTCCATAAAGGGCGGGGATCCAAAACAAGGCAAAAATGCACAAACTTAAACCACTGCAGCTAGCAGAACTTTGCGGCCAAAAACAGCATCCGCTGCGGCCTGCACATCAACCTTGTAAAACTTGGGAAAAGTGTCAACGGAAGACCAGGTAGCAGCCTTACAAACTTGCTCAACAGAGGCCTGATGCTGGAAGGCCCAGGACGCCCCAACGGCACGAGTAGAATGAGCAGTAACACGAAAAGGGGGAACCTTCCCCTTGGCAGAATAGGCCCCAACAATGGCCTGGCGAATCCATTTACTAATGGAAGACTTGGCAGGAGCCAAACCTTTCCTAGGCCCAGAGGGCACCACAAAAAGGGCGTCAGTGTTACAAAAAGAAGAAGTAGCCACCAAATAGTACTTCACACAGTGAACCACATCCAGAGAATGCAAAAACCCTCTCCTTGTCATTGCTGGGCTTAGGACACAAGGAGGGTAGAACAATGTCCTGATTAAGATGGAAGGCAGAGACCACCTTAGGAAGGAAATCTGGCTTGAAGCGGAAAACATTGTCCTGATGCCTCTCAAAGTACAGAGCCTTAATGGACAAAGCCGCCAACTACACGCCGAACGGAAGTGATGGCAACCAAATACGCAACCTTCTAAGTAAGCGTAGAAAGAGCAATATCCTGCAAAAGTTCAAAAGGAGGACCCTGAAAAGCAGAAAGAACCAAATTCAAATCCCAAACCGGGAGCAAAGGCTTCCTAGGAGGCCGCACATGCGTAACCCCCTGGAAAAAGGTCCTAACCAGAGTATGAAAAGCAAAAGACTTTTGAAAGAAAACCCCCAGGGCAGAAACGTGCCCTTTCAGTGTTCTAAGCTGCAAACCCAGGTCCAGAACATGTTGCAGAAATTCCAAAACCCTAGGGATAGAAAACACCCTGCAAGGCAAGGCCCGGACCTCACACCAATCAATATAAGACCTCCAAATCCTATAGTAGATGGCAGAGGAAGACTTCTTTCTAGCCCTAACCAGAATCTGAATGACAGCATCAGAAAGACCTTCATCCTTCAAGATGGAGGTTTCAGCAGCCACGCCGTCAAAGCCAGCGTTGGTAAATTGGGGTAGAGCAGTGTGGGTATAGAGGAGTGGAGCAGAGTGAGCAGATCCGGCAGAAGGGGCAAATCTTACTGATCCGCTGCCAACCTTACCACGTCTGCGAACCAAACCTGTCTTGGCCATCTTGGAGCCACCAGGATTGCTGATGCGCCCTCTAGGGCCAGCTTGCGCACCACTTTGCCCACCGTGGGAAACGGAGGGAACAGGTACAGAAACCCCAGATCCCTCCAGGTCAGAGACATGGCATCCACTGCTAGAGCCAGCGGATCCCGCGTGAGAGACACAAATGCCGGAAGCTTGTGATTGTGACGAGAGGCAAAGAGGTCCACCTCCGGAGTCCCCCACCGGTGGCAAAGCGACCGAAACACCTTGGGGCTGAGAGACCATTCCCACCGGCGAGATGAGCACCTGCTCAGGGAGTCCCCCTCTGTGTTCTCCACTCCCGGAATGTACACCGCCGAGATACATGGGACATTGCTCTCTGCCCAAGCCAGGATCAGACACTTCCCTGAGGGCACGCCTGCTGCGAGTCCCTCCCTGGTGATTGATGTATGCGACCGCCGTCCGATTGTCCGACCGAACTTGGACTGGTAAGCCCTGTAACTGATGAGTCAAGTGAGCCAGAACCAACCTGATGGCTCTCAGCTCCAGAACACTGATGGGATCGTGATCCTCCTGAGGCCCCCACAGTCCCTGAAACTGAAGATCCTTTCAACCCCCCCCCCCCCAATCTGACAAGCTGGCATCCGTGGTGACCGTCTCCCAACGAGGGGTCAGAAAGGATCTGCCCCTCATCAGATTGCTCGGTTCCAGCCACCACCGAAGGGAATGCTGAACCTGGGGGGGACATCAGAAAAGACTGATCCAATGACAGCGGGCATCGGTCCCAGGCCGCCAAGAGATGGACCTGGAGCGTCCTTGTGTGAAACTGGGCAAAGGGGACCGCCTCGAACGAAGCCACCATCAATCCCACCAGTCGCATCCCCAGCCGGATGGACGGACGAGGGATGGATAGGAGAAGCTGAGTCAATTCCTGAATCAAAAGAGCCTTGGGCCGGGGGAGGAACACCCTGGACTGGGAAGAATCCAGGGACATACCCAGGAACGCCACCACCCCGGACGGAGAGAAGAAGGACTTGGGATAGTTGATCACCCAGCCGAATCTCTCCAGAGTGGCTATCACAGTCCTGGTATCTAGCTCCGCCTGGCTGAGAGAGGATGCCATAATGAGAAGATCGTCCAGATAAGGCACAATGCGGATACCCTGGCCTCTGAGGAGGGCCATTACCCCCGCCAGCACCTTGGTGAAAACCCTTGGAGCCGAGGTAAGGCCAAACAGAAGAGCCACAAACTGAAAATGCCGATCTTCCACCACGAACCTGAGAAATCTCTGATGTGCCGGGAAGATTGGACTGTGGAACTGTGACAAGCATCCTGGATGTCTATGGACGTCATGAAGTCTCCTGCCGAAGTGAATTTATGGCTGAGCGCAGAGTTTCCATGCGGAACTTCCTGGGACGGATAAACCTGTTGAGAAACTTCAGATCCAGGATGGGACGAACGGAGCCATCCTTCTTGGGCACCGTGAACAGATTGGAATAGTGTCCCAGGCCCCGGTCCGAGAGAGGCACCAGGCAGATGACAGCCATGTCCAGGAGATCTTTTACTGCCGCCCGGAGCCCCTGCGCAGCCAGAGGATCCAAGGGCACCCGAGACCTGAAGAATCTGGGAGGAGGCCGGATCTCGAACTCCAGCTTGTAACCGGAAGACACCACTTCCCGAATCCATCTGTCCGAGACCTCCTGGTCCCAGACCTGGGAGAAGTGTCGCAGCCGTCCCCCCACCCGCGAGGGTGAGGGCGCCCCATTCATTGCTGAGCCGGCTTAGCAGCGGCTTTGGGCTTGGAGCCCCAGCTGTGACCTGGACGGGCACGTCCTCTTCCCCTGTTCCAGGAATCGCCTCTGGAGGGGAAGACAGCTGATCCCCTCTGGTCCCACGAAAGGAAGGGGTAAAGGAAGCCGCCCTCCAAAAGGGACAACCTGAGGTAACCTACCTCCTTTTGCGACCGAATCCAATTTTTCTCCAAAGAGCCGCAAGCCCAGAAAGGGAAGAGCCGTAAGCGACTTTTTGGACACAAAATCAGCCGCCCACTGGCGCAACCAAACCGACAGCCGAATAGCCACCAGCAAGGCCAAAGTTCTACTACACATCATCATGGTGTCATCCAGGGTGGCTAGCACAAATGACAAAAACAATTCGCACCGCTTAAGGGCGGTGAACTCATCACTAGCCGGGTCAAGCCTGGAGGTAGACAACAGGTCCCTGACAACCGACCAAGAAGCCACTATTAAAAGCTCTGAAGCACAAACAGGCCGCAAGGCCGACCCGACACTGGCAAAACCGTGCCAAGCCATCTGGTCAATGCGTTTGTCCTCACCGTCCTTGAGAGTAGAACAGTCAGGAGAATGCAAAACAGAGGTTCTAGACAACCCCAAAACAGGGGCGTCCACCTTGGGAGGGGACGACCAGCGCTTCACCGCATCCACCGGAAAGGGATATTTCTCATCCCAACCCGGAGGGACACCCGGAAGCCAAGTAGGCCTCTCCCATTCCTTAACAATAATGCCGTCGAAATGCCTTTGATTAGGGAATTCTAAGCGCGGCTTAGCCTCCACAAAGAACTCCCCCTTCTGCGGAAGAGTCACTTCAGGAGGAGAGATTGCCAGAACCTTAAACATATGAGCTAGGACCTTAGGGATATCCAAAGAATCCCCCTGACCCCGCTCGGCATCCGCACCAAAAAATTTCTGATAGTCAGAACCATCCGACTCCTCAAAAAGCTCCCCTTCCTCTAGTGGGGGGGCAATCAGACAAGTGAATCAAACTCCTCAAAATCAGAAGCCTGCGTGGCTGGGGACAAGTGCTTTCTCTTAGCCGGGGCCTTTCTGGCCACAGAGCTAGAAAATAATTTTTCAAGATTGGACAATCTGGCACACACCTCAGATTGCGACTCCCCACTCGTGACAACATCACACGGGGTACGGGTCAGGCGCGGAGGGGTAGGAGAAGGGACCGGCGGCGCAGAACCAGACGCATGGGATCCGGACTGCCACGTAATAGTCTGCTGCGCACATGGTATGCAAAATCATCCCCTGTAAGGGATGCCCCACACCCCAAACACTGCCGGGGTTGGCCCGAGGGGAGCCCAAGCCCGGTATCCTGGGAAGCCTCTATATGGCGATTTTATCGGTAGTCGCGATACCCAAGAGAATTACGCAATATAAGCGACCCGGGATGCCCCTTCTGTGTCCCGAGTGGGAGGATTTATGGGGAGTTCTTAAATTAAACCAGGGACCCTAGGACCGGGAGGACAATTTAGGATCCTACAGGTGTCCGCCTGGAATAGAGAAAGGGGACAGGGGACTGTCACACATGTCACACAACGCAGGGCACATACAGAAGGGCCAAGGCACACATACATTCAATTATGAAAATATAATTCAATCTCGCGCTGACAAGCAGCTGCACCTGTCACAACGCAGGAGCAATGAAAGACTGGAGCCCACTGGGCGCTTACTGAATGGCGTCCTGCCCGAGGCGGAGGGACTTGGCTGGCAAGGATGAAGATGAAGGGGCACCCGGCCCCACCCCTCTCTGCTGACAACAGGCGGCTCCCGGCCAGTGACTGGGCTCCGCAGCGTCACCAGCAACACGGGGAGAGGGAGGGGGCGGGCCGCAGGATCGCGCCTGCCCCCCCCCCCCCCCCCGAAACCGCACCGGAGGGGAAGAAGCTCTCTCGAAGACTAACAGTAACGGCCGGTGGCGCCGTGAACCACCGGCCCAGCCATGCAGCATAATCACACGCACACAAAGTTGCACCCAAGCATAAAGGGGACTAAACTGAAAAAGGGGGATAAGTGCCTCCCCTAGCAGTAGGGAACGATGGGTGACCGGGGAAGGGGAAATTAACACCCCAAAGATGTAAGGGCAAGGACAGGGCATCCCAACCAGGATCACCAACCCAGAATACCGCCTAACCCTTAGTATGGGGTCTCACGGTGGAGCGTAGCTCCTGAGGCACCTTAAGGTGCCGTTTACCTTTGCCAGGACGCGCAGCCTAGGCAGGGAGGCTTTTAACTGAAAAGGGGGATAACAGTAGGTCCAGGCAGAAATAGACCGAAAGAGGGGGGCCGGGAGTTACCCCGGCTACCTGCAAGGAGGAGACATCCATCTTCTGACTTGCTCGCCGTCTGCAGAGATGAAAGACGGGGGAATGAGTGGGAGGTACCAGGTATTTATGGACCGGGAGGGGCTCACTTTTTTACATGACATCTCTGCAAGATCGCCCTCTACAGGTCGGTATAACTCGAGTGTAATGACTATCTGAAGCGGGGTGTGTGACATACTTAGAATATACAACTTATACCCACACTATAAAGGGTTAAACAAAAAAAAAAATTGGCCTTAAAAGGCCACCCAAAAAATGACATGGGGTCCCCCCTGCCTAGCATAACCAACCTGGGGACCAGCTATGCAAGGCTTGTAGAACAGAGTGCAGGGGCCAGCTTTTCTTCTCTTCTGCCCCCCCCCCCCCCCCCTCCCCGGGCTTTGGGGAGGCAGGTAATTGAGGAGCCATGTGAACTAGTGTAAGGGGCATCCATGGATCCCTTACTAGTTCACAAAGCGTTAACAGTAAAAAAAAAAAAAAAGTCACACACCAGGAAAAATGACTTTTTTTCTTTACTCACCTCTGATCCTCAGTTGTCCCCCGGAGCTCTGATGACAGCTGCTGGGTACCAGGGATCACAGCCCCTCATCCCTCCAACCCTCTCACCTCTGATCACCTGGTGCTACTGAGCATCTAGGGTCAGGTGTGGGAGGACGTTTGTGGATGCCCTTATAGATTACATAATCTGCCCCGCCCACAAAGTGCGGGGCTAGCGGTGGACGATCAGGTCGCCCCTCCCGTGATGCGGCATTCCAGGCCCTCTCCTAAAGCTGAACAGCCCGAGGGGGCAGGGATCGGATGCCCCCTGAATGAAGAGGAGACCCGGCCAGATCGATTGAGGTAAGTTTTTAACATTTATACTTTTTATTTTAGCAGTTTAAAGTCAAATACGTGAGTTTCACATAGCTGGCACTTAACAGAAGGAGAGACAACTACGCGAGAAGCATATAGTTGGCATTTAAAGGGTTAAAGACCTAGAAACTGGCTGTTCTGAGGCACCATTAGGGCGGAAATAGTGGCTCTCTAAACGGACCAATCTCTCCGCCAAATCAAGCTGGATATGGAAATCCTGGGTTATCAGAACGAGATGGAGCTGCCCGAGGGAGCAGACCCAGAGGCTTCTATAGTGAAAAAAAAAATGGCCTTAATCTGGCGAGTACCACTACAGCACTGCATTCTGAGCAAATAGGGTTGTCATCTTCTGGAGGCCTTTGAAGGCACACAGCACATCAGTCATAGTGAATTAAGTCTAATATCCCATAGGGTGTAAGACCGAAGTATATAAGGAATCTTGATGGTCACAAGCCCACTACTACCAGACCCTAGGGGTGGACCACAATCTAATATATTTACCTAAAACACAAAAGAACCTTGAATCATAAATAAAATGAATAATAATAAAAAATTATCTACCTAATCCACAAAGGGGAAGATGGCAGCAAGCAGACCTCGGATCAAGCGACCTCAATAAAGCCGTCCCCTGGTCTGGAGGACTAGGCGGTCAACTGTAGGTCGTGAGGCCAGATAAGCACCGAAAGTGTAGGAAGGAGCAGGCAGTGGTGAGCTGTACAGCCCTCAAGAGCAAAAAACACCATTTTGTGAATACTCACCTGTAAAATGGGTATTATAAGTATGTCACACACCCCACTTCAGACTTAATAATTACACTAGGGTATCCTGGCAAACAGATCCACCTCCGGCGTCCCCCACCGGAGACCGAAAAACCTGGGGATGGAGAGACCACTCCCCCCGACGGGACGCACACCGGCTCAGAAAATCCGCCTCCGTGTTTTCCACTCCCGGAATGTAAACTGCCGAGATGCAAGGGACATGAGTCTCCGCCCAGACCAAAATCAGAGACACTTCCCTGTGGGCACCCAGACTGCGAGTCCCTCCTTGATGATTGATGTAAGCAACCGCCGTCTGATTGTCTGAGCGAACCTGAACCGGCAGACCCTGTAAATGATGCGTCAAGTGAGACAGAACCAACCTGATGGCTCGCAGTTCCAGAACATTGATGGGCAAGTGGGCCTCCTGAGGGTCCCACTGCCCCTGAAACCGAAAATCCTTCCAATAACCTCCCCAGCCTGACAAACTGGCATCCGTGGTGACAGTCTCCCAAAGTGGAGTCAGAAACGACCTGCCCTTCAGAAGGTTGTCCGAGACCAACCACCACAGAAGGGACTGCCGAACCCGAGGGGACAACCGGAAGGACCGATCCAACGACCCCGGACACCGGTTCCAAGACGCCAAAAGATGAAGTTGAAGAGTCCTCGTATGAAACTGAGCAAAGGGAACTGCCTCGAACGAGGCCACCATCAACCCCACCAGTCTCATCCCCAGACGAATGGACGGATGAGGATGGGAGAGGAGCAGCCGGGCCAATTCCTGAATCATCAGAACCTTGGCCTGAGGAAGAAACACTCTGTGCTGGCAGGAGTCCAACGACATCCCCAGAAAGGTCACCACCCTGGCCGGAACCAGCGAGGACTTGGGGTAATTGATCACCCAGCCGAACCTCTCCAACATAGACACCACCGTGCTGGTGTCCCCCTCTGCTTGACTGAAGGAAGGAGCCATGATGAGAAGATCGTCCAGGTAAGGCACAATGCGAATCCCCTGAGCTCTGAGCAGGGCCATCACCCCCGCCAACACCTTGGTGAACACTCTCGGAGCAGAGGTGAGACCGAATGGAAGAGCCACAAACTGAAAATGCCGATCCCCCACCACGAAACGGAGGAACCGCTGATGAGCAGGAAAGATCGGCACGTGCAGGTACGCATCCTTGATGTCTATGGACGTCATAAAGTCCCCCTGCCGAAGCGAACCGATCGCCGACCGCAGGGTTTCCATGCGAAACTTCCGAGGACGAATAAACCTGTTGAGAAACTTCAAATCCAGAATAGGATGGAAGGACCCGTCCTTTTTGGGGACCGTGAAGAGATTGGAATAAAACCCGCGCCCCACCTCTGAAGGAGGAACCGGGCAAATGACGGCCAAATCCAGAAGATTCCTTACTGCCGCCAGGAGCCCCTGCGCGGCCAAAGGATCCAAAGACACCCGAGACCTGAAGAACCTTGGAGGAGGAAGGGACTCGAACTCCAACTTGTAACCGGCCGAAACCACCTCCCGGATCCATCTGTCCGGGACCTCCTGGTCCCACACCCGGGAGAAAAGTTGCAACCGTCCCCCCACCCGAACGGGTGAGGGCACCCCCTCATTGCTGGATGGGCTTGGCAGCCGGCTTGGGCTTGGCACCCCAGACGCGCGTGGGGCGGCCACGGCCTCTGCCCCTATTCCAACTGCCGCCCCTGGGGGCCGAGGAGCCCGCACCTCTACCGGCGCCAACTCCCCGAAAGGACGGATTGAACGAGACCATCCCCCGAAAGGAACGGCGAAATGTCTCGCGCTGAGGTAACTTACCTCCCTTGGCAACAGAGTCCAGCCTCTCACCAAAAAGCCTCAAACCCAGAAAGGGCAGAGCCGTGAGCGATCTTTTAGAATTAAAATCGGCCGTCCACTGTCTCAACCACACACAGCGCCGGATAGCCACCAGCAAGGCAGTAGCCCTGCCACACATCAGCATGGCATCCTCCTGAGCGGCCAGGATAAAGGACAAAAAAGCATCACAGCGCTTAAGCCCAAGGGACTCATCACTGGTGGGCTCGAGATCCACCCCCAAGTCCCTGACAATAGACCTGACAGCAAAAGTCAAAAGAGCTGAAGCACAGACAGGCCTTAACACTGAACCCGCACATACAAAACCATGACGGGCAAGCTGATCAACCCGGCGATCCTCACCGTCCCTGAGCGAAGTCGTGTCAGGGGAATGCACGACCGCCGTGTTGGACAGTCCCAAGACCGGAGTATCTACCTCAGGGGGAACAGACCAACGCTTCATCAATTCAGCCGGAAAAGGATACTTCCTATCCCAGCTAGACGACACACCAACAAGACGTGTAGGTTGCTCCCATTGCTTGAAGACAATTTCTTCAAAATGCTGTTGGCTGGGAAATTCCAGACGCTGCTTGGACACCCCAAAAAGCTGACCCTTGGGCCTGGGAGCAACCACCGGAGGCTCCAAATCCAAAACCTCAAACATCTGGCTCAAAATGGTAGAGGAATCGAGAGGGAGGCCATCATCCTGATCCCCCTCAGAACCCAGCAACTGCAGAACATCAGAATCGTCACCCTCAATGAGCTCACCTTCTTCACGGGGACGATCCGACCAATCCAGATCTCCCACAACTTCCTCATCTGAATCCGGCGGAGGCAGAGACAGATGCTTCCGCTTAGCTGAAGCCTTCTGAGCGGCTATAGCAGAAAACCGCTTCTCAAGGCTGGTCAAACGGGCACATACCTCAGCCTGCGAATCCCCGCCCAGGACAACTTCACACGGGGTCCGGAATAAGCGAGGGGAAGAGGGAGATGGCGCGGCTGACGAAGTGCTAGGCACCGGAGTACTGGACTGCCGTGCAATGTTCTGCTGTGCACAAGGGATACACAAAATGACATCTCCCTGGAGCGGAGCCCCACAACCCCCGCACACCTTGGATTGTCCCGAAGAACCATTCCCGGTATCTGTGGCAACCTCCATGTGGTGAAATTATGGTATTTGCAGAACCCAGGGATTTATGCGGTACGCGACCCGGGATGCCCCTTAATAACCTAACACTTGTCTAAGGACAGTCACAAGATCCTGACTCAGGGGAATAGCATAAGACCCTTATAAAAATACAAATAAGTGTATATATATATATATATATATATATATATATATATAAATATATTGCAAAGAAAAAACACATTCAAACAAAAGCCGGGCAGAAATAGACCACGGGGGGGGGGGGGGTGGGGGGGGGGGGCGCGGGGGGATACCCTGGCTACCTGCAAGCAGGAGACTTCTTTCTTCTGTCTTGTCGCCACCTTGCAGAGAACAACACTGGGAGGTTCTTGGGAGGTACCAGGTATGTATAGACCAGGAGGGGCCTGTTGAAGTTTTTTGGAGAAGTTCTCTGCAATGCTGCCACCTAGAGGTGCGTTAACCCTAGTGTAATTATTAAGTCTGAAGTGGGGTGTGTGACATACTTAGAATAGGTCAGCGGCTAGCAGAGCCAAGCTTCGGTCTCCAATGTGCTTGGAGCCGCCGCGTCCCTGTTGCCGGGGGCAACTCTTGACCTAGAAGAGCAGATTCCCTTCCTGCTCCAATGACTCGCCACCCCCTGACCAATGCATTCCTGCCACTCTCCATGGTACTAAATTCAAAAAATAAAGTGGCCTACACACGTGAAAACACACTTAGTCCCCCGCACCAGACAAAAATACAACTCTGAAGTACTCACCTGTAGAGTTGGTATTATACGCAGACAGCACGTCCTGCTCCAGACATAGTCCTTACATGTGGGTATACCTCCGCCTTCAGCGCCGTGCACTGCAGAACATGAAGAAAACAAGCTCCTCCCGGCCCTACATATACCGGAGGACCTCCCACAAATCCCCAGCATTAAAAAGCAGTGAGAATGAGAAGCCAGGAGAAACAACCACCCAAAACTGGCAAACAATATCAAAGATAACAATCACCAAACGGGGGATCCAGAACAAAGTGAAAACAGGGTGGGGTGGAGCAGGACGTGCTGTATGCGTATAATACCAACTCTACAGGTGAGTACTTCACAGAGTTGTATTATTCTAAGCAGACAGTCTAAAAAGCAAAAAATGGGGGACCCACCCCCAAAAAAGGATACCGGGTAACTATTGAGTGGCACTACTCATAAATGTGCAAAAATATAGCTTGTCTATTGTCTGCTTCTAAGCAGACAGCACGTCCTGCTCCAGACATAGTCCTTACATGTGGCACATCCAACAGCAGTGTCCGTAAGGAAGGGTGGGATCCCCAACAGAAAAGGCAACAGTGGGCAGTTTAAACTACTACCGCCTGCAAAACCTTGCGGCCAAACACAGCGTCCGCTGAGGCCTTAACATCAACCTTGTAAAACCTTATAAAGGTGTGAACATAAGACCAAGTAGAGGCCTTACAAACTTGCTCCACAGAGGCTTGGTGCTGAAAAGCCCAAGAAGCCCCAACAGCTCTAGTAGAATGAGCAGTAAGACGAAAGGGGGGAGTCTTCCCCTTGGTAGTATACGCTTGAACCACAGCCTGACGAATCCATTTACTGATGGTAGACTTGGCGGGAGCCAATCCTTTCCTAGGCCGTGAGGCACAACGAAGAGAGCATCCGTCTTCCTAAAGGCCTGAGTGGTAACCAGGTAAGACTTGACACACCTAACCACATCCAGGGAATGCAAAACCCTCTCCTTAGGGTTACTAGGATTAGGGCACAAGGAAGGAAGTACAATATCTTGATTCAAGTGGAATGCAGACACCACCTTAGGCAGAAAGTCCGGCTTGAAGCGGAACACCACCTTATCCCAGTGTCTCTCAAAATAGGGAGGCTGAATAGACAAGGCAGCCAACTCAGACACGCGTCTAACCGAGGTAATAGCTACCAGAAAAACAACCTTGTGCGTGAGAACAGCAAGAGCTGCTTCATGAATAGGCTCAAAAGGAGGACCCTGCAGGGCCGACAAAACCAAATTCAGATCCCAAACAGGAACCATAGGCTTCCGAGGGGGACGCACATGGGTGACCCCCTGAAAGAAGGTCTTGATAAGAGAGTGCTGGGCAAAGGTCTTCTGAAAGAAGATAGGACAGGGCCGAAACCTGGCCCTTCAAGGTACTAAGCTTAAGACCCAAGTCTAGACCATGCTGTAAAAACTCCAGCACCCTGGTGACTAAGAATTCCCGGCAGGGAAGAGACCTGGCTTCACACCAGTCAATGTAGGCACGCCACACCCTATAATATATAGCAGAAGAGGTATTCTTCCTGGCTTGCACCATGGTAGCCACTACAGAAGCGGACAAACCTTTTTCTTTCAAGATGGTGGTTTCAATAGCCAAGCGGTCAAAGCCAGAGTTAGTAAATTGGGATGGCGTAGAGACCCCTGAGTTAGAAGGTCTGGTATCCTTGGAAGATCGTACTGATCTACTGCCATTTGAACCACGTCTGCGAACCACACTCTTCTTGGCCACCTTGGGGCCACCAGAATTGTGGGCACCCCTTCCAGAGCCATCTTGCGTAGCACTCTGCCCAGAAGGGGAATTGGTGGAAACGCATACAGGAGCCGAAACTCCCTCCAAGACATTGACAGAGCGTCCGAGGCCAGAGCCAGAGGGTCCTGAGACAGGGATACAAAGCTCGGGAGCTTGTGATTATGACGGGACGCAAACAGATCCACGTCCGGGAGACCCCAACGGTGACACAGGGACTGAAATACCGAGTTGGAGAGGGACCACTCCCCCTGACGGGACGGCCCCCTGCTCAGGGCATCTGCTAGCAGATTTTCCGCCCCCGGAATGTACACAGCCGAGATGCATTGAACATTGGTCTCTGCCCATGTGAGAATCAGAGACACCTCCTGGAGAGCACCCTTGCTCCGGGTCCCTTCCTCATGATTGATGTAGGCTACGGCCATCCTGTTGTCTGAGCGTACCTGAATCACCAGACCCTTCAGGTGCTGGGTCAATTGCTCCAGCACCAATCTGACCGCCCTGAGCTCCAGGACATTGATGGGTAGATGGGCCTCCTGAGGACCCCACCTCCCCTGGAAACGCAGGGACTTCCAGAATCCCCCCCCAGCCCGAGAGACTGGCATCCGTTGTGACCGTCTCCCAGGAGGGAGCCAGGAAGGATCTGCCCCTTGTCAAGTTCCCGTGGTCCAGCCACCACGCAAGGGATAGTCTGACCGAGGAGGGAAGCACCCAGATCTCGTCCAAGGATGCTGGGTCCTTGTTCCAAACTGACAGAAGGTGAAGCTGCAGAGTTCTCAAATGAAATTGTGCAAAGGGCACCGGCTCGAAGCTTGCCACCATCGAGCCCACCAACTGCATTCCCTGCCTGATGGAGGGATAAGGGCTCGAGAGCAGGGACCTCACCTGCGTTGTCAGAGCTTCCACCTTCTGTGGAGGAAGGAATATCCTTGACTGAACTGAATCCAGAATCATCCCCAGAAACGGGGTTACTGAAGATGGGGACAGAGAGGACTTTGGGTAATTGATCACCCAGCCGAAGGACTCCAGGGTGGCCACCACCGACCGAGTGTCCAGCTCGGCCTGCTGCAGAGACTGAGATGAGATGAGTATATCGTCCAGGTAGGGCAACACCCGTATGCCTTTTAATCTCAACAGAGACATTACTCCTGCCAGGACCTTGGTGAATACCCTGGGAGCTGACGTAAGGCCGAATGGCAGGGCCACGAACTGGTAATGCTGATCCAGCAACGCAAACCTGAGAAACCTTTGGTGTCCTGGAAACACCGGGACGTGCAGGTAAGCGTCCTTGATGTCCACAGATGTCATGAAGTCCCCTGGGCGCAGCGAGGCAATGGCCGAGCGCAGAGTTTCCATACGAAAATGTCTGTTTCTGACAAATCTGTTTAAGATTTTTAAATCCAGAATGGGTCTGACTGACCCGTCCTTTTTGGGCACCGTGAATAGGTTGGAATAAAAACCCCAAGCCCCTGTCTTTTAAGGGAACCTTGCGAATGACCCCGAGGTCTAGAAGATCCTGCACCGCCAGCCTCAAGACTTGCGCTGAGGCAGGGTCCTGTGGGATTCGGGTCCCGACGAACCTGGTAGGGGGCGGTACAGCAAACTATCTTGTAACCGGAGGATACTACCTCCTGAATCCACCGGTCTGGGACGTGGCGTCTCCAGACATGCTGAAAATGCTGTAGACGTCCCCCCACCCTGACGGGCGAGGTCGCCCCTTCATGCCTGGGGGGTCTTGGGAGGGGCTTTGGGCCCCCAGGAAGAACTGGGGCGGCGTCCTCTGTTCCTGTTCCCGGAATCTGTGCGAGCTCCGGCGAAGGACACCCCTCTGCCCTGCTTAGCCCCACGATAGGGGGTCGAGTGGGAGCTTGGGCCACGAAAAGGCCGAATCTGACGCTTGCGCTGGGGCATCTTGCCCCCTTTAGCGAAGATATCTAACTTCTCTCCAAACAAGCGCAGCCCTTTGAATGGAAGCCCCGTGAGAGCCTTCTTGGCGACATTGTCAGCGGCCCACTGGCGTAACCAGACCGCACGACGTATGGCTACCACCAGAGCAGAGGATCTAGCACTCAATTTAATAGCATCATCTGATGCAGACAGGATATAATTGATAAAAGTCTCACAGGTAACTAAGGCACTGGCGGCGTCAGACGGCAAGTCATCCGCCCCTTCAAGGGCAGTATTCACCCCAGTCCTGAGCGCCACCGCCGTGATGGCTAAGGCACAAACCGGGCGGAGCGAGGCTCCCCCAAATGCAAAGGCATGACATGCCAATAGATCAACCCGCCGATCCTCCAGATCCCGCAGCGTAGTAGTGTCAGGGGAGTGCATAATAGAGGTATTGGACAGACCAAGTATCGGGGCATCGACTTCGGGCGGCGAAGTCCAACACTTGATCAGGTCAGCAGGGAATGGATACTTCTTATCCACAGTCTTAGGAACCCCCTGGAGTTTGCTGGGATGTTCCCACTCTTTTAAGACGAGATAATGGAAATGAGTTTGCTCAGGAAACTCCAACCGCACTCTAGCGGTATGGAACAGGTCACCTCTTTGCCGAGGAGCCGCAGGCGGGGGAGAGAGGGATAAAACATCAAAGATCTGGGCCAGCAATCTATCAACGTCATCCTGGGACCAAAGATCAGAAGCAGATTCATCCTGACTCCTAGACTCATCATCGTAGGACCCCGAGTCAGAAAACAGTTCCCCTTCCTTGAGGGGGAGTGTGCATAAGACAAATGTAAATCATCAGATTCCACAGGAAGAATAGTGGCTTCAGGATTCAAGTGGCGCTTTTTAGCGGTAACCTTGCGCGCCAAGGAGCCAGCGACTAAACTTTCCACGCTAGCCAGTCTAGCGGCAAAATCAGCATGAGAGTCCCCGCTAGTATTGGGGGTTAGACTCAGGCTTGGGGGAGTAGGAGAAACAAGGCGAGGCATGGGCCCGGCCTCGGAAGAGGCGGGGAGGCCAGCTAGCGCCTGCTGGGCACAAGGGACGCAGACCCGTACATTGTCACCACTGCTAGGTGTGACCCCACAAGCTACACACAGACGGGCTTGTCCCGAAGGAACCCCGTTCACGATCTCCTGAGATGCCTCCATATGGTGATTATTATATTCAATATGCCAGTAGGGATTGACGCTGTAAAGCAACCCTGGATGCCCCAAAAACCCGCTGGGAAGTGGGAGTGATTTGTTAAAAGGTTCTGGACCGGACTCTACACCGGGCCGGGAGAAGCCACCGAAGTCCGCGGTCTGAAAGACACAAGGGGAACAGGGATGTCAGAGCCAAGCGCGAAGTCGTCAAAACTAGGAAAGGGATCGCCCATGAGGGCACTACAGAACAGCGAGGGGAGGACCGTCTTCACCACGCGCATGTGAGAAGGAAATGGCGCCAAGCGAACCTCGAAGGGCGGGCCAGAGCAGACGATGACGCGGAACGCGCCAAACTGAACCACACGCCCCCCCCCCCCCCCGGAGAGCGCGAAGCTCGAAGGCGCGCAGGGTGAATACAGTGATAGAACGCCAAGCGTCAATTAAATAAACCGAAGTACGCGCCGAGTAATACAATGAAAGCGCATTAGGAAAGCAAAAGGCTGAAAGTGAAGCGCAGCTCTGACTCCAAGGACCAATTAAGACAATGGTTGACTAGTGTGATTAGGGCAAGGATTAGCCGACATACACAAGACCCCCCCCCCCCCTCTTTTTTTCCCCCACTAATGGGGGAACCTAGGGAGGAAGGTGATTCAATATACTGGGTTCACCGCTACACCGGGCGAGGGGCACTAGTGCGGGAGGGGCATCCGATAGAAGGCTCACCATACGCCTTAACCGCCTACCCTATGGAGGGGGATTGCGGTGGAGTCTAGCTCCATAAGCACACTAGGTGCTGCCTACCTTCACCCGACCCAACGCAGCCCAGGCTGGGAGGCATTAGTTCACAACGAGGACGGGTGGAAATAATCCCGCAGGGCCTCGGGCTGTAAAGCCCCGCTCGCCTGCGAGAGCGCGACTTCATGTCTTCGCAGTTCAGCACTGCAGAGAAATCTGGGGATTTGTGGGAGGTCCTCCGGTATATGTAGGGCCGGGAGGAGCATGTTTTCTTCATGTTCTGCAGTGCACGGAGCTGAAGGCGGAGGTATACCCGCATGTAAGGACTATGTCTGGAGCAGGACGTGCCGTATGCTTAGAATAACCTGCAGCTGGTTGTCCCTCGAGGCGAGAACTTCAACCCTTGAGGGTCAGAAACTGAAAATAAAAGTGACACCCCACAGGACTCTGGTGTTTACCCTTAAACCACCCTGTTTTAACTAAAACCAGGAGGCATAGGTACTCCACAGGATCAGCGGGTTAGTAAGGGCCTGTAAGACAGACAGGGTTATATCCCCCCACAGAAAAAATAAGTTAAGGAGAGGAAAATAAATGCGGCACAACATTCGCAGTCCAGTCCAACTGCAAGAATGAAACTGGATTGCGGAGAGCAGCCGGAAGTATATATAGGCCAGGAGGAACCACTACTTTTTATTTTGCAGTCCCGCCCTTTGGCCAAGAGTTAATACATTTGTATCTGATTCGCTGACAACCTGGAGTGGAATATGAGGGGAACACCTTTACAAATATACTCAAGTTTAGCGTTTAATTTATAGTCCGACAAAACGCTCTCCACTTTAGTTTTTGTAGGCCAAACAAAATTGCATTTTTTTCCTTTTTATATGGCAGTACCTTTTTAGGGGGGTAACTGCACTATTACCATTTAGCAGAATAAAATAAAAACGTGTGTACAGGGCAGGATGTGCAGTATTCAGCTATTGGCACTCTGCTGAAGGCAGATCTCTCTAATCAACATGCCATGTGGTTCAGACCATCAAATGGTCATGCTTGAAGCCAACCACACAGTGCTGTTTACAGGGAAAATTTGCATTTTACTTATTACAGAGTTCTGTGCTCAGCAGTGCTGAACACTGCACATCCCTGCCCTGTTATAGGACTTTATATTATATACTGCTGAGAGGAAGAACAAGCGTACAGATGAATAACCTCACTGAAGTAACAATCATTGACAAATGCAACTATAGTGCAGCTATAAGACTACTATTGAAACAGAACAAAACAATTACCAAATGAAATTCCCTCTGGAAATTCATCTTTGATATCAAATAGGTGTCCAAAAGCATGGAGGAATTCTAAAACCATAAGAGCATCACCAAAGCATTCTGGAGGAAGTCTTGTTTTCACTGGAGTTGGGTCTGGAAGTGTCTAAAACGGGAAAAAAATTATTACTGTGCTGCAAGCCTTTAGAGCAGGGGTCTTCTGTGCTTGAAAGCCACATCCAACACAAATACTTTCATAAGCCATATTTAAACCAAAGAGTTTGGGGGCACTAATGCCCGATTAGTCATTGTGCATATAGAATGCATCTTTAGACTGTGTTCTGCACACTGCATATGGATCCCCTTGCTCCCCATAAATGAATCCCTCAGCCCCAAATAAATTAAATGAAAGTTTGGTAGGTTTATTATTGGCCATGCAATAAAGGTATGGCGTCTTCTATGTTTCTGTGCATGTGTAAAGGGAGCAGGGACATTGAAGTTTAAGTAAGTTAAACTTTTTACTACTAGCCATTCCTTTATTGCGCTCCCTCCTTACACACACAATTGGGGGGGGGGGTCACACTGCATGTAAAGGGGCATGTGCATCACACACAGCCTGTTGTGGGGTGACTGGGGGTGGGAGGGATTCCGCGCACCACAATGCCTGTGATGCGATTCTACCCACCGCTGCCTGGAATTGATCTCTTCAGCTCTTCAGTTAAGTTTATCATTTACTAAAACTCCTAGGTATTGGTAAGATTAAGCTTTTACCCAGGGTTTCCCTATTTAGTGTTTAATCATGTCACAAATTGCTTGTTCCAATGTGCATAACCGTACATTTATCTGTATTAAACTTCATGTGCCATTTTTCTGCATAAACTTTCAATTTATATAAATCAGTTTTTAGTTGCACGCTGTCCTCTTTTTTTGAAAATTACTTTCCACAGCTCAGTTTTTGTTAACAAAGATTTATATTTCACTGTTTAATCCATTCTCAATATCAATATATATTAAAATTGAGCTCTGCACCAACCCCTGCAGAACATTCCCAGTAACGGTGATCCAATACCAGTATGTGTCATTTATAACCACTGTTTCCTATCATTAAGCCAGTTACTCAGCAATACACACACGTTTCCCCCAGCCCAAGCATTCTCATCTTTTGTACAAGTCTTTTGTGCGGCACAGAATCAAATGCTTTAGAAAAATCAAGATATGACGTCTAATAACTCACCCTGATCCAGTCTTGAACTTACTTCCTCATTAAAGTGGATTTGACTGGTAGGAGTGATTCCTCATAAATCGATGCCGATATTGAGTAATAAGATCACCTTTACCGAGATACTAAGATGTTAAACTTAACGATCTGTAGTTTCCAGGTTCTCATTAAGACCCTTTTGTATACTGACATCACATTTTCTATACGCCAATCCTGTCGACCCATGGAACAGTCTGACATGGAATCTTAAAATATCAAAATGGCTTGTCTATTGCTGTATACATTTCCCTTAAAACACAGGAATGGAATGATTTTTGTCTTTATAGTTTTAATACGCACACGGGGTTTGCTTGTTGTAAATGATTAAAGGCCTTGTTTTTGTTACTTATCACCCCCTTTCGTTAACTTTTTATTCCTGTAAGATAGATATATTATTGAAAAATACAATTCTGTGATTCTCACCTGTAAAATTGTTTTCTCCCCTAAAACCAATTCAGGCTGTCAGCATTCAGTAATAAATGGGTTAACTCTCGATCGAAGGGTGTACGTAGACTGCAAGGCGTGGCTCCTCCTGGCTTCACTAGGACTAGGCATCTGAAGCATGAATATAGTATCAGATAGGGAGGGTCTGATGGCCCAGAGTGGAGGAAGAAGAGAAACCAATTCTACAGGTGAGAACAACAGAATAGTATTTTCTCTCGCAATCCACTCCAGGCCGTCAGCATTCAGTAATGAATAGGACCTCCAAAAGCGGTGCACTTACTTCAGGGTGGGACCCCAAGTATCAATCTTCTTTAAAATAAAATAAGAGTAAGCCATTTCAACCCCTAGCTTAAAGTGGGCCAACACCCAAGATTTTCACTATCCTCGCTGCGTGAAACCACCCAGATCGCCCTAAAAAAACCTCAGCTCACCCCGCTCCTACGCGAGCGCTCGTCCAATCAGAGCGCTCAGAGCCGCTGTGGTATGTACGGACAAGCAACGGACAACCACAGCGGCTCTGAGCACGCTGGAGGCCGCATCTCACGCTTCCCTCTAACAGGGAGCGCGCCCGCGCCGGCCATTCACAAGCGGCCTGCGCGGGTGCGCGCCCTGCTAGAGAGAAGTGCGAGATGCGACGGCGGCTCGCGCATGCGCCGTTGGAACGGGGATAAGGCAAGGTTTCTGGGCGTCCTGCGGGGTTTCACACAGCGGGGCATCCCGATTTCGGATGCCCCGTGGGGAGGGATCTGATCGGCCTGGGAAGCTTATATGTGATTAAGCTTAGAGATAACTCTGCCAATGTTCTAATGGTAGGACCCTGCAGGGCTGACATAACTAAGTACTATTCCCAACAGGCAGAAGAGGCTCACGGGGAGGATGCACATGAGAGACCCCCTGCAAAAACCTTATAATCAAGTTACCCTTGGCAGCAGGTTTCTGAAAAAAAAAGGATAAAAACAGATATCTGTCCTCAGAGTGCTCAAATGAAATTCCTCATCAACCCTTCAGCAAAATTCCAAAATTCTGGAGATAAGACACTCCTAGCAAAACCTTTGGATAATACTTGCCGGACTCTGTAGTAAATCTTTGATGAAGTTTGCTTCCGGGCTTGAATCATGGTCAGTAAGATTCTGGCAGAAAAACCCTTCTCTACCAAAATAGAGGTTTCAATAGCCAGGCCGCCAATGCCAGAACTCTTAAATTGGGGTGCCATAGAGGCCCCCGTGTGAGAAGTTCTGTATCGTAGGGGAACCTCTAAGGGTTGCCTTCCGACATTCTTACTAGGTCTGAGATCCAGCTCCTCCTTGGCCACAGAGGAGCCAGTAGATTGGTTGGAATTCCCTCATGAGCTTTTTCTCTAGTACTCAACCTAGAAGTGGAAGACATAAGGAAGACTGAAGTAGATCATAAAGAGTCGGTGCATCTGTTGCTATTGCTAGAAGATCCCGGGACCGAGATACAACTTTGCAATCTTGGTGGGATGCAAACAGATCTACCTCTGGGAAACCCCACGATGCAAGGGGACTAAAAGATCCTCTTACTGAGGGACCAATCTTCCTGATGCAGACCACTCTGCTCAGATGATCGGCCTGCAAATTGCCCACTCCTGGCATGAGGATAACCAAAATGCACAGAACATGCTTCTCGGCCCATAGTAAGATCCTGCTTACTTCCTTGAGAGCTCGTCTGCTTCTGCTGCCCCCCTGGTGGTTGATGAATGTCACTGCCCCAGATTCATTGTCTGAATCCTGATGGGATGACCCCTGAGATTGGGTGTCCAATGTTTGAGAGACAATAGAATCACTCTCAGTTCCAGGATATTCATGGGAAGACTGATCTCCCCAATCCCACTCCCCAACCTGTTAGACTGGCATCCTGGGTGACAATCTTCCATAGAACCAGAAGAACGGATTTTGGCAGAACTGAAAAGGCGGAGAATTCAGCCACTAGGTTAGGGACTGCCCTGTTGAATGTATCATGGAAAAGGGGTGATCCACGGATTCTGGATTCCGATCCCAGATTGAGAGCAATTCCAACTGTAGGGGTCTTGTGTGAAAAAGCACTGCCTCAAAGCAAAACACCATGAGACCCAACAGATGCATTCCTTGACTCATCGGGTGAGAGCAGGTCAAGAGATCCTGTACCTTGGCCTGAAATGAAAGTCTCTTCTGTTCTGAAAGACATACCCTGGCCTCAGTCTAATGACCTTACCAGAAAATAAAAATTTGGAAGGTATGGTATGCAATTTTGAATAGCTGACTAACTTGCCAAACTATCCGATGTCAGACTGTGTATCCATCTGGACCCCTGAAAAGATGGAGCCCTGATCAGTAGATCATCTAAGTAATGAATTATGTGTATCCATTGGTCTCTTAGAAAGACGTAAGACCTGCCAAAAACTTGGAAAACACCCTCGGGGCTGGAGACAGGCTGAAGGCCAGAGCCCTAACTGAAAAGCCCAATATCTTTGATTACCTGGAGAATCGAGATATCCACTTATATCCACTGCGGACATAAATTTCTCCAGCAGAAGCAACATCACTGTGGATATTAAGATTGCATGATTTTTTTTTTTTTCAAGCGGATGAACTTGAGGCCCCTGAGATCTAATACTGGGTGTACAGAATTGGCCCTCTTGGGAATATGAACCAAATGGATTAAAAAAGGGAACATGACAAACTACGCCCAGAGATGGGCTACGTCAGATCTCAATGCATCTGCTTTCAGTGGATTTCATGATAACCCTGACCAAAAGGACCTCCTGATCTAGTAACATGAAGAAACAACCTCCTGTATACAAAGATCTGTTACATGAAGCCTCCAAAAAGGGAGAAAACGCAGAAGCCCCTCCCCACTATCAGAGGATGGCAACAGTAGTCTAGAGAGACCTGAACTGGAGTTCCTACCACAGGAGGGAGAAACCATAACTTGAGGAAAAAGGGAATACTTAGTATATAGTACTCTAGGAATGGCCGAGAAACCGGCTCTGGCCATTCTCTGATTAACAATCCCCCTGGGTCCTCTTGGGGGTTTTAACTTATTCTGAGAGACTACATCAGCAAAAGGATCCTCTGCGGAATCCATCTTCTTATCTAAAAGGATCTTTAAGGATACCGAAATGCTCAAAGGCCAAATCTTCGCCTTTGGAGACTTTAGCAAAGGGAGCGTCCAACTTAGGGCACTTATCCAGTGAATCCTTCTCAGAGAAAGGATATCGCCTCTTAAGACTCCCTGACTTGAATACCTTCCTAGCCGGATCCTTCCATTCATTCGGTTTAGCATCCTTAACTGAACTTCTGGAATGAACTCCGGGTAAAACCCCTGATGCTTCAATTTAGGGCCAATCTACTCCTCACATGGAAAGTTAATTCATGTGTAAAAGGTAAGGTAAATCACCAGGAGAAAGGAGAAATGACTCCTGAGTGGAAGCCTCAGTAACAGATTCCGGCTCCCCTTCCTCAGAAGTGTACTCATCTTCTCATGATCATCTTCTGAATGATCGGAGTCCTGTGCTGTATACAAAAAGGGGCTGCCACGGAAACGCCACATCAATTTACTATGAGCAGCCAAATCCCGTGAGGTCTTAAGGTTGTCAAAGGAGGAAGAAATATGATCCTTCAGAACTTGTATCACATCCGTCAGAGCATAAAGTACGGGAGTGTGCAGCCCAAATTTGGGAACTCAACTGCTTTAACCACTACCTACCTGCCAAAACAGCCATAGATGTGGTGCCAGAGAAAAAGCATGCTTGGATTTCTGATCCAGTCGCTTATCCACCGGGTCTCTTAGGGAAGCACTGTCTGAGGTAGGAATAACAGTTTTCTTGGAGAGCCCTGAAACCAGACAATCCACCTCAGGAGAAAAAAAAAAAAAAAAAAACACTCTAATCAGGTCCAGGGTTCTAGGAATGGTCGGAAGCATGTCTGGCTTTTTCCATTCCTTTTGGATAAGTCTGGTATAATAAGACTGATCGGGAGACAGACGCTTCTGCTTCTTAGGTCTGTATGGGTCTCCCTTCTTCCTTTTAGGAGCCTTAGGAACTGGGATATACAAAACTCCTAGAATAGAGGAAATTAGATTATCAAATCAGCTCTTTAAAAATAAAAGACCCCAGACACTAGAAGACTCCATGGAAACTATAGATTTCTGTTTTTCTGATACGTTTAAGGTTCTCGAGACCTGAGGATCCTTGGGCTGGAAATAGTGGCTTCTTAAGCGGGCTAATCTTTCAGCCATATCCAGCTGGATATGAAAATCTGGCATATCAAAACAAGGTGGAACTACCATAGGAGCAGTAAGCGTCTATGGCGAGAAGTACCTCCTACTGCAGAAGGGCATTAAGAACAACAGAAAGGGCTGTCCTCTTTTGGGGGCCTTTGCAGGCACACAGGACATAGGACGAAACTCTGTCGACCAGACTGGGACATCCCAGATGCCTCAGTCATGGTGACATTAGTATATTATCCCCTAAGGGCCTAAGACCGAAGTATAGGAGGAATCTCGATAGTAACAAATGACTACTCTGAGACAATATCTTAATCCACAATTTGAAACAAAGAAAAATCAATGTTTAAAAGGATAGTACACACAATAAAATAAACAAAAAACTAAAAACAATTAAAAAGGACCTACCAGATCCACGGAACAAGTAAAGGCGGCGCAGAGCCCCAGATCGAGCAACCTCCAATGAAGCAGAAGCTCCCCCAGGTCAAGAGGCAGCCAGAGGGGGAGCGGATGGCAGCGCCCCCGAGAAATTTGCCAGCAAAGCCAAAAACAGTTGCCCGGGATGTGCCGATGAGTCGCGGGCAGAGACCCAAGCTGCAGCCAGGAGACCGCAAGCAGTCGCCAGCAAACGGGCAGTGGCGGCAACAGATGCGGGAAATCCGGCCTCCTGTATGTTGAGAGGCAGCATCTATGCCCGCACGCGCTTAACTGCCACCGTCGTCAGCAATTAGTAAGGAATGGTACCTCTGAAAGCAGTGCCCTTACTTCAAGGTAGCATCCCAAGTATTAAGAGTAAGCCATTCCAGAATCGATCCTCTAGCTTACTACAATCTGTAACACCGTCCTACCAAAGGCGGCATCGGCTGAGGCTCGAAAATCTACCATATAAAATTTGGTAAACGTATGCACTGAAGAGCAAGTAGCAGCCTTGCATACCTGTTCTACCGAGGCCTGGAGCTGAAAAGCCCAGGAAGCTCCAAAAGCTTGTGTAGAATAAGCCGTCACCCAAAAGGGAGGATTCTGGAGATATAGGTCCTTAATACCGCTTGTCTAATCCATCAGCTGATGGTAGATTTAGCTGGAGGAAGACCCTTCCATGGCCCCTTATAACAAAAAAAGGAGTCAGACTTACAGAACACTTGTTTAGCAGACATAATATTTTAATGCTCTCACTACATCTAGAGAATGAAGGGCCCTCTCCTCATGTCTAACTGGAGCAGGTCATAAGGTGGGCAAAAAGACAATTATGTGAGTACTCACCTGTAGAATTGCTTTTGCCATGCATGGCACGGCCTGCTTCACAGTCATTACATCTGGGTATTCCGCCACAAGGTGGCACAGTGCACTGCAGAAGAGTTGTGGCTCCTCCTGGTACTATATAAAAACGTAATCACCATAGACTTATCCAGTGTTGACAAGCAGTTATTCAGGAAACCGGGGAGATAATAAAAGTAAAAAACCAAAAAACTAAATTGGAACAATCACCATACAGAGGCAACCAAGAACAACGATAACAAGGGTGGGGTGAAGCAGGCCGTGAGTACTCACAGAATTGTCTTTTTCCTATTGCATGGCACGGCCTGTTTCACGAAGTCATTACATCTGGGACATCCAAAAGCAGTGTTCATAAAGTAGGGTGGGATCCCCAAAGAGTAACAACAGGCAATTTAAACCACTACCGCCTCAAGTACCTTGCGGCCAAAAGCAGAATCAGCTGAAGCCTTAACATCAACCTTGTAAAAATTGAAACCTTGAAAAAGTATGAACAGAAGACCAAGTTGCGGCCTTACAAACTTGTTCAACAGAAGCTTGGTGCAGAAAGGCCCAAGACGCACCAATAGCACGAGTGGCATGAGCAGTAATCCTAAAACGAGGTTCCTTCCCTTTAGCAGAATAGGCTTGTACCACCGCCTGACGGATCCACTTGCTGATAGTGGATTTAGCAGGAGGCAAACCCTTCCTAAGTCCAGCAGGTAGAACAAAAAGAGCGTCAGATTTCCTGAAAGACTCAGTAGCAACCAAATAAAACTTCAGAGCCCTGACAACATCCAAAGAGTGAAGGGTCCGCTCCTTGGAATGACCCCAGTGGCACAGGGAGTGAAATACCCTGTTGCTGAGGGACCATTTCCCCAGCCGAGACGTCCCCCTGCTCAGGGAGTCTGCCTCCAGGTTCTCCACCCGCGGAATGTAAACTGCCGAGATGCAGGGGACATTCTCTTCCGCCCAAGACAGTATCGGGGACACTTCCTTGAGGGCTCACTTGCTCCGAGTCTCTCCCTGATGATTGATGTAGGCAACCGCCGTCTGGTTGTCCGAGTGGACCTGAACAGCCCGACCCCGAAGGCGTGTGGTAAGCTGAGACAGAACCAACCTGATCGCCCTCAGTTCCAGGACATTGATGGGAGCATGGGCCTCCTGGGGGCCCCACCGACCCTGGAACTTGAGAGACTTCCAAAAGCTCCCCCAAACGGTCAGACTGGCATCTGCGTTGACAGTCTCCCAGCACGGAGGCAGAAAGGTCCTGCCCACTAGAAGGTTCCCTGAGTCCAGCCACCACGAGAGGGACTGTCTGGCCAGGGGGGACAGAGCAAATTCCTGATCCAGGGACACAGGGTCCCGATCCCAAACTGACAAGAGGTGCAACTGAAGAGGTCTCATGTGAAACTGAGCAAAAGGGACCGCCTCGAAGCAGGACCCCATCAGACCCACTAACTGCATCCCTTGCCGGATGGAGGAATGGGGACACAAGAGCAGAATCCGTGGCTGCCTCTGAAGGCCCTCCACCTTTTGCTGAAGCAGGAATACCTTGACCTGAGAGGTATCCAGAGTCATGCCCAGAAAGGACCTCACCAAAGACAGAGACAATGAAGACTTGGGATAGTTGATCACCCAGCCGAAGGACTCGAGTATCCTTCTCGGCCTGATGAAGAGACTGAGCCGCAATCAGAATGTCATCCAGGTAAGGAAGAATGCGAATGCCCTGAATCCGCAACAGAGCCATCACGCCCACCAGCAACTTGGTGAACACCCAAGGGACCGAGGCGATACCGAACGGTAAAGCCACAAACTGGTAATGCTGATCCTCTAGAGCGAACCCGTTACAGGACGCTGTCCCTAATTAACATTCAAATAGTGGTCCCACATCCTGCCATGCCTATAAGAACAATAGACACCTAATCACACCTAGCTGCCAGAAAGCTACCCCCAACTGCTGGGGTGTTTTGCCTTGAAAAGTCCAGACGGCCAATATACATTAGACACCCGAGCATCGGCTGTTGTTTCTGGGAAGTATTGTTAACTCTTGTAATATGTCAGTTATGCCGATATTAATGATTCTCATTCAGAACTATTAGATCTTTCATTTGATATCAAACATGGTATATATATATTGTCCAGGGCCTGACAATCCACATAGTATTGGACCCTGGATCATATACATTTGGTGTTTGGGCTCATTTAACTAAGAAATTTATGGGGATCATGAATTTATTGGTTACAAGTTGATAACATGCATATTGTAGGAGTTATGGCCTTTATGAAATATACATCTAATTCGTAAGAGTCCTGATGGGGGGGCTGAGCTTGGCAGACACTCCCACGAGGCGGGGAATGCTGGCCACTCCCTCTATTGTTCATACATTAGTAAGATTTGTGCCGGGGGCCCGGGCAGTCGATGGATGGCGGGGGGATGAATGGATGGACACCTGGACCTGAAACCTTAAGTATCTCTGTGTAGCTCTTTATCTTTATATCTTTAGATCTTTATATATCACTCTATATCTATTATAACATATATTGTACCGTAGCTTACTGTAACTTTATCATTCATTAATATAAGGTTATCTGGGGGACTCTAGGAACATATTGGGTTAGTAAGGTTAATTACTGTGCTGCTAATTAAACCCGTTTTATAAATACATCTTACTGTGTGTGTAGTGGATAATTTCTCACACAGTAGATTGTAGTTGCAAAGTATTTAAGGTATTAATATATTTCTTTCTTAGGACAGTTCACTGGTTGTGTTGGGAGAGCCTTAGCGGCTATTGTTGTGAATCAGATTAGTGGCCGCTGGGCTGATATGATTGTTAGTATTTGCAATATTTATAGCATTTATCTCAAATAGAGATATTGGAGATTGATGTGAAGGAAATATCAAATATTAATGTATATATATCACATTACATCTCCTTTTTCAGAACCTAAGAAATCTCTGATGACCTGGAAGGATTGGCGCGTGAAGGTAGGCATCCTTTATGTCCACTGAGGTCATGAAGTCGCCCAGGCACAGGGTACTGACCGCCGAGCGTAGAGCCTCCATGCGAAAATGCTTGAACCTGATAAACTTGTTGAGACCCTTTAAGTCCAGGATGGGCCTCAGGGACCCGTCCTTTTTGGGACTGTGAACAGATTGGAGTAGAGCCCTCGACCCCGTTCCTGGGAAGGCACCGGACAAATGACTCCCGACTCCAACAGACGTTGAACCGCAAGGCGCAAACCCTGAGCTGACAGAGGGTTTTGAGACATCCGGGATCTGATGAATCTTGGGGGCGGCCAGGCTGCAAACTCTATCTTGTAACCGGAGGACACCACCTCCTGAATCCACCGGTTTCAGACGCGCAGCCTCCAGACGTGAGCAAAGAGCCGAAGCCGTCCCCCCACCCGGATGAGTGAGGGTGACTCATGCCTAAGGGGGCTTGGGGGAAGGTTTGGGCTTGGGGCCAGGTTTGGGCTTGGGGCCCCATGAGAGACTGGGACGACCACCGGATCTGCCACGACCCCAAGAATCTCTGCGTGTACCTGAGAAGAGGGAGCCACGACCTCCTCCGGAAGCACGAAAAGAGGGGAGGAACATTGAGGCAGCCTACCATCCTTGGCTAGAACATCCAGACGCTCACCAAAAAGCCGCAGCCCCGCAAAGGGGAGCCCAGCGAGAGCCTTCTTAGCAGCAGCGTCAGCTGCCCACTGACGCAACCAAACAGAGTGGCGCATAGCCACTAAATGGGCAGAGGCCCTACCACTCAGCCGTACCGCATCATCCATGGCAGTAAGGACAAAGGCAACAAAATCAGAGCAAAGCAAAAGGGACCTATAATCCTCCCCCCTGTTACCAGCCGTAGCGCCCTCCAGGAGACGCTTGAGTTGTCTCTTAAGGGCAATAGCTGTAATGGCAGCAGTGCAGACCGGGCGCAGCCCAGCCCCCACACACGCAAAAGCAAGGCAGGCCAGCTGATCCATGCGCCGGTCCTCGCTGCCCTGCAGTGTAGTAGTGTCAGGGGAAGGCATGACCAAGGTGTTGGACAGCCCAAGCACGGGAGAGTCCACCTCAGGGGGACACGACCATCGCTTGACCAGGTCGGCAGGAAAGGGATACCTCCTATCCCACCCTTTGGGCACCGCAGGCAATCTACTAGGACGTTCCCACTCCTTGAGCACCATATTAGTGAAATGGCTCTGCTCAGGGAACTCCAGGCACTGTTTGTCAGGACGAAAGAGCTCACCCTGCTTCCTCTTAGCCACCTGAGGGGGGACAATGCGCAAGACTTTAAAAATGTGAACTAACAGGCTATCAGTGTCCTCAGGGAACCATGAGTCTTCCCCAGACGCAGACCCAGGGTCACTGTCGTAACCCTCCTGCTGGTCCCCAGAGGAGTCAGAGTCCTGAAAGAGTTCCCACTCTTCGCACTCCTCTAGGGGGTAAAGGCCAACAAAAGTATCAGGTCCCTCATCCTCCTCAGGAAAGAGGGATGTCACGGGAGCTAGGTGCCGCTTCTTGCCAGAGGCCTTACGTGGAGCAGGCCTGGCAAGCTGCCTTTCAATACTGGCCACACGCAGTGCCACCCCCAACCCCCCCCGAAGAGCGCGAAAACAGCGCTCACGTGACCTCGCCGGGGTCATCACAGTAGAGAAAACGCCTCACAAATATAGTGCTGCCCGCCACAAAGCGGCGAAAAACAGTTAAAACACAGTAAAAAACAGATTGAAGACACAGCAAAAACACCCTCGTGCACTCCCAGACCTATTTACAACGAAAGCAATTCCCGCACTGCCAATTATAGCAATATAACAATATATATGATTCTGGATGCTGGCTGGGGAGGGTCAACCCTTCAGGGTCAAATACATCTAGGAAAAACAAATGGTGAGCAACCAGCCCAGCTCACCAGAACCCCCCCACCTCTATCTATACAGATGGGCAGCTCAACAGAATAAAGTTGCTACAAAAATCATATTTTATTAAGCCAATAGGGACATACATTTAAAACACATAATTAAAACCCCAACCGTGGGGTGTGGCAGAATATAATTGGACTATCTCAAGACATGTGTTTAGTTGGGCCAAGTATGTACATATATATAGCAGATTATTTACAAGAATATTTACACTTTAGTAATTGCACCAGCAATATCTATGTTGGTAACTATAATTGGAATACTAATGAATGCCACAGGGTCTAGCTCTCAAAAAGTGCTGCGGGTGTCCGAAACAGTATGTCGGTGAAACTAAGAATAGGGCAGTGACTAGAATTCAGGGGCACCTTTCAAACATCAAATTGGCCAAGAGAGACCATGAACTAGGTAAGATCAATTCCCCAGTGGCCGCCCACTTCTTGTACCACCATAATGGTGAAATTAAGGATCTGACTGTTACATATGTTGATAGAATTAACATGGGAGGTAGAGGGGGCAACATCAAAAAGAAACTCCTACAAAAAGAGTTGGAATGGATTTTCAACCTAGGTACCAAGGCACCCCTGGGCATCAATGAGGAGTTTTCCTTTGCTCCCTTTCTGGGACGCTAGATGGGACTTAGGGCACTCCCCACGTACTTCTAGGAAGTTGTACTATACCTTTATTATCGGATCATAGAAATGGGTCCCTATCCAGGACACTTGGGCCCACTTTAGACTCAGTGTGTAATTTAATTAACCAACTTAATTAACCAATATAATAATTTCTGGATCAAGCTGATGTTCTTGTTTTCCTTTCTCTTTTTCTTCCTTTTTTCTTCATTCCTTCATTCTTTTCTTCCTTCCTTTTTCTTCTTTATTTGGTCACATATCTGTTCACAGTTATGTCCTTATCTCTCATAGATCACAGTTAGTACGTGGTCCCATCAACTGCTACCGTGCCTTACCTGCGGGACCTCTGGACGTTTTGAAATGGATGGCTTAAGATTGTTGGACCATTTGGATCATCGAAGAGTGGACTCATCAGAAATCTTAGTAAGCATGTGGCCCTATTACCTGTCACTGAGTCTTCCTTTGTGGATACCCAATGAAGAGAGACCAACTCGAGATGAATGGCAATTGGATTGGACCACTCAGGAGCTCTGGACTTTTCTGCAATGTATGGCCCAAGACTTCCTGACCATCCGGATGATTGAAGATTGGAGAGGACATGTCAATCCATCAGAAGTTTGCGCTTTCGCATAACTAGCCCTCTTCCCTCCCCCTGCTTCTCCTCTTTCATTTCTTTCCTCCATCTAGCCTGGAATGATGGGGAGTATATATTGGGAGTATATAAGAGGCCTTTTGGTCCTATTATACAACTTACCAGTAAGCTGATTTGAATATGTATATATAACTGTATTAGGTTCTATGAGATTACTATTCTCCTAGTCCCTGATTGTGTATGGTTTTGTATTAATGAGAGAACCAGTAAACTAGCTACGTATGATTATCTCTAAACATATTTCCATTGTCTATCCTGACATTTAGGCTATATAAATTGTAGCGTGCAATTGGAATATGTAGCAAGTGCCTATAGATTGCTATCCAAATGCACAAAAACGTACACTAAGAAAGCCCAGCTCTTCTCATTAAACATCACTCAGCATATTGTAGCAATAATGTAGCTACAATTATAAGCATAGAATGAAATTATTCACATTGAGCATAATGATTCACATAGAACGTAACCCACACAGCGACATTGGATCTAGTCACAACTGCCACGGACTGAGGGTACACTTCGCACGGGCACCTAGCCCGTCTCCTTGCGCGTGCGCTCCGCACGCCAACATGACGGCGGGCAGGGTGTGGTGCGCGCGCGAACTCACCCCATACTGTATGCGCCTGCGCCCCGCACACCCAGTCCGTTCGTGTACGGGTGCGCGTGCGCAGCTATCTTTACGCAGATGCGTCTTGCTGCTTGTCACAAGCCAGCACGCACCGGCTGGAGATGATTTAGTGATGACACGTTTTAGTCCATCGAAGTACGGGTGTGGTGCGCGTGCGCAGTTATCTCTATGCAGATGCGTCTTGCTGCCTGTGACGGCCAGCACGCACCGGCTGGAGATGATTCAGTGATGTGACGTTTTCATTGTTACAATGTTTCTGTGTGGGGACATATAACATACTGAATTTGGCATTGGGATAAGGCCTGATATTACAGGCACCATACACTCTGATCACAATGCAGATTGCAATACATATATTCTCTTCCATCTCCTGGCGGAAGTGCTGGACTTTCATGCAATCATGCAGCCAGTGCCAGCTACTTCCGCCCTTACTAGGAGTGGGGTTTTTGGCGGTTTTCTGGAGGATGTGAAGACAATTAACAATGGGGCTATATAACCAGGGGCAGGCAGTCCATTGCCACACACTGATGAAGTGGCTTTTGCTCTGGCCACGCAACGCGTCAGTGTTGGCATCGTGAGGGTGGGCGAACTTGGACCCAATGATACGGTAATGTACACTGTTTAATACATTATACATTGAGCTATTTGTATTTTGTACACATGTGGTTGATCTGAGTATGTACATTTTTTACCATTGACCTATAACATCCAAATGTATGCCCAGGAATCTATTCCTCTCTTTCATTCACTCTCTGCACTTACACCAGCACTTAGCACCTGAACACTTACCGATGCCTGTGCAGTTACATTGGGACACTTGAGTCCCTCCTTTTGTCTTTTTTTAAATCTTTTGTTGTTTCACTCACCTTTAGTTTATTTGCACAATTTTTTGCATGTCTTTTGCACTGATTTGTTTGGCACTATAGCACTTTTTGAGAGCTAGACCCTGTGGCATTCATTAGTATTCCAATTATAGTTACCAACATAGATATTGCTGGTGCAATTACTAAAGTGTAAATATTCTTGTAAATAATCCACTCCCAGACCTATATTGCCCGTCGTTGTCGAAAATGTAAGCAAATTGATATATACCAAAAAAACTTCCAAACTTGAGGTAAAACAGTGCAAAGTAGCTGAGCGGTACCTGTTCCAGGCGGAAGCCTCAAGTTTGGAAGTTTTTTTGGTATATATCCATTTTCTTACATTAGGGAGCATAACAAGAAAAGAAAATATTTCCAGACAGGGTAAGAGTATATGATCTCTTGATCCTGATACATTGTTGCTCATACAATAATACAGCGTGCCTGCAGATCAGAGCTTCTACATAATAGCAATATTTTGTTGCATTGTGGCGTTTGCTTTAATCTTTTCTCCTCATTGGTTCACACACGGACTAGCCACCCGGTCAAGCTGCAGCTACATTGACACTCCTATAGCGCTATCTACACACACCTTTTAGTCCCCAAAAACACTCACCCCCTCAGAAGCTAGGACAGGAACTCTGCATCCCTAACAGGCTCACCATAAAGCCTATGGCCGGCTACCCTTTGTGGTACAGGGTCTGTGGCTTGGAGCAGCGCTCCTTGAGCACTTGACCCTAGTGCTTCTCTACCTTCACCCGATCTGTCAGCCGAGGCTGGGAGGCACAGAGGGTCCGGAGACGGGTGGAAATAGCCATGCAGGGCCCCAGGCTTGGTTGCCCCATTCACCTGCGCAATATAGAGAGCCATCTTCTATCTATCTTCGCAGAATCACTGCAGAGAAAAACTGGATAAGTCTATGGTGATTCTGTTTTTATATGGCACCGGGAGGAGCCACAACTGTTCTGCAGTGCACTGCGCCACCTTGTGGCGGAATACCCAGATGTAATGACTTTGTGAAGCAGGCCATTTCTTCATTATGATGAAAAGGGGAAATCACCTTTTCATCATGATTCATCATTCACCTTCTTGCTTAAAATGAAAGACAGCCTTATTCTTATGTAACTCAAAACAAGGAGGCTTAACCGATAAAGTTGCTAATTCAGAAACCCGCCATACTAATTGCTAATTGCCACTAGAGAGAGGAACTTAAGTGTCATCAAGCTTAGTGACGCTTCTGCCAGTGGTTCAAATAGAGGACACTTCAGGGCTGACAAAACGTTCAAGTTCCAAAAGGGGCAGAAAAGGCTTGGGTGGAGGGCGCACATGGGTGACCCCTTGCAAAAAAAAGCCAGAACTCAAATTGGGTTGCCATAGAGACCCTTGTGTGAGGAGATATGAATCGTCTTGGTAATTGCCAATGCTCGCCTTCCAACATCCTTACTAACCTTGGCAAGCGAGGAGCCACCAGAATGGCTGGAACCCCCACGCAAGCTCTCCGTTTTAGTTATCTACCTAGGAGTGGAAACCGGGGAAACACAAAAAGCATGAATGCTGACAAGGAAGGGTCAGTGCATCTGTTTGCTAGAGAGTCCCTGGAATGAGACACAACCATGGAACCTTCCGATTGTGGGGGGCACGAAGAGATCTACATTTGGGAGCCCCCAGCGCATGCAAACAGACCCCTTTCTGGAAGTTGATATATGCCACCATGGTCAGATTGTCAGTTTGAATCCTGACAGGATGACCTCTCAAATTAAATGTGTGAGGGACAAAAGAATTGCTCTAAGCTCTAGGATATTTATAGGGAGCTTGCTCTCCCCTGATCCCCACTATCCCTGATCGCCTGAGACCCCACGACACCCCTCCAACCAATTAGGCTGGCATCTGTGGTAATGGTGTAACACTGAACTGGAAGAAAGGACCTGCCCGCCTGAAGATGCTGAGGATTCAGCAACCAGGTTAGGGACTGTCTGGCAGATTGTGTCAAGAAGGGGTAATCCAGAGCTTCCATGGTCCAATTCCAGACTGAGAGCAACTACATCAGCAGTGGCCTTGGGTGAAATGGTGCAAAAGGCACGGCATCGAAACAAGACACCATCAGGCCAAACAGGCGCATTACCTGATGAATCATCAGCAGAGGGCAGGACAAGAGAGCCTGTACTCTGGCCTGAAGCAAGAGTCTCTTCTCTTCAGGAATAAAAACCTTGGCCTAAGTTGTGTCTGACGACATTCCCAGGAAGGATATAACTCTTAAAGGAACAATACGAACCTTTTCTAGCATCAATAAGATGGGGCCCTGATCAGCAGATCTTTTATGTAAGGGATGTGTAACCCCTGGTTTCCTAGAAAAGCCATAAGACCTGCCAAAACCTTGGTAAACACCCTTGGGGTGAAGACGGCCAAAGGGCAGAGTGTAGGCCATCTACTGCAAAGAGCAATTATCTGTGATGACCCGGAAATATGGGGATATTTAGATACGCATCCTTTATATCCACTGTGGTCATAATTTCTCCCGGCTGAAGCAACATCACTGTGGATCTTAAGGATTCCCTGCAAAATTTCTTACGATGGACGAACCTGTTGGGGCCCTTGAGATCTAATATTGGGCGCACAGAACGGTCCTTAGAAATTATGAACAAATTAGAGTAAAAACCCTGACCTCTCTCTGAGAAGGTAACATAACGGACTACTCCAATCTGTAAAAGGTGAGCTACGGAGGATCTTGAGGCTTCTGCTTTCACCGGATTTCGAGATACCCCTGACCAAAGAACCTCCGAGGAGGTCTGGCCCCTATTTCGATCTTTTAATCAGAGGAAACAACCTCCTGTATCAACAGATCTGATACACGAGTCCCCGAAGAGGAGCAAAATGCAGATGCCATCCCCCACCCACAAGGCTGGGGCGTCCCTTTATGCCTGAGGGGCTTTGCCTTGTTCTGCCAGAAAGATCTTGCTCTATTTTGGGACTTTGGTCTATTCCAAAATTCTTTCCAATATCCTGAGGCAGCAGAACCTCTACCCGCACGAAAGGGCCGGGGATTAGAGAAACTGTAAAAAAAAAGGGAAACTTCCTTCTTTGTGAAAGTTTAGTACCACCAGCAGCGTTCTTTACCATATCATCCAAACACTCCCCTGACAGATGTCCCCCCTGAAAGGGGAGTCCCGTCAGGGTCTTCTTGGAGACAGCATCAGCCGACCATTGCTTTAACCATAATGAATGCCTTAAATCCACTAACAGTGCTAATCCTCTGGTGCTTAATCTAACCAAATCATCCATAGCAGATCTGACATACTTATATCCATACTGGTCTTAATTAACTGGAAGCTTGAATTCCATGAAAGATCCCTAGACAGTCTTGGAATCCAGCTGCTTTAACAAACTTCTGCTTGCACTGGCTGGACATAAAGTTGATCCTACAATAGAAAAAGCATGATGTGCCACCTGATCTATGCACTTATCCACTGGATGTTCTAAGCAGGCCCTATCAGAGGACAGCATAACAGTATTATTAGAGAGACTTGAAACCGGAGCATCTACTACAGGAGGAAGAACCCATAAATTAATCAGATCTGAAGGAAAAGGATACTTTGTATTTAACACTCTAGGAATGGAAGACAGTCTATCTGGCTTCTCCTATCTCCTTTTGGACAATACTGGAAACATGTATTTGCTCAGGGGACAGCTGCCTCTGCTTCTCTGGAATGAACAAATCTCCCTTTTCCTCTTTCTGCTTTTGGAACCAAGATATCCAGAATCTCTAAAATTGAACTAATCAGACCTTCCATCAGATACTTAAACAGAGAGCCCTCTAGTATAGAGGACCCTGAATCCGAAATACTGATAAGGCATAAACTATGGAAGCATACATATCTTCTTCAGACTCAGATGAAAATAATTGCTTCCTTTTCCCAAATGCTTTTAATGCTGCCGAATCTGAATGGCTTTCTATGTGGGCTAACCTCTCCACAATATCCCACTGGACACTATCCAAGCGAGTCTGAGCTCTAGGTTCCAAGAGCCAAGTGCCAGCAATTTCTGAAGAAGAAATTGGTCTCCCAAACTTCAACCTCACCACTGAGCCTCTCTGATGAAGCTGGTATAACAAAACACGGCAGAGAAACTGGATAATTTAAAGTGGACCAACACCCAGGATTTTGACTATCCTGGGTCTTGGTCCACTTCGAAACCCCCCCGATCACCCGAAAAACTCACCTCCCCCCGCGCCGACGGACAAGCGATTTGACAGCCGCGGACAAGCGGCTCCTCCGCCGCCGCCTCCCGCGTGCCACTCTTGACGCGCGAGCGGCCAGCCATTCACAGACGGCCGGCGCGGGCGCGCGCATGTCTAGAGGGCCGCCGAAGACAAGGTAAGGGGATTTGGGGTGTTTGGGGGGGTTTCACCCCGCGGGACATCCCGATCTCGGATGTCCCGCGGGGAGGGAGGTGATCACGGGAGGGTGATGGTCCACTTTAAACCGGACAAACAGCTTGACACAGTTGGGAAAGAAAGGTAGCGGCATTTTGGAGCTTCGTCTCCCAGCATCCCAGGCATACTGCTGCCTGGATTCAACTGACATAACTGATAATGCACAGTAACAGGAAGCCCAGCAGCACTTGCTGTTTGCAGGTGGCCTGCAAATGCATGAGCCACCATTTGTTTGTAAAATTTACTACAGCAGGAGCTAGAAAATGGTCAATGAATTTTTATGTGCAGCATTCTAAATTGTCCTGGGAGGGGTGCATATGAGCACTGTTTGTTGTGTTGGTCTGGTTTAAACCGGACCTTCAGCGTGATTTAATGAAAAGCCCAAAACTTAAAAAATACAATTCTGTGAAATACTCACCTGTAGAATTGGTATTATACGCATACAGTACGTCCTGCTCCATATATAATACTTACACATGGGTAATCCTACGCCAGAGGGCGCTGCCCACTGCAGACATGCAATAACAAGCTCCTCCCGGCCCCTCACACACCCAGGGACCTCCCACAAATCCCCAGTATTGCAGTGAGAAAAGAAGCCGGGAGAAACCAAACTGGCAACAATGGCAATGATAACAATCACCATAGAGGGGATCCAGAAAAATGTAAAACCAGGGTGGGGTGGAGCAGGACGTACTGTATGCGTATAATACCAATTCTACAGGTGAGTATTTCACAGAATTTTATTATTCTAAGCATACAGTAAGTCCTGCTCCATATATAATACTTACACATGGGACATCCAATAGCAGTGTCCATAAAGCAGGGTGGGATCCCCATGAAAAAATGCGCAGCAGACAGTAAAGGCCCTGTCACCTGCAAACCTTGCTACCAAGAGCGACATGAGCAAAGGCTCTAAAGTCAACCGTATAAAAACCTTATGAAAGGACTGAACAGAAAACAGGCAGCAGTCTAGCAAGACCTGAATAACAAAAAACTGGTGCTGAAGAGCCCAAGGTACCCAAGCACAAGTAGAAACAGAACAACAAGAGAAGAAGATTCTTCCCCTAACAAGGAATAGGCCAGAGGAACAACATGACCTGTCCAAATGCAACAATAGTCATGTAAAAATTAGAGCTCCCCCTATAGGGGAAAATTGAAACCTGGTCTCCCGCATGACAGGCGGGAATACGGACCCCTACATTAAGAATAAGCAAGAAGCCAAAAGCCCCATACCTGGGACCAGAAAGGACAGGCCATCCAAGGAAGACCAGTCCCAAGGGCGTATAACCTCTGGAAACAGATGAAATCGGGCGCATACGTATGGAGGTGCCCACAAACCCCAAGGGGCATCAGTCCCCCTAAGGGACAAGAAACAATCCAGGAGAACTACAATGCCTGTTGAGGGAATGCAGGCCCCCTTACTTCAGCATTACTAAGAATAAGGTCCAGAGGCAGACAAAGACTTGCATGATTGAGCCTAAGACACCACCTTGAGCATAAGGTCCGGCGTAAGACGGAATACCACCACATCATGGTGTATAAATGATGAACGAATGCTAACTAAACAGAGCCACCCTCACAGACACACATCTGACTGAAGCAACAGCCCCGGAAGGGCAACTTGAAGTAAGAAGAGTGCAGACAGCATCCTGAATAGATCCAAAAGGAACAACCCACAGGGCAAACAGAATAAAAACTGCTCCCAACAGGGACCATAGAACTACTTGGGAGATGCACCTGAGCAATCCCCAAAAAAAGGCTTAACAATGGAAAACTGGACAAGACTTTTACGAGAAGGCGGACAGGGCAGAACCTGAACCTTCAGAGTACAACCCCAACTGATGCAGAATAACTCTAGAACCCCGGGAACAGAGAACGTCCAACAGGGGAGAGACCAGGACTCACGTCAACCAATATGGGTAAGCCATATTGGAAGAAGCTTGCTCCTAGCCCCCCTAGCCCCCCATAGACAGAACCCCAGAAGATAACCCGTTTCCGAAGGGGTGAAAGAATCAACTGTCAAGCCATCAGGCAAGCCTGTAGATTGGGGCGACATCAGAAGGAGCCTGAAAATGCATAACCGCACTCCTGAGAGAGTGTACAGGTCCGCTGACCTCAACAGGACCTCTGCGAACCACAGTCCACTAGGCCACCCAGGGGCCATCAGTACCACAGGTCCCCCCATTATCAGCGCAATATTGCGCAGAACCCCGCCTAGCAGGATGAACGAAGAAAGGACATATAAAATAAAATGTCCAGAAATAAAATTACTAAGCCCCCATGACCAGAGTCAGAATATTCTGGGGCAGTAAGAACAAGGGCAGAGCCCCAGTGATATTAACGGGACCCAACAGAGCCACCCTAGCCGGCTCTCAGAGGGACACCAGTATAGCACAACCTGCCACTGAAGGACGTCCATTGGAGCGAATACCACTGAGATGCAGGGAAGGTTGACCCCCACCTAGATCAGGATCAGACACCTACCAGGAGAATCATCATGCTCCAAGTTCCAGACTGATAATAAATACAGGCCACTGTCTTCCGACAGACCAAGAGTCCCCAAATAGACAGGTCCTGAAGAGGAGTAGACCAGCAAGATAGAGCCAACTGAAGGCTCACTGTTTTAACAAAATCAGTAGGAAACTGGACCCTCTAAGGGCCCCTACCTAGGAGCCGCGGGGATTTCAGAAGAAACCCCCCCCCCCCCCCGCCAAACTGCGAGACTTGGTACCCAAGGTGACCATCCACGCACCATGCAAGCAAGAAGGGGGTGCCCCCTGACAGGGTCCTCGAATTTAACCAGCTCAAGAGGAGCCCCCTTAACCAAGGGGGAACGAGCACAGACCTAGCTCCAGGGGTGCCAGAACCCCAACCAGGAGTAATAACCTACTGTGCTGAAGAGCCCAAGGGCTCTGAATATAAAGGGACAACATCTGAACCGCCACCAACGGCTGCAATCCTGCCTGGTGAAAGTAAAATGACAGTAAGAAGGGACAGAGCCCATGTAACTAGGAGTCCACATATTGCCAAGGAAGAAGGTTCAAGCCTGAACCGAATCCAAGGAATGGAGATAGCGAGTAAAGGACAATGAGGGATTGAGGTGACAGATCACCCATCCAAATAACCCCCAGAGGACACCGCCGGCCGACTCACCCACTCGGCCTACGTAGAGGTTGTAAGGACGGAAGGACTATCCGGTAGATCCTAGTGTAGACGTCCCACGGGCATGTCAGAGACATCACCCCGATCTGCGCCTTGGCGAGCAGCCCGGGAGCAGAAGAGAGGCCAAAAACAAGGCCCCAAACCACAGAGTTGGTCCTTCAACACTGACCTGTAAAGGTCTCGGAGTCCATAAGACACAGGGGAAACTAAAAGGATCTAGGATCTCCACCGGCGGCAGGAGGCCCCTTTGCACAGGGCGCCTGTGGCCCAACACAGAGATACCCAGCAGGGACTAACTGTGGGTGTAGAATTCCCAGACCTAAAATAGGCCAGCATGGCCCAGACTGTCTCATCCTTACAAGGAGAGAGGAAAGGTTAACTTAGAGGCATTGCCTCAACCTGGTAAGGGCACTTGCAAGCGAGCCCAGACCCTGCAGGCAGAGAACGGCCTGCACTAACACCTGAAGAGAAAACCAGGGACTAGAATCACCCTGACAACCTACGGAAAGGGACCGCCCAGCCAACTCCATCCTGTATCCAGGGGAGCTATCTCCTGGAACCACCAGAAGGAAGCGGGATGCTCTCGGATAGGAGCCAGGTGCTGTGGCAGTCCCTTCATGCTTGAGAGGTTTTGGCAGATTTGGACTTAGTTCTGCCAGAGGACCCAGGGCGTTGCCTGCCCGCCCTGGGGTGGTAATCTACGCCGAAAAGTTGGAAGCACACCTCTGGTTCGTGTTTGACACCAACGTAGGGAGGGGGAGGGGTGCCCCTGCCCCAAGGAGGCCGGGACGGTCTTCTGCGTAGGGGTGCCTTGCCCCTTTTTTTCCAAAAAGGTCCAAACGGGCCCCAAATAGGCGCCGTCCTCTGAAGGGAAGGCCAGTAAGCCTTTTTTGTATCATCGTCTGCTCCCCACTGTCGCAGCCAGACCAGGCGGCGAATAGCTACCACAAGGGCAGAGGTTCTGGCACACATCTTAATGGTGTCGTCTAGTGCCGAGAGGATAAACCTCACAAACACATCACAATCGGAGAGTGCATTAAAAACCTCCCAGGGGAGATCCTCAAGTTGGTGATCAAGCAGCTTCCTAATGGAGGGTCCTGGCCGCCACCGCAGTGATGTAGAGCCGTCCCTGCGCACGAAAAGGCGTGGGATGCCAGTCTGTCAATGCGCCGGTCCTCAGCATCCCGAAGGGTACGGTAATAAGGAGCAGTCATGAAGGGGGGGTTAGTAACCCCTATAATCGGTGCATCCACCTCAGGAGGTGCTGACCAGAAGTTAAGCACCTCAGGGGGAAATGGGTACTTCCAATTCCAAACCCCTGGGACCCCTTTAAGTTTACAAGGCGATTCCCATTCTTTGGATATAAGAGCCTGGAAATGCTCCTGTTCCAGAAATTCCAAGCGCGGTGTCGCTGTATGGAAACTCTCCCTCTTATGCTTGGGAGCCTCTCCAGGAGGAGAGATTGACAACACTTCAAAGATCTTTACAAGTAGTTCACTGGTGTCACACAGGCCCCAGGAACCGGGGCCAGAATCATCACGGCTCCAAGGCCTCTTGTCCGAGGAGCCCGAATCAGAGAATAGCTCACCTTCATCAGAAGGAGCAGGGTCCTGCAAGGCCGTAGCCTCCTCATCAGTAGGAACCAGAGAACCAGTAGGCGGCAGGAGCCGCTTCTTCCCAGAGCCCATGCGCTCCGCCAAACTAGCTATCACCTGCTCAGCCGTAGGCAACCTGCGCGGCACGACTTGCTGGTCATCCCCAGTCGAATGCGACTCATCAGGAGTGAGATTTAAGCACGGGGAGACAGGTGTATTGTAGTGAGGTGCAGCCACTGGCAAACCTGATTGCAGGGCCAGTGCCTGTTCAGCACACGGTCCGCAGACCCGTGCTCTGTCAGCATCAGCATGGGGTTGTCCACACGCTGCACACAGCCGGTCATGTCCCCGAGGGACCCCGGATACATAATTCTGAGATGCCTCCATATGGTGATTATCTGAGCAATATGCCCGCAGGGATTTATGCAATAGGCAACCCTGGATGCCCCAAGACCCGCTAGGAATGTGGGAGAATTTTTATATGAACCCTCTATAATGTATGTCAGGCCGGGAGAAGCCACCGAAATCTTGGCGTCTGAAAGACAAAGCGAAAGAGGAGAGGTGTCAGAGCCATGCACAGCTGAACAAAAAAGAATCATAGAAACAAAAACCGCCCAGGAGGGCACTTACAGGAGGATCGCAACCACGCGCGCGAAGACCATCAAAATGGCGCCAAGCGAACCTCGAGGGGCGGGCCCTCTCTGGCCGTGACGCAGTGCGTGTCACGCCAAGTCCCCGCCTCCCCCAAAGAGCGCGAAGGCTCCAAACGGCGGTAACGCCAATGACAAGCAGTCAGCTTATGCTGAGGAAAAAGTTAAGACCAGTGAATGATGCTGCGGCCCAGGCCCCACACTAAGTAAAGGAAAAGACGCACACGCGCGCAACCTGACAAGAGGTTATGTGGACAGGGAGCGCAGCTCTGACACCCATAATAATAAGGGCTGGTATATATGAACTTCCAATACCTTGCCTCATAAACCAGCACACTAACCATTGTCAAAACCTGGTTGAAAGACAAAACGGCCATAACGTGTACAACATTACGCTGAGCCGCCACACGCATACCCCCCCCCCCCCTTTTTTTTCCCCCGGGAAAACGAGGGAGAAGGCGACCCTACACCCGGGGTTCATCGCTACGAGGGGCACGGGGCAACAGTGCGGGAGGGGCATCTATTGGAGGCTCACCATCGGCCTAAACCGCCTACCCTATGGTGGGGGATTGCGGTGGAGCGTAGCTCCGTGAGCACACATGGTGCTGCCTACCTTCACCCGACCAGCGCAGCCCAGGCTGGGAGGCACATCTTGCATGGAAGAGGACGGGTGGTAGTAGTCCTGCAGGGCCGCAGGCTGTAAAAGCCCCGCTCACCTGCGAGAGAGTGAAATTTCATGTCTTCGCAGTCAGCACTGCAGAGAAATCTGGGGATTTGTGGGAGGTCCCTGGGTGTGTGAGGGGCCGGGAGGAGCCTGTTTTTGCATGTCTGCAGTAGGCAGCGCCCTCTGGCGGAGGATTACCCATGTGTAAGTATTATATATGGAGCAGGACGTACTGTATGCTTAGAATAACGGTTCCCCGTGATTTAAATAATATATTTTACGTTTTTAGTCACTAACTTATTATTCTTTCCCCCACTGGGCTGCAACTCTGTTCAGGAATTTAGGATACGGGCGCCGCCATCTTGACTCAGAAGCATCACACTTACTGGAGGAGAGTGGGATAAGGTACAGGGGGGCGGGTTATAGCTGTGCTTTGCTCAGACAGAGCAGAGCTGGGGTCAGGTAATGGTCAGCAGTCCCAGAATGCAGAGCAGCACAGTCAGGAGGCACTTCCTGTTTGCAGGCTGCCTGGTAAGATGGTGGCTTCCATTTTGTATAAATAATAGTGATTGAGCTGCTCCCACCCCCCTTTATTCTATTGATAAATAAGCCCGCTTTCATTTATGTGCCAGATTCAGGACCGAATTTCAGGACCTGATAAGCATCTATCATCTGGACCTCAACAAATCAAAATAATGGGGATAGAGGCTGCAAATATGTATAGTTCATTATTTTTGCCCAAACAAACCCTTTAACTTTATCTGACAGGAACTGAAAATCACAGTTGCAGCATGGGGTAGAGCGAACAATCTTTCTCTCTATATTAGATAGATAGATACCATGTCCAGTGTCCAAAAACGTATGCGTTAAAAAAAAAAAAAAAAAGGGTCACAATTTACAACAACTATAAATTTAGGGGACCAGGCTGACCTGTAGGTCATCGCATTCCATATCATCACGCCGTTTGCTCCACAATTTTAATCTCTCTGCAAACTTCCTTTTTTCTTCACGAATCTTTACCCTTTCCTGCAAAAATATAAAAAGTTACCATTAATGGGAGAGCCAGCCGCTTACATAAAAAAAAAAAAAAATACTGAACAGGTTAACATTAAAAAACAAATACAGACTGCACTGTCAAACGGATCTCAGTTTTAAAATTAAAGAAGAAACAGAAGAGATATTGAGGTTTACAGGTTCACATTTTTCTTCTGAAGTGGGTGTGGCCCTTGGCTGTGTGATGCTGCATAATAATCAGCATAATAGGCTGGTGGGCAAGCAGACAGGATTTGGAAAGGGGGGGTGATGGTGGTGGCAGTGGGGCTAAACCCCCCTGGCTTCGGCAGGGCTCCTCAGCACTGGGGGTTGGGGTGGGGGGGTTTGTTGCCCCGCACAAGCTGGGAAGCCGGGAATTTGACTTTCCCAGGGTTCGTTCCATTTTACCCTCGGAGCACGGATTCCCCGCTGTGTGAAACCCATCTGAACGCCGCTATTCACTCACTTCTTCCTCGTTCCAGCGGTGCACTCCTGGGCTCCTGTCCAATTAAAGCCATCTGCCGTGACTAGGTAATGCGGAAAAAATACCATTTTGTGAGATACTCACCTGTAAAATGGTTATTACGAGTATGTCACACCCCCCACTTCACAATATTCATGACACTTGGGAACCCGGCCTGTAGAGGGCGATCTTGCAGAGATGACATGGAAAAAGGAGCCGCTCCTGGTCCATAAGTACTGGGTTCCTCTCACTATTCCTCAGCCTTTTTAAAAAGCAGTGAAGAACCAGGAAGAGCAAATTATATTCAATAATTGTAGAATTATTTGAAAATAATAATCACCATATAAAGGATCCCTAGAACAAAAAAGGGCGGGGGGGTGGGGGATGTGACATACTCGTAATAACCATTTTACAGGTGAGTATCTCACAAAATGGTATTATTCCTAGTATGTCACACCCCCCACTTCCCGATATTCATGACACTTGGGACATCCAATAGCAGTGTCTATAATGGGTGGGGATCCCCAAGGAATAATGCATAACTTAAATTACTGCAGCTTGCAGAATTTTGCAGCCAAAAGCAGAATCCGCTGAGGCCTGCACATCAACCTTGTAAAACTTAGAAAAAGTATGCACAGAAGACCAAGTCGCAGCCTTGCAAACTTGTTCAACAGAAGCCTGGTGCTGAAAAGACCAGGAAGCTCCAATAGCACGAGTAGACTGAGCGATGACACGAAAAGGGGGAACCTTCCCCTTAGCCATATAGGCCCCAATGATGGCCTGACGTATCCACTTACTAAGGGAAGATTTGGCAGGAGCAAAACCTTTCTTGGGCCCAGAAGGCACAACAAAAAAGGCATCCGTCTTGCGGAAGGCCGAAGTAGTAACTAAATAATACTTAACACAACGAACTACATCCAAAGAATGTAAGACCCTTTCCTTGTCTTTACTAGGTTTAGGACACAAGGAAGGAAGAACTATATCCTGATTTAGGTGGAAAGCAGACACCACCTTAGGAAGGAAATCCGGTTTAAAACGGAAAACAACCTTATCTTGATGCCTCTCAAAATAAGGGGCTAGAATAGACAAAGCCGCCAGTTCAGAAACTCAGCGGACAGAAGTAATAGCAGCCAAAAATGCAACCTTCTGAGTAAGAATAGGAAGCGGAATATCCTGCAAAGGCTCAAAGGGAGCAGCCTGCATAGCTGAAAGCACCAGGTTAAGGTCCCAAACAGAAGTATAGGCTTTCTGGGAGGCCGCACATGCGCGGCTCCTTGGAAAAAGGTCTTAACCAAAGGATGAAGAGCAAAAGACGTTTGAAAGAAAATAGCCAAGGCAGAAACTTGCCCTTTCAAAGTACTAATCTGGAATCCCATATCCAGACCTCGTTGCAGATATTCCAGAATTCTAGGAATAGAAAATACTCTACAGGGCAAAGCCCTGGATTCACACCAATCAATATAGGACCTCCAAGTCCTGTAATAAATGACAGAGGAAGACTTCTTCCTAGCTCTAATAAGAGTCTGAATAACCGCATCAGAAAGACCTTTTTTCAAGATGGAGACTTCTGCAGCCATGCCGTCAAAGCCAGCGTTTGTAAATTGGGGTAACAAAGTTGACCCTGAGTGACAAGATCTGGAAGAAGAGGCAGATGGAACCGATCCACTGTCAGCCTTACGACGTCTGCGTACCACAGACGTCTTGGCCACCTTGGCGCCACCAAAATTGCTGGAGCATCCTCCAGTGCTAACTTGCGCACCACCTTGCTGATAATGGAGAATAGGGGAAACAGATATAGGAACCCCAGATCCTTCCAGGCCAGAGACATGGCATCCGCTGCCACTGCCAGAGGATCCTGGGATAGACACACAAAAGCTGGCAGCTTGTGATTGTGGCGAGAAGCAAACAGGTCCAACCGTGGAGTCCCCCACTTGTGACAGAGGAACTGAAAGACCCTTGGATTGAGAGACCATTCTCCCTGGCGAGAACATCCCCTGCTCAGGGAGTCTGCCTCCACATTCTCTACCCCCGGAATGTAAACTGCTGATATGCAGGGAACATTGATCTCTGCCCACTGAAGGATCAGAGACACTTCTGCGAGTCCCTCCTTGGTGATTGATGTATGCAACAGCTGTTCGGTTGTCTGACCGAATCTGAACTGGCAGAACCTGTAAGAAATGGGTCAGTCGAAGTAGAACAAGACGTATGGCCCGAAGCTCTAATACATTGATTGGAGAATGAGCCTCCTGAGGCCCCCACAATCCTTGGAACTGATGCTTCTTCCAGAAGCCCCCCCAGCCCACCAGGCTGGCATCTGTGGTAACCAGTTCCCAACGCGGAGTCAGAAATGACTTGCCCTTCTGGAGGTTGTGCGATATTAACCACCACTGAAGGGATTGCAAAACGTGGGGAGACAATAGACAAGTCTGATTCAATGATAATGGGCACCTGTCCCACTTTGCCAAGAGGAAGAGCTGAAGCGTCCTTATGTGAAACTGGGCAAACGGGACTGCCTTGAATGCAGCTACCATCAATCCCACTAGTCTCATCCCTAGACAGATAGACTGACGAGGGTTGGACAAGAATAGACGAATCAAGTCCTGAAGAAAAACCTTGGTCTGAAATGTATCCAGAATCAGGCCCAGGAAGGGAATCTCCCTGGACGGACAGAGAGAGGATTTGGGGTAACTTATTACCCATCCGAACCTATCTAGCCTAGAGACCACCGTCCTGGTGTCCAACTCTGATTGTTCGAGGGAGGAGGCCGCGATAAGAAGATCGTCCAGAAAAGGCACAATGCGGATGCCCTGGACCCTGAATATAGCCATCACTCCTGCCAGCATCTTGGTAAAGACTCTTGGGGCCGAGGTAAGGCCGAATGGCAGGGCCACAAATTGATAATGCTGGTCTTCTATCGAGAACCTGAGAAACCTCTGGTGACCCAGAAAAATAGGAATGTGCAAATAAGCATCCTTGATGTCTAGGGATGTCATGAAGTCCCCCTGACGGAAAGCATCGATCGTTGATCGCAGAGACTCCATGCGGAATTTTCTGAAACGGATAAATTGAGTCTCCTTAGGTCCAGGATAGGCCGAACAGAGCTTTCTGGGTACCGTGAATAGGTTGGAGTAAAACCCCAAACCCCTTTCTGCTGGAGGCACTAGGCAGATGACAGCCATCTTTAACAGATTCGCTACTGCTGCCCACAGTCCCTGCGCAATTGCCGGATCTGACGGCATCCGGGACATGAAAAATCTGGGAGAAGGCCGGGACTCGAATTCCAGTTTGTAACCAGAAGAGACTACTTCCAGAACCCAATTGTCCGATACCTCCTGTACCCAGACCTGGAAGAAGAACCGCAGCCGTCCCCCCACCCGTAAGGGTGAGGGCGCCCCCTCATTGTTGAGCAGGCTTAGTGGCAGATTTGGTTTTGGACCCCCAATTCTGACTTGGACGCCCACGTCCCTTTCCTCTATTCCATGCATTCCCTCTAGGGGCCGAAAAGGCCGATCCTCTACCGGATCTAGACCCCCGAAAGGAAGGGTTAAAAGAGGCCACTCCACGAAAGGAACGACGTTGTTTCTTACGCTGAGGTAATTTACCTCCTTTACTGACAGAATCCAATTTTTCTCCAAAGAGGCGCAATCCCACAAAAGGGAGCGCTGTAAGTGATTTCTTGGCTACAATATCAGCTGCCCACTGACGCAACCATACTGACCGCCAGATGGAGACTAACAAGGCAGAGGTTCTGCTACACATGAGCAGAGTATCATCTAAGGCAGTAAGTACAAAAGATGCAAACATCTCACATCGCTTAAGAGCGGCGTACTCATCAGAGGCCGGATCAAGCCCCGAGTTATTCATTAGGTCTCTCACAACAGACCTAATAGCCACTATCATGAGCGCTGAAGCACCAACAGGCAGCAAGGCCGAGCCCACACTGGAAAAAGCGTGGCACAGCATTTGATCAATACGCTTATCCTCTCCATCTTTAAGTGTAGTGGAGTCAGGAGAATGCAACACAGAAGAATTGGATAAATTATGCACAGGGGCATCCACCCATGAGCAGAGTATCTTTTAAAAATCCAGTCTCTCAATTAATTAATTAATTATGAATGCATAGATGGCCATTGTATGCTTGCGCACACATAGGAATTTGTCCTCCGCATTTAACCCATCCGTGCAGTGAGTGTACACACGCCGAGAGCGGTGGGCACAGGTGGTGATGACCAACGCTTAACAGTATCAGCTGGGAAGGAATATTTCTTGTCCCAGCCCAAGGGAATGCCAGGCCGCGCAGGCTTCTCCCATTCTTTAAGAATAATTTCATCAAAATGCTTTTGATTTGGAAATTCTAAACGAGGTTTAGAGACTCCAAAGAATTCCCCATTTTGAGGAGGGGCTACTTCAGGAGGAGTGATAACCAAAACCTCAAATAACTGAGCAAGAGCCTTTGGGGTATCCACAACACTAGCTTCACCCTGCTCAATCACAGTACCAACAAATTGCTGTTCATCAGAAACATCTGATTCCTCATATAATTCTCCTTCTAACTGAGAAGGATCAGACCAATAAAGCATTTCACAATTATCCGACTCACTTACCAGAACGGCCTGAGTCAAATGTTTCCTTTTAGCTGAGGCCTTCTTGGCCACAGAGCTAGACATTAATCTTTCAGGATGAGTCAATCTGGCACCTAAATCAGAATGCGACTCACCACCCATGACAATATCACTAGGGGTATGGACAAGACATGGCGGAGTAGGAGATAAGGCAGAAGCCGCAGACGCCGAAGCCTGGGCCCCAGTTTGCTGCATAATAGTTAATTGAGCACAAGGGATGCAAAGAATTGAGTTATCCCCAACAAGGGATTCCCCACATCCAAAACATTGCCGAGTCTGTGCAGAGGGAACTGCATGCCCGTTATCTTGAGATGCCTCCATATGGTGTTTAGTATACTATAATTGATTTTAGTCGCCAAGTATATATGGGATTTACGCAATTGCTACCCGGGATGCCCCTTTAAATAGTCCCAAGTGGGAGGATATTAACACAAATGGACCCCCAAATAAGGCTTTAAGGGCTAAAGACCAGGAGAAACCCCTTTTAAAATAAAGAGTTTCCACCTACAAAGAAAAACAAACAGTCACCAATGCACACAATACAATAAATGACAAAGCATGAAAAAAATGGCAGAAAACTCCCTTCAGCAAAGCTGAGGGTACTCACAGCTCCAGGAAATCAGCTCACACCATGAGGGAAGACCATAGGGAAAAAGCAGGAGCCAGGCAGACCTGAGAATGAAATGATGCAGTGTGCCTAAGCCCCGCCCACCTCCAGAATCACCAAGAATGGAGGGAAATTCAAATCTGAACACAGCCAGAACAAAGAGCTTTAAAAGCTAAGCAAAAAAGAATGCTGCCTAGACAGAGATAGGAAAATCTAGATAAAACATTTCCTATTAAATAGTATAATAAACATACATAATAATATATATGTAATAAAGATGTATTTTATATATCTTTTTTATTATTATTATTTGTGTGCATGGTGACAAATAAGCCCAGATAACGCTCCCCCCCTCCTTTTTACCCCAGCAGGGTTAAAGGAGAACTAAAGGGGGGGGGGGGGTAGAAATGCACCCATAAGGCACAAGGGGATTATAAAGGGATAGGGGGCATCCCATGCTGGGAACACCAACCCGGAAGCCGCCTACCCACATTTGGGTCTCACGGAGGAGTAATACTCCTGTATACGCCAGAAGGTGTATGTATCTACCTTTGCCTGAACCACACAGCCAGGGCTGGGAGGCATACAATATAACCAAACAGGTTTAAAGAGTTTCAGACAGAAATAGAGAAAAAAAAAAAGGGGGCCGGGAGCAAACCCGGCTGCCTGCAGCTTGAAGGAGAGTCATCTTCTGAATGCTTCGCCGACTGCAGAGACGAAAAGACTGAGGAATAGTGGGAGGAACCCAGTACTTATGGACCAGGAGGGGCTCCATTTTCCATGTCATCTCTGCAAGATCGCCCTTTACAGGCCGGGTTCCCAAGTGTCATGAATATCGGGAAGTGGGGGGTGCGACATACTAGGAATATACAATTCTGTGATTACTCACCTGTAGAATTGGTATTATATGTATACAGCACGTCCTGTTCCAGAAGATATTCCTTACACTTGGTATATACATCCAGTAGATGGCGCTGGACTGCAGAGACAGAAAAGTGGCTCCTCCCGGCCCCACACACACCAGGGACCTCCCTCAAAATCCCCAGTATTGAAAAGCAGTTAAAATGAGACCGGGAGAACTATAACCATTATATAAAAATTTGAACATAAGAACAATCACCATAAAGAGGTAACTAAAGATAATGATAACAAGGGTGGGGTGGAACAGGACGTGCTGTATACATATAATACCAATTCTACAGGTGAGTAATCACAGTATTGTATTATTCCAAGTATACAGCACGTCCTGTTCCAGAAGATATTCCTTACACTTCATCCAACGGACATCCAATAGCAGTGTCCGTAAGGTAGGGTGGGATACCCAAAAGTAACAGCAGACAGTTTAAACCACTGCCGCCTGCAGAACCATTTGGCCAAAAGCAGCATCAGCTGAGGCCCCAACATCAACCTTGTAAAACTTAGAAAAAGTATGAACAGAAGATCAAGTAGCGGCCTTGCAAACCTGTTCAACAGAAGCTTGGTGTTGAAAAGCCCAAGAGGCACCAATAGCACGAGTAGAATGAGCAGTAAAGCGGAAGGGAGGCTCCTTCCCCTTAGCAGAATAGGCCTGTATCACAGCCTGACGTATCCACTTGCTGATAGTGGACTTAGCCGGAGCCAGACCTTTCTTCGGTCCAGACGGAAGCACAAAAAGAGCATCAGTCTTCCTGAAGGATTCAGTAGCCACCTAATAGAACTTTAGAGTTCTGACCACGTCCAAAGAATGCAAAACCCTTTATTTAGGGTTACTGGGATTAGGACACAGAGAAAGCAAAACAATGTCCTGATTGAGATGAAAGCAGAAACAACCTTTGGCAGAAAATCTGGCTTAAAACGAAACACCACCTTGTCCTGGTGTCTCTCAAAATAAGGAGGCTTGATGGAAAGCGCCGCCAACTCAGAAACATGCCTAACAGAAGTGATAGCCACCAAAAAGACCACCTTAAGTGTAAGAATGGACAAAGGAGCCCCTTGCAAGGGCTCAAAGGGAGACCCCTGCAGGGCAGATAAGACCAAGTTCAAGTCCCAGACTGGTAACATAGGCAACGTGGGGGACGCACGTGAGTAACCCCCTGGAAAAAGGTCTTGACCAGGGGATGCTGAGCAAAGGATCTTTGGAAAAAAATAGCCAAAGCAGACACATGGCCTTTCAGAGTACCGAGCTGAAGACCCAGATCCAAACCATGTTGGAGAAACTCCAGAATCCTAGGAATGGAAAACACACGACTGGGAAGCGAGTGGGACTCGCACCAGTCAATGTAAGTATGCCAAACCCTGTAATAGATGGAAGAAGAGGACCTCTTTCTAGCCCTGATCATGGTATTCACTACCAAGGCAGGCAGCCCTCTTTCCATCAAGATGGAGGTTTCAGCCAGGCCGTCAAAGCCAGCGTTTGTAAATTGGGGTGGCGTAGGTGTCCCTGAGTGAGCAGATCTGGAACCAGTGGCAGGGCGTACTGATCTACGGCCAACTGCACGATGTCTGCGAACCACACTCTTCTTGGCCAACAGGGGGCCACCAGGATGGTTGGCACCCCTTCCTGAACTGAGCGGAGACCTGAGAGGTCCCCCTGCTGAGGGAGTCTGCCTCCAGATTCTGCACCACCGGGATGTACACAGCTGAGATGCAGGGAACATTTTCCTCCACCCAGGACAGTATCAGGGACACTTCCTTGAGGGCCCTCTTGCTCCGGGCCCCTCCCTGATGATTGATGTAGGCAACCGCCGTCTGGTTGTCCGAGCGGACCTGAACAGCCCGACCCCTCAGGTGTGGGGTTAAGTGGCCGAGAACCAACCTGATTGCCCTCAATTCCAGAATGTTGATAGGGGCATGGCCCCCCTGAGGGCCCCACTGACCCTGGAATTTCGGCAACTTCCAGAATCCCCCTCAACCTGTCAGACTGGCATCCGTGGTGACAGTCTCCCAGCAGGGGGGCAGAAAGGACCTGCCCCCACTCAGTTCCTTGAGTCCAGCCACCACACTAGAGACCACCTGACCTGAGGGGACAAGACAAACACCTGATCCAGGGACACAGGGTCCCGATCCCATACTGACAAGAGGTGAAGCTGAAGAGGCCTCATGTGGAACTGAGCATGTGGATCCGCCTCGAAGCAGGACACCATCAGGCCCACCAGCTGCATTCCCTGCATGGATGGATGGATGAGGACAAGACAGCAGAAGCTGAACTTTCTCCTGAAGGACCTCCACCTTCTGCTGAGGAAGAAAGACCTTGACCTGAGCTGTATCCAGAATCATGCCCAGAAAAGACTTCACCATGGAAGGAGACAGGGAAGATTTGGGGTGATTGATCACCCAGCCGAATGATTCCAGTGTGGACACCACCCTCTGAGTGTCCAGCTCTGCCTGATGGAAGGACTGAGAAGCAATAAGCATGTCGTCCAGGTAGGGAAGAATGCGAATGCCCTGAGATCTCAGCAGGGCCATCACTCCTGCCAGCACCTTGGTGAATACCCTGGGGGCCGAGGTGAGGCTGAAGGGCAAGGCCACAAATTGGTAGTGCTGATCCTCCAGAGCGAACCTGAGGAATCTCTGATGACCTGGAAAGATAGGTATGTGAAGGTAAGTATCCTTGATGTCTACAGAGGTCATGAAGTCCCCTGGGTGTAGGAAAGTCACAGCTGAGCGCAGAGTCTCCATGCGAAAGTGTCTGAATCTGACAAACTTGTTGAGAAGCTTTAAACCCAGGATAGGTCTGATGGACCCATACTTTTTGGGCACAATGAAAAGATTGGAATAGCAGCCTGTACCCCTTTCCTTCAAGGGCACACGGCAGATGACACCTAGGTCTAGAAGGCCTTGGACAGCCAGGGAGAGACACTGAGCTGACAAGGGGTTTTGAGCTAACCGAGATTTGAAGAATCTTGGGGGCGGCCAGGCTGCAAACTCTATCTTGTAACCGGAGGACACTACCTCCTGAATCCACCGGACTGAGACATGACGCCTCCAGACGTGAGCCAAGAGCCGAACCCGCCCCCCCACCCGGATAGGTGAGGGCACCCCTTCATGCCTGAGGGGGCTTGGGGGAGGACTTAGTCTTGGGACCCTAGGTGGGGCCAGGGTGGCTACGTCCTCTGCCCCAAAAATCTCCACGGGCTCCAGCAAAGGAAGCTTCCCGTCCAATTCTGGAGCCCCTGAAGGAAGGAGAAAAGGAACCTGAACCCCCGAAAGGACCGGGGCTGCCTTCTACACTGAGGTAACTTGCCACCTTTAGCAAACAAGTCCAAACATTCCCCAAAGAGGTGCAGCCCCTTGAAGGGAAACCCAGTGAGAGCCTTTTTGGCAGCAATGTCAGCTGCCCACTGGCGCAGCCAGACCGAGCGGCGTATCGCCACCAACAAGGCAGATGCCTTGCCACACATTCTAATGGTATCATCCAGGGCAGAGAGAACATATGCAACAAATTCCTCACAACGCAGAAGAGCTCTATACTCTTCACTGCCAGCATCATAAGGGGCCCCCATCTAAGAGAACCCTGAGCAGGCTTTTAACAGCAACAGCCGTGATAGCAGAGGCACAGACCGGATGGAGCGCGGTCCCAACACAGGCAAAGGCATGGCAAGCCAGCGGATCCATGCGCCTGTCCTCCCCATCCCTCAGTGTAGTAGAGTCAGGGGAATGCATGACAGATGTGTTAGACAACTCCAGGACTGGTGCATCCACCTCTGGAGGACATGACCAACGTTTAACCATCTCAGCAGGAAAGGGATACCTCTTATCCCAACTCTTTGGTACCCCGGGAAGCCGGCTAGGCCGTTCCCACTCCTTGAGAATCAGATTATTAAAGCGCGTTTGTTCAGGAAACTCCAAAACGTGGCTTAACAGTATGAAACAGCTCCCCCTGCTGCCGCGGTGCCACGGCAGAAGGAGAGATACAGAGCACTTCAAAAATGTGAGCCAAAAGTCTGTCAGTATCATCTGAAGCCCATGGGTCAGACCCAGACTCAGCATAACCCCTAGGCTGATCCTCAGATCTGAATCAGAGAATAATTCCCCTTCTTCCAGGGGGGTATATCCAGTAATATCAAAAAACTTCTCAGCTTCCACAGGAAAGAGTAACACCGGGTGCCAGATGCCACTGCTTAGCAGGAGCCTTACGCGGACCAGACCCAGCAATATGCCTTTCAATACTGGCTACCCGGGCAGCCAAATCAGGTTGAGACTCCCCACTGGTATGCACCTCACTGGGAGTCAGATGTAAGCGTGGGGGGGTAGGCGAAGCCAGAGGGGAGCAGCACTAGGCCCAGCCGCAGGTAACCCAGACTGCAGCGCAAGTACCTGCTGGGCGCAGGGTACACACACCCTGACATCATCACTTATAGGGGATATCCCCACACGCACCCGGGCTTGTCCCGAAGGAACCCCGAGCACATTATCCTGAGAAGCCTCCATATAGCGATTATCACGGCACAACAGGCCAATAGGGATTGTCGCTAATAGCAGCAACCCGGGATGCCCCAATAACCCGCTAGGGAAGTGGGAGTAATGAAATATAATAGCCCTCCAATAAGAGTTAACACTAAATAGAGGGGATAGGACCGGGAGAAACCACAAAGTTTGACCCGCCTGCAAGACATAAGCAAAAGATCCCATAAGCAATATGCAATACAGAGAAATATATAAAATAAATCAGCCCGCAGGGGCACTTACGGACCGCGATAGGCAGACACCAGGCACACGCAGCAGAGAACTAAAATGGCGCCCGCATATACCTTCGAGGGGCGGGCTGCGGAGACAGTGATGCAGAACGCATCAGCCACAAGGCCCCCCCCCCCCCCAAAGAGCGCAAAAGGGCGCCCACCTGACAAGGCCAGTCAATGATGGCGCAGCAGCGCCTGAGGCGATGGCGCTGCCGATCGCTGAGCTTAGTACAAGCGTGCAGCGGCGGCAAAGGAACCAGTGCAATCACTTCATAAGGGATCAAAACACAACATATAGTAAAGACATGCACCCCATCCCCCCCCCCCCCCTACAAGGGAGAGCGAAGGGGAAGCGACGGACAGCCTAAAGGGAGCCAACTGCGTGGACAGTGGGTGAGGGTCATAAAGTGCGGGAGGGGCATCCCATAAGGCTCACCATGGGCCCATACCGCCTACCCTTTGGTGGGGGAATGTGGTTGGACCAGCGCTCCTTAGCACCTGACAGCGGTGCTGCCTACCTTCACCCGAACCAGCGCAGCCTGAGTTGGGAGGCAGTAAAAGGAAACGGGTGGGAATAGTCCTACAGGGCCGCAGGCTAATAGCCCTGCTCACCTGCGAGTAGAGAGAGCCATCTTCTAGTCATCGCAGCCAGGACTGCAGAGAAGAGCTGGGGATTTTGTGGGAGGTCCCTGGTGTGTGTGGGGCCGGGAGGAGCCACTTTTCTGTCTCTGCAGTCCAGGTCCATCTACTGGATGTATATCCCAAGTGTAAGGAATATCTTCTGGAACAGGACGTACTGTATACTTAAAATATAGCTCTCATTGACTTCAATGGGGACAGCGCAATTTCCCGGGGATGCATATGGTGTGGCAGTATGCGCCCCATTGATTTCTTGGCCAGAAAGCATGAAATTTTCTGTTTTAATAACCTACTACCCGACCTCTTGCTCTACCATCTTGCTACACCTGGGAATAGGTTTCCCACCATACTCCTGGGTGCAGCCTTTGACCTGGCACCTTGGACACAAAACGCAGATGGCTTCTCACCATCCGGGGAGCAGTGGCGACCAGCGAAATGGTAGGTGCAAGAGTGAGTCTTTGGGAAAAGAAGCTGAGGTCTAGTGACGTCAGTAGTATGTAGTTTCCTCTTCGTTCATGGAGCACGGTTTACGACTTACATGTACCCTGAAAACAGCTTAGCCAAAGGATGGCTATGCGGCTGCTTTTTCTGTGTGCCATGGGAGCATCCGGTGCTAGGAAGGGGAGTCATCTAGGCTTTTTATTTTAAACTTTCGGTCCACTTTACATTTTTACTTTCATAAAAAAGGGTCAGCTTTTCCTGATATGTAATATCAGTCATGGGGTGCCACACTTGGATCAGCTTATGCTCTGCAATAGTATGTCCCACAATACAGCAGTGTTTAAAGGAGATTTTCAGGCAAATTATTAAGAAAAAAAAATACAATTCTGTGAAATACTCACCTGTAGAATTGGTATTATAAGTATACAGTACGTCCTGCTCCAGATATAACACTTACACTTGGGTTATCCTCCGCCAGATGGCGCTGCACTGCAGAGACATGCAAAACAGGCTCCTCCCGGCCCCTCAAATACCCGGGGACCTCCCACAAATCCCCAGCATTGAAAAGCAGTGAACAAGAAGCCGGGAGAATTTAACCACCAAAACTGGTAACTATAACAATGATAACAATCACCATACGGGGGATCCAGAATAATGCAAAAACCAGGGTGGGGTGGAGCAGGACGTACTGTATACTTATAATACCAATTCTACAGGTGAGTATTTCACAGAATTTTATTATTCTTAGTATACAGTACGTCCTGCTCCAGATATAATACTTGGGACATCCAATAGCAGTGTCCATAAAGTAGGATGGAATCCCCAACAAAAAAGGCAACAGCAGACGGTTTAAAGCACTGTCACCTGCAAAACCTTGTGGCCAAGAGCAGCATGAGCTGAGGCTCTAACGTCAACCTTGTAAAACTTTTGAAAAGGTATGAACAAAAGACCAAGTAGCGGTCTAGCAAACTTGTTCAACAGAAGCCTGGTGCTGAAAAGCCCAAAAGGCACCAAAAGCACGAGAAGAATAAGAAGTAAAACGAGAAAGAAGATATTCCCCTTAGTGGAATAGGCCTGAGTAACAGCCTGACAAGTCCAATCGCTAACAGTAGCCTTGGCAGAGGACGAAAACCTTCCTAGGACCAGAAGGAACCATCCCATCCAAGTAATGACCAGGCCCAAAGCCGCCTAACCCCCCCGAGATCAGACGAGATCGGGCACATACAGGATGGAGTTGGCCGTAGACCCAAAGGAGCATCAGTTCTCCTAAAGGGCACAGTGACTATCAAGGAAACACTTCCAACACCTGTTCAAGGAGTGCAGAACCCTTTCCTCAGCGTTGCTAGGAATAAGGCATGGAAGGAATAACAATATCTTGAATCAATGAACATAAGACACCACCTTTAGGCAGAAAGTCCGGCTTAAAGCGGACCACCACCTTATCCTGGTGTATCTCAAAGAACGGGGCTAGATAGACAGAGCCGCCCACTCAGACACACGTCTGACTGAAGTAACAGCCACCAGAAGGACAACTTTGAGGGTAAGAACAGCCAGACAGCATCCTGCATAGGTCCAAAGGGAACACCCAGCAAGGCAGACAGAATCAAATTCAAATCCCAACAGGGACCATAGGATTACGTGGGGGACGCACATGAGTAACCCCCTGAAAGAAAGTCTTAACCAAAAAAAACTGAGCAAAAGACTTCTACAGGAAGGCGGACAGGGCAGAACCTGACCCTTCAGAGTACTGAGTTGGAGAACCAACTTCAACCCATGCTGTAATAACTCTCGAACCCTGGCAACAGAGGACGCCCGACAGGGAAGAGACCTAGACTCACACCAATCAATATGGGTACGCCATACCCTATAATAGATGGAAGAAGAAGAAGAAGCTTGCTCCTAGTCTTCCCATAGTCTCAATCACCGAGACAGATAAGCCTGTCTCCATCAAGATGGATGTTTCAGCAGTCAGGCCGTCTAGGCCAGAGTCTGAAGATTGGGGTGACGTAAAGGGGCCCTGAGTGAGCAGAGCTGGCACTCCTGGCAGAACGTACAGATCTACTGCCCTCAGTACCACGTCTGCGAACCACACTCCACTAGGCCACCAGAATCACTGGTCCCCCTTTCCATAGCAATCTTGCACAGAACCCTGCCTAGCAGGGGGAATGGAGAAAAGACATACAGAACAGAATGTCCTGCCATAACGTTACTAAAGCATCATGACCACGGCCAGAGGATCCTGGGACAGGGAAACAAGGGCCGAGAGCTTGTGATAGTGACGGGACACAAACAGATCCACACTGGTTGGAACTCATAGTGACACAAGGATTAGCACATCCTGTCGCAGAGGGACCTCCACCGGAGCGAATACCACTGATATGCAGGGAACATTGTCCTCCACCCAGATCAGGAACCTTCCTGGAGGACCATCCTGCTCCAGGTCCCACACAGATGATTAATGTAGACCACTGTCGTCAGACAGACCGAGCGCCCCCAAACAGGCAGACCCTGAAGAGGAGTAGTCAAGCGAGATAGAACAGAGCTTGAAAGCTCACCGTTTCAAAATTGATAGGTGTATGGACCTCCTAAGGGCCCCACCTCCCCCGGAACCGCAGGGGATTTCAGAAGAAACCCCCCCCCCCTCCCCCCCATCAACCTGATAGATTGGCATCCATGGTGACCGTCTTCGGGAAGGGGCAAGAGGGGGGCTGCCCCCTCCAGACAGGTTCCTTGAGTTCAACCGGGTTCCTTGAGGGACCTCCTTACCAGGGGGGAAGGCACACAGACCCTGCTCCAGGGATGCTGGATCCTTGTCCTGTAATAACAATAGAAGTTGCAGAAGGGCCCGAGGGGGACTGAGCTCTTCTAAACAAGCCACCAACGGCCTACCAGCTGCATCCCCACCTGGTGAAGGGACAGGGACAGCTATGAGGGACTGAGCCCAGGCAACCTGGTTGTCCAATTTGTTGCTGAGGAAGTAAGATTGTCACCTGAACCTTATCCAATTTCATTCCTAGGAATGAAGTTACCAATTAGGAGGACAATGAGGAATTTCGGGTGATTAATCACCCATCCAAGCGACTCCCAATGGACACCACCAGTCTAGTATCCAACTTAGCCTGACGTAGGGGCTAGAAGGGGAGAAGGACGTCCAGGTAGGTCAACGCGCGGACGCCCCTTGGTCCCATTAGAGACATTACCCCCGTCAGCACCTTGGGGAGCACTCTGGGAGCTGAAGGGAGGCCAGATAACAAGGCCACAAATCATCAGTGTTGGACTTCCAACGCGAACCTGAAGCCTCGGTATCCAGAAGACACAGGGATGCGAAAATAAGCATCTTTGATCTCCACAGACGGCAAGAAGCCCCCATGGCGTAGGGATCTGATGGCCCTGCTAAGAGCCTCCATGCAGGAACTGCCTGTAACTGACGAGTTGCCGAAATCAGTGAATCCAGAATGGGCCAGACTGACCCATCCTTTTGGGGAACTGTGGAAAGGTTGGTGTAGTGGCCCGCGCCTCTGCCTGTGAAGGGCAATCTGCAAGTGACCCCCAGACCCCACAGGCCTTGCATGGCCTGCACCAGCACCTGAACAGAGGCAGGGACCCGGAGTACCCTGATAAACTTGGGGGAGGCCGCTCAGCAAACTATCCTTAATTGTATCCGGGGGACACTACCCCCTAAAACCACCAGAATGAGGCGTGATGCCTCCTGACAAGAGCAAGGTGCTGCAGCCATCCCCTCACCCAGACGGGCGAGGGCGCCCCCTCATGCTTGAGGGGGTTCGGTGGAAGATTTAGGCTTAGCCCCGCCGGAGGAGCCAGGACGTTGTCTGCCGCTCCTGGGGCAGGAGTCTGCACGAGCCCCCAGGAAGGACACCCCTGGTTCTTGTTTAACACTATGGTAGGAAGGGAGAGGGGTGCCCCTGCCTCGAGGGGGACGAGATGGCCGCCTGCGTTGGGGTGATTTGCCCTTTTTACCAAACAGGTCCAGACGGGCCCCAAACAGGCGTTGCCCTCTAAAGGGAAGCCCAGTCAGAGTCCTTTTAGCAGCATCGTCAGCACCCCACTGGCGCAGCCAGACCAAGCGACGTATAGCCACCACAAGGGCAGAGGTCCTTGCACACATTCTAATGGTGTCATCCAGCACTAATAGAATAAATGTTACAAATACATCACAACTGGAGAGTGCATTAAACACCTCCCAGGGGAGATCCTCAGGGTGATGATCAAGCATCTTTCTGATGAGGGTTCTAGCGGCCACTGCAGTGATGGCCGGGGCACAGACCGGGCGTAGCGCCGTTCCTACACAAGAAAAGGCATGGGAGGCCAGCCTATCAATGCGCCGGTCCTCAGCATCCCGAAGTGTACTATAAGCAGGGGCTGTGATAAAGGGGGGGTTAGGAACCCCTATGAACGGTGCATCCACCACGGGGGGTGATGACCAACAATTAACCACCTCAGGGGAAAGGGTATTTCCTATCCCAGTCCCCTGGGACCCCTGGAAGTTTACTGGGGCATCCCCATTCCTGGAGTACAAGAGCATGGAAGTGAGCCTGCTCTAGAAATTCCAAGCGCGCTGTCGCTGTATGGAAACACTACCCTCTCGGCTTGGGAGCCTCACCAGGAAGAGAGATAGACAGAACCTTAAAGACCTTAATCAACAAATCATCAGTGTCACACTGGCCCCAGTATTCAGGGCCAGAATAGTCATGACTCCTCGGCCTCGCATCAGCTGAGCCAGAGAACAGCTCTCCTTCATCAGAAGGGGTATAGGCATCGCGGAGAAGTGAACTCCTCAGTTCCCTTACCAGGGCCCATGCGCTCAGACAACCTCGCAATAATCTGATCAGCCGTAGGCAGTCTGAAAGACACAGAAGGCTGCAAGTTCCCACTTGTATGCGACTCAGCAGGAGTGAGATTTAAAGTGGACCAACACCCAGGATTTTAACTATCCTGGGTATTGGTCCACTTCCCCGGGACACCCTGATCGGGGGTGCCCCGCTGTGTGAAACCCCCCAGAAAGCCCCCAAAACTCACCTCTCCCCGCTCCCACGTGGCCGCGCCGTCCAATCGGCGCCGACGGACAAGCTGATTGACAGCAACGTACAAGCAGCTTGCCCGTCGGCGCCTCCTGCGCGTCACTCTTGACGTGTGCGCGCCCGCGCCGGCCATTCAGAGATGGCCGGCGCGGGCACGCGCACGCCTAGAGGGGCGCGAGGGCCCAGCCCAGGTAGGTGGATTTGGGGTGTTCAGGGGGGGTTCACCCCGCGGGACATCCCGATCTCGGATGTCCCGCGGTGTGTGAGGTGATCGGCCCGGGAATCTTATAGATTCCCGGGCCGATCACCTCAGGGTGTTGGTCCACTTTAAGCATGGGGAAATAGGTGTATTGAAATGAGGTGCAGCCACTGGCAAGCCTGATTGCAGGGCCAGTGCTTGCTCGGCACATGGTGCGCAGACCCGTGCCCTGTCAGCATCAGCATGGGGTTGTCCACACGCTATACACAGCCGGTCTTGTCCCAGAGGGACCCCGGTCACATAATTCTGAGATGCCTCCATATGGTGATTATCTAGGCACAATATGCCAGCAGGGATTTACGCTATAGGCAACCCGGGATGCCCCAAAGACCCACTAGGAAGGTGGGAGAATTTTACAAGGCCCGCTATAATTTAAACCGGGCCGGGAGCAGCCACTGGATTCAACCATCTGAAAGACATAATGGGAATAAAGGATGTCAGAGCCATGCGCAGTAATAAAGAATCATGAAAATTGCCCGCGAGGGCACTTACAGACCAAGGGAGGAGGGCGGCCGTTACCATGTGCGCGCGCGACCAGCATCAAAATGGCGCCAAGCGAACCTCGAAGGGCGGGCCAGAGCGGGCCGTGACGCGGAGCGCGCCAAACCAGGTCCCCGCCCCCCCGAAGAGCGCGAAGCTCGAAGACAGTAGTCAAGAGAAGCAAGGTGTATGACACACATATAATAGATGATTTTGCCAATGGAGACGACGCAGCGTCTGGGGCGACGCCGCCGCCCTGGCGCAGCACATCCAATAAAGGAAAGAGACGAGCACGGCGGCGGCAGATACACAATAAAAAAGCAAACAGCGCGGCTCTGACACCAAGTTACTAGTCAAGGGCAATACTAAGGCCATAAGCGTGTAATCACAGTACACTTGAGACCGCCACACCCCCCCCCCTTTCTTTCCCCCCCGAGCTACGGGGGGAACGAGGGAGGATGGCGACCCTTTGTATAGGGCCCACCGCTACACGGGGCAATAATGCGGGAGGGGCATCCACTAGAGGCTCACCATCAGCCTAAACCGCCTACCCTTTGGTGGGGGACTGCGGTGGAGCATGGCTCCATAAGCACGCATGGTGCTGCCTACCTTCACCCGACCAGCACAGCCCAGGCTGGGAGGCACATCACAAGAGGACGGGTGGGAATAGTACAACAGGGCTGCAGGCTGTAATAGCCCCGCTCACCTGCGAGAGAGTGATACTTCATGCCTTCGCAGTCGGCACTGCAGAGAAATCAGGGGATTTGTGGGAGGGGCCGGGAGGAGCCCGTCTTGCATGTCTCTGCAGTGCAGCGCCATCTGGCGGAGGATAACCCAAGTGTAAGTATTATATCTGGAGCAGGAAGTACTGTATACCAAGAATAAACGCTCACCTTTTCTCCCGCGCAGACCATCGCTCTAGTCCGGGGCAGCAACGCTCACCTGAAGGGCTGGATGCAAGTCCCTCGCCACCTGGCACCTCGCCCAGTGCTGCTTTCTCATCTGGCTTCTCTTTCTGTCTCACTCCGACGTGGAAACCTCCCTCATTTAGCCACGGTGAGGTGGCCAAGCCCTCCATTGCAATGAATGTAGGGAGGCTTGGTAGATCACATCTAGTATGACCCATTTTTATTCTTTTCACATCTAGTATGACCCATTTTTAATCTTTTCACATCTAGTATGACCCATTTTTATTCTTTTCACATCTAGTATGGACCCATTTTTATTATTTTAACATTATATTTTATTCTTTTAAGTTTCTAATCTTTTCATTTATATCCATCCAGCAGCTGGCTGGGTGTTTTTTTTCCTGCATGCCACGTGTCAGAGTGCAGCACAGTTGTCTCCTTTTCATCTGCACTTGCATTCTTTTCATTGGTGGGGCTCACACTTTGGCTGGGGGATTGCAGTGTACGATTTTGTGATAGACATGCCTCTTCAGGTGCTGCTTAGTATTATTGGGGATGTGAATTTTAGAGTTTGGCTGTTTATTGATGGATAAGTGCAGTTTAAAGGTTATCATTTTGGGCAGTCAATTAACCTGAGGAAGTGGTTACATGGACGCGTGGCTACTAGGGAGTCTGTTGGCTGGGAACTTGGGTGGTACCTTTAATTGGGTCTAGTCACATTTTCTGTCTCTACCTGGTTTGTGGCACCTATTGTGATTAAGTGTATTTGGTGACCGCTTCACACCTTGCATTGTATTTTGCTTTCACATATTCAGTTTCATTGGATTTATTACTGCAATTATTTGGGGGACAGTTTAGTTATCTGGATGATAGGAAGGTTTAGTTATTGGGATTTTGACTGGAAATATTGTGTTGCACATATATACATTATAGGTTTCATTTTTGCTTTATTGGTAATACTTCAGCCTCCATCCAGGACTTATGCTTGTTATCATATGTTAAAATTTCAGAAAAACCACATTCACATCTTGTAGGTGTGTAGGTTTAGATAGGATGTAGGTTTATATAGGATTTTAATAAACTTTTATAGTTTTTGACTAATGGTAATTCAGCGATTTAATATTATTTATGCAGAATAAAGTGACGAGGCTGCACTAGTCTATGCTTAATGGTTACAAATGTAGTGTGCACTCAGGGGTGAGAAAACAATGTGCAAACAGAAATTATTTGAGGGTCCCACACCCTCAAAATACCCACCCAATTATGAGGCACTACTACTGACTATATAAAAACCATATTTATTAAGAATAAATCACCAAAAACTACACATACTCAAGGACTCATTAACCCTTTCGCTGCCAGCCTACCTGGAGTTTTTGTCACCCTTGGTGCCAGACCATTTTGCACTATTTTGCGCTCCCAATGTTCAAATGTGATTTTTGAAGGGATTTCCAGGGATTTCCCAGGAAAATGATATATTGTTTTTTTCAGCAGTCTGGGCTTTAACATGAAATGTCTTGTTTGTAATTTTTTAGGTGTATTCTCAATACTTTTGGGTGAAATATGTGCAAAAAAATTAAAAAAAAATCTATTTTTTGCAATTTGTAGTGTTTTTTTGTAATAAAAAATGTAAGTTTGTCAATAAAATATTATTGCATGTGAAACCCCAATTAATCCTGGTCACAGCGTTACCACATATGTATAGGTAGACACCCTTTCCTGCCAAGGAGACTCCCCCAAACTGAAACAGCGCTTTAGGAGATTTTCAGATAAAATACAACTATGCACCGCGCTAAGCGCACCTTGCGGTCTTTCCAGAAAAGGAACCCTTTAAATTTGAAATACCCCCAACAAACTATATATTCTCTGGAAGTATACACCTCAGGCTTTCTAGGCGTACCAGGTTTGTTGACATGGGCGCAATTTTCTGGAAGTAATCCCTCAATCAATTCTTTGGTTGCAGAATCAAAGCCACATTTTCCTAAAAAAAAAAAAAAAAAAAACTATATGCAAACAGAAAAAAACAAGTAAAATCTGAAAAAGCAACAACCCCCGAACAGAACAATACCCAACATGCATAGGTACTGTCAAGGGAAGAGTTGCCAAACACCCCAAAGTAAAGCATGCGCATAACTGTAATTTTACGTAAAAATTTCAGCTCTGCAGACAAAGTGCGCACCTTGCGATTTTTCAACCAAAACAACCTTTAAATTTAGAATATCCCCACAAACCATATATTCCCTGAAAGTACACATGTTAAGCTTTCTTAGAGTACTGAGCTTGTTGTAGTGGGCTCATCTTTCTGGAAGTAATCCATTGAAGAATTCTTAGGTTGCACAGGGTTTCCCTAAAAACAATTATAAAAAAGCAGAATAAAAACTATGTTTTCCTAAAATATCAATATGCAAACAAGAAAAAACAAGCTAAATCTGAAAGCGCAAGGTCCCCCGAGCAGAACAATACCCAACATGCATGGGTACTATTAACCCTTTTAATTGTCAGCCTACTTGAAGTTTTGTCACCCTCTGTTGACAGGTCATTGTCATTTTTCCCCATTTTGCGGCATGATTAACCGTGATTTTTGCTGGAATTTCCAGAAATATTATATACATTACACATACAATTTTTGCAGCAGAGTTTAGGCTTTAACATGAAATGTCTTGTTTGTAATTTTTCTACTGTTTTTTGAATATTTCTGCTTAAAAAAAACAAAAAAAAACAAAAAATATATATTTTTAAACAATTGTTTCCTTTATTTTAAATAAAACCTTTTTTTTTTTAAATGAAAACCATATTGCATGTGATAGCCCCATTTCTCCCGATTACAACGGTACCACATATGTATCTGTAGCCCCCCCATTCTTGCCCTGGAGACCCCCCAAACTGAAAAGAGCACTTTATTACATTTACAAATAAAATACAACTACTATCCACACTATAAACATAAGGGGTTAATTAAAAAAATTACATAGGGTCCCCCCTTCCAGGGGGGGGGGGGGCATTTTTTGGGGTAATTTTAAGGGTTTAGGGTTAGGCTAACCCTAACCCTCAAAAATCCCCCCAAAAATGACATAGGGTCCCCCCTTTTTGGTGGGAATTAAGGGTTAGGGTTAGGCTAACCCTTAAAAATAAAAAAATATACAAAAATAAAAATTCCCCCCAAAAAATGGGGGCCCCCCCATGTCTTTTTTTTAGGGTTAGCCTAACCCTAACCCTTAAAAAATGTTGAATTTTAAGGGTTAGGGTTAGGCTAACCCTAACCCGTAAAAATAAAAAATATACAAAAACAAAAATTCCCCCCAAAAAATGCTAACCCTAACCCTTAAAAATGAAATAAAATGACGTAAGGTCCCCCCTCCGGGAACCCATTTTTTTTAATTTTAAGGGTTAGGCTAACCCTAACCCTTAAAATTCCCCCTTACCCGTCATAACCAGCCCGGGACCAGCTATGGGGGCTTGTAGGAACAGAGTGGAGGGGCCAGCTTTTGTGGCCCCCCTCCCTGCCGCCTATGAGCCCACGTACCCTGTGTGGGCCCGGGCTCTTCTGCCCCCCCCCTGGGCTTTGGGGAGGCAGGTAATTGGGGGTGCGGGGGTTAATGGCAAGCCACCTGCTAGTTGCAGGTGACTTGCCAGACCCCAGCCTTGTGAACTGGTATAAGGGGTCTCATGGACCCCTTACCAGTTCACAAAGGGTTAACAAAAAAAAAAAAAAAAAAAACACACACAAAAATGTCATTTATTAGAAACCTCACCCGATTGTCAGCTCCTGTGTTGATCAGCTGTCAGATGCCCTGGTGATCGCTGGCCAGAGGAGGGGGGGCAGGGGATCAGAGCATCCCCTGCCCCTCCACTGCTCTGCCCAGCGATCACCAGGGCATCTGACAGCTGAGCCGAGGCAGCAAGAGGCCCGGGAGTGACGTCATAATGCCCGCCCCAAGGGGCTTAACAGCAAGATGGCGGCGCCCGTCGGGAGAGGAGGGGGAGAGCCCTTTCAGGCTCTCCCCTGAAGCTGAGGAGGCTGGGGGGCGATCAGAGGCCCCCCCCAATGAAGAGGAGACCCGGAGGGAGGCAGCGCGACTGCAGGTAAGTAAATGTCATTTTTATTTTTTTATTTTTTTTACAGTTAGCAGCTGCTGCTGCCAAACGGGGGGGGGGGGGGGGGCTATTCCGGGGGCTCTCCTGGAGCCATCCGACCCCCCACGGGGGTCAGGTGAGTATTTGTGATTTTTATTTTTTTTACTAGCAGGGGGGAAAGTCAAGCACGTAGATTCTACTTAAGTGGAGTGGAAGCGAGCACGTAGAATCTACATGCTTGGCACTGAAAGGGTTAAAAACACCAAAGACATGACATAATCAATAAGGGAGGGGACAGAAAATGTTAGGGAGCAGCGGGGCTGGTGGGAAATACAGTACAATAAAAATAATAGAAATCTATATAATGGGTCTCACTAGTACTTCTTGGCTGGTATAAAATAAAGTGCTATAGTGCATGTAAACAACTACTTTGAATCAACATAGTGACTAAACTCTTATAAACCTCTAAATGTGCAAAAACTACCCTGCATATACCATGACATCAGTCTGACCATATATGAATAAATCAATAATCAGTGAGGACCAGCCAGAGAGAGCAGAAAAATGACAATCCAATATAAAGTAAGTGACTCACATGAGAACAAACGACCGACCACCAGCCCACTGCCCCAGCGTCTACGCGTTGCGTGACGTCACCAGCGTCACTTCCTCAGGACATACAACACACCTATCACCTCCACCTTTACTGACCTGTTATTATGGCCATATTGACCATATTTATGGTTTACAGGTTTGTTTTGCATAATAAATAAATATAACTGACACTTGGCCCTTAAAGCGGAAAAATACAATTCTGTGAAATACTCACCTGTAGAATTGGTATTATAAGTATACAGTACGTCCTGCTCCAAATATAATACTTACACTAGGGTTATCCTCTGCCAGATGGCGCTGCACTGCAGAGACATGCAAAACAGGCTCCTCCCAGACCCTCAAATACCCGGGACCTCCCACAAATCCCCAGCATTGAAAAGCAGTGAACAGGAAGCCGGGAGAAACCACCACCAACCACTGGTAACTATAACAATGATAACAATCACCATACAGGGGATCCAGAAAAATGCAAAAACCAGGGTGGGGTGGAGCAGGACGTACTGTGTACTTATACCAATTCTACAGGTAAGTATTTCACAGAATTGTATTATTCTTAGTATACAGTACGTCCTGCTCCAAATATAATACTTACACTAGGGAAATCCAATAGCAGTGTCCAAAAAGTAGGGTGGGATCCCCAAAAAAAAAAGACAACAGCAGACAGTTTAAAGTACTGTCACCTGCAAAACCTAGCGGCCAAGACAGCAGAAGCTGAGGCCCTAACTTCAGCCTTGTAAAACATTGAAAAGGCATGAACAGAAGACCAAGTAGCGGTCTAGCCAACATAGTCAACAGAAACCTGGCGCTGAAAAGCCCAAAGGCAACAAGGGCACGAGTAGAATACAAAGTAAAGCGAGAAGGAAAAATCCTCCCCATAGTGGAATAGACCTGAGTAACAGCCTGACAAGTCCAAAGGCTAACAGTATCCTTGGCAGAAGCAGAACTTCTAGGTCCAGAAGGAAAAATCCAACCAATTAAAGACCAGGCCCAAGGCCGCCAAACCTCTCGAAATCAGAGGAGATCGGGTACATACAGGATGGAATTGCCCGTAGACCCAAAGGATCATCAGAACTCCTAAAGGGCACCGAGAACTATCAAGGCAACACACCTAGCCCTTGCAGAACCCTTTCTTCAGCGGTGCTAGGAAAAAAGGCCCAGAAGGATAAAGACAAGGTCTTGAAACAAGAAAATAAAGCACCACCTAGGGCAGAAGGTCCGGCTTAAGGCGGAGCACCACCCTTGCCTGATGCAAATCAAGAACGGGGGCTAAATAGACAGAGCCGCCCACACAGCCACACGCCTGACTGAAGTAACAGCCACCAGCGGGACAACCTCGAGGAAGAACAACCAGGCAGTCACCTAAATAGGTCCAAGGGAACACCCCGCGGGCAGACAGAAGCAATTCAACAGGGACCCAAGAATCACGGGGGACGCACAAGGCAACCCCTTGAATAAGGTCTTATCAAGGAAGACCACACAAAGAGACATCTAAGAAAGGCAGACAGGGCAGAAACTGACCCTTCAGCATGCTGAGATGGAGAACCAACGCCAACCCATGCTGTAAAGCTCTAGAACCCTGGGAACAGAGAAAGCCCGACAGGGAAGAGACTTAGACTCACGCTAATCAATATGGGTATGCCTACCCCATATAAGATGGAAGAAGAAAAAGAAGCTTGCTCCTAGTCTTCCTACAATCTCAATCACTGAGACAGATAAGCTTGTTTCCACAAGAAGGAAGATCCAGCAGTCAGGCCGTCAAGGCCAGAGTCTGTAGATTGGAATGACGCAAGGCGCCCAAATGAAAGAGCTGGCGCTCCTGGCAGAACGTACAGATCTACTGTCCTCAGAACCACTTCTGCGAACACCTACTAGACCCACCAAGGGCCACTAGAATCGCTGGTCCCCTCTTCCAGAGCAATCTTGCACAGAACCCTGCCCAGCAGGGGGAATGGAGAAGGAAATACAAACAGAATGTCCAGCCATGAACATACCAAGGCATGAGGACCACCGCCACTTTTATCCAGAGACGGGGAAAAGAGGGGCCGCTTGTAATAGCAACGGGGCAAAAACTGATCCATACCGTTAGATCTCATAGCGATACAAGGATTAACACAACCTTTTGCAGAGCGACCCCCACCGGAGCGAACACCACTTGACATGCAAGGAACATAGCTCCCCGATCAGGACCAGATAACCTCCTGGAGAACCATCCTGCTCCAGGTCCCACACAGATGATTAATGTAGCCACTGTGGGCAGCCGGACCGAGCGCCCCCCAAACGATCCGTCCCAGAAGAGAAACAGTTAAGCGAGAAGGCATAAACTGAAAACTCTAACAAATTGATAGGTGTATGGACCTCCTAAAGGCCTCACCTCCCCTGGAACCACAGGGGGCCTCAGAAGAGAGCCCCCCCCCCCCCCCCCCACTTCCACCTAATGGACTGGCATCCATAGTGGCCATCCCCAGTAAGGGGCAAGAAGGGGATGCCCCCTCCAGACAGGTTCCTTGAGGGGAAGGCACACAGATCCTGCTCCAGGGATACTGAATCCCTGACCTGTACTGACCATAGCAGTTACAGAGGACCCAAGGGGACTGCGCATAAGGTACCTCATCTGAGCAAGCTACCTAACGGGCCTTCAGGCTGCATCCCTGCCTGGCGAAGGGACGGAGACAGCAAAGAGAGACGGAGCCCATGCAACCAGAATGTCCAATTCGTTGCTGAGGAAGCAAGGTTGTCGCCAGAACCGTATCCAAATCCAGTCCTAGGAATGGAGTAACCAGTTAAGAGGACAATGAGTGCTAGGGGTGAATAAACACCCATCCCAATGACTCCCAATGGACACCACCAGTCCAATCTTCACCTGAGCCTTGACACAGAACTTAGAAGGGGAGAAGGACGTCCAGGTAGGCCAACGCAGGGACGCCCCTTGGTCTCAGAGACATCGCCCCTGTCAGCCCCCTAGAGAGCACTCTGGGAGCTGAAGAGAGGCCGTATCACAAGGCAACAATTAACAGTGTTGGAAATCCCAACGCGAACCTGAAGCCTCGGTGTCCGGAAGACACAGGGATGCGAAAATCAGCATCTTTGATCTCCACAGTCGGCACGAAGCCCCCAGGGCACAGGGAGCTCATGGCCCAGCTAAGAGCCTCCATGCAGGAACTGCCTGCAATTCATAAGATGCCCAGATCTGTGAATCTAAAATGGTCCAGATTGACCCATCCTTTTCGGAAAACTGTGGAAAGGTTAGTGTAGCGGCCCCTGCCTCTGCCTGTTAAGGGCAACCTGCAAGTGACCCCCAGACGCCTCAGGCCTTGCATGGCCTGCACCAGCACCTGGACAGAGACAGGGACCCGGAGTACCCTGATAAACTGGAGGGAGGCCGCGCAGCAAGCTCCATCCTGAATCCGGAGGACACTGTCCCCAAAAGACCCCAGAAGGAGGCGTGATGCCTCCTGACAGGAGCAAGGCGCCGCAGTCATCCCCTCACCCAGGCGGGCGAGGGCGCCCCATCATGCCTGAGGGGGCTTGGTGGAAGATTTAGGCTTAGCCCCTCCGGAGGGGTCAGGGCGTAGTTTGCCATTCCCGGGACAGAAGTCTGTACGAGCCGCCAGGGAGGACATCCCTGGTTCTTGTTTAACCCTATGGTAGGGAGGGGGAGGGGAGCCCCTGCCCCGAGGGGGTCGAGACGGCCGCCTGCGTTGGGGAGATTTGCCCTTTTTTCCAAACAGATCTAGAAGGGCCCCAAACAGGCGTTTTCCTGTTTTCCCAGCCAGAGTCCTTTTAGCAGCATCGTCAGCACCCCACTGGCGCAGCCAGACCAAGCGACATATAGCCACCACAAGGGCAGATGTCCTTGCACACATCCTAATGGTGTCATCCAGAGCTAAAAGGATAAACCTTACAAATACCTCACAACTGGAGAGTGCATTAAACACCTGCCAGGGAAGATCCTCAGGGTGATGATCAAGCATCTTTCTGATAAGGGTTCTAGCGGCCACTGCAGTAATGGCTGTGGCACAGACCGGGCGCAGCGCCGTTCCTGCACAGGAAAAGGCGTGAGAAGCCAGCCTATCAATGCGCCGGTTCTCAGCATCCCGAAGGGTACTATAAGCATGGGGCCGTGATAAAGGGGGGGATTAGGAACCCCTATAATCGGTGCATCAACCAAGGGAGGTGATGACCAACAATTAACCACATCAGGGGGAAAAGGGTATTTCCAATCCCAGTCCCCTGGAAGTTTACTAGGGGATTCCCATTCCTTGAATACAAGAGCCTGAAAATGATCCTGCTCCAGAAATTCCAAGCGCGGTGTCGCTGTATGGAAACTCTCCCTTGGGCTTGGGAGCCTCACCAGGGAGAGAAATAGACAGGACCTCAAAGACCTTTATCAGCAATTCGTCAGTGTCACACTGGCCCCAGGATTCAGGGCCAGTATCGTCATGACTCCTTGGCCTCTCATCAGATGAGCCTGAGTCAGAGAACAGCTCTCCATCAGAAGGGGCAAAAACACGCGGAGTAGCAAACTCCTCAGTTCCCATAGGAAAAAGAGAAACAGAAGGCGTCAAAGGCCGCTTCTTACCAGGGCCCAAGCGCTCAGACAACCTCGAAATAATCTTATCAGCCGTAGGCAGTCTGCGCGGCACGACAGGCTGGTCATCCCGCTCAAGTGCGACTCAGCAGGATTGAGATTTAAGCATGGGGAGACAGGTGAATTGAAGCGAGGTGCAGCCACTGGCAACCCTGATTGCAGGGCCAGTGCTTGTTCAGCACAGGGTCCGCAGACCCGTGCTCTGTCAGCATCAGCATGGGGTTGACCACACGCTATACACAGCAGATCTTGTCCCAGAGGGACCCCGGTCACATAATTCTGAGATGCCTCCATATGGTGATTATCGAGGCAAAATATGCCAGCTGGGATTTATGCAATAGGCAACCCTGGAATCCCCAAAGACCCGCTAGGAATGTGGGAGAATATTTCACAAGCCCGCTATAATTTATGTCAGGCCGGGAGCAGCCACTGGGGTCTTGGCGTCTGAAAGACAGAGAGTAAGGGGTGTCAGAGCCATGCGCAGCAGAAAAAGAAATAATAAATGAAAATCACCCGCGAGGGCACTTACAGACCAAGGGAGGAGGGGGGCCGCTCCCACGCGCGCAGATCATCAAAATGGCGCCAAGCGAACCTCGAAGGGCGGGCCCGATCAGGCCGTGACGAGGAGCACGCCAAGCCAGGTCCCCTAATGCTAATGGAGACGTCGCCGCCGCAGCGCACTTTAGTAAAAGAAGGAAAAGACACGCGCACAGCGGCATCCAAGAACTATGAAGAGCAAGCAGCGCGGCTCTGACACCCAGTTGCAAGTCAAGGGCAATACTACGGCCATAAGCGTGTAATCACAGTACACTTGAGACCGCCACACACCCCCCCCCCCTTTCTTTCCCCCCGAGCTACGAGTTTTAGTGAGTTTAGACGAGTTTTAGTGAGCTTTCACACAGTGAAAAGAAAAGATTTAGTGATGCAAGTTTAAATCCAGGTGCACATTTGGGTGTTGCATATTACCTGCATTTTTTTTTTTTTTTTTAACTTTAAACACACCGAAAGGTGCAATAGTTTTTTTCAAAAAGAAAAATAAAAAATAAATCACAAGCTCATGTGATGGGGCATTTTTAAAGGTGAAGTACATTATTTTTCCGATACAGGTGAAATAGATCCTTATTTCCAATGAGGCAAAATTTATTTTTTTACATTTGAAACATCACCATATGAGATATGCTAAAGAATTAGTTTTTTTCCCCAGCATAGCCCCTAGGGTGCGGTTTCCAACAATCATTAGCAAAATGATGCACCTTGCTTGTAAAAATGTCCCATCATATAAGCAGGTTAGAACACAAAATCTGTGTCAAAGTTAAAAAGCTCACCAAGCTACAAACGGCAATTCACACCCAAAGGTAAACCCAATTTACCAAATCTTTAACATGACCCCCGATTGTTAAACAATTATTAAGCAGCGGAACGCAAGTCTAGTGTTTCTGTGGCCGCCTCCCTGCTGCATGCTTTGGCCTAAGTTTTAACAGTTTATACTGCTGCTCCATTGTTCTTTCGTCTCTTATTCGGGTGTCATTTTGTGACGTTGGCAAAATGCACTAACACTTTGTATTTGCATATTGTGGTTGTTTGTGCTTACATAAATATACATATTATATATATATATATATATTTAATATTTATATTTGCTGTAGAAGCAGAGTATGCTATTGCTTATTTGAAAATTATACTACTCATTTGTATCAACCATTTAAAGTGGACCAACACCCGATGCTGATCGGGGGTGCCCCGCTGTGTGAAACCCCCCAGAAAGCCCCGAAATCCCTACCTGCTCCTCGAACTAGCCGCCGCTCGTGCATCCCTCTAGCAGGGCGCGCACCCGCGCCGGCCGTTTGTGAATGGCTGGCGCGGGCGCGCTCCATGTAAGAGTGACGCGCGGGAGGCGGCGGCGGGCGCGCTCGATTGGGGTAATGCACATTATTTAGTGAAGCAAGGGTAACTCTAGGAGCACACCAGGGGTGTATATTGCAACTTATTTTTTTATGCCTACAGGTCTCCAACAGATATGTACTATTGGACAGGTATATCTAAATCCGCAGTTATCCAGAGATAAGAGAGCAATCAACTATGAGTGGGGGTACCTTTTCTCTTTCTAATTTAATAATTTGCCGCTCCTCTTGTTTCTTTCTTCTTTCTTCGACTAGCCTTTTAATTTCTTCCTTTTGCTGTATTTCATCCAGTCCTTTATGGGCACTAGACTTAATTTCTTCAATAGACGCTTTTCTTTTTTGCATTTTTTCTAGCTCTAAAGGATGAAAAAAAGGGGACAGTTGAACAAAATGCGCAGAAAAACCTCTTTCCTTCTTGAATTACATCTGGGGACGCATCATTTAAATATACATGCATTACCAGTCAGAAACAACAAACATTGTAGTAAGCTAAATATTATAGGTTCTGGAATGTTATACACCTAAGAAGGGACTCAAGTGTACATTTTATCAAATTAAGTAGGCCACAAGCCTGGTAGTGCTTTTAAAGAGCTTTCCGAGGAGCGTTGCCTCCAGCTCTGTACTGAACATGAGAGTCCCTTCAAAGGGAATTCCACAGAGTTTGGTTAAAAAACTGGCAGGGGGACATTGCTTCCCAAACCAAATAAGTTAGTTTGGCTGAATAAACTAGGGCTGAAGCCCAGTTCGAGCCTCTAACCGCCTTGGTGGAAGAGTTCTCAAAGAGGAAAGAGATTGCTCAGAACATACAGGGGAGGGCCTACAGAAAATACATTTCTGCGATTACTCACCTGTAGAATTGGTATTATGAGTACACAGCACGTCCTGCTCCAGAAAATTCCTTACACATGGGTTATACATCCACAAGATGGCGCTGGATTGCAGAAAACAGCTTGTGGCTCCTCCCAGCCCTATATAAGTCGGGGACCTCCCACAAATTCCCCAGTATTAACAAGCAGTAAAACAAGAAGCCGGGAAAACAATAACAAAATTCCCAAATGAACAATCACCATACAAAGGTTAACTAAGAATAACAACAAGGGTGGGATGGAGCAGGACGTGCTGTATATATAATACCAATTCTACAGGTGAGTAATCACAGAATTGTATTATTCCAAGTATACAGCACGTCCTGCTCCAGAAGATTCCTTACACATGGGACATCCAATAGCAGTGTCCGTAAGGTAGGGTGGGATCCCCAAAAGCAACAGCGGGCAGTTTAAACCACTGCCGCCTGCAGAACTTTGCGGCCAAAAGCAGCATCAGCTGAGGCCCTAACATCAACTTTGTAAAACTTGGAAAAAGTATGAACAGAAGACCAAGTAGCGGCCTTGCAAACTTGTTCAACAGAAGCTTGGTGCTGAAAAGCCCAGATGGCACCATAGCATGAGTAGAATGAGCAGTACGGCAGAAGGGAGGTTCCTTCCCCTTAGCAGAATAGGCTTGTATCACAGCCTGACGGATCCACTTGCTGATGGTGGACTTAGCTGGAGCTAAACCCTTCTTAGGCCCAGAAGGGAGAACAAAAAGAGCATCAGTCTTCGTGAAGGATTCAGTAGCCACCAAATAGAACTTCAAGTTCCTGACCACATCCAGAGAATGTAAGACCATCTCCTTAGAGTTACGAGGATTAGGGCACAGAGAAGGCAACACAATGTCCTGATTGAGATGAAAGGCAGACACAACCTAAGGCAGAAAATCTGGCTTAAAACGAAACACCACCTTGTCCTGGTGTCTCTCAAAGCAAGGAAGTTTGATGGAAAGTGCCACCAACTCAGAAACACGCCTAACAGAAGTGATAGCCACCAAAAAGGCTACCTTAATCGTCAAAATGGACAAAGGGGCCGCATGCAAGGGCTCAAAAGGAGACCCCTGCAGGGCAGATAAGACCAAGTTCAAATCCCAGACTGGTAACTAAGGCTTATGAGGAGGGCGCACGTGAGTAACCCCCTGAAAAAAGGTCTTAACCAGACGATGGTTGGCAAATGATCTTTAGAAGAAAATAGCCAAGGCTGAAACATGACCTTTGAGGGTACTAAGTTGAAGACCCAGATCGAAACCATGTTGCAGGAATTCCAGAATCCTAGGGATAGAAAATACCCGACAGGGAAGTGACCTAGACTCTCACCAGGCAATGCCATACCCTATAGTAGATGGATAACGAGGACTTCTTCCTAGCCTGAATCATAGTATTAACAACAGAGGCAGGTAGCCCCTTTTCCATCAAGATAGAGGTTTCAGCAGCCAGGCCGTTAAAGCCAGCATTTGTAAATTGGGATGGCGTAGCTGCCCCTGAGTGAGCAGGTCTGGAACCTTGGGCAGGGCGTATTGATCTACTGCCAACTGCACGATGTCTGCGAACCACACTCTTCTTGGCCAACAAGGGGCCACCAGGATGGTTGGCACCCCTTCCTGGGATATCTTGCGCAGCACCCTGCCCAGCAGGGGAAACGGAGGGAACACATAAAGGAGCTGAAAGCTCTGCCAAGACATTGCTAGTGCATCCATGGCCAAGGCCAGAGGGTTCTGGGACAGAGACAAAGGCTGGAAGCTTGCGATTGTGGCGGGACGCAAACAGATCCACATCCGGCTGACCCCAATGGCGGCACAGGGAGCAAAACACCCTGCTGCTGAGGGACCATTCTCCCAGACGAGAAGTCCCCCTGCTGAGGGAGTCTGCCTCCAGATTCTCCACTCCCGGGATGTACACTGCCGAGAGGCAAGGGACGTTCTCCTACGCCCAGGACAGTATCAGAGACACTTCCGTGAGGGCCCTCTTGCTCCGGGTCTCTCCCTGATGATTGATGTAGGCAACCGCCGTCTGGTTGTGGGGTCAGTTGGGGGAGAACCAACTGTATCGCCCTCAGTTTCAGAATGTTGATAGGGGTATGGGCCTCCTGAGGGCCCCACTGACCCTGGAACTTCAGGGACTTATAGAACCCCCCCCCCCCCCCCAAACCTGTCAGACTGGCATCTGTGGTGACAGTCTCCCAGCTAAGGCCCAGAAAGGATCTGCCCATTAACAGGTTCCTTGAGTCCAGCCACCACGAAAGAGACCGCCTGGCCAGAGGGGACAGAACAAACACCTGATCCAGGGACACAGGACCCCGATCCTATACGGATGGAGGTGAAGTTGAAGAGGTCTCATGTGAAACTGAGCAAATTGAACCGCCTCAAAGCAAGACACCATCAGACCCACCAGCTGCATCCCCTGCCGGATGGAGGGATGGGGGCAAGACAGAAGAAACCTTGCTTGAGCTTGAAGACTCTCCATCTACTGCTGAGGGAGAAGAATCTTGACCTGAGATTTATCCAGAGTCATGCCCAGGAAAGACCTCACCAAGGACGGGGACAGGACAGACTTGGGGTGGTTGATCACCCAGCCGAGGGACTCCAGTGTGGACACCACCATCTGGGTATCCAGCTCTGCCTGCTGGAAGGACCGAGTCAGGATGAGAATGTCGTCCAAGTAAGGAAGAATGCGAATGTCCCGAGATTACAGCACAGCCATTACTCCCGCCAGTACCTTGGTGAATACCTTGGGAGTCGAGGTGAGACCGAAAGGCAAGGCCACAAACTGGTAGTGCTGATCTTCCAGAGCGAACCTGAGGAATCTCTGATGACCTGGAAAGATTGGTACGTGAAGGTAAGCATCCTTGATGTCTACAGAGGTCATGAAGTCGCCCGGACGCAGAGCGCAAAGTTTCCATGCGAAAATGCTTGAATCTGACAAACTTGTTGAGAGGCTTTAAATCCAGGATGGGCCTGAGGGACCCGTCCTTTTTGGGGACAGTGAAAAGATTGGAATAGAAGCCTCTGGCCCTTTCCCGTAAAGCAGTGGTTCCCAACCCTGTCCTCAAGGCACACCAACATGTCATGTTTTTTGGATCTCCAAATAGCCAGCTCTATTGCTCTGCAGCTGCACTAATTACTCCACCTGTGCATCTTTGTGGAGATCTGCAAAACCTGGCCCGTTGGTGTGCCTTGAGGACAGGGTTGGGAACCACTGCCGTAAAGGCACCAGGCAGATGACTCCCAACTCCAGAAGGTTTTGTACAGCAATGCACAGACCCTGTGCTGACAAGGGGTTTTGAGCCATCTGGGATTTGACAAATCTTGGGGGTGGCCAGGCTGCAAACTCTTATCTTGTAACCGGAAGATACTACCTCCTGAATCCACTGGTCTGAAACATGAAGCCTCCAGACGTGAGCATAGAGCCGAAGCCGTCCCCCCACCCGGATGGGTGAGGGCGCCCCCTCATGCCTGAGGGGGCTTGGGGGAGGACTTTGGCTTGGGACCCCAGGAGGGGCCGGAGCGGCCACGTCCTCTGCCCCTACCCCAATAGTCTCCACGAGCCCCAGCAAGGGAGACTCCACGACCAATTCTGGAACCACGAAATGAAGAGAGAAAGGAACCTGTCCCCCAAAAGAACCGGGACGGCCTCCTACGTTGAGGTAACCTGCCGCCCCTGGCAAACAAGTCCAAGCATTCACAAAAGAAGCGCAGCCCCTTAAAGGGAAAACCAGTGAGAGCCTTCTTAGCAGCATTATCAGCTACCCACTGACGCAGCCAAACAGAGCGGCGTATAGTCACCAACAGGGCAGATGTCCTCCCACACATTCTAATGGCATCATCCATGGCAGATAAAACATATGCAACAAATTCATAGCAAAGCAGGAGAGATCTATACTCCTCTCCTCCCGTATCATCAGAGGCCCCATCTAAGAGGCTCTTAAGAAGTCCTTTAATTGCAATAGCTGTAATGGCAGAGGCACAAACCGGGCACAGCGCGGTCCCCACACAGGCAAAAGCATGGCAAGCCAGCTGGTCCATGCGCCGATCCTCACCACCCCCAGGGTAGTAGTGTCAGGGTAATGCATGACAGATGTATTGGACAGCCCCAGAACGGGCGCGTCCACCTCGGGAGGACATGACCAATGCTTAATCACCTCAGCTGGAAAGGGATACCTCTTATCCCAGCTCTTGGGCACCCCAGGGAGCTTGCTAGGCCGTTCCCATTCTCTGAGCACCAGATTATTAAAGTGAGTCTGCTCAGGAAACTCCAAACGTGGTTTAACCGTATGAAAAAGCTCACCCTGCTGCTGCGGAGACACGGCAGGAGGGGAGATACAGAGCACTTCAAAAATATGAGCCAAAAGCCTGTCAGTGTCATCTGAGGACCATGGGTCTTCTCCCAAGGGAGACCCGGTACCACCATAAAGCCTAGGTTGTTCCTCAGATGACTCTGAATCAGCAAAATGCTTTTCAATGCTGGCCACCCTTGCAGCCAAATCAGGTTGAGACTTCCCACAGGCGTGCCCCCCACTGAGGGTCATATGTAAGCGTGGGGGGTAGGCGAAGCCAGAGGCACAGAACTAGGCCCAGCAGCAGGCGACCCAGACTGCAGCGCAAGCACCTGCTGGGCGCAGGGTACACACACCCTGACATCATCACTTATAGGGGATACCCCACACGCAACACATAGCCATGCTTGTCCCGAAGGAACCCCGAGCACATTACCCTGAGAAGCCTCCATATGGTGATCATTGTGGCACAATAGGCCAATTGGGATTGACTCCAATAAGGCTACCCAGAAGCCTCCATATGGTGATTATCGTGGCTCAACAGGCCAGTAAGGGTTAACGCTAATAGCTACCCGGGATGCCCCAATGACCCGCTAGGGAAGTGGGAGTAATGAGGGGAGAAGGCTGGGAGAAACCACACTGCCTGAAAGACATAATAGACATTCCCATGAAATAATGCAGAAGAAATATAAAAAATTCCACCCCACCGGGGTTACTCACAGACCGAGGGAGCCAGCAGCACACACAGCACGGGAAGTCAAAATGGCGATCGCAGACCTCCCGGCCTCCTATGAGATGTGATGTAAAAAACATCATCCCCATAGCGCCCCCCCAAGAGCGCAAAAACGTGCCCACGTGATCCTGCCGGCAGCTCTGAGAATGACGCAGCCGTCCGCGGAGCGCTGTACAAGCGCGCGGCGGCGGCGTTTTACAGTATAAAATACACAGAACAAGTGAACATATTACATGGAACACCCCCCCTCCCCGGAGAGCTCCCGGAGGGAAAGCAAGAGAGGGCCCCCCCCGGATAAACATAAGGATTCCCGGGGGATATAACGCCCAGGGGACAATGGGAGAAGTGAGGGGGAAGGGACACCTATGGTAAGGGTAACTGCACAGGATAACCTGGCAACACCCAAGAAGCAGTGGGGGCATCCCAAAAGGATCAACAACCGCCTAAACCGCCTACCCTGTCAAAGCAGGGACTGCGGTAGAAGCCTAGCTCCTCAGCACCTCTAACTGGTGCTACTAACCTACCTTCACCCGAACCCTGTCAGCCGAGGCTGGCAGGCAGTATATGGTACGGAACGGGTGGGAACAGTCCTGCAGGGCTGCAGGCATATAAGCCCCGCTCACCTGCGCCACAAGAGAGCTATCTTTTATCTTCTCAGCGCAGACTGCAGAAAAAAACTGGGGAATTTGTGGGAGGTCCCCGACTTATATAGGGCCGGGAGGAGCCACAAGCTGTTTTCTGCAGTCCAGCGCTATCTTGTGGATGTATAACCCGTGTGTAAGGAATTTTCTGGAGCAGGACGTGCTGTATACTTGGAATAGGCTTGTTTTGGCGTATAGTTTTCTATGTATCCTTTCGGGGTCCGCAGCCAGCCTCCGAGACTTCTGGCAACACAATCTGATGCCTGGGTTGTTTTTAAGGATTGAGGATTCTGTCTGTCTGTCCATAGGGTCTCTAAGCTTACTTGAACTCTGGTCTGAGGTTCTGGAGACCTGTGCCAGGGAGGCATCCAATTTTGGACTTTCAGACCAGGAGGCACAGGCGGTCTCTTTGAATGTGAATTTAAGCTTAATTGAGTTCGAGAGAAAGAGCCATTTCTTTTTAATTAGACAAGGAAGAGTGAATCGGAAAAGATCTTTCCATTCTACCAATGATATATTTTATGTGTGTTTTATATAAATCGTATCCTGAACCGAGAGATTCTGTTCATCGCTAGGAATTTTCATAGTGTCAAATACCGAATGAGAGAGCATCAGTTTCCCCCAACATCCTATTCTTTAGGCCTTTTACGGGTTCCTTTTTCCCCAGAGACCCTCCCCCTCCAAAACCCGCATTTACTGAATCCTCATCTGAGGAGACAATACCTTCACTCTCCTCGGTCTGGTAGCAGGTTGTGAGTGAGAGGCTGAGACTGTGCATTAGTGGCCGGCGCGCTCTAGGAGCTGCCCGAGTTATGGGAAAATCTTGTGTTGGGAGGTAACATGGCTACTGCTGGGGCTGCCCTGGCCAATTTCCAGGGTCGAGGCCATATCCATTTTTATGGAACCAACAGTTTCTAGTATAAAAGGAAGCTGCCTCACCCCCCAATTTATTGTCAATACAATTCCAAAATGGTCTGTTCCAGGATTCCAGAAGGATAGCCTGACAATTCAGACAAGCTTAGCAAGTTTAAAATCAAAGCCTATGCATCTCCTGAAGAGAGAAGAGCCCCGGGGGTGGGGTGGGGATCGGATGCCCCCCAGGTGAAGAGAAAACCTGTCCCAAACCAACGAGGAGTCAGGTGAGTTTTTAACTCTTTTTGTGGGGGTTTAAAGTCAGCTATGCGAGTCTCACGTAGCTGGCACTTAAGGGGAGTAGAGGCTGCTAGGTGAGACTCACGTAGCTGACACTAGAAGGGTTAACCGATAAAGCTGCTAATTCAGAAACCCGCCGAACCGTAGTAATTGCCACTAGAAAAAAGGTGTCAACAAGCTTAGAGAGGCTTACACCATAGGTTCAAAGGGAGGGCCCTGCAGGGCTGACAACACCAAGTTTAGGTCCCAAACAGGCGAAATAGGTTTCCGTCTAGAGCCCACATGAATGAGCCCCTGCAAAAAAAGTCCTAATAAGCTTATTCTCGGAAATGGGCTTCTGATACCCGCCCTTTTAGAGTTCTCAATTGAAGCACCCAAGAATTCTGTAGACCGAAAACTTCCTACAAGCCTTTTGATTTACACCAAGCGATAAGTATTCGCTTTCCAACATCTTTACTATGTCTAAAAAACAGCTTTTCCTTGGCCAGCAAGGAGCAACCAGAATGGTTCGTGAGCTAACTTTTTAACTAGTCGACCTAGGAGTGGAAACGGGGGGGGGGGGGGGGGGGGCACAATGAAGCCTAAAAGTTGACCAAAGAAGGGTCAGTGCATCTATTGCCAGAGGGTCCCTAGACAGACACAAACTTCGGACCCTTCCAATTGTGCCGAGACACAAATACATCTGGGAGGCCCCAGCGCATGCAAAGGGATTGAAAAAAACACTGACCACTCTCCCTGATGCAGGACTGTCCTGCTCAAAAAAATCAGTCTGCAAGTTCTCCACTTTTGGCATGTGAAACACCAAGATGCATGTACCATGCTTCTCACCCCAAAGAAATATCCAGCTCACTTCCTGCAGAGCTCTTTTGCTCCTGGTGGCCCCCTGGTGGTTGATATATGCCACTGCAATAAGATTGTCTGTCTGAATCCTGACAGGATGCACTCTCAGGCTGGAAGTCCAATGTGTGAGGGCTAAGAGAATCACTCTCAGTTTTAGGATATTTAAAGGGAGCTTGTTCTGCTCCGGTCCCCACTTTCCCTGGATCATCTGCGTCCCCCAGACACCCCCCCCCCCAACCTGTTAGGCTAGCATTAGATCAGTGGGATATAGGGGCAGAAGGACAGACAGGGTTAAATTCCCCAGCTTACTAGGTTAAAAAAAAAAAAATTTGCAGTCCAGTCCAACTGCAGGAATGAAACTGGATTGTATATATCCAGCCAGAAGTATATAGAGGCCAGGAGGAGCCACGCCTTTCTGTCTTGCAGTCCATGCAATTCGGTCGAGCGTTAACCCTTCAGTTACTGAATGCCGACAGCCTGGAGCGGATTGGGAGAGAAAAACACAATTCTGTGAGTACTCACAAGTAGAATTGATTTTATAGTATACAGCACGTCCTGTTCCAGAAGATTCCTTACACATGGGTTATTCCGCCACAAGGTGTCGCAGTGGACTGCAGAAAGACTTGTGGCCACTCCCGGCCCCATAAATAGCCAGGTACCTCCCACTAATTTCCAGTGTTGACAAGCAGTTATACAAGAAGCCGGGAGAATCAAAAAATGGTTAAGAATCCAAAATGAACTTTTGAACAATCACCATACAGAGGAAACCAAGAAAAATGATAACAAGGGAGGGGTGGAACAGGACAGGACAGAATTGTATTTTTCCAAGTATACAGCACGTCCTGCTCCAGAAGATTGCTTACACATGGGACATCCAAAAGCAGTGTCCGTAAGGTAGGGTGGGATCCCCAAAGAGCAACGGCGGGCAGTTTAGACCACTGCCACCTAAAGAATCTTGCGTCCAAAAGCAGCATCAGCTGAGGCCCTAACATCAACCTTGTAAAACTTAGAAAAAGTATGAACAGAAGACCAAGTAGTGGCCTTACAAACTTGTTCAACAGAAGCCTGGTGCTGAAAAGCCCAAGAGGCACCAATAGCACGAGTGGAATGAGCAGTAAGGCGGAAGGGAGACTCCTTCCCCTTAGCAGAATAGGCTTGCACCACCGCCGGACGGATCCACTTGCTGATAGTGGATTTAGCCGGAGGCAAACCCTTCCTAGGTCCAGAAGGGAGAACAAAAAGAGCATCAGTCTTCCTGAATGATTCAGTAGCTACCAAATTAAACTTCAGAACCCTGACCAGATCCAAGGAATGCATAGTCCGCTCCTTGGAATTAGCAGGATTAGGACACAATTAAGGCAAAACAATGTCCTGATTGAGAAGAAATGCAGACACAACCTTAGGCAGGAAATCTGGCTTATACCGAAACACCACCTTGTCCTGGTGTCGCTCAAAGTAAGGAGGTTTAATGGAAAGCGCCACCAACTCAGAGACACGCCTAACAGAAGTGATAGCCACCAAAAAGGCTACCTTAAGAGTCAAAATAGGGAAAGCAGCCTCACGTAGAGGCTCCAAAGGAGTACCCTGCAAAGTAGAAAAAAACAAATTCAAATCCCAGACTGGTAACATAGGCTTACGTGGCGGGCGCACGCGAGTAACCCCCTGGAAAAAAGTCTTAACCAAACGGTGGTTGGCAAAAGATCTTTGGAAGAAAATAGCCAAGGCTAAAACATGTCCCTTGAGACTACTAAGTTGAAGGCCCAAATCCAAACCATGCTGCAAGAATTCCAGGATCCTGGGAATAGAAAACACCCGACAGGGAAGAGACTTAGACTCACACCAGGCAATGTAAGCATGCCATACCCTATAGTAGATAAAGGACGAGGACTTCTTCCTATCCCGAATCATGGTAGTGACAACAGAGGCAGGCAGCCCCTTTTCCATCAAAATGGAGGTCTCAGCCAGGCCGTTAAAGCCAGCATTTGTAAATTGGGATGGCGTAGCTGCCCTGAGTGAGCAGGTCTGGAACCTTGGGCAGGACGTATTGATCTACTGCCAACTGCACAATGTGGGCGAACCACACCCTTCTTGGCCAACAGGGAGCCACCAGGATGCCAGAATGGTTGGCACCCCTTCCTGGGCTATCTTCACAGCACCCTGCCCAGCAGAGGAAACGGAGGAAACGGAGGGAACACAGAGGAGCCAAAAGCTCTTCCAAGACAATGCTAGTGTATCCATGGTTAAGGCCAGAGGGTTCTGGGACAGAGAGACAAAGACTGGAAGCTTGTGATTGTGATGGGACGCAAACAGATCCACATCCGGCTGACCCCAGCGATGGCACAGGGAGCGAAACACCCTGCTGCTGAGGGACCATTCTCCCAGACAAGAAGTCCCCCTGCTCAGGGAGTCCACCTCCAGATTTTCCACCCCCGGGATGTACACTGCCGAGATGCAGGGAACATTCTCCTCCGCCCATGACAGTATCAGAGACACTTCCTTCCTTGAGGGGCCTCTTGCTCCGGGTCCCTCCGATGATTGATGTAGGCAACCGCCGTCTGGTTGTCCAAACGGATCTGAACAGCCCGACCCCGAAGGTGAGGGGGCAATTGGGCGAGAACCAACCTTACCGCCCTCAGTTCCAGAATGTTGATCGTAGTATGGGCCTCCTGGGGGCCCCACTGACCCTGGAATTTCAAGGACCTCCAGAAGCCCCCCAACCTGTCAGACTGGCATCCGTGGTGAGTCTCCCAGCAAGGGGACAGAAAGGTTCTGCCCACCAAGAGGTTCCTTGAGACCAGCCACCACGAGAGGGACCGTCTGGCCAGGGGGGACAGAGCAAACACCTGATCCAAGGACACAGGGTCCCGATCCCACAATGATAAGAGGTGTAGCTGAAGAGGTCTCATGTGAAACTGAGCATAGGGTACCGCCTCGAAGCAAGATACCATCAGGCTCACCAGTTGCATCCCCTGCCGGATGGAGGGATGAGGACAAGAAAGCAGAAACTGGGCCTGAGCTCAAAGACTCTCCACCTTCTGTTGAGGGAGAAAAACCTTAACCCGAGATGTATCCAGAGTCATGCCCAGAAAGGACCTCACCAGTGAGGGAGACAGAAAAGACTTGGGATGGTTGATCACCCAGCCGAAGGGTGGGCCTGAGGGACCCATCCTTTTTGGGAACAGTGAATAGATTGGAGTAGAAGCCTCTGCCCCTTTCCCCGAGAGGCACAGGGCAGATGACCCCCAACTCCAAAAGGTTTCAGACCGCAAGCCCTGAGCTGACAGGGGATTTTGAGCCATCCGGGATCTGATAAATCTTGGGGGCGGCCAGGCTGCAAACTATCTTGTATCCGGAGGACACCACCTCCTGAATCCATTTGTCTGCTACACATAGCCTCCAGACGTGAGCAAAGAGCCGAAGCCGCCCCCCCACCCGGATGGGTGAGGGCGTCTCCTCATGCCTGAGGAGGCTTGGTGGAGGATTTGGGCTTGGGACCCCATGAGAGGCCAGGCCGGCCACGTCCTCTACCCCTGCCCCAATAGTCTCCGCGTGTTCCAGCAAAGGAAACTCCTCGACCAGCCCTGGAAGCGCGGAAGGAGGGGAGAGAGGCACCAGTCCCCGAAAGGGCCGAGACGGGCTCCTACGTTGAGGCAGCCTACCACCCCTGGAAAATAGGTCCAAGCGTTCACCAAAGAGCCACAGCCCTTTAAAAGGAAACCCAGTGAGAGCCTTCTTAGCAGCATTATCAGCTACCCACTGATGTAGCCAGACAGAGCGTCGTATAGCCACCAGAAGGGCAGAGGTCCTAGCACACATTCTAATGGCATCATCCAAGGCAGCAAGAATAAATGCAACAAATTGATAGCAAAGCAGAAGAGATCTATAATCCTCACCTCCCGCGTCAGAGGCCCCATCTAAGAGACACTTAAGCAGCCCTTTAATAGCTATAGCCGTTATGGCACAAACCGGGCGCAGCACAGTCCCCACACAGGCAAAAGCATGACAGGACAGCTGGTCCATGCGCCAGTCCTCACCATCCCGCAGGGTAGTAGTGTCAGGAGAATGCATGACAGATGTATTAGACAACCCTAAAATGGGTGCGTCCACCTGGGAAGACATGGCCAACGCTTAATTACATCAGCAGGAAAGGGATACCTCCTGTCCCAACTCTTGGGCACCCCAGGAAGTTTACTAGGCCGTTCCCACTCTCTGAGCACCAGATTATTAAAGTGACTCTGCTCAGGGAACTCCAAGCGAGGTTTAACAGTATGGAAAAGCTCACCCTGCTGCTGTGGAGCCACGGCAGGAGGGGAAATACAAAGCACTTAAAAAATGTGAGTCAATAACCTGTCAGTGTTATCTGAGGACCATGGGTCTTCTACAAAAGGAGACCCGGTACCACCATATACCGTATTTTTCGCCCTATAAGACGCACTTATTTTTCCCAAAAAGTTGTGGGAAAATATCCATGCGTCTTATCGGGCGAAGGTGGGGAAAAAAAATAAATAAAAAGCAGAAAGTTAACTCACCTTTCCATCGCTTGCGCTGTCCCGGAAGCCGCGGAGGCAGCCTTCTCTGCAGAGCCAGACACCCAGCCTGTTACAGCGGTGGGCGTGGCCGACGCTCGAGCGTCGGCCACGCCCACCGCTATACCAAGCCGAGTGTTCACTCTATGCTGGCGCCGCAGAGAGAAGGCGATGGGGGCAGCTGTGTCTGCCATCTTCTCGAGCTGTGGAGGAGGTGGCAGACAAAGCTGCCCCCATCGCCTCCTCTCTGCAGTGCCAGCATAGAGTAAACACTCGGCTTGGTATAGCGGTGGGCGTGGCCGACGCTCGAGCGTCGGCCACGCCCACCGCTGTTTAAGTCCAGGAGTCTCTGTCTGCTGGCACCGTGGAGAGGTGGCAGGGACAGCACAAGCGGCGGGGGCAGCTGCTCCCTGACACTCGCACTGTCCCTGCCACCTCTCCACGGTGCCAGCAGACAAGAGACACCCGGACTTAAACAGCGGTGGGCGTGGCCGACGCTTGAGCCCACCGCTATACCAAGCCAGTGTGTCTGTGTGAAGACGGCGAGGACAGTGGGGAGGATTGAAAGGTGAGTTTACTTTTTTTTTTTCTCTCTCACCTTTTACTTTTGCCTATGGGGAATGGGAGGGGGGATGGAAATGCCACACTATCTATATGGGATGGGGAGGGGGGGATGAATGCCACACTACCTATATGGGATGGGGAGGGGGGGATGAATGCCAGATTACCTATATGGGATGGGGAGGGGAGGGATGAATGCCACATTACCTATATGGGATGGGGAGAATGCCACACTACCTATATGGGGTGGGGAGGGGGGGATGAATGGCACACTACCTATATGGGATGGGGAGGGGGGATGAATGCCACATTACCTATATGGGGAGGGGGGATGAATGCCACAATACCTATATGGGATGGGGAGGGGGGGGATGAATGCCACATTACCTATATGGGATGAATGCCACACTACCTATATGGGATGGGGGGGGGGATGAATGCCACGTTACCTATATGGGATGGGGAAGGGAGATGGAAATGCCACACTACCTATATGGGATGGGGGGGGGGGGATGAATGCCACATTACCTATATGGGGAGGGGGGATGAATGCCATACTACCTATATGGGATGGGGAGGGGGGATGAATGCCACATTACCTATATGGGATGGGGAGGGGGGGGGATGAATGCCACACTACCTATATGGGATGGGGAGGGGGGGTGAATGCCACATTACCTATATGGGATGGGGAGGGGGGATGGAAATGCCACATTACCTATATGGGATGGGGAGGGGGGGTGAATGCCACACTACCTATATGGGATGGGGAGGGGGGGATGAATGCCACATTACTTATATGGGGAGGGGGGATGAATGCCACAATACCTATAAGGGATGGGGAGGGGGGATGAATGCCACATTACCTATATGGGATGGGGGATGAATGCCACATTACCTATATGGGATGGGGAGGGGGGGGATAAATGCCACACTACCTATATGAGATGGGGAGGGGGGATGAATGCCACACTACCTATATGGGGAATTGGAGGGGGGTGCCATACTGCCTATATGGAGAATAGGAAGGGGGGAATACCACGCTGCCTATGGGAATGGGATGAAGGCATCCCACACCGTCTATGGGAATTGGATAGGGGCATGCCACACTGTCTATGGGAATTGGATAGGGGCATGCCACACTGTCTATGGGAATGGGATAGGGGCATGCCACACTGTCTATGGGAATGGGATAGGGGCATGCCACACTGCCTATGGGAATGGGATAGGGGCATGCCACACTGCCTATGGGAATGGGATGGAGGAACACCACACTGCCTGTAATGGGGTGTTTTAGCACAACATTTAGCTTAGAATATTTTTTTTCTTATTTTTCTCCTCCGTCTTATGGGCAGGTGCGCCTTATAGGGTGAAAAATACGGTAACTTGGGTTGTTTCTCAGAGGATTCTGAATCAGAGAACAACTCCCCCTCCTCAAAGGGGGTAAAGGCCAGATAATGAGTAAGGTCCCTCATCCTCAACAGGAAAAAGGTAAACAGCGGGAGATAAATGCCGCTTCTTGGCAGAAGCTTTACGCGGGGCTGACCCAGCAATATGCTTTTCAATGCTAGCCACCCCTGCAGCCAAGTCCTATTGTGACTCCCCGCTAGTGTGCCCCTCACTGGGAGTCAAATGCAAACGTTTTTCACTCAAAAGAATTATAAAAGCACCTGGCAACAGGACTACAAGGCCGCAGACATTTGTTGTTTGTGTGAAATCACAGGCAAGGAGAGCACTAATTAAACAAGCAAGCTAATTAAACAAGAGTCCTAATGGAGGAGCTGCAGAGATCCACAGCTCAGGTGGGAGGATTAATCCACATTACTATTGGTTGTGCACTGCACAATTCTGACCTTCATTGGAAGGGTGACAAGAATATGTTTTTGAAAGCAAGCTGTAAGTACCATTTGCAGTTTGCCTCAAGCTATGAAGGGGACACAGCAAGCATGATGAAGAAGGTTCTCTGGTCAAATTAGTTAAGTATTTTGGTCTAAATGTCAAATGCTATGTGTGGAGGAAATGTAACAATGCACACCACCCTGAACACACCATACCCAGCATTAAACAGTGCTGTGGGGGTGCTTTTTTCAGCAGGGACTGGGAAGCTGGTCTGAGTTGATGGGGAAGATGCATGGAGCGACTGTAAATACAGGGGAATCCTGAAGTAAAACCTTTCAGACACTGCAAAAGACTTGAGCCAGCGGCAGCTAACCTGTGGCAAGTGTGCCACAGGCAGCATGCAGAGCCATTGATTGTCACTGCCCCTGCAAAGGCTGAGCATTAGCAACTGCAAAAGAACCGCTGCCCGTCTCGGACTATTTTACCTATTTCGAGAGGTGGTGGACCAGCAGCACCTCATAGAAACATAGAAGGTTGATGGCAGAAGGAGATCATATGGTCAATCTAGTCTGCCCTTATGTGTGTATGTTCTCTTTATCTTAGGCTAGATGCTTAACCAAGGCATGTTTAAATACATTAGTCAACCTGGGCGGAAAGAAGGATGAGACACGTAGTCCCAGCCTAATAACTTTACAGTAGCAAACTGCTTAAGCTAGTTTGTTTGACTTTTTCAGCCGTCTCAAAGTACAAATGTTACTGTGCCTTTTTAACCAGATGAGAGGCGTTATGTGACCAAAGGAAATCTTCACAGATATGAATGCATAGTGTTCACTCTCTCCATCTCTTGGCCTGGCACCATGTGACCAGATCCACATCCCTTGTATACACTGTATCATGAAATTTGATAATACCGGAGTTGGTACGGGAGGCTACACAGTCATATATAAAGAGCATGTAGATCACATGCATCAGACAAGGCCTGGAGCTGGATGTAGCCCTCCAAGCCTTTTTATGGAGCCCGCTGACAGATGCCAGATTGTGGTGGTTGGGGGGCATTCCAGCCAGCCAGTTCAACTCCAAGGCTTCCGACACCAGAAGCAGAACGTCTTTGTGTCTGTGTGTGGGGCTGCCGAGTGCTCCACTGTGGAATGCAATACCTGCCCCCAGGCGTGGTGTGTGCTTTACCTTCTGGGGGAGAAAAATCTGCAACTGCTGTGCGCCACTGTGCAATGCTCTCACCAAACAAGGGGGCCCACATAACACTACTACCATGGAAGCTTCTAGAAATAGTGCAGAGAAGGAGAGAAAATCTGCCCGGTCCTCACCCATCCTAGGGTGCTGCTTCTATCCCATATCGTGCCCACATGTGCCATGCTGTGAAGAAGTCAGTGCACTTCCCCATGACTGAGCTGAATATGGAGGGCTGAGAGGACAGTCTTATGGCCTGCTCTGACTCACCTGCAGTAAATCAGATTGCTAGCCCCCCGGGCCAATCATTGACCCTCTGCTAAAATCTGATTGCTAATGCAGATGCTGCTGCAGGGGTTATTGCTAGCTTTTGCCAGGTGAGGTTAGAAAAGTGATAGGGTCTGTCCTGTGCAAAATTATGTGTCTGTCCTGTGCAAAAATACAATTCTGTGATTACTCACATGTAGAATTAGTATTATAAGTATACAGCACGTCCTGCTCCAGAAGATTCCTTACACATGGGTAATACATTCACAAGATAGCGCTGGACTGCAGAAAACAGCTTGTGGCTCCTCCCGGCCCTATATAAGTCGGGGACCTCCCACAAATTCCCCAGTATTGACAAGCAGTTAAGAAGCTGGGAGAACTATAATAACCATAATTCAAATGAACATATGAACAATCACCATACAGAGGTAACTAAGAATAACAAGGGTGGGATGGAGCAGGACGTGCTGTATACTTATAATACCAATTCTACAGGTGAGTAATCACAGAATTGTATTATTCCAAGTATATAGCACGTCCTGCTCCAGAAAATTCCTTACACATGGGACATCCAATAGCAGTGTCCGTAAGGTAGGGTGGGATCCCCAAAAGCAACAGCGGGCAGTTACTTCCGCCTGCAGAACTTTGCGGCCAAAAGCAGCATCAGCTGAGGCCCTAACATCAACCTTGTAAAGCTTAGAAAAAGTATGAACAGAAGACCAAGTAGTGGCCTTGCAAACTTGTACAACAGAAGCTTGGTGCTGAAAAGCCCAAGAGGCACCAATAGCACGAGTAGAATGAGCAGTAAGGCGGAAGGGAGGTTCCTTCCCCTTAGTAGAATAGGCTTGAACCACAGCCTGACGGATCCACTTGCTGATGGTGGACTTAGCTGGAGCTAAACCCTTCTTAGGCCCAGAAGGGAGAACAAAAAGAGCATCAGTCTTCCTGAAGGATTCAGTAGCCACCAAATAGAACTTCAGAGTTCTAACCACATCCAGAGAATGCAAAACCTGCTCCTTAGAGTTACTAGGATTAAGGCACAAAGAAGGCAACACAATGTCCTGATTGAGATGAAAAGCAGACACCACCTTAGGCAGAAAATATGGCTTAAAATGAAACACCACCTTGTCCTGGTGCCTCTCGAAGTAAGGAGGCTTGATAGAAAGCGCCGCCAACTCAGAAACACGCCTAACAGAAGTGATAGCCACCAAAAAGGCTACCTTAAGCGTCAAAATAGACAAAGGGGCCGCACGCAAGGGCTCAAAGGGAGACCCCTGCAAGGCCGATCATACCAAGTTCAAATCCCAGACTGGTAACATAGGCTTACGAGGAGGACGCACGTGAGTAACCCCCTGAAAAAAGGTCTTAACCAGACGATGATTGGCAAAAGATCTTTGGAAGAAAATAGCCAAGGCTGAGACATTACCTTTGAGGGTACCAAGTTGAAGACCCAAATCCAAACCATGTTGCAGGAATTCCAGAATCTTGGGAATAGAAAACACCCGACAGGGAAGCGACCTAGACTTACACCAGTCAATGTAAGCATGCCAAACCCTATAGTAGATAGATGACGAGGACTTCTTCCTAGCCTGAATCATGGTACTAACAACAGGGGCAGGTAGCCCCTTTTCCATCAAGATGGAGGTTTCAGCAGCCAGGCCGTTAAAGCCAGCATTTGTAAATTGGGATGGCGTAGCTGTCCTTGAGTGAGCAGATCTGGAACCTTGGGCAGGGCATACTGATATACTGCCAACTGCACGATGTCTGCGAACCACACTCTTCTTGGCCAACGGGTGGCCACCAGAATGGTTGGCACCCCTTCCTGGGAGATCTTGCGCAGCACCCTGCCCAGCAGGGAAAATGGAGGGAACACATAAAGGAGCTGAAAGCTCTGCCAAGACATTGCTAGCGCATACATGGCTAAGGCCAGAGGGTCCTGGGACAGAGAGACAAAAGACTGGAAGCTTGTTGTTGTGGCGGGACGCCACATCCGGCCAACCCCAACGGTGGCACAGAGAATAAAACACCCTGCTGCTGAGGGACCACTCCCCCAGACGAGACATCCCCCTGCTGAGGGAACCTCCAGATTCTCCACCCCCGGGATGTACACAGCTGAGAGACAGGGGACATTCTCCTCTGCCCAGGACAGAATCGGGGACACTTCCTTGAGGGCCCTCTTGCTCCGGGTCCCTCCCTGATGATTGATGTAGGCAACCGCCGCCTGGTTGTCCGAGCAGACCTGAACCACCCGACCCCGAAGGTGTGGAGTCAATTGAGCGAGAACCAAACTCAATTGAGTTTGAATGTTGATAGGAGTGTGAGCCTCCTGAGGACCCCACTGACCCTGGAATTGCAGTGACTTCCAGAAGCCCCCCCAACCAGTCAGACTGGAATCCGTGGTGACCGTCTCCCAGCAAGGGGTCAGAAAGGATCTGCCCACCAACAGGCTCCTTGAGTCCAGCCACCATGAGAGAGAGCGCCAGGTCAGAGGGGACAGAACAAACACCTGATCCAGGGACACAGGGTCCCGATCCCATACTGACAAGAGGTGAAGTTGAAGAGGTCTCATATGAAACTGAGCATATGGAACCGCCTCAAAGAAAAACACCATCAGGCCCACCAGATGCATCCCCTGCCGTATGGAGGGATGAGGGCAAGACAGAAGAAGCTGGGCCTGAGCTTGAAGACACTCCACCTTCTGCTGAGGGAGAAGGATCTTGACCTGAGACATATCCAGAGTCATGCCCAGAAAGGACCTCACCAATGACGGGGACAGGGAAAACTTGGGGTGGGTGGTCACCCAGCCGAAAGACTCCAGTGTGGACACCACCCTCTGGGTATCCAGCTCTGCCTGCTGGAAGGACTGAGAAGTGATGAGAATGTTGTCCAAGTAAGGAAGAATGCGAATGCCCTGAGATCTCAGTAGAGCCATTACTCCCGCCAGTACCTTCGTGAAAACCCTGGGAGCCGAGGTGAGACCGAAAGGCAAGGCTACAAACTGATAGTGCTGATCTCCCAGAGCGAACCTGGAAAAATTGGTACATGAAGATAAGCATCCTTGATGTCTACAGATGTCATGAAGTCGCCCGGGCGAAGTGAATTGACAGCAGAACGCAGGGTTTCCATGCGAAAATGCTTGAATCTGACAAACTTGTTGAGGCGCTTTAAATCCAGGATGGGTCTGAGGGACCCATCCTTTTTGGAGACAGTGAAAAGATTGGAATAGAAGCCTCTGCCCCTTTCCCTGAAAGGCACCGGGCAGATGACTCCCAACTCCAGAAGGCTTTAAACAGCAAGGCACAGACCCTGAGCTGACAGGGTGTTTTGAGCCATACGGGATTTGATAAATCTTGGGGGTGGCCAGGCTGCAAACTCTTATCTTGTAACCGGAGGACACTACCTCATGAATCCACAAGCCTGAGACGTGAAGCCTCCAGACGTGAGCAAAGAGCCAAAGCCGTCCCCCCACCCTGATGGGTGAGGGCGCCCCTTCATGCCTGAGGGGGCTTGGGGGAGGACTTAGGCTTGGGACCCCAGGAGGGGCCGGGGCGGCCACGTCCTCTGCCCCTTTCCCAATAATCTCCACGGGCCCCAGCAAAGGAGGCTCCTCGCCCAATTCTGGAACCACGGAAGGAAGGGAGAAAGGCACCTGTACCCCGAAAGGATCGGGACTGCCTCCTACGTTGAGGTAACCTGCCGCCCTTAGCAAACAAGTCCGAGCTTCACCAAGAGGCGCAGCCCCTTAAAGGGAAAGCCAGTGAGAGCCTTCTTAGCAGCGCTATCAGCTAATCACTGACGCAGCCAGACAGAGCGGTGTATAGCCAACAGCAGAGCAGATGTCCTCCCACACATTCTAATGGTATCATCTATAGCAGATAGAACATATGCAACAAATTCATAGCAAAGAAGGAGAGAACCGTACACTCCTCCTCCTGCGTCATCAGAGGCCCCATCTAAGAGATCTTGAGCAGGCCTTTAATAGCAACAGCTGTAATGGCAGAGGCACAAACCGGGCGCAGCGCGGTCACCACACAGGCAAAAGCATGACAAGCCAGCTGGTCCATGCGCCGGTCCTCACCATCCTTCAGAGTAGTATTGTCAGGGGAATGCATGACAGAAGTATTGGACAGCCCCAGAACAGGTGCATCCACTTCAGGAGGGACATGACCAATGCTTAACCACCTCAGCAGGAAAGGTATACCTCTTATCCCAACTCTTTGGCACCCCAGGGAGCTCGCTAGGCCGTTCCCATTCTTTGAGCACCAGATTATTAAAGCGAGTTTGTTCAGGAAACTCCAAGCATGGTCTAGCTGTACGAAAAAGCTCACCCTGCTACTGCGGGGCCACGGCAAGAGGGGAAATACAGAGCACTTCAAAAATATGAGCCAAAAGCCTGTCAGTGTCGTCTGAGGACCATGGGTCAGCCCCAGACCCGGTATCACCATAAACCTTAGGCTGCTCCTCAGATGATTCTGAATCAGAAAACAATTCCCCTTCCTCCATGGGAGTATAACCGGTAATGTCAAAAATTTCCTTGGCCTCCATTGGAAAGAGAGAAACAGCGGGTGATAAATGCAGCTTCTTAGCAGAAGCCTTACGTGGGGCAGACTCAGCAATATGCTTTTCAATGCTGGCCACCCGTGCAGCCAAATCAGGTTGAGACTCCCCACTGGTATGCACCTCACTAGGAGTCAGATGTAAACGTGGGGGGGTAGGCGAAGCCAGAGGAGGCGCAGCACTAGGCCCAGCCACAGGCAACCCAGACTGCAGCGCAAGTACCTGCAGGGCGCAGGGTACAAAAACCCGGACATCATCACTTACAGGGGATACCCCACATGCAATACACAGCCGGGCTTGTCCCGAAGGAACCCCAAGCACATTATCCTGAGAAGCCTCCATATGGTGATTAATGTGGCTCCCCAGGCCAATATAGGATTAACGCTAAATATAGCTACCCGGGATGCCCCAAGAGCCCGCTAGGGAAGTGGGAGATATACAAGTACAATAGCCCTCCAATATAGGATTAGCGCTAAATCAAGGGGAGAGGACTGGGAGAAACCACAAAAAGTTTGACCTGCCTGAAAGACATAAGCAGACATCCCCATAAGCATAACAAAACACAAAAAAAGGCCACCCCACAGGGGCACTTATGGACCGCGGTAGGTAGAGAGCAGCAACGCAGCACAGAAGTCAAAATGGCGCCTGCATATACCTCGAGGAGCGGGCCGCGGATGAAGTGATGCGGAAAACGTCATCCGCAAGGCTCGCCCTTGTGGGAGGTCCCCGACTTATATAGGGCCGGGAGGAGCCACAAGCTGTTTTCTGCAGTCCAGCGCCATCTTGTGGATGTATTACCCATGTATAAGGAATCTTCTGGAGCAGGACGTGCTGTATACTTGGAATATAATGCTCTGTTTTCAACCAGACATTTGACTACATTTGAATGGTCAAGCTTGCATTTTGTTGTGTGTTTGTTATTTTTATTGGCCCACGTAGCCCTCGGCAGTAAGGGGTTTGACACACACCCCTTATGTAGAGCATTGTGCTCAGAACACAGCTTTGAGGGTTTGGAAAAATGAGAAAACACAGAGGTGAATTCCCTTGGTAAAAAGAAGTAGCAACACTTCAGAAGCATCAGATGAAAATATTTGTAAACAATTTTCTTATCTGTATGGTTGATGTAACACAAACTCCACTGTCATTGCTCTTACCCAATGGACACTGTCTAAGTGCCATGTCCCTGTCTAAGAGCCATGACTAGCTAGCAATAGACTGGGCGGTGGTGCCTTGCTGTCTCTAGCCTTTAGCCTAGCACGTTTCCAATCGCTTTCCATGCCTGTGATGTGAGGTCTTTATTCCCCTTGCTGCTGTGTTCACGTTGTATGGAGTAGTAGAAGTTGCAGTAGACCGTCCAAGTCACAGACTGAAAGTAGCCTCATAACTTGCTTTGCTGCTGTATCTCATTTGTGCATATGAAGTCTGCACATTAAAATCATGAAGTTAACGTATTCAATACAGTTCAATACACCCTTTCAGAGCATAGTAAATAGTAGCTAAATAATAGTTTTCAGTAGCAAGTAAATAATGTCAGCTTTAGGAGGTGAACACCGATGTCTGCCATGGAGTCATCATATTAAAAATATGCATGACTTAGATAAAACCATCAAAACAAGGGAAAGAAGAAACCTAACAAGACAAACACTGGACAAAAAAAAATGTACTACTCGTATAAGGCTCCTCCCGGCCCCTCAAATACCCGGGGACCTCCCACAAATCCCCAGCATTGAAAACCAGTGAACAGGAAGCCGGGAGAATTTAACCACCAAAACTGGTAACTATAACAATGATAATCACCATACAGGGGATCCAGAATAATGCAAAAACCAGGGTGGGGTGGAGCAGGATGTACTGTATACGTATAATACCAATTCTACAGGTGAGTATTTCACAGAATTATATTATTCTAAGTATACAGTACGTCTATAATACTTGCACTTGGGACATCCAATAGCAGTGTCCATAAAGTAGGGTGGGATCCCCCAAAAAAAAGGTAACAGCAGGCAGTTTAAACCACTGCCGCCTGCAAAACCTTGCGGCCAAACACAGCATCAGCTGAGGCCCTAACATCAACCTTGTAAAACTTTGAAAAGGTATGAACAGAAGACCAAGTAGCGGCCTTGCAAACTTGTTCAACAGAAGCCTGGTGCTGGAAGGCCAGAGAGGCACCAATAGCATGAGTAGAATGAGCAGTAAGGCGGAAGGGAGGTACCTTCCCCTTGGCAGAATAGGCCTGAATCACAGCCTGACGAATCCATTTGCTAATAGTAGACTTGGCGGGAGCCAAACCCTTCCTAGGCCCAGAAAGTACCACAAAGAGAGCATCAGTCTTCCTGAAAGCCGCAGTGACCACCAGGTAATATTTCAAACACCTGACCACGTCCAAGGAATGCAGAACCCTTTCCTTATCGTTGCTAGGATTGGGACACAATGAAGGAAGAACGATATCCTGATTCAAATGAAAGGCAAACACCACCTTAGGTAGAAAATCCATCTTGAAGCGGAACACCACCTTTTCCTGGTGTCTCTCATAGTACGGAGGCTGAATAGACAGAGCAGCCAGCTCAGACACACGCCTAACCGAAGTAATAGCCACCAAAAAGACAACCTTGAGTGTAAGAACAGCCAGAGCAGCATCATGAATAGGCTCAAAGGGAGCACCCTGCAAGGCAGATAAAACCATGTTTAAATCCCAAACAGGGACCACAGGTTTATGTGGGGGACGCACATGAGTGACCCCCTGAAAGAAGGTCTTAACCAAGTGATGCTGAGCAAAAGACTTCTGAAAGAAGACAAACAGGGCAGAAACCTGACCCTTCAGAGTACTGAGTTTAAGACCCAACTCCAATCCATGCTGTAAAAACTCCAGAACCCTAGGGACCGAAAACTCCCTACAGGGAAGAGACCTCACACCAGTCAATGTAGGTACGCCATACTCTATAATAGATGGCAGAAGAAGTCTTCTTCCTAGCCTGCACCATAGTACCCACCACCGAGGTAGACAAGCCTTTCTCCATCAAGATGGAAGTTTCAGCAGCCAGGCCGTCAAAGCCAGTTAGTAAATTGGGATGGCGTAAGGAGCCCTGAGTGAGCAGATCTGGTGCCCCTGGCAGGTCGTACTGGTCTACTGCCATTTGTACCACGTCTGCGAACCATACTCTTCTTGGCCACCTGGGGGCCACTAGAATCACAGGTACCCCTTCCAGAGCAATCTTGCGCAGAACCCTGCCCAGAAGGGGGAATGGCGGGAAATACATACAGGAGCCGAAACTCTTTCCATGACATGGACAGAGCATCCATGGCCAAGGCCAGAGGATCCCGAGAAAGGGATACGAAGGCCGGGAAGCTTGTGATTGTGACGTGATGCAAACAGATCCACATCCGGTAGACCCCAACAGTGACACAGGAACTGGAATACCCTGTTGCAGAGGGACCACTCCCCCTGACGGGACGTCCCCCTGCTCAGAGCGTCTGCTAGCAGATTCTCTGCCCCCGGGATGTACACAGCCGAAATGCATTGGACATTGGCCTCCGCCCATGTCAGAATCTGGGACACCTCCTGGAGGGCACCCCTGCTCCAGGTCCCTCCCTGATGGTTGATGTAGGCAACCGCCGTCCTGTTGTCTGAGCGTACCTGCACCGACAGACCCTTCAGGTGATGGGTCAACCGCTCCAGTACCAACCCGACTGCCCGTAATTCCAGAATGTTCAAGGGTAAGTGGGCCTCCTGAGGGCCCCACCTCCCCTGGAAGCACAGGGACTTCCAGAATCCCCCCCAACCTGACAGACTGGCATCCGTTGTGACCGTCTCCCAGGAGGGGGCCAGAAAGGACCTGCCCCCTATCAAGTTCCTGTGGTCCAGCCACCACGCAAGGGACTGTCTGACCAAGGGGGGAAGCACACAGACCCCATCCAAGGACGCTGGGTTCTTGTCCCACACTGACAGAAGGTGAAGCAGCAGAGGCCTCAAATGGAACTGAGCAAAGGGCACCACCTCGAAGCACGCCACCATCAGGCCCACCAGCTGCATTCCCTGTCAGATGGAGGGCTGGGGGCACGAGAGCAGGAACCTCGCCTGCGCAGTCAGAGCTTCCACCTTCTGTTGAGGAAGGAATATCCTTGACTGAACCGTATCCAGAATCATTCCCAGGAAGGGAGTCACAGAGGAGGGGGGACAGAGAGGACTTGGGGTAATTGATCACCCAGCCGAAGGACTCCAGGGTAGACACCACCAGCTGAGTGTCCAACTCTGCCTGCTGCAGAGACTGAGGTGTGAGGAGTATATCGTCCAGGTAGGGTAGCAAGCGTATGCCCCTCGACCTTATCAGGGACATCACCCCTGCCAGCACCTTGGTGAACACCCTGGGAGCCGAAGTGAGGCCGAATGGCAAGGCCACAAATTGGTAATGCTGATCTTTCAGTGCAAATCGGAAAAAAAAATTGGTGTCCTGGAAACACCGGGACGTGAAGGTAAGCATCTTTGATGTCTACGGACGTCATAAAGTTAAAGGTAAGGTAACTTACCTCCTTTAGCGAAGAGGTCTAGGCGGTCCCCGAACAGGCACAGCCCCTTAAATGGAAGCCCAGTAAGGGCTTTCTTAGCAGCATTGTCAGCAGCCCACTGGCGCAACCATACCGCGCGGCGTATAGCTACCACCAAGGCGGAAGATCTGGCACACATCCTAATAGCATCATCAGATGCAGGCAGGATAAAGTTCACAAACACATCACAGTTAGACAGTGCATTAATAGTATCAGGTGGCAACTCATCTGGGCCATCAAGTGTATTCCAGACCATGGCCCTGAGCGCCACAGCCGCAATGGCTAAAGCGCAAACCGGGCGCAGTGCCGCCCCCCCAAATGCAAAGGCATGGCATGCCAATTGGTCAATACGCCGGTCCTCAGAATCCCGCAGCGTAGTAGTGTCAGGGGAGTGCATAATAGAGGTGTTGGACAACCCTAGGATAGGAGCATCGACCTCGGGGGGGGCGATGACCAGCACTTGACCATATCAGCAGGAAAGGGATACTTCCTGTCCAAACTCTTAGGGATCCCTGGAAGTCTACTGGGATGTTCCCACTCCTTAAGCACGAGGTTATTGAAATTAGTTTGCTCGGGAAATTCCAGATGAGCCTTAGCAGTATGAAAAACCTCACCCCTTTGCCTAGGAGCCGCAACAGGGGGAGAAATGGACAAAACCTCAAAAATCTGAACCAGCAGTCTGTCAGTATCATCCGGGGTCCAGTGATCAGAACCAGACTCGTCATGACCCCTTGACTTTTCATCGGATGACCCTGAGTCAGAGAACAGCTCCCCTTCGTCCGAGGTGGTATGGCCATATAGATGCAAAAACTCATCAGATTCCGTAGGGAAAAGAGCAGAGTCAGGGGCTAAATGCCGCTTCTTTGCGGTGGCCTTACGCGCTAATGAATTAGCAAGCAATTTTTCAACACTGGCCAGTCTAGTAGCCATATCAGGATGAGGATCCCCGCTTGTATTGGGGGTTAGACTCAGGCTTGGGGGAGTAGGTGAAGTGAGGCGAGGTGCAGGCCCAGCCACAGAAGAGGCGGGAAGAACCGATAGCGCCTGCTGTGCACAAGGAACGCAGACCCGTGCATTGTCACCGCTGATCGGTAAGACCCCACAAGCTACACACAGCCGGGCTTGTCCCGAGGGAACCCCGGTCACATTATCCTGGGATGCCTCCATATGGTGATTAATCGGTACAATAGGCCAGTAGGGATTGACGCTGTAAGCTACACTGGATGACCTAATAGCCCGCGGGGAAGTGGAAGTAAATTTACTAGGCCCAACCGGGAACTACACCGGGCCGGGAGAAGCCGCCGGATTCCACGGTCTGAAAGACATAATGGGAACAAAAAGATGTCCGAGCCATGCGCAATAAAAATGAATCATGAAAAACACCCGCAAGGGCACTTACAGACCAAGGGAGGAGGAGGACCGTCACCACGCGCGCGACTAGCAGTAAAATGGCGCCAAGTGAACCTCGAAGGGCGGGCCAGAGCTGGCCGTGACGCGGAGAGTGCCAAGCCAGGTCCCTGCCCCCCCGGAGAGCGCGAAGCTCCAAACCCATAGTCAATATAGACAGCAGGGGTATGACACTTAAAATGATTTGATCGAGGGATTACTTCAGAAGAGCCACTACGATACTAATGGAGACGCCGCAGCGTCTGCAGCGCCGCCGCCGCCCGCGCAGTACAGCAATAAAGGAAAGGCGGCGGCGACCGATACACAATAAAAGGAAAACAGCGCGGCTCTGACACCCAGTCACCAGTCAAGGGCAATACAAAGGATACACTGAGACCACCACACACACACCCCCCCCCACACCTTTCTTTCCCCCCGGGCTAAGGGGGGAACGAGGGAGGATGGCGACCCTTTGGACAGGGACCACCGCTACATGGGGCAATAATGCGGGAGGGGCATCCCCTGAAGGCTCACCATCAGCCTAAACCGCCTACCCTTTGGTGGGGGCCTGCGGTGGAGCAGCGCTCCATAAGCACACATGGTGCTGCCTACCTTCACCCGACCAGCGCAGCCCAGGCTGGGAGGCACATCACAAAAAGGACGGGTGGGAATAGTCCAACAGGGCCGCAGGCTGTAATAGCCCCGCTCACCTGCGAGAGAGTGATACTTCATGTCTTCGCAGTCGGCACTGCAGAGAAATCTGGGGATTTGTGGGAGGTCCCCGGGTATTTGAGGGGCCGGGAGGAGCCTGTTTTGCATGTCTCTGCAGTGCAGCGCCATCTGGCGGAGGATAACCCAAGTGTAAGTATTATATCTGCAGGACGTACTGTATACTTAGAATATTACAAATTGAAGCCCAGAAAGATTGCTATTCACCACCAGCATCTGGTGCTTTGAGGCTAGAATAGAAGATAGAGGCAGTCCTCTCTGGAAATGGGGGGGATTTTCAACAGGAGAAAGTATATTGAGCATCCTGGGTGTTTCAAACAGGGCATCCCAGTTTGGGGTGGGGTGGGGTATGGGAGGAGTAAGCCTGCCTTGGAATCTCAGACTCCAGGGTGGGTTTTGGTCCACTTTAAAGGAAAAGTGACTGTCCAGAAAATTTGGACCAAAAATTATAGTTCAAAGCAAGAACCTTGCTGCAGATAGGCTCTGTGGAAAACCCAGAATACAGGCTACACTGTGAAAATGTCAGAAGTCAAACATCCGCCAAGTAGTGCATGGTAACATTTTTTGGTTACGTCAAACAAAATATACCCAGCAGTCTGATCATCAGGGGTTCACCAACTTCCCCTGCTGACCAGAGAACAAAAACTCACCATAGGGCCTGACAACAGCTCTTAAAGTGCAGACAGAATTAAAAAAATTCAATAGCTACATAGGAAGGATCTGGAGTTAACTTACTCGATACAGTTGTAAACTCATACACTCTTTCAGAGCAAATAAAAAAAGGAAAGGACTGGGAAAGCCCAGGGGTTGAGTAAAGCGAAAATAAACTCCAAAAACAGATGAAGACCGGCTGTTTTGAAGATCCAATGGATACTTATTGAGGGACATTACCAAATTAGAGCAGGCGTCCACCATATGAATAAGAAACAGCTGGCACATCAATTAATAAGCAATCTCTACTGAATAAACAGTAGAAAAACATATTCAAGATAAACATCTATCAACAAATAAACTACTGCTACACAGAAAGACATAGAATAAAGTTCAATGGTTTTTACCAGAGCCCTATATGAAGGCCATACATGAGCTATTCAATCCACAAGCGCCTTCACCACGCAGTCCTTTACTAAGGGATGATAAAGAATCTAAAGAGCCAAAATAAGCCCCATGAAGAGAAGAATGTTTTGTCCAGAGTCTTCTAATAAAAATCCAGGATCAGGTAAGGGGGAAATTTCCAGAAGCCTTGCCTCAGGTAAAGAAAAGACCTTAGTTCAGAAAAGCTTTAACACCTTAATCTGTATCCTTATAACAGGCTCATACTACATTAATATGTACATTTTTCGAATACGCTAGATCCTTGGTGACAGAGCCTAAATGAAACAAGGCTCAACAACCAGACAAAAAAAAGGAAGCAACACTAATATTGGGTGCCACAGAGGACCCTGCAACAACAGATATGGACAATGCCCCGCTGTCACTTAATATACGGTCCTCGCCAATGTCTCCACAGCACAGACACGGCCCCACCACACGTCAGCTTCTTTGGCCGCACTTAATGCGCAGCTAAAAAAGGTGAATGGGAGCTTATCTGCGCACATGATAGGCGTGTGGCACCACCTGCATCCTCTATGCTTGTGTGCAACAATGCCAGCCATTCAGTTACAGTTACCTAGAATGATGTGAGGGATGGCCCTGTAGGCCACACATGTCCTGTTGGTTCTCCAGCAAGGTAAAGGCATTTGCCACCTGGTCAAACAGCAAGGTATCCCAAATTGAGATGCTTCAGGGGTGGTTATTTAACCACACGCAAGGCCTGTTTTTTGTGCACTTCAAAAAAAGCCCCAGATACTCCAGATATACCGACTTGCACATTACCTCGCTAGAGCTGTCATTATTAAATATTATATTGTACAAAAAAATTTTTTTTATGTATGCTCATGTATAACTGGCGAATAAAGTATTCTGTATTGTGGTCCAACATGACTGAAGCCGTCCATAAAAATTCACCAGTTGAGTTGGCACACAAGCTGTAGAATCCCAACTGGCACACCTCCCTGACGATCAAGCAGGGCAACAATTCTGCACAGAGTGTGAAAGTAGGTACACCCCGCTGCCAGTATCTGGCTTTCGGCGACTATGCATGGCTGGGTATGGCTCATTAGGGATGTGCCCGTATCTTGCTGACCCTCAAGTCTTTTTTTCTAAATTAATTTAAATATTAAACTTGTCCTAGGACACAGCATACAACACAGGACATTTTTTATCTTACCCTTTGCTCTCAGTTCCCTCTTGTGCTGCATAATTCTGTCCCGTTCCTTTTGAGCAGCTATTTGACTTTGTCTAGGTGTGAGCCCATTGTCCTAAAATAGTCACACACACAATTAGCATTCATTGCCAAGCTAATAAATTATTATTGGTTAGCATGTTTTTTTGCATTTAGGGTTAAAAAAAGGGAAGAAAAAATACAATTCTGTGAAATACTCACCTGTAGAATTGGTATTATACGTATACAGTACGTCCTGCTCCAGATATAATACTTACACTTGGGACATCCAATAGCAGTGTCCATAAAGTAGAGTGGGATCCCCAACAAAAAGGTAACAGCAGGCAGTTTAAACCACTGCCGCCTGCAAGACCTTGCGGCCAAAAACTGCATCAGCTGAGGCCCTAACATCAACCTTGTAAAACTTTGAAAAGGTATGAACAGAAGACCAAGTAGCGGCCTTGCAAACTTGTTCAACAGACGCCTGGTGCTGGAAAGCCCAAGAGGTACCAATAGCACGAGTAGAATGAGCAGTAAGGCGGAAGGGAGGTACCTTCCCCTTGGCAGAATAGGCCTGAATCACAGCCTGACGAATCCATTTGCTAATAGTAGACTCGAAGTAATAGCCACCAAAAAGACAACCTTGAGAGTAAGAACAGCCAGAGCAGCATCATGAATAGGCTCAAAGGGAGCACCCTGCAAGGCAGATAAAACCAAGTTTAAATCCCAAACAGGGACCATAGGTTTACGTGGGGGAAGCACATGAGTAACCCCCTGAAAGAAGGTCTTAACCAAGTGATGCTGAGCAAAAGACTTCTGAAAGAAGACGGACAGGGCAGAAGCCTGACCCTTCAGAGTACTGAGTTTTAGACCTAACTCCAAACCATGCTGTAAAAACTCCAGAACCCTAGGGACCGAAAACTTCCTACAGGGAAGAGACCTAGACTCACACCAGTCAATGTAGGTACGCCATACTCGTAAGGAGCCCTGAGTGAGTAGATCTGGTGCCCCTGGCAGGTCGTACTGGTCTACTGCCATTTGTACCACGTCTGCGAACCATACTCTTCTTGGCCACCTGGGGGCCACTAGAATCACAGGTACCCCTTCCAGAGCAATCTTGCGCAGAACCCTGCCCAGAAGGGGGAATGGCGGAAATACATACAGGAGCCGAAACTCCTTCCATGACATGGACAGAGCATCCGTGGCCAAGGCCAGAGGATCCTGAGACAGGGATACGAAGGCCGGGAGCTTGTGATTGTGACGGGATGCAAACAGATCCACATCCGGTAGACCCCAACGGTGACACAGGGACTGGAATACCCTGTTGCAGAGGGACCACTCCCCCTGACGGGACATCCCCCTGCTCAGAGCGTCTACTAGCAGATTCTCTGCCCCCGGGATGTACACAGCCGAAATGCATTGGACATTGGCCTCCGCCCATGTCAGAATCCGGGACACCTCCTGGAGGGCAGCCCTGCTCCGGGTCCCTCCCTGATGGTTGATGTAGGCAACCGCCGTCCTGTTGTCTGAGCGTACCTGCACCGACAGACCCTTCAGGTGATGGGTCAACCGCTCCAGAACCAACCTGACTGCCCGTAATTCCAGAATGTTGATGGGTAAGTGGGCCTCCTGAGGGCCCCACCTCCCCTGGAAGCGCAGGCCCCCAACCTGACAGACTGGCATCCGTTGTGACCGTCTCCCAGGAAAGGGCCAAAAAGGACCTGCCCCCTATCAAGTTCCTGTGGTCCAGCCACCACGCAAGGGACTGTCTGACCAAGGGGGGGGGAAGCACACAGACCCCGTCCAAGGACGCTGGGTTCTTGTCCCACACAATGACAGAAGGTGAAGCTGCAGAGACCTCAAATGGAACTGAGCAAAGGGCACCGCCTCGAAGCACGCCACCATCAGGCCCACCAGCTGCATTCCCTGTCAGATGGAGGGCTGGGGGCACGAGAGCAGGAACCTCGCCTGCGTAGTCAGAGCTTCCACCTTCTGTTGAGGAAGGAATATCCTTGACTGAACCGTATCCAGAATCATTCCCAGGAACGGAGTCACCGAGGAGGGGGACAGAGAGGACTTGGGGTAATTGATCACCAAGCCGAAGGACTCCACCTGATCGCCCGCAGTTTCAAGACTTTGATAGGTGTGGGCCTCCTGAGGGCCCCACCTCCCCTGGAACCCCAGGGACTTCCAGAAACCCTCCCAACCTGACAGACTGGCATCCGTGGTGACCGTCTCCCAGGAAGGGGTAAGAAAGGATCTGCCCACCCCAACAGGTTCCTCGAGTCCATCCACCACGAGAGGGACCTCCTGACCAGAGGGGAGAGCACACAGACCCTGTCCAGGGACGCTGGGTCCTTGTCCCACACTGACAATAGGTGAAGTGGCCTCAAGTGGAACTGAGCATAAGGGAAGCATGCCACCTACTTTTGAAGCATGCCACCATCAGGCCCACCAGCTGCATCCCCTGCCTGATGGAGGGATGAGGACAAGATAGTAGGAACTGAGCCTGTGCAATCAGACTGTCCACCTTCTGTTGATGAAGGAAAATCCTTGCCTGAACTGTATCCAGATTCATTCCTAGGAATGGAGTTACCAAGGAAGGGGACAGTAAGGACTTGGGGTGGTTGATCACCCATCCAAATGACTCCAGAGTGGACACCACCAGGTGAGTTTCCAATTCTGCCTGATGTAGAGATTGGGAGGTGATGAGAATGTCATCCAGATAGGGAAGCACGCGGACACCCTGATACCTGAGCAGAGACATCACGCCAGCCAGCACCTTGGTGAACACCCTGGGAGCCGAGGTGAGACCAAAGGGCAACGCCACAAACTGGTAGTGTTTATCCATCAGAGCCAACCTGAGGAACCTTTGATGACCTACAAATACAGGAATATGAAGGTAAGCATCTTTGATGTCCACAGAAGTCATGAAGTCCCCTTGGCGCAGGGAACTGATGGCAGAGCGCAGAGTTTCCATGCAAAAGCGCATGCCCCTGACAAATTTGTTAAGGATCTTTAAGTCAAGGATGGGCCTGACTGAACCATCTTTTTTGAGAACTCTAAATAGGTTGGAATAGAAGCCTTTGCCATTTTCTCTTAAGGGGGCCTCGCAGATGACCCCCAGCTCCAGGAGGCCTTGCACTGCTTGCACTAGCTCCTGAGCTGACACAGGGTCCTGAGGAATCCGGGATCTGATGAATCTCGGGGGGGGGGGGGGGGGGGGGGGGGCGCAGGCAGCAAACTCACTTGTAGCCGGAGGACACTACCTCCTGAATCCACCGGTCTGAGACATGAAGCCTCCAGACGTGAGCAAAGTGCTGCAGCTGTCCCCCCACCCGGATGGGTGAGGGCGCCCCATCATCCCTGAGGGGGCTTGGGAGAGGATTTTGCTTTGGGACCCCAGGAGGAGACAGGACGTCCACGTCCTCTGCCTCTACCCCAGAAATCTCCCCGGGCCCCAGGAAACCCCCCTTCCCTGTCTGGCACCAGGGTAATGGGGAGGAGAAGGAACCCTGACCCCGAAAGGGCCGAGAATGCCGCCTGCGCATTAAACACTTCAAAAGGCAAATCATCAGGGGCACTATCAAGCATATTTCTGATAAGGGGTCTAGTGGCCACAGCAGTAATGGCAGAGGCACAGACCGGGCACAGCGCTGTCCCCGCACATGCAAAGGCGTGGGATGCCAGCTGGTCAATGCGCCGGTCCTCAGCATCCCGCAGGGTAGTTGAGTCAGGGGAATGCATGACAGAGGTGTTAGATAGCCCTAGGATCGGGGCATCCACCTCGGGGGGGGGGGGGGGGGATGACCAACATTTAACCACCTCAGCAGGAAAGGGATACTTCCTATCCCAACTTTTTGGAACCCTGGGAAGTTTACTGGGGCGCTCCCATTCCTTGAGCACAAGGTTATGGAAATGTGCCTGCTCGGGAAATTCCAAACGTGATTTTGCCGTATGGAAAAGCTCCCCTCTTTGCTTGGGATCCGCAACAGGGAGAGAGATGGACAGAAACTCAAAAATCTGGGCCAATAATCTGTCAGTGTCATCCGGGGCCCAGGGGTCAGAACCAGAATCGTCATAACCCCTTGGTTTCTCATCAGATGAGCCTGAATCAGAAAAGAGCTCCCCTTCACCAGATGGGGTATAGCCACAAAGATTCATAAACCCCCTCAGTTCCCATAGGGAAAACAGTGACATTAGGCGTCAAGTGCCACTTCTTAGCAGGGGCCTTACGCGCTAAGGACTTGGCAATCAACTGCTTAACAGTAGCCAGTCTAGAAGACACATCAGGCTGAGAATCCCCACTAGTATGCAACTCAGTAGGAGTGAGGTTTAAGCTTGGGGGTGTAGGTGAAGTGAAACGAGGTGCAGTCACTGGCAGGCCAGATTGCAATGCAAGCACCTGCTCAGCACAGGGTACACAGACCCACGCCTTGTCAGCGTCAGCATGAGGCTGCCCACACGCTACACACAGCCGGTCTTGTCCCGAAGGGACCGCGGTCACATTATCCCGGGATGCCTCCATATGGTGATTATAGCAGCGCTATACGCCGATAGGGAATAACGCCATATAGCAACCCCGGATGCCCCAATAACCCGCTAGGGAAGTGGGAGTATTATTTTTACAAAGCCTACAAGTTATATACTAATACAGGGCCGGGAGAAGCCAAAAGGGTTCGCCCCGCCTGAAAGACATAAGCAGACAAGACCTGTAAGCACACAGTAACAGAAGTGAAAAAAAATAAAGCCGCCCGCGAGGGCACTTACGGACCGCGGTAGGTAGGGGTCCGTCGCGCATGGGCCAACCAAGCAGGTTAAAGATGGTGTCGGTATACTTCAAGGGGCGGGCCGATATCAGCGATGATATCAGCGCCATAGCCATTTGTGAATGGGCGGCGCGGGCACGCTCCCTGTTAGAGGGAAGCGCGAGATGCGGCCTCCAGCTCGCTCGGAGCCACTGAGCCTAGACGTGGCTTAGATGCCCATAGCTCAGCGACTCAGAGCGTGCTGATTGGAGGAGCGGCCGTGCATGCACCATAGGACTGCGGTGAGGTGAGTTGGCTGTGGGGATCGGGGGGGGGTTCACAGAGTGGGGCACCCTGATCGAGGTGCCCCAGGGTAGTGGACCAAAACCCAGGATAGCCAAAATCCTGGGATATGGTCCACTTTAAAGAGAGGACGGCTATACTCCCTTTTGTACCCCACAGCTCCTTCGAGCAGTGCCAGCATCTTCATACTTACTAATGAGGGAGAATAAGTTATTCCATCCTCCAACGCTGTGCAGACATGGCGGACGCCATCAATATGGCTTTACGTCCCCTAACACTACTACTACACTTATTGCAGTGGAGGAGGCATGCCAAAGCCAGGCATGCTAAACCTGCTTTGGAATGAATGTATAGTAGGTTTGTGGGATAGTAAACAAGGCTCCATGGACGAATTCATGAGAGGCAGCCAGCACTGGAGGACAGAATCGGTGGCATCCCATCACGAAGTATCTATGAAGATGCCGGCACTGCATGGTGGATCTGAAGGGGAACTGCCGAGAGGAAATAGAGGTATAGACTTTTTTTCTACCTAGACAATTCTTTTAAATTCCTTAAAGTTCTAGGCATTGTAATGGAGGGTCTTGGGGCAGCATGACAATTCCGAGTATAAAGGGCAGGGGAGACTCATTATCTACTACCACTAGAACACCATTATCCATTACCACTGGAACAGCCTCATCACTGATTGATATAAATAAGGGCCTTAGATTAAAATAATATAAAATATATGTATAATGAACGTTTCTAAACTTCCTGTGAAAGTTAATTACAATATTCAAAATCTTAATTTTTTTTAAATGAAGCATGGTTCAATGTCTCATGGCTGAGCTGAGAAGGATGTGTCATAATACAGCTCCGCTTTGGGCACTCCCCAACACGCTGTCAAGATGGAGGAGGGCAGCTGAGGAAGCCCCGTAGCTGGAGACCCTCCTGAGGGAACAATCGCACCGGAGGGAAGCGCTGTCAGCACCCGGTCCCGAGTGCAGCTTCCCTTTCCCTCACAAAGGGGCTCAGAACAGACAGAGCAATAGCACTGGTTCCCAAAGTGTTCAAGAAGCTGGCATCATGCTGCTCCCTCCTGGCACAACACAGTCATGGCTAAGGGACTCTCCAGTCTTCTTCCCCCCACAAAACTCATGGTAGGGCAGGATGACACATAGCACTCTAGTAGTACATGATTCTAAACCACCCAGGGGAAATGGTCTTACTGAAGGATGAGGAAGGACTAAAACTAGATGAGGATGAAAGAGGGGGGCTGCAAAGCTCTTTAGCCCAGTGACCCAATCTGTCACTGGGCATGCATGTGTCCCACAGGGGTTGGGCACACAACAGCCCCCTGCATCTGGAACCTATGCTGCCCCCATGCCTAATGTTACCCAGGACATGACATCAGCACTTTCCCCTTAGGGGCAGAGGATGCCTGGGTGCATGGGATGACCCCTGCATCACTAACATGAGGAAACAGCAGAACGCAATAGCCGACTAGAGTGGTCTTGGAGGAACCCAAAAAGCCAGGCCTTTGACTTACCGACGGGAAGGGTCACAGCTTTGAGCTCTAGTCCATGCCTACCGGCTGCTAGCATTTGCAGCATCAGTAAATTGCTGTAAGTTATTAAAGACGTAGCACAACAGAATCAAAATCATCCAGGGTCACCATTATATGGGCCACAAGAGACCATGTAGACCTTTAAAAAGTACAGATCTGTGTGTGGTAGAGTAATTATTCCAGGCAAAGGAGCTACATCTCATCATGCCTTCATTTAGCTTGCTTTATATATTTCTCAAGAGCTCCTAATGAACTCTGCTACTGAGCAGAAGGGATGGATGACTGCTCACAATACATGTTTCAATGCAAGTCCCTTCAGAAGTCAATTCATCTCAGGGACACTGAAAAAGTAACTCAGAAGTAGAAAAGTGCTGATGAATGAAATACGTCTCCCTTGACAGCCAACATAAGTAGGGCAGAAAGGAGGCTAATTGCCTGGAATGTCCCTTTAAGATCAGAGGCAAGTGTTTAACGTCACCTTTAACTTACCTTATGTACAGGTTTTCTATCAGATGAAGGTTCAAACCTTGGGGGCTCATCTGGAAAATAATGAAAGTAATTTCTCTCCAGGATCTGGTATTTTGAAAGTGTGGCACTCTTTAAAAAAAAAAAAAAAAAAAAACGCAGGAAAGGTTAATTGACCCAGGTTTGTATGAATGATCCTCAACTACACACAAAACTTCCAACATGCATTACTTTAGGCTTTATAATCCCAATCTGTGTTTCACATTGAAGCTTGAGGAAATATTTCAGCCTCTCTTTAGACAACAGGGCAGGCTTTCGACTAAAAAAAAAAAGGAAAAAACAAACATTTAAAAACAAAAGTAAAACTCAGAAATCATTCCAATTTGTGTATTTAAGATATACAAAAGTTGAAGGTCAAATCCTCTAAGAAGCAATAAAAAGCTAAATGGGAACAAGGTTATTGGATACCGTCCAGAAAGGAGGTTTTATGGTCGGATTTCTCTTCGCGGGGCATGCCAATGTGAGAAGGATGAAAATGCGAAATAGTGAAAAACCCCAATAAGCTTACCGGTTATGGCATTTCTGGTAGTCCTCCAGGACTGTTAGCCGAGTAGCTACTTCCACCTAAATAGGAAACTGGACATGAATTACCCCACCCCTTCCTCCTGAACTTCAGTGTTTCAACCAAGGAATCCCAGAAGAAATACTTTTAAACCATAATATCAAAAATACTTTGCCTGGCGGGATGTAGGATGCTGTCCTGGAGGACTACCGGAAATGCCACTACCGGAAAGCTAATTGGGGTTTTAGCAAAACATCCTCCAGAATGGCTTAGCCGATGATAAACAAGAAATACTACTAGTGTCCTACCTCAGGGAGGGGAAATAACCTGTAGAATCTTCCTGCCAAAATCTTGTCTCTTGTCGGAAGAAAGATCCACTCTGCTGTGTTTTAAAAAATGTGAGCAGGGAAGCCCAAGTTGCTGCTCTGCAAATATCCTCCAGAGACTCCTGGCCAATTTTCCCAGGAAGTAGAAACTGCCCTGGTAAAATGTGGCTGCAGGGATTTTGGGGCCTGTTCCTCAGAACCTTCGAAAGACAACTTAATGGCTTCTCTAATCCACCTGGTGATGGAAGCCTGCAGACCTTTTTCTTCCCTGCAAACAAAAGCAACAAATAATTGTATCCCCTCCACTCCGAGGTGCGATTCAAGTCAAAAGAATGATTCTGGCATCCAACAGATGCATCCCTTGTTGTTTTTAAGGCCCTCTGGACTGAGACCTAACTGAGACCTGTGAAATTCCAAAGCAATCTTGGGCAGGTAAAGAGGGTCAGGTGTGATGGTGAGATGATCTAAAAAAAAAAAATAAAAAAAAAATATGGTTCCTTGATGGACAAGGCTTGCATATCACTAATCCTTCTGGCTGAAGTAATGGCTAATATAAAACCACTTTGATGGTCAGAAATTTAATCAATGCCTCTTGCTCGAAAGGTGGCCATGACTGTTCAGGACGATGGAAAGGTCCCAGAGAGGGAAGCCCTTAAGATTTACTGGTCTTCCTCTAGACAAACAAAAAACCTTCTAAAGATCCTCTGGTCTAAGCCTACAGTCTAGGCCTATTTCAGCCCCTTCCTGTAAAAACTCAAAAAATGATGCCATTCCCTAGGGAATCTGGATATGGAGTGCGCAATCATAGATCTTATGATTAACCATCTTCCTGCTGTGGAGAAGGGTCCCAATGACTTTACTGCAAAGCCCATTACTCCTTAGCAGGCTCCATTCAGGATTGATGCCGTCAAACAGAGGCTTTGAACCTCAGGGTGGATCCCTGATGGTCCCTGATTCAGCAGATCTGGGGTTGGAGGGAGACCTAGAGAGGCCCTACTGACATCTGCCTTAGTATGGAGAACCACAGTCTCCTGAGCCACCAGGGGGCAATCAGGATCACCCATGCCTATTCTATCCTGATCTTCATTATGACCAGATAGAGGATCTGAAATGGGGGAAAAGCATAACAGACTGATGCCCCCCCCCCCCCCCCCCCAACCCGAGGTCCCTGGCTAAGGTTAAGAGTGAAAAAAAAAAGTCAGCATTTGGAATTTTCTCTTGTGGCAAAGAGATGTACCTCGGAGTGGTGGTTCAGGGCTAACTGAATTGCCTTTAGCTCCCAAAAGTTCAAAGATCCTTGGCTCGTGTTGCCGAACCAGGTTCACTGAACTTGGCAGTGAAGGGTATGGGCCCCCCAAACCCTACACACTTGCGTCCGTTGTGATACGGATGGGGTCCACCTGATGTCAGGGTCTCTCCTTGGATAGATTCCCATAATCCGTCCACCACTGAAGGGACTGACAAATTAGATCTGGAAGTGTAACCAGAGAAACCAATGTTTCTGTGTCTCTGTTCCAGGCCCGCAAAAATAAGGTCTGGAGGTGCTCTTGAATGCAGCTGGGCCCAAATGACCACTGGGAGAGCTGAAGACATAATCCCCAACAGAACCAGAATCTGTCTTAGGGAGATTCTGGGATGTTCTTGAACGCAAGAGGGCGGGGAGACCATCATGTCGATCTTGGCTAGTGGAAGGAAGGTTACCCTGGGTAAATACAAGAAGTTTGAGGAGACACACTGCCCACACTGGTCCAGGTATGTCACAATGCCTATGTGATTTAATCTCAGATATGCCATAGCCTCTGACAGTATCTTGGTAAAGATCTGAGCTGTGGACGAAAGACTAAAGAGCATGCTCTGAACTGCCAATGAGAGATTACGACAACTATCATGCAAACCTCAGAAACCTTATGTGAGCCAGAAAAGTAGGGGCATGCAGATATGCATCCTGGAGTTCTATAGAGGCCATCCAGATGCCCTGAAACAGGATATCTTAGATGTAAAGATTGACTTCATATTGACTGCAGTTCCCCAAATTTAATTGCTTTAGGTTCAGAATAAAATCAACGTTTCCTGCCAGTTTTTGGACCAAAATCACATGACTGCCATATCCTTTAGTTGTGTAATCTCTGTAACCATGGGTTACTACAAAAACAATCCTTTTGGCCCCGAGACGAATTCCAGATGGAATCCATCCTGAATCGTCTGAAGAATGAAGGGGTTCTGAGAGATCTTCTGCCAGGCCGAAAAAAAAGACTGAATTCTCACCCCTACTGGTCCTCCGTCAGGACTGCTGCTTAGGCGGTTTAAACAATAAACCTCCCCTTGCCCTTTAGCCTCTGGGATGACCAAGACTTTTGGGAATCGGGGCCTCAGAAACCCCGCTGAGGAATTCTAGGTGGGGTAGGTGGCTAACTCTTCTTGAGAAGAACGGGTCAGAAAAAATACAATTCTGTGAAAATCTCACCTGTAGAATTGGTATTATTTGTATACAGTACGTCCTGCTCCAGATATAGTTCTTACACTTGGGTTATGCTCCACCCGATGGCGCTGCACTGCAGAGACATGCAAAACAGGCTCCTCCCGGCCCCTCAAATACCCGGGACCTCCCACAAATCCCCAGCATTGAAAAGCAGTAAACAAGAAGCCGGGAGAATTTAACCACCCAAAACAACTGGTAATGATAACAATAACAATCAACATACAGGGGATCCAGAAAAATGCAAAACCAGGGAGGGGTGGAGCAGGACGTACTGTATACAAATAATACCAATTCTACAGGTGAGATTTTCACAGAATTGTATTATTCTTAGTATACAGTACATCCTGCTCCAGATATAGTACTTACACTTGGGACATCCAATAGCAGTGTCCATAAAGTAGGGTGGGATCCCCAAACAAACAAGGTAACAGCAGACAGTTTAAACCACTGCCGCCTGCAAAACCTTGCGGCCAAAAAAAAAAAAAAAAAACAGCATTAGCTGAGGCCCTAACATCAACTTTGTAAAACTTGACAAAGGTATGAACAGAAGGCCAAGTAGCAGCCTAGCAAACTTGTGCAACCGAAACCTAGTGCTGGAAGGCCAGAGAGGCACCAATAGCACAAGTAGAATGAACAGTAAGGCATAAAGGGAAGACACTTCCAGAATAGGCCTGAATCACAGCCTAACAGATCCATTTGCTAAAGGCAGAATTGGCAAGGACCAAACCGCTCCCGGTCCCAGAAGGGACCACAAAAAGAAAATATTTTTTCCTGACGGACGCAGTGACTGTCAGGTAATACCTAGGACACCTGGCCACGTCCAGAGAATGCAGAACCCTCCTCAGTGTTGCTAGGATTAGAGCACAATGAGGGAAGAACAATATCCTAATTCAAAAAGAACAGCAGACATCACCACAGTCAGAAAATCCAGCTTAAATCTGAACACCACCTTATTCTAGTGTCTCTCAAGGCATAGGGGCTGGATAGACCGAAGCAATAGCCACCAGAAAGACAACCTTGAGGGTAAATACAGCCATAGCAGCCACCTGAATAGGATCAAGGGAATCACCCTGCAAGGCAGACAAACCAAGTTCCAATCCCAACAGGGACGATAGGTTTACGCGGGGGACACACATGAGTAACCCCCTGAAATAAAGTCATAACCAAGTAATGCTGAGTAAAAGACTTCTGAAAGAAGACTGACAGGGCTGAGACCAGACACTGCAGAGTACTGAGTTGGAGACTCGATCCCAACCCATGCTGTGAAAACTTTAGAACCCTGGGGGCTGAGAACACCCGACAGGGAAGAGACCCAGATTCAAAACAAACACTATAGGTAAGCAATACCCTATAATAGATGGAAGAAGACGTGTTCTTCCAACCTACACCATGGACTCAACTGCCGAGGCAGACAAACCCTTCTCCCTAAAGATGGAGGTTTCAGCAACCAGGCCGTCAAGCCAGAGTCTGTAAACTGGGATGGCGTAAGGGGACCTGAGTGAGCAGAACTGGCACTCCTGGCAGAACGTACTGATCTACTTCCAGCTTCACCACGTCTGCGCACCACACTCTTCAAGGCCCCCTGGGGGCCACCAGAATCACTGGCACCCGTTCCAGAGCAATCTTGCACAGAGCCCTGCCCAGCAGGGGGGATGGAAGAAGGATACACATAACAGTCCTGCCATGACTTTACAAAAGCACCCGTGCCCACGGCCAGAGGATCCTGGGACAGGGAGACAAGGGCCGGGGGCTTGTGATTGGGACGGGGCACAAAAACATAACCACACATGGTTGGTCCCCACACCCCACAGTGACACAGAAATTGGAACACCCCCCCCCCCATTGGCCTCCTTCCATGTCAGAATCAGAGACGCCACCTGGAGGACCCTCTTGCTCCGGGTCCCTCCCTGATGATTGTGTAGGCAACTGACGTCAGATTGATCAAGCGCCCCTGAACAGGTAGGCCCTGAAGATGAATAGCCAAGCGAGTCAGAAGTAACCTGAATGCTCATAGTTTCAAACATTGATAGGTGTATGGGCCTCCTAAGGGCCCACCTCCCCTGAAGCCGCCGGGACCTCAGAAGACCCCCAACAGGTTCCTTGAGTCCATCCACTACAATAAGGACCTCCTTACCAGAGGGGAAGACACACAGACCTTGTCCAGGGATGCTGGGTCCTTGTCCCAAACAAACAGTAGGAGAAGCTGCAGAAGTCGCAAGTGGGACTGGACATAAGGGGCCGCATCAAAGCCCACCCCCATCAGGCCCACCAGCTGCATCCCCTGCCTGGTGGAGGGACGGAGACCGCTAGGAGGGACTGAGCCCGTGCAACCAGATCGTCCACCTTTGTCAGAGGAAGGAATATCCTTGCCTGAACTGTACCCAGATTCATTCCAAGGAATGAAGTTACCAAGGAAGGGGACAGTGAGGACTTGGGGTGACTGATCATCCACCCAAATGACTCCCGAATGGGCACCATCAGCTGAGTACCCAACTCAGCCTGAAGTAGGGACTAAGAAGAATGAGGATGTCCAGGAAGGGGAGCAGGCGGACGCCCCTTGGTCTCATCAGGGACATCACCCCCATCAGTGCCTTGGTGAGCACTCTGGGAGCTGAAGAGAGGGCAGATGGCAAGGCCACCAATTGGCAGTATTGAACTTCCAACTCGAATCTGAGGAGCCTTGGTGTCCTGAACACACAGGAACGTGAAAATAAGCATCCTTGATCTCCACAGACGGCAAGAAGCCCCCCCGGTGCGCAAGGAGCTGAAGGCCGAGCCCAGGGTTTCCAAGCCGAAAACACCTGTACTGGACGTTTTGCTGAAGATCTGTAAATCCAGAATGGGGCAGACTGTCCCATCCTTCTGAGGAACTGTGGAAAGGTTAGTGTAGAGTCCCTTGCCCCTGTCAGTAAAGGGAATTTTGCAAATGACCCCCAGGGACACCAGAGCAGAGGCAGGGACCAGGAGTACAGGGGACCCGATAATCTTGGGGGAGGCCGCGCAGCAAACTATCTTGTAGCCGGAGGACACTACCTCCTGAATCCACCGGTCTGAGGCGTGACGCCTTCAGACATGAGCAAGGTGCCGCAGCCGTCCCCTCACCCAGACGGCGCCCCATCATGCTTGAGGGGACTTGGGGGAAGTTTTGAGCTTAGCCCCCCGGGAGGAGCCAGGGTGTCGTCTGCTGCTCCTGGGGCAGGAATCTGCAGGAGCCCCCACGAAGGACACCCCTGGTTCCTGTTTAACACCGTGGTAGGGGGCAGAAGGGGGGCCCTGGCCCCGAAGGGGCCGAGACAGCCACCTGCGCTGGGGTGACTTACCCTTCTTACCAAACAGGTCTAGATGGGCCCCAAATAGACGTCGCCCTTTAAAAGGAAGCCCAATAAGGGCCTTCTTCGCAGAATTGTTAGCACCCCACTGTCGCAGCCAGACCAAGCGACGTATAGCCACCACAAGGGCAGAAGTTCTTGCACACATTCTGATGGTGTCATCCAATGCCAATAGAATACATTTTACAAACCCATCACAACTGGAGAGTGCGTTAAACACCTCCCAATGGAGATCATCAGGGGCACGATCAAGCATTTTGCTGATGAGAGTTCTAACGGCCACAGCACTAATGGCAGAGGCACAGACCGGGCACAGCGCCGTCCCCGCACATGCAAAGGCGTGGGAGGCCAGCAGGTCAATGCGCCGGTCCTCAGCATCCCGAAGGTTAGTATAGTCAGGGGGATTCAAGACAGGGGTGTTAGATAGCCCTATGATAGGGACATCCACCTCGGGGGGGGGATGACCAACATCTAACCACCTCAGGGGGAAAAGGATACTTCCTATCCCAATCCCCTGAAACCCCGGGAAGTTTACCGGGGCACGCCCATTCATTGAGCACAAGGGTATGGAAATGTGCCTGCTCTAGAAATTCCAAACGTGATGTTGCTGTATGGAAACGCTCCCCCCTATGCCTGGAAGCCCCACCAGGGGGAGAGAGAGACAGAACCTCAAAAATCTGGCTCAATAAGCTGTCAGTGTCAGCCTGGGCCCAGTATTCAGAGCCAGAATCGTCATGACCCTCCGGCCTCCCATCAGATGAGCCTGAGTCAGAAAAGAGCTCTCCATCAGAAGAGGTATAGCCACACGTATTCATAAACTCCTCAGTTCCCATAGGGAAAATAGTAACATGAGGCGTCAAGTGCCGCTTCTTACCAGGGCCCTTGCGCTCTGAAAACCTCGCAATAATCTGTTCAGCCGTAGGCAGTGTGGAAGACACAGCAGGCTGGGAATCCCCACTTGTATGCGACTCAGCAGGAGTGAGATTTAAGCTTGGGGAAGTAGGTGAAGTGAAACGAGGTGCAGCCACTGGCAGGTCTGATTGCAGGGCCAGCGCTTGCTCGGCACAGGGTAAGCAGACCCGTGCCCTATCAGCGTCAGCATGGGGTTGTCCAAACGCCATACACAGCCGGTCTTGTCCCGAGGGGACCCCGGTCACATAATCCTGAGATGCCTTCATATGGTGATTTTTTATTTTTTATTTTTTTTTGGGCACAATATGCCGGTAGGGATTGACGCTATAAAGCAACCCTGGATGCCCCAATGACCCGCTAGGGAAGTGGGAGTAATTTACAAGGCCCACTATCAATTACACCGGGCCGGGAGAAGCCAATGGATTCACTCGTCTGAAAGACACAATGAGAAGAGAGGGGTGTCAGAATGAAAAAACTCTACAATGAGTAAAAGGCCGCCCGCGAGGGCACTTACGGACCACGGTAAGTAAGAACGTCACACACACGCGCGCGAAGAGACAACATGGCGCCGAGTACCTCGAAGGGCGGGCCAGAGCGAGCCGTGACGCGGAGCGTGCCAAGCCCAGCCCCGCCCCCCTAATGGGCGCGAAGCCCAACAAGCAGCCAATGAGGACGCAGAAGCGTCCGAAGGCAACGCTGCCGCCCGGCACGGAACATCCCAATGCAGGAAAAAAAGGCGCGCGGCGGCAGCAGCCAAGTAAAAAGCAAAGTCAGCGCGGTGGTTGACACCACATAGAAAGTCCAAAGACATTAAAAAAGGCCATATGCCCGTAATCACGATACACCGACACCCACACCCCCCCCCCCCCCTTTCTTTTCCCCCAAAGGCTACAGGGAGAATGAGGGAGGATGGCGGCCCTTTGTACAGGACCCACCGCTACAACGGGGCATGTGGTAATAATGCGGGAGGGGCATCCCATGAGGCTCACCATCAGCCTAAACCGCCTACCCTTTGGTGGGGGCTGCGGTGGAGCAGCGCTCCATAAGCACACGCAATGCCGCCTACCTTCACCCGACCAGCGCAGCCCAGGCTGGGAGGCACATCACACGAAGTACGGGTGGGAATAGTCCTACAGGGCCGCAGGCTTATAAGCCCGGCTCACCTGCGAGAGAGGGATACTTCATGTCTTCGCAGTAAGCACTGCAGAGAAATCTGGGGATTTGTGGGAGGTCCCCGGGTATTTGAGGGGCCGGGAGGAGCCTGTTTTGCATGTCTCTGCAGTGCAGCGCCATCTGGCGGAGGATAACCCAAGTGTAAGTACTATATCTGGAGCAGGACGTACTGTATACTAAGAATAGGCTTACCCTCAAATGGAATGCTACACAGGTGTAACTTAAGACGACTGGTCTCCCTCCCAGGTCTTGAGCCAGAGAGCTCTACGTGCACAATCAAGGCCATACTTTTAGCATTGTACCTAATTACCTCTGAAGCAGCATCAGAAAAAAAATTCACTGCTTCGAAAAGCAGGGAGCAGGGCGTTCAAAGCCTCCCCTTTCATTGGTTATCCCATTTCTGACCTTGCCTACGCAGACTTCCAGAACTCTACTCACACAATCTGTAGCAAGCAGGAGTCTAAAATGACAGGAATCAGTATCCCATTCAAGCAGAATATCTGACATTTTATCAAGAGGATCTCTAAAGAGAAACCATATGCTCGAAGCAGAAATCCAATTTCTGAGAAACCTGAGCCCACACCTTTATCTCAGACTCCTCAAACGGGAATCTTCGCTTAAGAGAAGGAAGAACCGGGATTTCGAACTCTTCCATTTGTGCAATGACGTCCTTTAGTGAATGGCGAATCGGAAAAACAAAAACTTTTTCCCAAATATCCCTGGTAGAGGAATCCTGAATAGAGAGGGGCTTATCGTCCAATTGAATCTTAAGGAAAGATAAAATGCCCCTAATCACGTCCAGTATATCCTCAAGGTATGGGAAGGAGACCTGTAGGCCGATTCCTCTAATCCTTGTCCTGGGCCTGAGGAATGAACTGACTGTTTCGAAGAGGCACATACTTCCTCTTCCTTATCTGAAAAAATTGGCCTCCCCTGGCTACCCCCTAGCCTCGGGTCAGGAGTGAGAAGTTACGACTGGGAGGATGGCCTGGCCACTGAACCTGCAATTGTCCCCTGGGCCATACGCTTTTTATAAAAATCTAAAAGTATCGGCTATTCTAGAGTCGAAGGTTTCGAAGAAACTCTTCATCATGCATTTAAAGTTGCCCCCAGCCACCTCCAAGCAAATCTTACAGAGAAGCTTGGAAAATCGCACCAGCAATGTCGCCTGTAGTTTACACATAACCTAGGTTGGGCCAATTTAGATTCATTGGGCTTTTTCTGCCCTCTGGAATCCCTCCTGGACTCCCTTGTGGGCTTAGAACCTCTGGACTTGGATTCCTTAAGAGAGAAAGAGGAACAATTAAGGCAACTTTATCCCCCCACCCCAAAGACAGTCTGTGTGGGGAAGTTGCACGCTGGCTGCACCCCATCGAGGCAATAGCGTGTCACCGCATCCAGATACTGGACTGTCAGGAAATTCAGAAAGCAAGGTCTCAACCTGCCCCAAAGGTAAGCCATATACTTACTCTCCACCAAGGTGGGGTGTGGGACTTTTGATGTTTCCACAGGCCCCCTCAATTCCGCATAGACCGTAAGGAGAAATGGTAGGATCCATGCACAGACTGCCACTTGGATGAGCCCCAGGGAAGCAAATTCCCGAAAGGAGTGGAAGTGGAAGAACCCCAGACTGGCAGCAGTGGGTCACCCGGAGCACCACCTAACCCGCTGGAGAGCGGACCCGCTACTTTCCCTGGGGTGAAAAACAAAAAAATGGGGATGTAGTTTCCGGCTTGTTTCCTGGAGGATACCCAAAAACACAGAGGTCTAGGAGGAAAGATATATTGATTTTTCTATGTAAAAATAATACTTGAACTGCAATTTTGGTGTGCACCTCAATATTGGATGTAAAGGAGTGGGGTATTTAACCATGTTCAGTTTGTGTTTCCTGTTGTAGGTGGAAGGAGCTACTCGGCTAAGCCGTCCCAGAGGATGTTTTGGGAAATACTGGGTTGTGATACTTTTCAAGCCATTCCAAAAAAATAAATGACACATCATACCTCACTTGGCAGTGTCTAACTGTGACAGATTCATACATTGCTTCCACAAGTGGTTTAACTTTGTACTTGAATAATGTTGGATCAACTGGCTCCCTCTTCTTCCTGTTTGGAAACAGAAACAGAAAATAGAACCTTTTTAACTTTACACATAGACCAAATCAGTATATCTGAGGGAAGAAACTGAAATAAACAGTAAAGTGTAATTCCAGCGAGATACTGGGTTGGGTGAGTTGCAATGAAAAAAAATACCATTTTGTGATTACTCACCTTTAAAATGGGTATTATAAGTGTCACACACCCCGCTTCCACTATTCATGACACATGGATTATGGTCCAGTAGGGGGCGAACTTCTGCAGAGATGAAAGCAAAAAAGAAGCACCTCCCGGTCCATAAATACCTGGGACCTCCCACACATTCCCCAGTATATGACTGCAGTAAGGGGACTGCACTAATAAAACATTCTTAACAATAAAAAGGTTCACATATAAAAGGATCCAGAATACTAAAGGGCGGGATGAAGTGGGGTGTGTGACATACTTATAATACCCATTTTAAAGGTACTCACAAAATGGTATTATTTCAAGTATGTCACACACCCCGCTTCCACTATTCATGACATATGGGACATCCAATAGCAGTGTCCGTCATGGGTGGGATTCAAATACAGCAAAAAATGCACCAATTTAAACCACTGCAGCTTGCAGAACCTAGCGGCCAAAAACAGTATCCGCTGAGGCCCGCACATCAACCTTATAAAACTTGGAAAAAGTATGAACGGAAGACCAAGTAGCACCCTTACAAACTTGTTCAACAGAAGCCTGGTGCTGAAAGGCCCAGGAAGCCCCAACAGCATGAGTAGAATGAGCAGTGATCTTAAAAGGAGGAACCCTCCCCTTAGCGGAATAGGCCCCAACAATGGCCTGACGTATCCATTCACTAATGGTAGACTTGGCTGGCGCCAAACCTCTCCTGGGCCCGGAGGTCACCACGAACAAGGCGTCAGTCTTACGAAAAGGAGAAGTAGCGACCAAATAGTACTTCACACAACGAACCACATCCAAAGAGTGCAAAACCCTCTCCTTGTCATTGCTAGGCTTAGGACACAAGGAAGGGAGAACTACATCCTGATTGAGATGGAAGGCAGAAACCACCTTAGGAAGGAAATCTGGTTTAAATCGAAAAGCCACCTTGTCCTGGTGTCTCTCAAAGTAAGGGGCCTGAAAAGACAGAGCCGCCAACTCAGAGACACGCCGAACATAAGTAATAGCCACCAAAAAGGCCCCTGGAGGGCCAAGAGAACCAAATTTAGATCCCAAATGGGAACCAAAGGCTTTCTAGGGGGCCGAACATGAGTGACCCCTTGGAAAAAAAAGTCTTGACCAGATGATGCAAAGCAAAAGACCTTTGAAAAAAGACAGCCAGGGCAGAAACCTGACCCTTCAAAGTACTGAGCTGGAACCCCAGATCCAGACTATGTTGTAGAAACTCCAAAATCCTAGGAATCGAAAACACCCTGCAAGGCAAGGCCCTAGCCTCACAGCAGTCAATATAGGACCGCCAAGTCCTATAGTAAATGGTAGAGTAAGACCTCTTCCTAGCTGTAATCAAGGTTTGAATAACCGCCTCAGACAAACCTTCCTCCCTCAGGATGAAGGTTTCAGCAGCCACGCCGTCAAAGCAAGCGTTTGTAAATTGGGGTAACGTAGTTGACCCTGAGAGATCAGATCCGGAAACAGTGGCAGCCTGTACTGATCTACCGCCAATCTTACGAAGTTTGCGAACCAGACCTGTCTGGGCCACCAGAATTGCTGGTGCCCCCTCCAGAGCCAGCTTGCACACTACCTTGCCTACCATGGAGAAGGGGGGAAACCAGTACAGAAACCCCAGATCCCTCCAGGCAAGGGACAAGGCATCCATTGCCAGGGCCAGAGGATCCTGAGACAGAGATACAAAGGTTGGGAGCTCGTGATTGTGCCGAGAGGCAAAGAGATCCACCTCTGGAGTCCCCCACTTGTGACACAGGGCCCAAAATACCCTGCGGTTGAGACACCATTCCCCTCGGCGAGAGAATCCCCTGCTCAGGGAGTACGCCTCCGTGTTCTCCACTCCCGGAATGTACACCGCCAAGATGCAAGGAACATTGCTCTCTGCCCATGCCAGAATCAGAGAGACTTCCCTGATGGCACTCCTGCTGCGAGTCCCTCCTTGGTGATTGCTGTAAGCTACCGCAGTTCGATTGTCTGATCGAACCTGAACCGGTAAGCCCTGTAGGTGGAATATCAGACGTGACAGAACCAAACGGATAGCTTTGAGCTCCAAGGCATTGATGGGGTTGTGAGCCTCCTGAGGACCCCACAACCCCTGGAACTGATCCTTCCAGAAACCTCCCCAGCCCGACAAGCTGGCATCCGTGGTAATCGTCTCCCAACAAGGGGCCAGAAAGGATCTGCCCCTCATCAGATTGCTTGATTCCAGCCACCACTGAAGGGACTGCCGGGAGACATCAGAAAAGACTGATCTAAGGACTGTGGACATCTGTCCCATTTCAGCAATAGATGGAGTTGAAGCAACCTCATGTGGAACTGAGCAAAGGGGACTGCCTCGAAGGAGGCTACCATCAAACCTACCAGAGTCATCCCTAGCCTGATAGAAGGGTGAGGATTGGTCAGCAGAACACGTATCAGATCCTGAACCCTCTGCACCTTTGGCTGAGGTAGGAACACTCTGGCCTGACTGGTATCCAGATTCATGCCCAGAAAGGAGATCTCCCTTGATGGGGAGAGAGAAGACTTGGGGTGGTTGATCACCCATCCGAACCTTTCCAGCGTCGCCACCACCGTCCTGGTTTCAAATTCCGCCTGGCAGAGGGAAGAAGCTGTAATGAGTAGGTCGTCCAAATACAGCACAATGCGAATGCCCTGGGCTCTGAGCAGGGCCATTATGCCTGCCAGAACCTTGGTAAACACCCTCAGTGCCGAGGTCAGCCCGAACGGGAGGGCCACAAACTGAAAATGCTGATCTCCTACCACGAACCTGAGAAATCTCTGGTGTGCTGGGAAAATTGGTACATGAAGGTAAGCATCCTTGATGTCTATGGACGTCATGAAATCCCCCTGACGAAGGGAACCGATGGCTGAACGCAGAGTGGCCTTTCTGCCCACTGAGCTATAAATAATTTTCTCGAGGTTGGCCAGCCTGGCACATACATCTGAGTGCGACTCCCCACTAATGACAGTGTCACTTGGGGTACGGATAGGCGGGCAGCACTGACCCAGACGCCTGGGGTCCCGACTGCCACGTTATGGCCTGTTGCGCACATGGTATGCAAATAAGTACATTCTCCCCCGTAAGGGATACCCCACAACCCACACATAGCCGAGATTGTCCCAAGGGGAGACCGAGCCCGGTATCCTGTGGAGCCTCCATATGGTGATTTTAAGGTAGTCGCAATGACCCGAGGGGTAAGCAACCCGGGATGCTCCTTAAGTCCCAAGTGGGAGGATTTATAGGTGCCCCAAATTTCTCACCCTTGAAAGAAAAAAGTAAAAGCCCCCCCCCCCCCCCCCCCCCACTGGAGGGTTAAGGGATAGAATATATATACACATACATACAATTAGGAACAGGGCATCCCAAACCGGGATCACCAACCCGGATTCTGCCTACCCCTTTATATGTGGTCTCACGGGGGGAGCATGGCTCCCTAAACACCTATTAAGGTGATTCCTACCCTCGCCCGAACCTGCAGCCAAGGCTGGGAGGCTAATATTGGGCTTAATGTATAAAGGTCCGGGCAGAAACAGGGCAAAAAATGGCCGGGCGTAAGCCCGGCTTACCTGCAAGGAAGAGAAGCAGACATCTTCTGACTTGCTCACCGTCCTGCAGAGAAGGAACTGGGGAATGTGTGTAAGGTCCCAGGTATTTATGGACCGGGAGGGGCTTCTTTTTTGCTTTCATCTCTGCAGAAGTTCGCCCTCTACTCGACCATAACCCGTAAGTCAAGAATAGTGGAAGCGGGGTGTGTGACAAACTTGGAATAGAAACGCTTACCTTCGCCACAGTCCAGCACACGGGAGGCCCACTGCACAGAAAGTAGCATGCGTGAACAGAGCTTTGTCTTTCTATGCAGCTGCCACCACTGTCCTGAAGAGCCATGTTGGACCATGGTGTTTGTTTTTGCAACCCCCCTCACGCCTCAGCACCATGAGAGGGTTGCAGGGTGTGGGGGGAGGGGGTGTTATTTGACTGGACTGGACTTAAAAAACGGACCAACACCCTTAACCCTTTAAGTGCCACCCTACCTGGAGTTTTTGTCACACTCTGTTGCCAGACCATTTTGCACTATTTTGCACTCCCCATGTTCAAATGTGATTTTTTAAGGGATTTCCAGGGATTTCCCAGGAAAATGATATATTGTTTTTTTCAGCAGAGTCTGAGCTTTAACATGAAATGTCTTGTTTGTCATTTTTTAGGTGTATTCTCAATATTTTTTGGCGAAATATGTGCAAAAAAATTTAAAAAAATAAATTTTTTACAATTTGTAGTGTTTTTTTGTAATAAAAAATGTAAGTTTGTCAATAAAATCTTATTGCGTGTGAAACCCCAATTTCTCCCGGTTACAGCGGTACCACATATGTATAGGTAGACACCTTTTCCTGCCCAGGAGACTCCCCCAAACTGAAACAGAGTTTTAGGGGATTTTCTGAAAAAATACAACTGTGATATGCGCTATGCGCACCTTGCAGTTTTTCCAGAAAAACAACCCTTTACATTTGAAATACCCCCCACAAACTATATATTCTCTGGAAGTACACACCTCAGGCTTTCTGTTTGTACCAGGCTTGTTGATGTGGCCACAGTTTTCTAGAAGTAATCCCTCAATGTATTCTTTGGTTGCAAAGAGTTTCCCTAAAAAAAGGATAAAAAAGCAGAATCAAAGCCACATTTTCCTAAAAAAACTATATACAAACAAGAAAAAACAAGTATGATCTGAAAAAGCAACATCCCCCGAACAGAACGATACCCAACATGCATGGGTTCTGTCAAGGAAAGAGTTGCCAAACACCCCAAAGTAAAGCATGTGCGTAGCGGTAATTTTTCTTGAAAATTTCAGCTCTGCAGACAAAGTGCGCACCTTGCGATTTTTCAACCAAAACAACCCTTTACATTTGGAATATCCCCCATAAACCATATATTCCCTGAAAGTACACATGTTAAGCTTTCTAAGCGTACCCAGCTTGTTGTAGTGGGCTCATCTTTCTGGAATTAATCCCTCAAAGAACTCTTTGGTTGCGCAGAGTTTCCCTAAAAAATGTATAAAAAAGCAGAATAAAAAACACCTTTTACTAAAATATAAATATGCAAACAAGAAAAAACAAGCTAAGTCTGAAAGCGCAAGGTTCCCCGAACAGAACAATACCCAACATGCAGAGGTACTATTAACCCTTTTAATTGCCAGCTTACTTGAGATTTTGTCACCCTCTGTTGACAGGTCATTTTTCCCCATTTTGCGCCATGTTTTGCGCCATGTTTTGTGTCATTTTTGCTGGAATTTTCAGGAAAATTATATATATATTTTTTGCAGCAGAGTTTAGGCTTTAACATGAAATGTCTTGTTTGTAAATTTTATTTATTATTAATTTTATTTATTATTAAGTAAAAAAAATAAATAAATAAAATTTTTTTTTTAGAAAATTGACTCCTTTATTTTACATAAAAAATTTATTTTATTAAAGAAAACCATATTGCATGTGAAAGCCCCATTTCTACCGATTAGAACGGTACCACATATTTATCGGTAGCCCCCTGTTCCTGCCCAGGAGACCCCCCTAACTGAAACAAGTAATTTTTAACATTTACAAATAAAATACAACTACCATCCACACTACAAAGGGTTAAATCGAGAAAAAAAAATGACATAGGGGGCCCATTTTTTGGGGGGATTTTTAAGGGTTAAAAATCCTTAAAAATAAAAAAAAATGACATGGGCCCCCCCTTACCCAAAGTAACCAGCCCGGGACCAGCTATGCAGGGCTTGGAGGAACGGGGCGCAGGGGCCAGCTTTTGTGGCCCCTGGCCCTGCAGGCTACAAGCCCGCATAGCCAGTGGGCCCGGGCTCTTCTGCCCCCCCCGGGCTTTGGGGAGGCAGGTAATGGGGGTGCCGGGGGTTAATGGCAAGTCACCGGCTAGCGCAGGTGACTTGCCACCTCCCCCAGCTTTGTGAACTGGTATAGGGGTCATGGACCCCTTACCAGTTCACAAGGGGTTAAATGTAAAAATAAAACACAGACACACAAAGAGAAAAAATATTTTATTTTTTTTTTTTTTAATACTTACCTCCCATCCATAGTGGAGCACTCTTTCAGCCTTTTATAGCTGCTGGATGACAGAAAACAAAAGGGTTAATTAAAAAAAAAAATGACATAGGGTTCCCCCTCCTAGGGGGGGAGACCCCATTTTTTTTTTGGAATTTTAAGGGTTAAAAACCCTTAAAAATCCAAAAAAAAAATGACGTAGGGTCCCCCCTACCCAGCATTACCGACCCGGGCCAGCTATGGGGGCTTGTAGAACAGGGCGCAGGGGCCAGCGTTGGTGGCCCCTGGCCCTGCAGGCTACTAGCCCACATAGCCACTAAGTGGCCCGGGCCCTTCTGCCCCCCCCTGGCCGTTGGGGAGGCAGGTAATGGGGGGCTGGGGGTTAATGGCAAGCCACCCACTAGCTGCAGGTGACTTGCCATACCCAGAGCCTTGTGAACTGGTATAAGGGGTCTCATGGACCCCTTACCAGTTCACAAAGGGTTAAATGAAAAAAAACGCCACACAAAAGTATTTTATTAAAAAAAAAAAAAAAAATTTTTTTTTACTGTACTTACCTCCGATTGTAAGCTCCTTTGTCCCGCGCCGCTCTGCTGACAGATGCCGGTGATCGGCATCAGAGAAGGGGGAGGCAGGAGATCAGAGGATCTCCTGCCACCTCCTTCCCCGTTGCCGATCACCGGCATCTGACAGCTGAGAACGCTGAAGCCGGTGATCGGGGCTGGGATGACGTCATAGCCCCGCCCCCAAAAGGGGTGGGGCTTGACGCTGCGACGGACCGGGGTGACGTCATAGCCCCGCCCCCAAGGGAGGAGGAGAGAGCCTTCCGGGCTCTCTCCTGAAGATCGGTAAGTCCTGGGGGGCGATCGGAGGCCCCCCAGGTGAAGAGGAGGGACAGCGGGAGCCAGCGCACACACAGGTAAGTGAATGTCATTTTTATTTTTTTTTATTTTTTTTACAGTTAGCAGCTGCTGCTGCCAAACGGGGGGGGGGGGGGGCTATTCCGGGGGCTCTCCTGGAGCCATCCGACCCCCCACGGGGGATCGGATGGCACCAAATTAAAGAGGAGACCCGGCCGGATCCAACGAGGGGTCAGGTGAGTATTTTTGACTTTTATTTTTTTTTACTAGCAGGGGGGAAAGTCAAGCCCGTAGATACTACGTGCTTGGCACTTAAGTGGAGTGGAAGCAAGCACGTAGTATCTACGTGCTTGGCACTGAAAGGGTTAAAACACTTCTGCACTTAAACCAGACCTTTACCCTGAATTCAAGCTGAATTGTTATACGTTTCCCCCATCCTGTACATACAGATTGCCCACCTTAAAAATCATCCCACCTGCATCTGCTGCTTTTTTTGAGCCTTTAAACATGAAAGATGGGACCCATGTAGTCACAGACTGCCTGCAAACAGGAATGGTCTTCTGACTGTGCTGCTCTGCATTCTGGGATTGCTTTCTTTTTCCTGACCCCAGCTCTGCTGTCGGTGCAAAGCACAGCTATAACCTTACACCCTGTACTTTTGCCCCTCTCTTCTACTCAGTATGTGATGCTTCTAAAGCAAGATGGCTACGCCCGTATCCCTAGAGTCCTGAACAGAGTTATTTGCTAGGGAATGGTTTAAGGGTTTGACCTTTTTATTAAATGATGCGGAAGGTAAATTGCTGTGGTAAATTCTACAAACAAAACAGCGTCTTCTGGAGCTTTAGGCCACCTGAAAATGGAAAGTGATGCTTGGTTTCCTGTTGCTGAGCATCGTCAGTTATGTTGAATTTAGACAGCACCATGGCTGGAATCCCGGAAAAGGAAGCTCCAAAATGGCCGCAACCAGCACAACTCTGAGAGGCAATGTTTTAGCTTTGAGTGGATGCAAGAGCAAATGTCAATGCTGAAAATTATTCGATGTCATGATAACCAACTTGATATGCAAAACTCAGAGAAGGCATATATCCAAGATCTGTTCCACAGTAGTCAACTGTACTGGAAAAGTGAGCGATCAAAAAAAAAAAAAAACTCTGCTTTTTGCAAAGACGACCCCAAACTTACTACAGTGTAGGGAACCCCTACATTCTCTGTTTTAAAACTATAATTTTATAAACCTGTACTGTTTTCATCAACCCATATACAACACACACATAAAAGCCTTGTCCTGCACATAAGCAGAATTCAATCAGAATGATGGCAGTCGCCTTCTCTCATTAACCCCTCGAGTGTCACATGAAAAGGAGTCATTTTTGCAAAACTAGCTGGTGCAAAATGCAGTTTTTTGAAACGCTTTCACTGTCCTTGCTGCTCCTGCACAGTGATGGTGTCTGCCACGCAGACTATCACAGGTGCATCGGAGTACTGTGCAGACTTAGCTGCACTTCTCCAGCCGCCCATCCAGTCGGCAGCACCACTGTTTCAAGGAAGGCAACATTGCAGTGGTGTAAAATATATATATTTCTGTGAATTTCTATTTGATTAATGCAATGTTTGTACACCCATGGTTGAGGAGGAAGGGAGGGAGAAACAATAAGCAGAAACCCTTTCCTAGTTACTATTATCATATTACATACTAAAAATTCTCTAACGCACAACTAAAGCGATGACTGAGCAGGAAATAGATTCATTGTAAAATTTTCCTCATAAATCCTGTCATAAGGAGGCGAGGGGGAAATGGGGAGGGAGAGTGGGGGGGGGGGGGGAGAGGAGGAAAGAGGAAAAAATACAATTCTGTGAAATACTCACCTGTAGAATTGATATTATAAGTATACAGTACGTACTGCTCCAAATGTAATACTTACACTAGGGTTATCCTCCGCCAGATGGCGCTGCACTGCAGAGACATGCAAAACAGGCTCCTCCCGGCCCCTCAAATACCCGGGGACCTCCCACAAATCCCCAGCATTGAAAAGCAGTGAACAAGAAGCCGGGAGAATTCAACCACCAACAAAACTGGTAACTATAACAATGATAGCAATCACCACACAGGGGATCCAGAATAATGCAAAACCAAGGGTGGGGTGGAGCAGGACGTACTGTATACTTATAATACCAATTCTACAGGTGAGTATTTCACAGAATTGTATTATTGTTAGTATACAGTACGTCCTGCTCCAAATGTAATAATACCGTTTCCCCGAAAATAAGACAGTGTCTTATATTAATTGTATTGAGTTTTGAGTCCCGACTGTGCTGTAAGAACTCCAGAACCCTGGGGACTGAAAACACCCGAGAGCGAAGAGACCCAGACTCACACCAGTCAATGTAGGTACGCTATACCCTGTAATAGATGGAAGAAGAAGTTTTATTCCTAGCCTTCACCATGGTATCAACCACCGAGGCGGACAAGCCTTTCTTCATCAAGATGGAGGTTTCAGCAGCCAGGCCGTCAAAGCCAGAGTTTGTAAATTGGGATGGCGTAAGGAGCCCGAAGTGAGCAGATCTGGCACCCCTGGCAGAACGTACTGATCTACTGCCATCTGTACCACGTCTGCGAACCACACTCTTCTTGGCCACCAGAATCGCTGGCACCCCTTCCAGAGCAATCTTGCCCAGAACCCTGCCCAGCAGGGGGAATGGAGGAAAGACATGCAGGAGCCGAAATTCCTCCCATGTCATGGACAGAGCATCCGTGGTCAAGGCCAGAGGATCCTGAGACAGGGAGACAAAGGCCGGGAGCTTGTGATTGTGACGGGATGCAAACAGATCCACATCTGGTAGACCCCAACAGTGACACAGGGACTGGAAAACCCTGTTGCAGAGGGACCACTCTCCCTGATGAGAGGTCCCCCTGCTCAGGTCTGCCAGGAGATTCTCTGCCCCCGGGATGTGCACAGCCGAAATGCATTGAACATTGGCCCCCGCCCATGTCAGAATCCGAGACACCTCCTGGAGGGCCCCCCTGCTCCAGGTCCCTCCCTGATGGTTGATGTAGGTAACCGCCGTTCTGTTGTCTGAGCGCACCTGCACAGGCAGACCCCGCAGGTGATTGGTCAACTGATCCAGTACCAACCTGATCACCCGAAGTTCCAAAATGTTGATAGGTATGTGGGCCTTCTGAGGGCCCCATCTCCTCTGGAACCGCAGGGACTTCCAGAATCCCCCCCCCATCCCGACAGACCGGCATCCGTGGTGACCGTCTCCCAGGAGGGGGCCAGAAAGGATCTGCCCCCCAGCAAGTTCCTGGAGTCCAGCCACCACGAAAGGGACCGCCTGACCGGGGGGGGGGGGGGGGAGCACACAGACCCCGTCCAGGGACGTTGGGTCCTTGTCCCAAACTGACAGAAGGTGAAGTTGTAAAGGCCTCAAGTGGAACTGAGCAAAAGGCACCGCCTCGAAGCACGCCACCATCAGGCCCACCAACTGCATTCCCTGCCTGAGGGAAGTATGGTGACACGACAGCAGGAACCTCACCTGCGCAATTAGAGCTTTCACCTTCTGTTGAGGAAGGAAAATCCTTGACTGAACCGTATCCAGAATCATTCCCAGGAACGGGGTCACCGAGGAAGGGGACAGAGAGGACTTGGGGTGATTGATCCAAATGACTCCATAGTGGACACCACCAGGTGAGTGTCCAATTCTGCCTGATGTAGAGATTGGGAGGTGATGAGTATGTTGTCCAGGTAGGGCAGCATGCAGATGCCCCTTGACCTGATCAGAGACATCACCGCAGCCAGCACCTTGGTGAACACTTTGGGAGCTGAAGTGAGACCAAATGGCAAGGCCACAAATTGGTAATGCGCGAATCTGAGGAACCTTTGGTGTCCTGAAAACACAGGGATGTGAAGGTAAGCGTCTTTGATGTCCACAGACATCATGAAGTCCCCTGGGCGCAGGGAGCTGATGGCCAAGTGCAGAGTTTCCATGCGAAAACGCCTGTTCCTGACAAATTTGTTGAGGATCTTTAAATCCAGAATGGGCCTGGCTGACCCATCTTTTTTGGGAACTGTGAAGAGGTTGGAATATAACCCCTTGCTTCTTTCTCTTAAAGGGACTCTGCAAATGACCCCCAGACCCAGGAGGCCTTGCACAGCCTGCACTAATACCTGAGCTGACAAAGGGTCCTGAGGGATCCGGGAACCTGATGAATCTTGAGGGAGGCCGAACAGCAAACTATCTTGTAACCGGAGGACACTACCTCCTGAATCCACCGGTATGGGACGTGATGCCTCCAGACGTGTGCAAAGTGCTGTAGCCATCCCCCCACCCGGATGGGCGGGGCTTGGTAGAGGATTTGGGCTTAGACCCCCAGGAGGAGCCAGGACAACCCCATCCTCTGCTCCTATGCCAGGAATCTCCACGAGCCCCCGCGAAGGACACCCCTTTTCCTTGTTTAGCACCACGGTAGGGGGGTGAAAAGGAGCCCTGGCCCCGAAAAGGGCAGAGACTGCCGCCTGCGCTGGGGTAACTTATCGCCTTTAGCAAAAGGGTCTAGGTGGTCCCTAAACAGGCGTAACCCCTTAAATGGAAGTCCAGTAAGGGCCTTCTTTGCAACATTGTCAGCAGCCCACTGGCGCAGCCAAACCGAGCGGCGTATAGCCACCACCAAGGCAGAAGTTCTAGCACACATCCTAATGGCATCATCCAAGGCAGATAGGATAAAATTGACAAACACATCACAGTTAGATAGTGCATTAAATACCTCAGGTACACTTCTGATCAGGGACCTGAGCGCCACAGATGTAATGGCCAAGGCGCAGACCGGGCGCAGCGCCGTCCCCACAAATGCAAAGGCATGGGACACCAATTGGTCAATGCGCCGGTCCTCGGCATCCCACAGAGTAGTAGAGTCAGGAGAGTGCATGACAGGTGTTAGACAGCCCTAGAATAGGGGCATCCACCTCGGGAGGGGATGGCCAGCACTTGACCATATCAGCAGGAAAGGGATACTTTCTGTCTCAACTCTTAGGTACACCGGGAAGTCTACTGGGACGTTCCCACTCCTTAAGCAGGAGATTATTGAAATGAGCTTGCTCAGGAAATTCCAAACGAGCCTTAGCAGTATGAAAAAGCTCACCCCTTTGCCTAGGAGCCGCAACAGGGGGGAGATGGACAGAACCTCAAAAATCTGTTCCAGCAGTCTGTCAGTATCATCCGGGGCCCAGGGGTCAGAGCCACCATCGTCATGACCCCGGGTCTCTCAACAGATGACCCTGAATTGGAGAACAGCTCCCCTTCGTCCGAGGGGGTATAGCCACATAAATGCAAATACTCATCAGACTCCATAGGGAAAAGAGTGACATCAGGGGTTAAGTGACGCTTTTTAGCAGTGGCCTTACGCGCTAAAGTATTAGCAATCAATTTTTCAACACTGGCCAGTCTAGCAGACACATCAGGCTGAGAATCCCCGCTTGTATGCAAGTCAGTGGGAGTGAGACTCAAGCTTGGGGTAGTAGGTGAAGTGAGATGAGGTGCACGCCCAGCCACAGGAGGGCCAGGTTGGCCCAACTATCAATTTAGACCGGGCCGGGAGAAGCCAATGGGTTCACCCGTCTGAAAGACACAATGAAAAGAAGGAGTCGGAGCCATACACACTAAAAATGAGCATAAAGCTGCCCGCAAGAGCACTTACGGACCGCGGTAAGTAGAACCGGCGGCGGCATTTTCCAAATAGTAAGAACAAGTCAGCGCGGCGGCTGACACCACATATACTAGTCAAAAACAGACAATACACAGTATGCACTAATCACAATACACACTCACCCACACCCCCCCCTTCTTTCCCCCCCCGAAGGCTACAGGGAGAATGAGGGAGGACAGCGGCCCTCTGTACAGGACCTACCGCTACACGGGGCGATAATGCGGGAGGGGCATCCCATAAAGGCTCACCATCAGCATATACCGCCTACCCTTTGGTGGGGGATTGCAGTAGAGCAGTGCCCCTTAAGCACACATGGTGTTGCCTACCTTCACCCGACCAGCGCAGCCCAGGCTGGGAGGCACATCACACAAGGAACGGGTGGTAATAGTCCAACAGGGCCGCAGGCTAATAGCCCCGGTCCCTGCGAGAGAGTGATAAATTCATGTCTTCGCAGTAAGCACTGCAGAGAAATCTGGGGATTTGTGGGAGGTCCCCGGGTATTTAAGGGGCCGGGAGGAGCCTGTTTTGCATGTCTCTGCAGTGCAGCGCCATCTGGCGGAGGATAACCCTAGTGTAAGTATTACATTTGGAGCAGGACGTACTGTATACTAAGAATATTAAGGATACCTAAAACTCAGATCCCTCAAAAGGGTAGGTGCTCACAAAGCACCATAAACGCCTACTTAAAGGGCCACTCCAGCCCTTTGGTAAAAAATAAAATTGCATCCCCCGCCCACTACTATTATTGATACAGCATGTGTAAAAAAAAAAAAAAAAAAAAAAAAAAAAAAAAAAAAAAGACTCCCCTTCACTCAGAATCATGCACCGACCACCCACCACCATGCTCTAAGCTCCGGGCTCCATAAGCCACCATCTTGGATGTTTAAAGGCTCATAAGATGCAGTAGATGCAGGTAGGATGATTTTTAATGTGGCCAATCTGTATGTACAGGGTGTGGGAAACATATAAGATAGACTCTTATTCAGAGTGAAGGTCCGCTTTAACCATTCCCTTTCAACTGGTGAGGTTCCAGATGATTGGAGAATGGCCAATGTCGTACCAATCCATAAGAAGGAGAGAAGAAGCCAGTAATTACAGGCCAGTTAGTTTAACATCTATAGTTGTCAAATCAATGGAAACACTCTTAAAAAAAACAATTTCCCATCTAAAAATTAACAACCTGTTGGACCCAAAACAGCACGGCTTTACTGAGGGCAGATCATGTCAGACCAGTGATTTCTTTAACAATGTCACTAAAGTGTTAGATGAAGGTGGTGCTGTGGATATCGCCTATCTGGATTTTAGCAAAGCCTTTGACACTGTAACACATAAGGAGCTCATAGATAAGTTATTGAAGGTAGAACCCCTGGATCGTTCAGTGGATTTCCAGTTGGATTAAGGATCGGTATCAGAGAGGAGTTGTTAATGGAGTGCGATCTGAACAAAGGCGAGTTACAAGTGGTGTACCGCAAGGCTCTGTCCTGGGCCCCATTCTTTTTAATAGGTTTGTAATTAACATAGGAGAAGGCTTGGTAAGAAAATGTTGCCTGTTTGCGAAATGATACGAAGGTTAGTAATATGGTGGACACTCCTGGAGGTGCCTGCAACATGGAAAACGATTTAGCTTTACTGGATAAATGGTTCAATCTGTGGAAACTGAAGTTTATAGTCTCTAAATGTCAAACCATGCACTTGGGTAGAAGGGATCGGGATCCCTAATCTAAGTTGCATATGGGTAGTACCGTGTAAACCAGGACAACGTAGACAGAAATTTAGGGATACAGATTACTGAAAGCTGCAAGATGAGTGGACAGTGTAGCCAGGCAGGAGGAAAAGCAAAACCAGGATGCACGGATGCATAGCTCGAGGCATCACCAGTAGGATACTGTGTGCAGTTCTGGAGACCTAACCTGCAAAAATACATTATTCAAATAGAACAGGTCCAAAGGCAGGCAACAAAAACGGTAGAAGTACTTAGGCCTTATCAGGAGAGACGTGAAGAACTAAATTTGTACAGAGGAAAGAAGGGAGAGAGGGGACATGATTGAGACCTTTAAATATGTGAAAGGATTGAGTAAGGTTCAGGAGGGAAGCGTTTTTAGAATTTAATGATAGAACAAAGGGGGCACAACCAGAAGCTAGCACGAGAGAAGATCAGGAGCAATGTTAGAAAATATTTTACAGAAAGTAGTAGATTCTTGAAACAAACTTCCAGCAGAGGTAGTTGAAAAATCGACAGTCAGTGAAATGCCTGGGATAAGCCTCCATCTATCCTAAGATAAAGAGCACATACAGTAAACACATAAGGGCAGACTAGATGGACTGTATGATCTCCTCCTGCCGTCAGCCCCTATGTTTCCTTTTTTTTTTTTTACATATTCTTTATTATCATTTCCATGAAAAACAGACAGACATTCTCCAAAGAAGAGAGACAACTACATAAAAATTACATATCACATCGGGCTTGAGCAGTCATATACACTAAACTAACTGTGACCGTCAGGGTGTATTAAATCTAATCACTATGGGGGGGGGGGGCGTTCCTCTAGGCTACTCCCGCAAACCAATCTCCGGGAGACTGCAACCACGACTGATCCTGTCCCGTGTGGGGGCGAGGCCCCCAGCGGACGACCTCCCGCTCTCCTCTCCGGCCACAGAATATACTCCTTGCTCCAACAGGCAACTCAGAAAACATTGCACGAGTAAAAACAAGAAAAAAAACAAAGAAGAAAAGTGAGCTAGAGAGGGAATCTTAAAGAGGGGAAAAGGAGAGAAGGGAAGAAAGATGTGGACCGTCTTTAGTTATGAGTTAGTCTCTTAACAATGACCTGTAATCCTACGAGGTCGCATATTCCAGCCAGCCAGCCCACTTAAGGCGGTAAGCCTCTGAGGATTCAGTGCAACTGCAATCATTACTTCATATCTTTCTATCTCTACTACCTTGCTCAACCACAGGGAGATACTTAGAGGAATTGAGCTCTTCCAATGCAGAGGGATGCACGCTTTTGCAGCATTCGCCATCTGAACAAACCTCCGGTAACTCCTGGTGGGCAGCTCAAAGTGGTGAAGAAGGAAAAAGGCAGGGTCCCCAGGCACCTCCTTCACTGTTATGCGCTGCATTGAGCATATCACCCCTCTCCCCATTAAAGCGCCAGCAGGTTGGGGAAACAGAGGGGAACCCCTTATGTATTCGAGCAGGCACCCTATAACATATTGTTAGCACTTTATAGTTGCATTCCTTGTATCTGGTGCATGTGGTAGTTTTGTGGGTTAGGCGCACTATTCTGTTCCTGCGTGAAGGTAACCCCCTAGATCTCTTTCCCATTTCAAGATGAAGGGGAGGACATCCTGATCTTGTGGGCTAATGAGGAGTTTGTAGATGGAGGAGAGTACATGCCAAACCAGACACCTCTCCTCGCAGAGTTTTTCATATACAGTAAGCTCTCCCAGTTGATTGGCCTGATGACTAAGGGTCGACATGATGTGCTTCAATTGTAACTTTTGCCAATCATCCCATCCAGGCAGCTCTTTAACCTGTGCAATCTTATCTATAGACCTCCAGTTCCCTTGGTCCCGAAAATGTCTGACCCTGCAGATCCCCTTCCCCAGCCATCTCTCTGCCGTCCTGCCCATCATGCCGGGAGCAAAGTCAGGGTTACCAAGAATTGGATACATTGGTGAAAGGAACGGAGATAGCTCCCTGAGTGAAAATAATCTGTGGCATATTTTGAGTGAGGCATCTTAGTTTCTTTTAAACTACTTCTTAATGGGTAACACCCCCCCCCCCCACTCATTTGACCAAGTCAAAATAGTATCTAGCTTTACTCCAAAGAGGAGGCTACTGTGAAAGGGAATTCCATAAAGCTTGGTTTTGGAAACTGTTTTCCCTGACCAGGTTTTGAGCCAAAGAGCCCTTCTAGCGCAGGAAACTAGGGCAGTGGCTTTTGCTGTGGCTCTGATGGCCTCCTCTGAAGCATTAGCCAGAAAGGAGACCACTCTACTGTATGTATCCTTTGAGGTTATTGAGCCATACCTCCATGCTTCTGAGAATACTGTCAGATGCCAAAGTGGGCCTAAATGTAAACGAGAAAGCATCCCAAACTCTTTTCAAGACGTTTTCAATCCAGCGATCCATGGCATCGCGTAATGCCCCCATGTCATCAAAACATAAATCCGCCGCCCTGGGCATCTGACTCAGTGCGCATCCAATTTTGGACACTTGCTCCAAGGCTCCATGTCCTGTTCGTGGAACAGGAATTTTCTTTTTAATGAGTTAGGCATAAAAAAAACCCTTTGTGTTTTCCCATTCAGCCTTAACCTCCTAAAGTGCTGAATGAATGGGAAAAACATTTGAGGTTTTCTCCAAAAAAATTCTGTACATCTTATCTTGTATGGTCAGTGGCTTATCATATCAAAGTTTCATAAATATCTAAAAAATACAATTCTGTGAAACTCACCTGTAGAATGGTTTTTGAATATATCCAGTCCAGGTCGTCCCAGAAGTAATGGCATGTGGGTATTCGGCCCCCAGGGAAGATCAAAAGCTGTCGCTCCTCCCGGCCCCCCTATAAAAGCAGGTGTCTCACTATGATTTCCCAGTGGTTTAACCCTTTAAACGGCAGCCACGTAAAATTTACGTGGCTGCCTCTCCTGCAGTTAACTGCCAGCCACGTAAATTTTACGTGCCTGACTTTCCCCACTAATAGTAAAAAAAGTTTTTAAAAAAGGCACTTACCTGACCCCTCGTTTGATTCAGCCGGGTCTCCTCTTCAAAATGGTGGTCTCCGATCGTTCACCGGACCTCCTCTGGCTGCAGGGGAGGGCCCGGAATAGGGTGCCCCCCCCCCCCCCCCATTTCAGCTGCCTCCGGCTTTTCCTGTAAAATAAAAAAAAAAAAAAAATGACATTTACTTACCTCTGTGTGCGCTGGCTCCCGCCGACCCTCCTCTTCACCTGGGGGGCCTCCGATCCCCCCCCAGGTCATTCCGATCTTCAGGAAAGAGCCTGGAAGGCTCTCTCCCCTCTCCTGTTCCGATGGCGGCCGCCATCTTGCCGCTAAGCCCCGCCCCTTTTGGGGGCGGGGCTAATGACGTCAGTCCGTGCCGTCGTCCCCGCTAAGCCCCGCCCCTTTGGGGGCGGGGCTATGACGTCATTCCCAGTCCCGATCACGGGCTACAGCTCTGTTAGCTGTCAGATGCCGGTGATCGGTGCCCTGGAAGGAGGTGACAGGAGATCCTCTGATCTCCTGTCTCCTCCTTCTCTGGATGCCGATCACCGGCATCTGACAGCAGATCAGCGAGGGACACAGGAGCTGACGATCGAAGGTGAGTAAAGAGTAAATTTTTTTTTTTTTTTTTTTAATAAATAAAAATTTTGTGTCAGTTTTTTTTTCTGTTAACCCTTTGTGAACTGGTAAGGGGTCCATGAGACCCCTGTACCAGTTCACAAGGCTGGGGTCTGGCAAGTCACCTGCCCTAGCAGGTGACTTGCCATTAACCCCTGCACCCCCAATTACCTGCCTCCCCAAAGCCCAGGGGGGGGCAGAAGAGCCCGGGCCCACATAGACTATGTGGGCTCGTAGGCTGCAGGGTGGGGGGGGCCACAAAAGCTGGCCCCCCCACTCTGTGCCTACAAGCCCCCATAGCTGGTCCCGGGCTGGTTATGACGGGTAGGGGGGACCCTACGTCATTTTTTTTTTTAATTTTAAGGGTTAGGGTTAGGGTTAGGGTTAGCCTAACCCTTAAAATTCCAAAAAAAAATGAGGGTCCCTACGTGATTTTTAAAAAAATGTTTAACGGTTAGGGTTAGCCTAACCCTAACCCTTAAAATTCCCCCCAAAAATGGGGTCCCCCCTACTTTTTTTTTTTTTTTTTTTTTTTTTTTTTTAAGTGGACCAACACCCAGGCTGATCGGCCCGGATCAGATCCCTCCCTGCGGGGCATCCGAAATCGGGATGCCCCACTGTGTGAAACCCCCAGGACGCCCCAATCGCCTTACCTTATCCCTGTTCCAACGGTGCATGCGCAGGCCGCATCTCGCGCTTCTCTCTATCAGGGCGCGCACACGTTCCGGTCGTTTGTGAATCGCCGACGCGGGCACGCTCCCTGTTAGAGGGAAGCGCGAGATGCGGCTGCCAGCGCGCTCAGAGCCGCTGTGGTTGTCCGTCCCTTGTCCTTGCATACCACAGCGGCTCTGAGCGCTCTGATTGGACGAGCGCTCGCGCATGCGCCGTAGGAGCGGGCTGAGGTGAGTTTTTTATACCTTTCTCGGGGGTTTTACGCAGCGGGGCACCCCCGCGGAAGTGGATCAAAACCCAGGATAGTGAAAATCCTGGGTGTTGGTCCACTTTACGGGTTAGGGTTAGGCTAACCCTAACCCTTAGAATTCCCCCCAAAAATGGGGTCCCCCCACCCCCTGGGATTAAAAAGAAAAAATTAAAAAAAATTAAAATTTTAAAGAATTAAAATTAAAAAGAAAATGACATAGGGACCCCCTCCCAGGGGGGCCCACTTTTTTTTTTAATTTTTGGGGTTAGGCTTAGCCAAAAATTCTCAAAAAAAATTGGGGTCCCCCCCCCGGGAGGGGGTCCCTATGTAATTTTAAATTAACCCCTTATGTTTATAGTGTGGATAGTAGTATTTTATTTGTAAATGTTATAAAATGCTCTTTTCAGTTTGGGGGGTCTCCTGGGCAAGAATGAGGGGCTATTGATACATATGTAGTACCGTTGTAATCGGGAGAAATGGGGCTATCACATGCAATATGGTTTTTATTACTAAAAAATGTTTTATTTAAAATAAAGGAGACAATTGTATATATATATATATATATATATATATATATATATATATATATATATATATATATATATATATATATATATATATATATAATTTTATTTATTTTTTTGTTTTTTTTTTACGCAAAAATATTTAAAAAACAGTAGAAAAATTACAAACAAGACATTTAATGTTAAAGCCTAAATTCTGCTGCAAAAAAATATATATATATTTTCCAAGAAATTCCGACAAAAATCACGGTTAAACATGCCGCAAAATGGGGAAAAATGACCAACTGAGGGCGACAAAAGTTCAAGTAGGCTGGCAATTAAAAGGGTTAATAGTACCTATGCATGTTGGGTATTGTTCTGCTCGGGGGACCTTGCGCTTTCAGATTTAGCTTGTTTTTTCTTATTTGCATATTGATATTTTAGGAAAAGGTGTTTTTTATTCTGCTTTTTTATAATTTTTTTTGTGAAACCCTGTGCAACCTAAGAATTCTTCAAGGGATTACTTCCAGAAAGATGAGCCCACGACAACAAGCTGGGTACGCTTAGAAAGCTTAAAATGTGTACTTTCAGGGAATATATGGTTTATGGGGGATATTCTAAATGTAAAGGGTTGTTTTGGTAGAAAAAGCACAAGGTGCGCACTTTGTATGCAGAGCTGAAACTTTGAAGTAAAATTACCGTTACGCACATGCTTTACTTTGGTGTGTTTGGCAACTCTTCCCTTGACAGTAGCTATGCATGCTGGGTATTGTTCTGTTCGGGGCATGTTGCTTTTTCAGATTTTCAGTTTTATTCTTGTTTGCATATAGGTTTTTTTAGGAAAATGTGGTTTTGATTCTGCTTTTTTATACTTTTTTAGAGAAACCCTGTGCAACCAAAGAATATATTGAGGGATTACTTCCAGAAAACTGCACCCATGTCAACAAGCCTGGTACGCATAGAAAGCCTGAGGTGTGTACTTCCAGAGAATATATAGTTTGTTGGGGGTATTTCAAATGTAAAGGGTTGTTTTTCTTGAAAAACTGCAAGGTGCGCTTAGCACGTAGCATAGTTGTATTTTATCTGAAAATCTCCTAAAGAGTTGTTTCAGTTTGGGGGAGTCTCCTGGGCAGGAAAGGGTGTCTACCTATACATATGTGGTATCACTGTAACCGGGAGAAATTGGGGTTTCACGTGCAATAAGATTTTATTGACAAACTTACATTTTTTATTACAAAAAACACTACAAATTGTAAAAAATTGTTTTTTGGGTTTTTTTTTTGCACATATTTCATCCAAAAATATTGAGAATACACCTAAAAAATGACAAACAAGACATTTCATGTTAAAGCTTAGACTCTGCTGAAAAAAACAATATATCACTTTTCTGGGAAATCCCTGGAAATCCCTTCAAAAATCACAGTTGAACATGGGCAGTGCAAAATAGTGCAAAATGGTCTGGCAACAAAGGGTGACAAAATCTCAAGGTAGGCTGGCGGTTAAAGGGTTAAAAGCAGTAAGAAAAAGACAGGCCGGGAGGCCAAGAAACCATGTTACATCACATAGCTTCAGCATGTACTCTCTCTACAAAAAAACTTAAGGACAACGGTCCAATATAAAAATGGTAATCAACATAACAGACAAACAAGAGATAATGAAAACAAGGGCAGGGTGGGACAACCTGGGCTGGATATATTCAAAAACAATTCTACAGGTGAGTTTCACAGAATTGTATTTTTCCCTATATCCAGTCCAGGTCGTCCCAGAAGTAATGACATGTGGGCAGGATCCCCAGTGCGGAACAGCATGTAGTTCATTTCACTACCGCCTGAAGCACCTTTCGGCCAAAGACAGCATCAGCTGAGGCCCCATCATCAACTTTGTAAAACTTGGTAAAGGTATGAACAGAAGACCAAATGGCGGCCTTACAAACTTGTTCAACAGATGCCAGGTGCTGAAAAGCCCAGGAGGCACCAATAGCTCTGGTAGAATGAGCTGTGATACGAAAAGGTGGTTCCTTCCCCTTGGCAGAATATGCTTGCACCACCGCCTGTCTGATCCACTTACTAAGAGTGGACTTGGCTGGTGGCAAGCCCTTCCTAGAACCTTCTGTTAGGGCAAAGAGCAAATCCGATTTCCTGAAGGATTCAGTTGCAACCAGGTAATACTTAAAGCGGACCTTCAGCGTCATTTAAAGTGGACCAACACCCAGGATTTTGACTATCCTGGGTGTTGGTCCACTTAGGTGGGGCACCCCGATCGGGGGTGCCCCGCTGTCTGAAACCCCCCCCGATCGCCGCAAAAACTCACCTCTCCCCGCTCCCACGTGACCTCGTCCGGCCAATGACAGCGCTCAGAGCAGCTCTGGTATGCGCGTCCAAAGCCGCTTGGACGCGCATACCAGAGCGCTGTCATTGGCTGCGTCTCTCGCTTCCCTCTAACAGGGAGCGCTCCTGCGCCGGCCATTCACAAAACGGCCGGTGCGGGAGCGCGCCCTGCTAGAGGGAAGCGAGAGACGCGGCCGCGTCTCGCGCATGCGCCGTTGGATCGCCGGTAAGGTGAGGATTGTGGGCCTCCTGGGGGGTTCCTCCCCGCGGGACATCCCGATTTCGGATGCCCCGCGGGGAGGGATCTGATCGGTCCGGGAATCTTATAGATTTCCGGGCCGATCCCCCCTGGGTGTTGGTCCACTTTAATGAAAAGTCCAAACCCTTAAAAACTATTTCCTAGCATCTAAAATGTATATATTTAATGTTTTTAGTCACTTTTTATTCTTTCGCTCACTGGCCTGCAACTCTGTTAAGCACTCTAGGATACGGGCGCCGCCATCTTGGCTCAGTAGCATCACATACCGAGGAGTTGAGAGGGGTCAAAAGTGCAGGAGAGCAGGGTTATAGCTGTGCTTTGCACAAACAGAGCAGAGCTGGGGTCAGAAAAAGGTCAGCAAACCCAGAATGCAAAGCGGCACAGTGAGAGGACACTTCCTGTTTGCAGGCAGCCTGCACGTCCATGAGCCGCCATCTTGGATGTTTAAAGTCTCAGAAAATGCAATAGATGCAGGTAGGATGATTTTTAATGTGAGCAATTTGTATGTACAGGTTGAGGGAAACATATAAGATAGGCTCTTATTCAGGGTGAAGGTCCGCTTTAACGGCTCTGACCACATCCAAGGCATGGAGGGTCCTTTCCTTAGAATTAGTCTGTGCTGGACACAAGGAAGGCAAGACCACTGCCTCATTAAGATGAAAGGGAGAAACGACTTCAGGCAAAAAATCAGGTTTAAAGCGAAAAACCACCTTATCCTTATGCTGTTCAAAATAAGGAGGCTTCATACAAAGTGCGGCCAACTCTGACACTCGACACACCGAGGTGATCGTTACCAAAAAGACCACCTTGAGGGTCAAAATAGGCAATGCAGCCTCGCACAAAGGCTCAAAGGGAGGACCCTGGAGAGCAGAAAACACCAAATACAAATCCCACAGCGGTAATACAGGCTTACGCGGTGGACGTACATGGGTGACTCCCTGGAAAAAGGTCTTGATTAATCTATGATTGGCAAAGGATCTCTGGAAAAAGATGGCCAAGGCAGAGACCTGGCCCTTGAGGGTGCTCAGCTGGAGACCCAAGTCTAAACCGTGTTGTAAAAACTTCCAAGATCCTAGAGATAGAGAATGTGCGACAAGGGAGACTCCTGGATTCACACCAAGCAATGTAGGCATGCCAAACTGTAATATATCATGCAAGAAGACTTCTTCCGTGCCTGAATCATGGTATGCACAACAGTGGCTGACAGCCCCTTTTCAAACAGGATTGAGGTTTCAATAACCAGGCCGTCAAAGCCAGCGTCTGTAAATTGGGGTGCCACAGCGACCCCTGATTGCGAAGCCCTGGGTCGTTGGGCATGATTTAGAGATCCACTGACATCTGAACTATGTCCGCAAATCAACTCCTTCTCGGCCAGCGAGGAGCCACCAGGATGATTGGTACCCCCTCCTGGGCTATCTAGCGCAGCACTCGGCCCAGGAGTGGAAACGGAGGAAATGCATAAAGGAGCCTGAACTCCGTCCAAGGAATTGCCAAAGCGTCGTGGCGAAGGCCAGAGAATCTCTGGACAGGGAGACGAACCTTGGGAGCTTGTGATTGTGTCTGGACGCAAATAGGTCCACATCCGGCCAACCCCAGCGGAGACACAGGGCGTGAAAAATCTTGTTGCTGAGAAACCATTCCCCCAGACGTGAGGCCCCCCTGCTCAGGGAGTCTGCATCCTGGTTTTCTTCCCCCGGGATATAAACCGCCAAGATGCAGGGAACATTCTCCTCTGCCCAAGTCAGGATCTGGGTCACCTCCTGGAGGGCTCGCTTGCTCCGAGTCCCTCCCTGGTGATTGATGTAGGCGACAGCCGTCTGCTTATCCGAGCGAACCTGGATCGCACGACCCCTTAAATGGGGAGTCAGGCGAAGAAGCACCAACCGGATCGCTCTCAGCGCCAGGAGATTTATAGGCAAGTGGTTCTCCTGCGGACCCCACTGACCCTGGATCTTCTGCGTCTGCCAAACGCCTCCCCAGCCGGTCAGACTGGCATCCGTGGTAACTATCTCCCACCAGGGAATCAGAAAGGATTTGCCCACCAACAGGTTTCCGGAGTCCAGCCACCACAAGAGGGACTGTCTGGTCAGGGGGGACAGTGAAAACTCCTGTTCCAGCGACTCCTGCATCCGGTCCCAGCCGGTCAACAGGTTCAATTGAAGAGGTCTAATGTGGAATTGGGCGAAGGGGACAGCCTCGAAGCATGACACCATCAGGCCCACCAGCTTCATCCCCAGACAAATCGATGGCCGCTGACAAGACAGCAAGGCCTGCACCTGCGTCTGAAGGCCCACCACCTTCTGCTGTGGCAGGAATACCTTGACCTGAGAGGTGTCTAACGTCATGCCCAGGAAGGACCTCACCATTGAGGGCGCGATCGAAGACTTGGGGTAATTGACTACCCATCCGAAATCCTCGAGAGTGGATAACACCGTCCCGGTGTCGCTTTCAGCCTGCTGAAGGGACTGAGCTGCAATCAGTAAATCGTCCAGATAAGGCAGCACACGAATGCCCCGATTTCTCAGAATAGCCATGATGCCCGCCAGCACCTTGGTGAAAACACGGGGGACTGAGGATATCCCGAATGGCAGAGCCACAAACTGGTAATGCTGGTCCTCCAGCGCAAACCTCAGGAACCTCTGACGTCCCTGGAATATCGGGATGTGCAAATAGGCATCCCTGATGTCCACCGTGGTAGGGAAATCGCCGGGCTGAAGCGAGCTCACCGCAGACCGTAAGGTTTCCATGCGGAAATGTCCGACTCTGAAAAACCTGTTGAGACCCTTCAGGTCCAGGATAGGCCTCAGCGTTCCAATCTGTTCACGGTTCCCAAGAAGGATGGAGTAGAAGCCCTGACCCAGTTCCTGACAAGGTACAGGACAAAATCACACCTAAACGCAGGAGGTGTTGCACGGCCATTCTCAGGCCCTGTGCCGTCACAGGATTCTGGGACATGCGAGACTGGAGAAATCTTCAGGGCGGCCTGACTGCCAGCTCTATTTTGTAACCGGAGGACACCACCTCCTGAATCCACCGATCCGAGACACGCTGTCTCCAGATGAGCAAATAGCAGAAGCCGTCCCCCCACCCGGATGGGTGAGGGCGCAAGCGGGATTGGGTCGACCATGGGACCTACCTCGTCCCCAGGTATCTCTGCTGCCACCTGAAAATGAAGAGCCTCTTCCTCCTCGAAAGGAGCGATAGATGAGCCCCGAGAAGGGCGCGCAGGCTTCTGTCGCTGAGGGAGTCTACCATCCTTGACCAGGAGGTCCAGACGCTCCCCGAACAACCTGTGGCCCACGAAGGGGATACTAGTGAGCGACTTTTTGGCCGTGGCATGAGCCGACCATTGCCGCAACCAGAGCGAGCGGCGAAGCGCAAAAAGCAGGGCCGAAATCCTGGCACCGAGCCGGACACCATCGTCCATGGCAGAAACAACGAAGGCAATGAAATCCACGCAAGCCTTGAGGTCTTTATACTCCTTCGCCCACTTGCGAGATTTAGCGATATCCACAAGACGTCCTTCTTTCTGATGGCTAGGGAGACAATAGCCGCGGCACACACAGGGCAAAATACAATTCTGTGAAACGCACCTGTAGAATTGTTTTTGAATATATCCAGTCCAGGTCGTCCCAAAAGTGATGACATTTGGGTAATCCGCCACCAGGTGGCACAGTTCCTGCAAGATCCAAAGCTGTAACGCCTCCTGGCCCCCTATAAAATGAGGTTTCTCCGTAGACTCCCCAGTGGTCAAAAAGTATTAATAAGGAGACAGGCCGGGAGGCCAAGAAACCATGTTACATCACATAGCTTCAGCATGTACTCTCTCCAACAAAAGACTAAGGACAGCGGTCCAATATAAAAGGTAATCACCATAACAGGCAGTCCAGGTCGTCCTAGAAGTGACGACATGTGGGACATCCAAAAGCAATGTCCATTAGGGCGGGATCCCCAGTGCGAAACAGCATGTAGTTCATTTCACGAACGCCTGAAGCACCTTTCGGCCAAAGACAGCATCAGCTGAGGCTCTAACGTCAACCTTGTAAAACTTGGTAAAGGTATGAACAGAAGACCAAGTAGCGGCCTTACAAACCTGTCCAATAGAGGCCTGGTGCTGAAAAGCCCAGGAAGCCCCAATAGCTCTAGTAGAATGAGCTGTAACACGAAAAGGGGGTTCCTTCCCCTTGGCAGAATATGCCTGCACCACCGCCTGTCTGATCCACTTACTGAAAGTGGACTTGGCCGGAGGCAAGCCCTTTCTGGAACCATCAGTGAGAACAAAAAGCGAATCAGATTTCCTGAAGGATTCAGTCGCATCCAGGGAGTACTTAATGGCTCTGACCACATCTAAGGCATGGACGGTCCTTTCCTTAGAATTAGTCGGTGCAGGACAAAGGGAAGGCAAGACAACTTCCTCGTTAAGATGAAAGGGAGACGAATTCAGGCAAAAAATCAGGGTTAAAACGAAACACCAGCTTATCTTTATGCAGCTCAAAGTAAGGACGCTTCATACAAAGTGCGGCCAGCTCCGACACGCGACGCACCGAGGTGATAACTACCAAAAAGACCACCTTGAGGGTCAAAATAGGCAATGCAGCATAGCACAAAGGCTCAACGGGAGGACCCTGGAGAGCAGAAAGCACCAAATACAAATCCCACACCGGTAATACAGGCCTACACGGTGGACGTACATGGGTAACTCCTTGGAAAAAAGTCTTGATCAGTCTGATTGGCAAAGGATCTTTGGAAAAAGATGGCCAAGGCCGAGACCTGGCCCTTGAGGGTGCTCAGCTGTAGACCCAAGTCTAAGCCGTGCTGCAAAAACTCCAAAATTCTAGCAACAGAGAATGTGCAACAAGGGAAACTCTTGGATTCACACCAAGCAATGTAGGCATGCCAAACTCGTAAATCATGGAAGAAGACTTCTTCCGCGCCTGAATCATGGTCTGAAAAACCGTGGCCGACAGCCCCTTCTCCGCCAGGATTGAGGTTTCAATAGCCAGGCTGTCAAAGCCAGCGTCTGTAAATTGGGGTGCCGCAGCAACCCCTGAGTGAGAAGTCCTGGGTCATCTGGCAATATGTAGCGATCGCCTGACATCTGAACTATGTCCGCGAACCAACTCAGTCTCGGCCAGCGAGGAGCCACCAGGATGATTGGTACCCGCTCCTGGGCTATCTTGTGCAGCACTCGGCCCAGGAGTGGAAACGGAGGAAATGCATAAAGGAGCCTGAACTCCATCCAGGGAATTGTCAGAGTGTCCGTGGCAAATGCCAGAGGATCTCTGGACAGGGAGACGAACCTTGGGAGCTTGTGATTGTGTCTGGACACAAATAGGTCCACATCCGGCCAACCCCAGTAGACACAAAATCTTGTTGCTGAGGGACCATTCCCCCAGACGAGAGGTCCTCCTGCTCAGGGAATCCGCCTCCTGGTTTTCTACTCCGGGGATGTAAACCGCCGAGATGCAGGGAACACTCTCCTCTGCCCATGTCAGGATCTGGGTCACCTCCTGGAGGGCCCGCTTGCTCCGAGTCCCTCCCTGGTGACTGATGTAGGAGACAGCCGTCTGATTGTCCGAGCGAACCTGGATCGCATGACCCCTTAAGTGGGGAGTCAAGCGAAGAAGCACCAAACGTATCGCTATCAACTCCAGGAGATTTATGGGCAAGTGGTTCTCCTGCGGCCCCCACTTATCCTGGAACTTCTGCGTTTGCCAAAAACCTCCCCAGCCGGTCAAACTGGCATCCGTGGTAACAATCTCCCACCGGGGAGTCAGAAAGGACTTGCCCACAAAAAGATTTCTGGGGTCCAACCACCACGAGAGAGACTGTCTGGCCAGGGGAGACAGTGAAAATTCCTGTTCCAGGGACTCCTGCGTCCGGTCCCAGCCGGTCAACAGATTCAACTGGAGGTCTTATGTGGAACTGGGCGAAGGGCACTGCCTCGAAGCATGACACCATTAGGCCCATTCATCCCCAGACGGATAGATGGCCGCCGACAAGACAGTAAGGCCTGTACCTGCGTCTGGAGGCCCGCCACCTTCTGCTGGGGCAGGAATACCTTGACCTGAAAGTTGTCCAACTTCATGCCCAGAAAGGACCTCACCATTGAGGGAGTGATATTGATTACCCATCCGAAATCCTCAAGAGTGGACAACACCGTCCGGGTGTCGCTCTCGGCCTGCTGAAGGGACTGAGCCGCAATCAGCAAACCGTCCAGATAAGGAAGAACACGAATGCCCTGGTTCCTCAGTATAGCCATGATGCCTGCCAGCACCTTGGTGAACACATAAGGGGGGGGGGGGGGGGGGGCTGAGGATATCCGGAACGGCAGCGCCACAAACTGGTAATGCTGATCCTCCAGTGCAAACCTCAGGAACTTCTGATGCCCCTGAAAAATCGGGATGTGCAGATAAGCATCCTTGACGTCCACCATGGTCATGAAGTCGCAGGGCCGAAGCGAGCTCACCGCGGACCCTAAGGTCTCTATGCGGAAATGTCTGACTCTGACAAACCTGTTGAGACCCTTCAGGTCCAGGATAGGTCTCAGCGTTCCGTCCTTCTTGGGCACCGAACAGATTGGAGTAGAACCCTTGACCCCGTTCCTGGCGAGGCACGGGACAAATATCACACCTGACAGCAGCAGGCGTTGGACGGCCATTCTCAGGCCCTGTGCCGTCAATGGGTTCAGGGATATTTGCGACTGAAGAAATCTTGAGGGCGGTCAAACTGCCAGCTCTAATTTGTAACCGGAGTAAACCACCTCCTGAATCCACCGATCCGAGACGTGCTGTCTCCATACGTGAGCAAAAAGCAGAAGCAGTGCAACCCCACCCCCCCGTCGTCGCCGTGAAAGGAGCGCCCGCCTCCTGCCTCCTCACAGAGCCCAAGATGGGGGACTACCTCAGAGAAGGCCCTCACCGCATGCCACCGGGCGGCCCACGGCAGGACCCCCAGTACACACCGCGCGCACGCTCGCCGCGCCAGAAGAAAAAACCTGCTGTCTCAGGCGAAAACCGACAGGCGGCACCAAACCCCCCCCCCTTTACAGCGTACAGCATAAAGATGGAGGGGAGAAGGGAGCAGGAAGGTGACAACCCGAGGGAGGTACGTATAACATGAATATGTGAACACAGTGAAATAACACACAGCACACTGCAATAAAGCTTGTGGGGCAAGAGTCTTGGGAACGAAAGGCCAGAGGGCAGTAAGTGGTTCCTCCCTCCCCCTATAGGCTCACCATCAGCCTATGGCCGGATACCCTTTAGTCAGGATCTGCGGCCCAGAGCCTAGCTCTGCCAACAGCCTGACCCCCGGCGTTCTCCCCACCGTCCCAGTCCCGTCAGCCGTGGCTGGGAGGCAAAGTGGGTACACGGGATCAGTGGTAATAGGGTCCGCAGTGGCCGACGGGCTAGAAGGCCCCGCTCAGCTGCAATATCCAGGAGAGAGTACCCAACGATCTTCAGCAGCCAGACTGCAAGATGAACACTGGGAAACCATAGCGAGACACCTGCTTTTATAGGGGGCCGGAAGGAGTGACCGCTTTTGATCTTGCAGTCGAGCGCCCCCTGGGGGCGGAATACCCACATGTAATTACTTCTGGGAACAAACTGGACTGGATATAAGGAACATCCTGACATTTCCTCTGACAGTTTTTATGAAGAACAGGGGGCCCCCCTGGAATTATTACCCTGTGCTTCCTCATGCAGGGAATCCTGAGAAGAAAGATCATTGTCACTTTTGTCAACAATTTCTGATTCCACTTCAATCTGAACAGCACCTGAACTAAATGCACTGAGGATCTATGAGCATCGCGTATTGGGGCAATTTCATACCTCATGGCAAGGATCTCCTTCGAAAAGAGCTGCTGTGTCCACAGCCATTTATACATACCCCCTTGTATGCAGCATACAAAATATCTCAATAGATTTCTACATTACCAGTTTATCCATAGGTATCTTGCTTGAAGTGAGAAGGCTGCTGGTCTGATTGTCTGCACCTGTCTCTTCAAGCCCGGGATGCTCGATCCCTGCTGGGTTCTGGATGGACATTGCGGCTGTGGGCTTCAGTGCTCCACTACTGTCGCTGCCCCGTTACAGACACTGCCTCCGTGCACCTCAGCGTGCGCTGGGCTGCACCTCGCTGCCCTGAACGCCGCAGAGACCCATTTTGCTAAAAATCAAATGGAATCCATAGTTCTACATCCGAGTGCTCAAGTGCTCGGTATGTAAAGGGGATACTGCACAACTAGTGCATTTGTCAGGCTATATGGGACCTACCCTGGCCGCCAGAAGACCTAGGGTGAACTACACCCGGTAACATGTCCAAGGCTCAGCAGGATCCTCCAGAACTCCTGGAGTCAGAAAATAAATAATAAAAAAACAAAAATTCTTCTGAAGTCTAACAACTCTCTGTCCAGTGGTTCCTTAGGGAGGAAACACAAAGAACTGAGGTGGGGAGGAAGGGGTGGGGTTTTAACCTCTGTTCAGTTTGTGATTCCTCCCAGGGAGTGGAGACTCTCTCTCTGTGGGTCTTACTGAAGGATGATTGGTGAAAAAACCCATAACAGGCAGTGTGCAGAATTTTGCTTACCAGCTTTCCTGAACAGCTTTTGAAGGTTCATCATCATCACTATCACTTATAATAATAGTGTCACTGTTCACATCTGTAATCCCATTCTGCTGAGGAGGAGCTTTAACTTCCAAAACTGTGCACTCCAACCTAACAAAATTGAATAAAAAGGGAAAAATGGGGAGGCAGGTGTTAATTTAACTTCTAAAATGCAATGGCAAATGCAATTCAAACAGGATGATTTTTTTTTTCATTTTAGGAACACAACAAAATGACAGTTAAAAGGGTTATTAAACCCCCCCCCCCCAAAAAAAATAAAGGCACTCACCTCTCCAAAACAAAAACTGAGCCCTGCCCACCACTTGGAAACAGCTCACTTCACCAGTACAAAAAACCCCTTCCTGCAGAGGGCAGGGCAGAGGGCACAGATCTGCCCTGCTCCTGCTAATCACTTCCCCGATCTCAGAAGCGACTGGCTGGCGTGGGATCGGCGATAAAAGGGTGTGTGTTTAAACCCCTATACCAGTTCAAAGGGCAGGACTGGCCGGCAAGCGGATGACTTACCATAGCCCCCAGCCCCATTACCTGCAACCCCAAAGAGGGGTGCAAAAAAAAAAAAATCTATTTTTTACAATTTGTAGTGTCTTTTTGTAATATTACAATTCTGTGAAACTCACCTTTAGAATTGTTTTTGCATATATCCAGTCCAGGTCGTCCCAGAAGTGATGGCATATGGGTAGTCCGCCAGGTGGCGCAATTACTGCAAGATCAAGAGCTGTAACTAATCCCGGCCCCCTATAAAATGAGGTGTCTCAGTAGAATTCCCAGTGGTCAAAAAGCAGTAATAAAGGAGAAAGGCTGGGAGGCCAAGAAACAATGTTAAATCACATAGCTTCAGCATATACTCTCTCCAACAAAAGACTAAGGACGACAGTCCAATACAGTCCAAACAAGGGATAATGAACGCAAGGGCGGGGTGGGATGACCTGGACTGGATATATTAAACAATTCTACAGGTGAGTTTCACAGAATTGTATTTTTCACTATTTCCAGTCCAGGTCGTCCCAGAAGTGATGACATATGGGACATCCAAAAGCAGTGTCTATTAGGGAGGGATCCCCAGTGCAGAACAGCATGTAGTTCATTTCACTACCGCCTGAAGCACCTTTCGGCCAAAGACAGCATCAGCTGAGGCCCTAACGTCAACCTTGTAAAACTTGGTAAAGGTATGAACAGAAGACCAAGTAGCGGCCTTACAAACTTGTTCAACAGAGGCCTGGTGCTGAAAAGCCCAGGAACCACCAATAGCTCTAGTAGAATGAGCTGTAACACGAAAAAGGGGGTTCCTTTCCCTTGGCAGAATATGCCTGCACCACCGCCTGTCTGATCCACTTACTGAGAGTGGAATTGGCCAGAGGCAAGCCCTTTCTGGAACCCTCAGTGAGAACAAAGAGCGAATCCGATTTCCTGAAGGATTCAGTCGCAACAAGGTAGTACTTAACGGCTCTGACCACATCCAAGGCATGGAGGGTCCTTTCCTTAGAATTAGTTGGTGCAGGACAAAGGGAAGGCAAGACAACTTCCTCATTAAGATGAAAGGGAGAAACGACCTTAGGCAAAAAATCTGGCTTAAAGCGAAACACCTTATCCTTATGCCGCTCAAAGTAAGGAGGCTTCATACAAAGAGCGGCCAGTTCAGACACGCGACGCACCGAGGTGATAGCTACCAAAAAGACCACCTTTATGGTCAAAATAGACAATGCAGCATCGCACAAAGGCTCAAAGGGAGGACCCTGGGGAGCAGAAAGCACCAAATTCAAATCCCACAAAGGTAATACAGGCCTACGCGGTGGACGAACATGGGTAACTCCTTGGAAAAAAGTCTTGATCAGTCTATGATTGGCTAAGGATCTTTGGAAAAAGATGGCCAAGGCCGAGACCTGGCCCTTGAGTGTGCTCAGCTGTAGACCCAGGTCTAAGCAGCGTTGTAAAAATTCCAAAATCCTAGCAACAGAGAATGTGCGACAAGGGAAACTCTTGGATTCACACCAAGCAATGTAGGCATGCCAAACTCTGTAGTAAATCATGGAATAAGACTTCTTCCGCGCCTGAATCATGGTCTGAACAACCGTGGCCGACAGCCCCTTTTCCGTCAGAATTGAGGTTTCAATAGCCAGGCCGTCAAAGCCAGCGTCTGTAAACTAGGGTGCCGCAGCGACCCCCGAGAAGCCCTGGGTCGTCGGGCATGATGTAGCGATCCACTGACATCTGAACCATGTCCGCAAACCAACTCTTTCTCGGCCAGCGAGGAGCCACCAGGATGGATGGTACCCCCTCCTGGGCTATCTTGCGCAGCACTCGGCCCATGAGTGGAAATGGAGGAAATGCATAAAGAAGCCTGAACTCCGTCCACGGAATTGCCAGAGAGTCTTTTGACAGGGAGACAAACCTTGGGAGCTTGTGATGGTGTCTGGACGCAAACATGTCCACATCCGGTTGACCCCAGCAGAGACACAGAGCTTGAAAGATCTTGTTGCTGAGAGACCATTCCCCCAGACGAGAGGCCCCCCTGCTCAGGGAGTCTGCATCCTGGTTTTCTACCCTGGGGATGTTAACCGCCGAGATGCAGGGAACATTCTCCTCTGCCCAAGTCAGGATCTGGGTCACCTCCTGGAGGGCTCGCTTGCTCCGAGTCCCGCTCTGGTGATTGATGTAGGCGCACGACCCCTGAGATGGGGAGTCAAGCGAATAAGCACCAACCGGATCACTCTCAGCTCCAGGAGATTCTCCTGCGGCCCCCACTTACCCTGGAACTTCAGCGATTGCCAAAAACCTCCCCAGCCGGTCAGACTGGCATCCATGGTAACTATCTCCCACCGGGGAGTCAGAAAGGACTTGCCCACCAACAGATTTTAGGGGTCCAACCACCACAAGAGGGACTGTCTGGCTGGGGGGGGGGGGGTTACAGCGAAAATTCCTGTTCCAGGGACTTCTGCGTCCGGTCCCAACCGGTCAACAGATTCAGTTGAAGAGGTCTCATGTGGAACTGTGCGAAGGGCACTGCCTCGAAGCATGACACCATTAGGCCCACCAGTTTCTTCCCCAGACGGATCGACGGCCGCTGACAAGCCAGTAAGGCCTGCACCTGCGTCTGGAGGCCCGCCACAAAGGACCTCACCATTGAGGGAGTGATGGAAGACTTGGGGTAATCCAAAACCCATCCAAAATCCGAGAGTGGACAACACCATCCGGATGTCGCTCTCAGCCTGCTGAAGAGACTGAGCCGCAATCAGCAAATCGTCCAGATAAGGAAGAACACGAATGCCCTGGTTCCTCAGGATAGCCATGATGCCCGCCAGCACCTTGGTGAACACACGGGGGGGGGGGGGCTGAGGAAATCCCGAACGGCAGCGCCACAAACTGGTAATGCTGATCCTCCAGCGCAAACCTCAGGAACTTCTGATGCCCCTGAAAAATCGGGATGTGCAGATAAGCATCCTTGACATCCACCGTGGTCATGAAGTCGCTGGGCCGGAGCGAGCTCACCGCGGACCCTAAGGTCTCCATGCGGAAATGTCTGACTCTGACAAACCTGTTGAGACCCTTCAGGTCCAGGATAGGTCTCAGCGTTCCGTCCTTCTTGCGCACCGTGAACAGATTGGAGTAGAACCCTCGACCCCTTTCCTGCAAGGCACGGGACAAATCACCCCTGACCGCAGAAGGCGTTGGACGGCCAATCTTAGGCCCTGTGCCGTCAATGGGTTCTGGGTGATCCAGGACTGAAGAAATCTTGAGGGCGGCCAAACTGCCAGCTCTAACTTGTAACGGGAGGAAACCACCTCCTGAATGCACCGATCCGAGACGTGCTGTCTCCAGATGTGAGCAAATAGCAGAAGCCGTCCCCCCACCCAGATGGGTGAGGGCGCCCCCTCATGCCTGACCTACCTCGTCCCCAGGAATCTCTGTGGCCACCTGAATATGAAGAGCCTTTTCCCCCCTCGAAAGGAGCGATAGGCAGATGAACCCCAAAAGGGCCGCGCAGGCTTCCGTTGCTGAGGGAGTCTCCCATCCTTCGCCAGGAGGTCCAAATGCTCCCCGAATAACCTCAGCCCCAAGAAGGTGATACTAGTGAGTGACTTCTTGGCCGCAGCGTCAGCCGACCACTGTCGCAGCCAGAGCGAAGCCCAGCGCCGACAAAGGTAAACGCATGACAAGCCAGCTCATCCACACGCCTGTCAGCAGGATCGCACAAGGAAGCAGTATCAGGAGACGGCATAACCATAGTGTTGGATAACCCCGTCACAGGGAAATCCACATCGGGGGGGGGGGGGGGGGGACCAGGGGCAGGACCAGCTCCTCAGGGAAGGGATACCGCCTGTCCAGGCCCTTAGGCACCGATGGTAATTTATTAGGTCTTTCCCAATCTTTAAGAACCATATTGGAAAAATGGGCCTGCTCAGGGAAGACAAGCCTCTGTCTCTCAGGCCGGAATAAATCACCCTGCTTCCGCTTAGCCACTTTAGGAGGGACAATATGCAAAGTCTCTGAAACACTGAAGACAGCAACTTCTCCGTATCATCAGGGAGCCACATATCCTCTCCCGAGGGAGAACCAGGGTCGCTGTCATAGCCAACCGACTGTTTCCCTGAGGAAAATGAGTCTTTAAACAACTCTCCCTCCTCCATGGAGCCCCAACCTCCAAAAAGATCATCACAGGGGTTTTAACCCTTAAAATTCCCCCCCAAAAAATGGAGCCCCCCCCTTCCCGGCAGGGGGGACCCTATGTCTTTTTTTTTTTTTTTTTTTTTTTTTAAGTTAACCCCTTACAACTATGCAATCATATTGCATAGTTGTATCCTATCTGAAATCTCCTAAACTGCTGTTTCAGTTTGGGAGAGTTTCCTGGGCAGGAAAGGGTGTATACCAATACATATGTGGTACCGTTGTAACCGGGAGAAATAGGGCTTTCACAGGCAATAATATTTTATTAACAAATTTACATTTTTTTATCACAAAAAAAACACTACAAATTGTAAAAAATAGATTTTTATTTTTTTGCACATATTTCACCCAAAAGTTTTGAGAATACACTAAAAAAAAGGCCAAACAAGACATTTCATGGTGAAGCCCAGACTGCTGAAAAAAACAATATATAATTTTCCTGGAAAATCCCTGGAAATCCTTTCAAAAATCAAGGTTGAACATGTGTAGCGCAAAAACGTGAAAAGTAGTCTGGCAACAGAGTGTGACAAAAAATCTAGGTAGGCTGGCACTTAAAGGGTTAATGCATGATAGTATCTTGGTGGCTTTGGAAGAGGCTGCTTGGCATTGTATACTGTTATTTAGCATGTGATCTACCAGTACCCCCAGATCATTCTCAACAAGTCACTCTCCCAGTTATACTTCCCCGAGGATATATGTGGCCTTCAGGTTGTTAGACCCCAAGTGCATGACTTTACATTTCTCCACTTTGAACTTCATTTGCCAAGTGGATGCCCAGACACTCAATGTGTCCAAGTCAGCCTGAAGCTTGTGAACATCTTCAATAGACTGCACTGTGCTACATATATTTTTGTCATCTGCAAAAATAGAGACAGTGCTTTAAATTCCATCTTCTATATCATTTATAAACAAGTTGAATAATAGTGGGCGAAGCACTGAACCCTGGGGTACGCCACCCTGTCCAGGCTTCTACTCACCTCCTCATAGAAGCCAATCAGGTTAGTTTGGAAGCTTCTGTCCTTATTAAAACCGTGTTGGTTGTCAATTATATTATGGGTAGTTACATAATTATGTATGTAGTCCCTTAAAAGCCCCTCAAGCAATTGCTCCAGAATGGATGTTAAGCTAACAGGTCTGTAATTGCCCGAAAACGATCTAGAGCCCTATGGGTACCACATTTGCCTTGCGCCAGTCCCTTGGTACTATACCAGTTGCTAGTGAGTCTTTAAAGATCAACAACAGGGGTGATGAGATAATGGAACTGAGTTCTTTGAGAACTCTTGGGTGAAGTCCATCTGGTCCTGCAGTCTTATTCACATTTAAATTATTTAGTTTTTTTTTTGTATGGTGTCCACATTTAGCTTGTTAACTATTATACTTGGACTATTGCTATCAGTGGTAACTCCTGTGTTGGCTCTTTGCTCCTCTCTTTTGTACACAGAGCTAAAGAATCCATTTAACAGCTCCGCCTTATCTTCATCCCAAGTGACCATTTCCCCATCTACCTTTTCTGATTTAGTTTTCTTCGAATTAATATATTTAAAAAAACGTTAGGGTTTGTTTTGCTTTCTTTGGCCACATCTCTTTCATTTTGTGCTTTTGCCAATCTTATTTCTTTCTTACACATTTTATTTACCAATGTATACTCTTCAACTGTTTCAGCTGAGAGCTCAGCCTTGTAATGTTTAAATGCCCTTTTTTTGTTCTTTATTGCCCTTTTAACCGCAGGTGTCAGCCATGAGGGGTTTAATTTTAGCCGCTTATATTTGTTACCCGTAGGAATACATTTTGCAACGTTGGTACTCACAATCGATTTAAAGCACTCCCATTTGGCATCTGTATCTTTATTCCTGAACAGATGCTCCCTGTCTATGTCCTGGAGCGTAGCTCTGAGTCTGGGGAAGTTGGCATTCCAATAATTTTGTGTTTTTGTCCTCCGACAGAAAATCTTACAGTTTATGTTAAATACAACTATACTGTGGTCACTGTTACCAAGATTTTCACGGCCTGTTACTGTCCACATCAGGTCATCATTATTTGATATTACCAGATCTAAAAGAGCATCAACCCTAGTAGGTGCCTCCACGAATTAATTCATATAGTTATCTTGTAGCAAGCTGAGGAATGCTCTCCCCCTTGTAGTGGAAGCAGAACCATGTCTCCAGTCGATTCCTGGGTAGCTGAAGTCCCCCATCACCACCACTGTACAAGCCTGCGACGCCCGCTCTGTTTATGCAGTTAACCCTCTATTTCCGCAGTAATATTTGGGAGCCTACAGATTACACCAAACTGTATTTTAACATTGTTTACATTGGCCCCCACTTCTACCCACAAGGTTTCTACATCCTCAATCTTCTGCTAGTATTCCCTCAATATGTGCTTTGAATTCTTGCTTTACATAAATGGCAAATGCCACCCCCTTTCCTTTTTGCTCTGTCTTTCCAAAAAAAGAGCAAAACCTTGTAGATCGACAGTCCAGTCATGTGTGGAATCCAGCCATGTCTCAGCCACACCAACAACATCAATATTCTCTTCCAGCACCAGAGCCTCAAGCTGCCCCACTTTACTTGCCAGACTTCTGGCATTTGTGAACATACACTTTATGTTCCTATTTAGTTTGACACATTCATTGAGGTATAGTATTAGCTTCTGCAGTAATGCATCCGCCTAATTTTTTTACTGCTGGTTTGCAACACATGGATCTCCTTATCCATCATAGCAGTCCTCCCCCCTTCTAATTCTCCACCCACCATCATATGCTGTCCCCTAAGTAACCTGTCTTCATTTTTGTTTTCACTCTTGCCCTCATCTCTATATTAAATAACTCTCTACCCCCTCTAGTATCCTCTTACCCAGAACAGCAGCCCCCCTTCCATTCAGGAGCAAATTATCTGTAGAATACAGTTTGTACCCCAATGAAAAGTCAGCCCAGTGCTCTAGGAACCCAATTCCCTCTGCCCTGCACCAGGACTTGAGCCATGCGTTTAACTCTCTAAGCTCCCGCTGTCTTTCATGTGTAGCGTATGGCAATGGCAGTATTCCAGAGAATACAACTTAAATGTATTCTTAAGGATCCTCCATTTCCTATTAATTCTGCCACGTGGACCGATTTACTAAAAACTACCTTATCTTAGAGAAAACAGCATCACCAGCACCGACACCCTTCTAAGATGAGTGATGCTGACAAGAAACACCACTGAGTTTGGCAAGCAAGAGAAACGGATTTCAAAGGCTCAAACCTGCTGTGTTGCAAAGCTAACACCATATTTCCATGGCTCTAACAGCTTCTTTAAAGTGGACCAAAACCCCTCACATCAACTCAATCCATTTTACTCCATGACCGCAGGTACATTATCGTTTGGATGTTTTATGCCCTCAATGCTGCTTGGTATTCCTGCTATAGTCCATTTAAATTTTAGTTTTCCCTGTCTATGCCATTGGTTTCTGATAGAAACCATTGTTCTAAACTAGCTGTTTAAGCCCCCCCCCCCTCAATCTCATGCTGAGTGCAATTAGTGGCTATTGAAAAAAGTGCTAGAATGAAGATAAAGGCCAAAGGAATATTTAATTTACCCAATTCATTACCAGGACACTAAGGTGAGTTGATACATGTGTTTTTATTTTAATTTTTTTTTTTTTTATTTAACCATCCATATGAGGTGGTTGGTCTCCTTTAAACCAGACCTTCAGCACGATTTAATGAAAAGCCCAAACTCTAAAAAACTATTCCCCGGCATCTAAAATTAATATATTTTAAGTTTTTAGTCACTTACTCTTATTCTTTCCCCCATTGAGCTACAACTCTGTTCAGGACTCTAGGATACGGGCGCTGCAGGGGGGAGGGTTATAGCTGTGCTTTGCACAGACAGAGTAGAGCTAGGGTCAGGGAAAGGACAGCAATCCCAGAATGCAGAGCAACACAGTTATAAGAAACGTCCTGTTTGCAGGCTGCCTGATGCTCCATGGGCAGCCATCTTGGATGTTTAAAGGCTCATAACATGTAGTAGATGCAGGTAGGATGATTTTTAATGTGAGCAATCTGTCTGTACAGGGTGGGGAAACATACAAGATAGGCTCTTGCATCTACTGCATGTTATGAGCCTTTAAACATCCAAGATGGCCGCCATCTTATCAGGCAGCCTGCAAACAGGAAGTGCCTCCTGACTGTGCATTCTGGGACTGCTGCCCCCCTGTACCTTATCCCACTCTCCTCTCCTCAGTAAGTGTGATGCTTCTGAGTCAAGATGGCGGCGCCCGTATCCTAAATTCCTAAACAAAGTTGCAGCCCAGTGGGGGAAAGAATAATAAGTTAGTGACTAAAAACGTAAAATATATTAATTTTAGATGCTGGGGAACCGTTTTTTAAGAAGTTTGGGCTTTTCAGTAAATCACGCTGAAGGTCCGGTTTAAACCCCCGCTCCACTGAAGCTTGATGCTGAAAGGGTTCAGGGATTTCCAGATACAAAAATAGTCTAGGTACGGGTTGATATGTATACTCTGGCAGCTCAAGAGAGCCACAAGCTTTGCCAGGACCTTTGTAGATACCTGGAGCAGGGGACAGGCCACACTGGAAATGCTGGTCATCTACAGATCATCTCACGGCACACTTGAGTGCCAACACCCTCTCTGTTAGCTGGGAAAGCCTTGAAAGTACAAACATGTGCAGAGCCCCCAAACTGAATGTAGCTCCAATAGAGTACCTCATAGACGCAAGGTTCTTCCACAGGGAGGCAGAGTCAAAATAGCCCCCCCTTTTCAGGGAAGGGGGGGGGAAGAGTAGGTTTAGTCACCAGGAGGACTTATTATGGGATTTCTTTTTCACTCCCAAAATCAGTGCCTAAAGTTGGAGGAATCCCTGCCACCTCAAAAGGGCTGGGGATTCATGGATACGTGAACATGTTACGCTTCCTCTTTTGCAGAAGCCTAGTGGAAACAAGGTAGTGTGGGCAACTTTCTTGCGATAGTCCCTTTCCCAAAGGCATTGTGGTGTTTGGTGGTGCAGCTTCAACATATACATGCCAACCGAGACATTTTACTAGATTTTAGAAACAGAACATAGGATTGGTTGCTATCTAACAGCATTGTGTGTAATGTAATTGTCAGTCTCCTCGCCTTTCCTACCCTTTAAGGCATCGTGAGCGCGCCATACCACGGACTGCATGCAGCAGCAGACATGCTCGGCTGCATGGTTTTAACAGAGCAGGCTCTTCTTCTGTCGCATGCTCCACAGTGACACCTGCTGTTCAGCCCATTGGGAGTGCACAAGGCCTAGAGTGTAAGCTCTTGGACTTGATTTCACCTCCTGGTGTCCTGAGTTTGAATGGACAGGAAGTGACTTCACCAGACTCTGGCACATCCCTCCCTGTGCTGATTGATAGCCCTATTTAAGAGGACAGCTGGCCTACAGCCAATGCTGTGTTATCAGCTTACTTCCTGGATTTTCCAGATTCCTGAATACCTGATTGAATACCTGGATTTATACACGGACGGATAACCTGATTTTTGACGCGGATTGCTTATGGACTTTGCCTGTTTTCTGCCTGCCTCTGACCCCGGATTCACCATTGGACTCTGCTCAGACTTTTTATTTGCTCTTGGAGTTTTTTCTGCTTCACTTCGCCCCATACCTGGAGCTCAGCTCAGCTCTCCCCATGATTGTAGCCAGGAGGCTTGACAGTAATTGCCCTGCTCACATGCATCATGCAGGTTAGTTCTAAATTGGTCTGAGCAGCTGCCACTCTTATCTTCAGGAAACTTGTGCTTTAAACCCAAGAGGGTAAATAAAAATCTCCAAATTACAGCAAAACTTTTTTCAATCTTAAAAGATTCCTAGGCCGACTGCTCGTTTTCCCCCAGGACGCCCATAAAACACTAACCGCTTCCTGCTCAAACAGCGCATGCGCCGGCTCTTGTTCAATGAGACAGCTTTCACCGTTTCCAATGTCAAATTCATGGGTTTTGTCCTGCTTTAAACTCAACTGCATTGCTGATATTCTCCACCTGGTGCCGAGGTGGATTTTGGGAGTTACCTGCTCCACCTGAAGCAGCAGGGATTCGTGGTCCTACACCCACCCACCCAGCTGTTACCGAATGCCTAGTCAGTCAACCAGTGTGCAGCAGCTCCAAATAAAACCTCAGCAGGGGAGGCTGGACTTCTACTTTAATGACCGAGACATTAGATTATTTGGCCCATATAAAAGGTGAAGGTCAGGAGCTGCAACAAAAAACGTGCCGATTAGTATATTACCTTGCGCCACTGTTTCTCACAACAGTTACAGTTTCTCCAACAAAGAAGCGATCTTTCACATAGTCATATATATCATTGCACAAGTCTGACATTCTTTGGTGACTGGCAAGCATAGCAAGGTATAACACTGGAACTGCAATGGGTTCAGGGAAATTCTGCATACTCTTCTTAATTTTCCTTTCCGACTCTAGCGCTTCTTGATACGTGAGGCCAGATTTTCCTGTAAAGGAGCAGCTCCAAACAAGGCTGTTGCATAAGATAGTGCGCTCAAAGAAGTCACTGTTTAAAAAAAGAACGAGGATTATTTCATAATTATTGAAGCATAAAAGAAGCAGGAAGATATCAAGAAGGTAGTATACCTAGCATGATAAGCAGTCCTAAACTTGGCATTTCACGTAAAATGATCCTAGTCTAAAATGACTGTGATAAATAACCCCCCCCCCCCCCCAATCTGTGACACCCCCAACATGAAATAGTAAGATATCTGTGGTGTATCATGAAATTGAATATTACTAAAAATCCATATAAACACATCAGCTAAAGAGAGAAGGGGGGTCAAGTAGACACCCGAACTAAAAACTCCAAGCTTGCGTCTTTCTTCTCCTGGTAGGAATAGAATCCAGGGCCCCATCACCCTGATTTCCTCTTACTTCCATTAAAAGAAGCAAGCTAGGCTGAATATTTCTTAATGCTGGGGTGTAGAAATGATCCCTCCTCCAGCTATTCGGCATATTTTTAAAGATTGTCATTTCATTTTTTGCGATAGTCCTCTAAGTATGTTATTTTGAATGTTTAAAGTGGATCAACACCCTGCAGGATCGATCCAATCCCTCCCCGCGGGGCATCCAAAATTGGGATGCCCCGCTGTGTGAAACCCCCCAGGGCGCCCCATACAACGGCGCAAGCGCGGCCCCAACTCGCGCTTCTCTCTAGCAGGGCGAATGGCACGCTCCCTGTTAGAGGGAAGCGCGAGGTGCGGCCGCCAGCGTACTCGGAGCCGCTGGGCTATGACGCCGCTTAAACGTGCATAACTCAGCGGCTCAGAGCGCGCTGATTGGACGAGTGGCCGCGCATGCGCCGTAGGAGGGGGTGAGTTTTATTCTGAGATCGAGGGTGCGCCGCTATGTGAAACCACCCAGATCGGGGTGCCCAGGGGAAGTGGACCAAAACCCAGGATAGTCAAAATCATGGGTGTTGGTCCACTTTAAGATGAACATCAGACCTTTTCCTCTCTAAAAAAAAAATCATTCCCCCACTGCCTTTTAGATGCTGACGTGTTATCCTAAACGCCAACATCCGGCAGCATTCCTGGCCTCTTTTCACCCTCCTCCGTACTTAACCTTCGTCATCCCTCTTCAAATCATGCGCCGAGCCTCCTTGCAGCCTATGCAGCGACACTGCACATGCGCAAGATCTGAGGGGGGCGTAGCGCACGTCAAGACAGCAAGATGGTGCTGACCTAAGGAGACGGTGCAGGACCGAGGGATGCCGGAGCAAGATGCACCCCAAGGGGTAAGTTAAAAGTTGTGAAATGTGAAACTGACGAGCAAGCTAGGTTTGGGGAGTTTTTATCAACTCTCTAATACCTGCATTGGACCAAGCGTATATAAGACATATTAGATACCTGGCTATGTGAAACCCACCAGTCACCCAACATTCTAACCTCGCCATGGAGACAATTTGTTATACATATGGCCTAGTCTCATGTTACAAGGTACACACTTCTGAGTATTCAGAGGCTTCTACTACAACATACTCAGCATGTTCATTTGGACTAAACAAGAACTACAACAGATTTATCTACCCCCTCAACAAAAGCAGCTGAATTGAAAAACACTGCCAGCACATGAAGCAACAGAAACCATCAATTCTATAAAACAGAACAAAACCCAGTGCAGCCAGCCCCTTAATCTAAAAGACTCCAGCGCTGGCCTTCTCCTGGGGCATCTTGAATCAGGATGGCCGACTGTATGGAACCCATGTTGTCAGCTGCAATCCCAGCATCTCTAGGCTGTGGTACGCTCCCATACCCAGCCTTTCAGATATGCAGGGGTGGGAGCATGCCCACGTCTAATGGGAAACTAGAGATGCGGAAGCCTAGGTTTTGGGCCATTTTAAAGCAGAAGAGAGGCGGCACAGAACAGTCCCTTTGTGCAGATCTGCTCCCCATGCATTACTCGGGGGGGGGGGGGGTATGCACAGAGCACGGGGAGGTGTCATTCCATGCCCCCAGTGATAGCTCTGCATTCAGAAAAAAATAAAAAATCATGAATTACTGAAAATCATGAAAGAAACGTAGAAGGTACAGCCTTTTTTGTCCCCTCCTTATTGCCTCAGCAATAAGGAGGGGGGGGGGGGTATGGTCCAGGCCGAACGTTTGCTTTTTAGCCACACTAAGTTTTTGCCCATGACCTGCTCTATAACGCTGCCAATCCCATAGCTGGCTCTACTCCAATAAGCATCATGGGAGTGCATATTGCTGAGTGGCTAAGGAAGCTGAATAAATGTCTCCCCTCTGGCTGTTTGTGCCAGCCCCCCCATTGGGCAGTGAAAATTCCACCAGCTAAATACAGGTGAACCAGGGGGTAAGGCAGATCGAAACCCAAAAGCATTATAATCTTGGACTTTTGGTCCGCTTAAAAGGACTTGGTCCTGAGAGCTGTAGCAGGGGGAAGATTATAGTGATATTTCAGCAAAGGTAATTGTTACATCATTGCGTTGGGCTACCTGTGCTAAACCGTTTTCCATTTTTTTTTTTTAAAGTTTCTTTTTATTTGCAAGTTAACAAACAACAAAACAATCAAGACAAGCAACATTCAATATTGACAGTAAGGTGCAGCAAGCACCAAAAATCATTAGCATCTATTCATTGAACATGTAGACACGACAACCATTCACTCACACTGTCATACAATCTGGACCTAGATGTCTGGTTTATTATTCCCTGGGAAGTAGAGATGTGTCAAGTAGTCAATTCACTCCAGGCGCTACTCCCGCTCCCTTAATTCCATTGTATCCCACTCCGAGACTCGGGCCACCCCAGCTGAGCGGCCATGCCCCTTAAATTAACCCACTCCCACCTTTAGTCGTCCTCTGATGCAGTGTCCTGGTTCTGCAGCCAGGGACCCCATACCTTTTCAAACTTCTCAGGCACCCCCCTGGCCATATATGTCAATTTGTACATCGTGAGCTTCTGATTAACTAGAGCCCTCCATGCCCGCACAGAAGGTTTGGCCGGATGTTTCCAGTTAAGCAGAACACATTTCCTGGCATAGAAGAGCAACAACCTAAATAGTGATTTCATCGCTCCAGTTTCCGATAATGGTTCCACCACCCCCAGAAGGCACAGGGGGATCGAAGCCGTGAGCCGAATACCCACCACCCTACCGATCAGGTCCATCACCTCCCCCCAATATCCTACCAATATCCCACAGGACCAGGTCATGTGTTCCCATGTACCAGCCTCCCTCTCGCACCTGGGGCGTAAGTCACTAGCCAGTAATCCCATCTTATGAAGGCGAGTCGGTGTAATATAAGCTTGATGTAGCCACTTGGTCTGGATAAATCTGTCCCTAGCTTCTATGACCGATGTATGTAGATTGTCTAAGATTTCTTCCCAGTCCTCCGGGTTTAAGGTCTGGTCTAGCATTTGCCACTTACTTTCAATCTTCCCCCGGGGGGACTCCAGTTCGGCGACCAGACACTTGTATACAGTGGAGACCGGCTTCCCCAGCTCCGGCCCCTTCACCACGCTCTCCACATGGGACACCGAAAAATTCGGGATGCCCCTGCGAAATTGGGTCTGCAGAGCATGTCTGAGTTGCAGGTAGCGGAAGAAGTCCCTATGAGAAGTGTGGAAGGTTTCCCTCACCTGGTCGAACGAGAGAAGTACACCGTCCCTGTACACCTGACCCAGCGTCTGGAGACCTCTTCCCTCCCAGAATTGCGGATCTTGTATAGTAACCAGTTCAGGGAGCTTGGGATTATTCCAGAGGGGGGTAAAGGGGGACCAACACTGGGTTTCGCCCACATTACCATTCAATCTAGCCACCCTATCCCATATATTACACAACACCCTCATACAGCCGGGGACCTCTCGGAGCCCCCGAGCCCCCCTATACACCAAGAGGGACAGCTTCCCAGAAGAGCCTAACACCTCCGCCTCCAAACTCACCGCTGGATTGCTGCGCGGCTGGCAGAGCCACCAGTGCACAAACAGAAGCTGCGTGGCATAATAGTATAGTTGCATGTGCGGGACCGCCAGTCCTCCCTCTGTGACCTGCGCTTTCATTATTTGTCTGTTGAGTCTAGGTGGAGATTGTCCCCAGATGAAACTAAACAGAATTGAGTCCAGCGTCTTGAAGTGGGAGACAGGTAGCAAGACTGGCGAGGCCTGGTATATATACAGAAATTTTGGAAGGAATATCATTTTATATATGTTAATTCTGCCCATCACTGACAACGGCAGGTTTGCCCACTGTGTGACCCGTTGCTTTAGCTTGGACACAGCGGGGGCGACATTTAGGGGTATGAATTCGCATGGTTGCCTACTAATCAGAATCCCCAAGTATTTAAAATGTTGGACAATTTTAAGTTGGGATCTTGGGGAGACGTCGGGGGACCCAGGCTCATCTACCACCATCATACTAGATTTATCCCAGTTGATCCTCAGCCCCGAGAACCCCCCGAAGGTCTCAATAGCGTCCAGGGCTGCGTCAAGGCACCCATGGCCGTCCGCCAGGTATAATAGCGTGTCATCGGCGTAAAGAGATATTTTCTCCTCCACCGCTCCCAATCTCCAGCCAGAGATGCTTGGGGAATTCCGGACAATGATCGCCAGGGGTTCGATAGCTAAGGCAAAGAGCAGTGGCGAAAGTGGACACCCCTGTCTTGTCCCCCTATGTAACTCAAACGAGTCAGAGTAGCACCCATTTACCCGTATCCGGGCTGTTGGCCGGTCATAGAGCAATTTAACGTATGTGATAAAATTCGCAGGGAGTCCAAATCTTTCCAAGACCGCCCAAAGATATTCCCATTCCACTGAATCAAAAGCCTTCTCATTATCTAACGAGATAACCACCCGCTTCCCCTGGTTATCATGTACGATTTGGAGGTTTGACATCAGTCTGCGGAGATTTATTCCCGTGGTACGACCTGGCATAAACCCTGATTGGTCCGGCCCGATCAACTGCAAGATAACCCTATTCAGCCTAGTGGCCAGTATTTTAGCTAATATTTTGGCATCTTGATTTAACAGGGATATGGGACGATAAGACGCACAGGAATCAGGGGGTCTCCCCTGGTTGTAAATGAGGACCACATGCGCCTCACGAAAAGAGGCTGGTAGGCACCCACTTTCCAGGGCTTGTTTCAGCACCTCCCACAGCTTGGGGGTCACTAGTTCTAGGTCCTGTTTGTACCACTCAGCCGGCATCCCATCCGGTCCCGGCGCCCTCCTACTAGAGAGCAGTTTAATTGCACCAGAGACCTCGTCCATAGTAATAGGGGACCCCAAGGACTCCCGATCCTCCTCGGTTAGCCTCGGGAAGGCAATCCGATCCAGATAAATATCCAGATCAGTCGCTCCATAGTTCGCCCTTGAGGAGTACAAGGCTGAGTAGTACCCCAGGAACCCCTGGGCAATCTCCTTTCCCCCGGTCACCCTCGTCCCATTGTCCAGGATTTCAGCAATGTGATTAGATTGGCTTTCAGCTCTCGCTAGGTACGCTAGGGTCTTACCGTTCTTATCCCCTTTATCAAAGATTGTCGCCTGTTTATACAGCAATAGTTTCCTGGCCGAGTCAGTTAGAAGTAAATTGTATTCCCTCTTTAATGCCAACAATATTGAGTGGTCCCCGCTGTCTAACGTTGTACTAAATTTCTCTTCCGCTAGTGCAAGTCTGCTCTCCAGATCCGCCAACTCTCTCTCCTTGCTCTTCCTAGCCGCCACGATGGCACTAATGGCCGCCCCCCTAGTGACAGCCTTGAAGGCATCCCATCTCACTTCCACCGAGGTCTCCATCATATTACATTCCCAGAATGCCTCAGTAGAGGATTGCAGGCTACTCCTAATGTCAGGGGATTCCAACCAGAGAGGGTTCAGGGTCCATCCCACCCAGTTCTCCCGCCGCAATGATAGTTCAGCTGTTATCAATAGAGGTGAGTGGTCGGAGACCCCCCTCGGAAGGTAGTTACAGGCCGCCACTCTGGTCAGAAAGTCCGGCGAGGAAAACGCCAGGTCAATCCTGGACAGGGACTTGTGCGCAACCGAGTGGCAGGAGTAAGCCCTGTCAGCCGGATGCTTCCTCCTCCAAAGCTCCTGCAACCCCAGCGCCTCGGCCCAATTAGCCAATTGAGTCTTGGGACCTGGATTCTTACCCATCCTGTCCAGCGCCGTGTCCAAGACCATATTAAAGTCCCCCAATAACAAAATTGGGGCCGGGGGGCAGGCGAGCACCTTCTCCATTATTCTGTCTAGTACCCCAGTAGAGAACGGCGGGGGAACATACACTCCGACTATTGTCATAACAGTATCCATGAGTTTAGCATGAAGGACAACAAAACAGCCTTCTCGGTCAGTGTGCACCGAGAGCACCACGAACGGGGTACCCTTAGAGACCAACACAGATACACCCCTGGAATAGGCCGAGAATGGGGCGTGAAAGGAATTCTGAATCCATGGCCTCTTCAAGGCCATCACCCTCTGACCCACCAGGTGGGTCTCCTGAAGGATAATTACATTCGGCTTGTGCTTCTTCACAAACTGTAGGACAGTAGCCCTCTTAATCTTATCATTAAGCCCCCGGACATTCCAGGAGAGAAATTTACACTCACCCATCATTTCCTCTTGAAACGCTCCTATTAGGGGCTACATCCCTGTGGCCCGCCGTCCCGCCCAGAGAGCCAATCGTTATTTGGGTCCAGCAATCACACTTCACAATCATACCAACACAAATACAACAGTGCAAAAAACAGATAGTGTAACAATTAACATCAAACCAACGATTCCCCACCCCCCTCCCCCCCACCCAGCTCCACCACCCCCAAACACCGGCGAGCATCAAAACCCTCCCAACCGAAAACAACAACATAGGTGTAACTTGTTGCAACTGGGGTGCAGGTACCAACGCCTAGTGGGCCTGCAACGTAGGATTAACCACTTAATCATCACTCGGAGGCATGCTGGCAGCCTCAGGTTCCCAGGGTCGCATGGAAGCAGACGGAAGGGGAAAAAGGACATCCAAGGAAAGAAAGGGAGGGGACGGGAGGGATGGGAGAGGGAACAGGGAGCGGGGCGTGGAAAGGAATCTGCAACCTTCCCCGGGGAACCAGAGCGCCACCCCTCCCGCGACAATCAGATCAGGATACATTGGTGACTTGGGCATTATTTAAGGCGTAACAACCAGCAACATTTAACTTTCAACTTGACGGCCCAGCCCGGCCCAACAGAGCCGGACCAGGACGACCACGTAGATCCACCATCCGGGGGACCCATCAGAGGCTGGCGCCCCCCCGGCCACAGACCATCATTAAGATTAATATGATAGTTCTAGGCCTCTCTCCGATCCAGGGTCCAGTCCATCAGGCCCCAGGCAGAGAGTCCAGCCAAGCATTAGCCTCCTCGGCAGAGACAAAGAACCTAGTAGATTCCCCGTCCTGCACACGTAGCCGCGCCGGAAACATCATGGAGTATTTGATTTTCTTCTTCCGGAGCCTCTCTCTTACTCCGTTAAAGGAGCGGCGCATCTTTTGGACTTCAGGTGTAAAATCCGGGAAAAAGGACAGGCGGCTATTCTCATAGGTCACCGCCCCCTTCATTCTTGCAGCGGCCAGGATAGCGTCCCTGTCCCTGTAGTGTAGGACCTTAAATATGAAGGGTCTTGGCGGCGATCCTGGAGGGAGGGGTCTCATAGGGATCCTGTGCGCCCTCTCCACCGTAAAGAATTTGGTCAAATTAACCGGAGCCAGCAACTCTTTCACGAGATTCTCCACAAATTGTTCTGGGGAGGGGCCCTCCGCTTTTTCGGGGAGACCCAGGATTCTAATGTTGTTCCTCCGATTCCTATTTTCAGCGTCCTCAGCCCTTCCCATCAAGATGGCCACTTGCCTCCTCAGCAGCGCAATGTCCCCGGTGTGGGTTGAAAGCTGGTCCTCCGCTTCTCCGATTCTCCTCTCCGCCTCCCCAGTGCGGTCTCGGAGTTTATCCAGATCATGTCGCACATAATTAAATTGCTCTTGGAGGGCGTCAAATTTGGATGTGAGTACGCTCTGACATGAGGCAATAGCCGCCATTATGACTGCGGTATCAGGGTTAGAAGGCCCCTGTTCCACTCCCCCCAGAGCCTCCATCGTTTGCGTGCTGCAGGAGACCGCCGTCGATTTGCGCTTCTTATTTCCTTTCATGTGTGGGGGGGGACCCCGGGTCGGTCCGCACGGCACGGCAACCGGGGGAGGGAATGTTGCCACGCGGCCTATACGAGTGGGTAGCTCCTCAACCTCTGGTAGCGTCAGATGTGGTGAGCAGAGGACGCCGTATAACAGTATGAAGAAGGTCGGCTGTCCCTTCCTCCACCAACAGGGGTATCCAAGGATGTCCCTGGGAGCCTTCCAGATGCTTCTATCAGGGGGGTTTGTATGTCTTTCCCCCGGCCCAGGTCTAATTTAATCACTGGGGGTTTATTCCCACAGTTGGGTAAGGCAGTCCCTGAGAGGAGTCCCGTCCTCTACCCCCTCTCCCCAGTTACAATGGGAAGGCAGTCTCTCCCTACCTCCACAGGAGGAATCTGTGAGGCCCGTCACCGGAGCTGTAGCCGGCTGCGCCCAGTGCAGGGGCTTGTCTCCCCCTCAGGTCTCCCTCCGACACCGCCGCAGCCCGGGGTAGATCAGTGACGCGGCCGCTCTTTACTTCCCCCGGCAGCACACACAGGATGACGCCGCCTCTCTCCGTCTCAGCCCGCCGGCGGTTCACCGCTCACAGGGACGCGCCGCTCACCTCCAGACCGCAGCTCACACACCGCCGCCGCCCGGGACAGGTGGATGCCTCCTCTCCGTGCCGCCACACGGTAAGCCGCCGCCGCCGCCGCCTCTCTTCCTTGCTCCACACAGAGCGCGCACGTGGCTGAATCAGGACGGTGCCCTCCGCTCCACTTTTCCCGCTTGCTGGCCGTCCCGAGGGCCCCACAGCCGCCGATCCTCACGCCAGTAAGAACCCCTTGCCAGGGGGGAGTCCGGAGAGGGGGATAAAGTCGATGCCCAGTCACCATAAGGGGTATAAATCAGGATATATGGCGGAGCCCAGCTCAGGTGCGTCCGCTCAGCACGCCATCTTGGCCACGCCTCCCGTTTTCCATTTTTAAATTGAAATGGCCCAGATATTGATGTTTACAGTTTTACCTTATGGTTAATCTTCTGAAAAAAGTGGATCTGTGATGCTGCATAATAATCAGCATAATGGGCGGGGTCTGTAAGATTCCCTGAACACGCATAAGACACCCTGGCTGTGATTCTCCCCCTGTGGCTAGGGCATGGGAGGCTAGACCAGCGCTCCCAGATGCACCCCCAAATTGCATGCACAATGCCCACCCTCCCCCCCGAGCCTCAGTGGGTTCTCTTGTTCTGCAGCTGCGCTATCATTTCCTGGAGTTTGGGGGCCCGCACCTTCCATTTAGCATCACCGTGAGCACTGACAGCTTTGTGATTAATCTGGAGGAGGCAGAGGAGGGAGGGACCAGCAATTCTGTCCCACTCTGCTGAGCTGAATATATCAGCCATTTCTGCTTCAATTTAAAAACTGATAACAGTGTAGGACAGTGCCAAATGTAGCCCAACACAATAGTGTAACAATTACCTGCAGGGATAACACAATCAGCATACCAGCCAAAACTACTATGTAGCCCATTACCTACTTCCACACTCCCAAATGATCACCAGAAGCCAGTTAGGTTTGTCCACCCACCCAGAAGCTGGTCGCCGGCAATGACAATCAGTGCAGGGAATAACACAATCTTATAATCTCATAACAATCTTTGACAGCTAATCCTCTTTAAAGGGACCAAAACCCAGCTCGATCTTCTGTAAGATTCCCGGGCCGATCAATCCAAAATTGGGATGCCCCGCTGTGTAAACCCCCCCGGTCGCCCCGTTCACTTACCTTGCTCCCTGGTCCAACGGCACATGCGCCGGCCGCATCCCCGCTATCCCTCTAGCAGTGCACATGCCCGCCGTTTGTGAACGTCCGGTGCTGGCACGTTCCCTGTTAGATGGAAGCAGGGGATGCAGCTGTCAGATTAGCTGCATTCTTAGATGACGTGACGTCAGCATCTCCGAGCGCTCTGATCGAACGAGCAGCCGCGCATGCGCTGTGGGACCGGGGAAGGCAAAAATCATCAGCGGCTCCATTGGGCAGCAGGTCGGCCGGCACAGCAGCGCGAGTGAATGGTTTCAGGTGAAAACCCAGGATTTAGTCAAAATCCAGGGTTTTGGTCACCTTTAAGAAATAGCAGACGTGCCCCCCTGGATCAGCAAACAACAACCCGAGGAAGTTTGAAGGCAAAATACATCAGCTGCTCCAAACGCGCTGATTGGACGAGTGGCCGCTCATGCGCTGTGGGACCGGGGAGAGGCGAGTTTCTTTGGGCAATCTGGGTGGTTTCATACAGCAGGGCATCCCCGATCGGGGTGTCCCAGGAGAAAGGACCAAAACCCAGGATTTAGTCAAAATGAAAGACATGCCCCCTGGATCAACAAGCAACAACCTAAGGAAGTTTAAAGTGGACCAACCAATGGTCCACATCCGCGGGGCACCCTGATCCTATGGCGCAGCGGCTCGGAGCACGCTGGCGGCCGCATCTCGCGCTTCCCTCTAACAGTGAGCGCGCCCGGGCCGGCCACTCACATGCGCCGTTGGACCGGAATTCAGGTAAGGTTTGTGGGCGTCCTGGGGGGGGTTTCACACAGCGGGGCATCCCGATTTTGGATGCCCCACAGGGAGGGATCGGATCGGCCTGGGAATCTTATAGATTCCCGGGCCGAACAAGGAGGGTGTTGGTCCACTTTAAGAAATGGCATCAAAAAGCAAACAATTTGTGAATGGTCGGCGCTGGCACATTCCCGGGGGATGCAGCTGCCAGATTAGTTGCAGTCTTAGATGGCGTGACGTCAGCAGCTCCGAGCGCGCTGATTAGACGAGCGGCCGCGCACGCGCCGTGGGACCGGAGAGAGGCGAAATCTTGGGAAATCTGGGGGGTTTCACACAGCAGGGCATCCCCGATCGGGGTGTCCCAGGGGAAAGGACCAAAACCCAGGATAGTCAAAATCCTGGGTTTTGGTCCACTTTAAGAATTGGCAGACGTGCCCCCTGGATCAACAAGCAACAACCTGAGGAATGATAGGGTTAATGTTAGGAACTGTGTCTTTATGTTCATTCTATTCCATAATGCTGATGCTACAAACTATATTCTGTTCTGTTGATCTGAGCAAGGTCATTTCCTCCAAAGACAATGGCGCCTTGTTCCTGTTTTTGAAACCTCTGCTGAGAAAATGTGTGGCGTGATCTCGAATCTCTCTGCGCATGTCTGAACAATGTCCCAGAAGCTTTTAGACACGCTCTTTGAGTTGATATTACACAGTGTCTGGTGTTTTATTCTCTCATTGAAATAATTAGAAATCTGACAACAGAAGTAAGACCGAGCCCCATATATGGTTCGGACCTATCAGGAAGTTTGAAGGCAAAAAACATCAGCGGGTCCAAACAAGCTTATTAGACGAGCGGCCGTGCATGTACTGTGGGACCAGGGAGAGGCGAGTTTCTTTGGGCAATCTGGGTGTTTTCACACAGCAGGGCATCTCTGATAGGGATGCCCCAGGGGAAAGGACCAAAACCAAAGATTTAGTCAAAATCCTGGGTTTTGGTCCACTTTAAGAATTGGCAGACGTGCCCCCTGGAGCACACACACAAGCAAACAATTTGTGAATGGTCGGCGCTGGCACATTCCCTGTTAGATGGAAGCGGGGGATGCAGCTGCCAGATTAGCTGCCATCTTAGAAGGCGTGACGTCAGCACCTCCGAGCGCGCCGCACATGTGCCGTGGGACCGGGATGAGGCGAGTTTCTTTGGGCAATCTGGGTGGTTTCACACATCAGGGCATCCCCAATCAGGGTGCCCCAGGGGAAAGGACCAAAACCCAGGATTTAGTCAAAATCCTGGGTTTTGGTCTACTTTAAGAAATGACGTGCCCCCCCTGGATCAACAAGCAACAACCTGAGGAAGTTTGAAGGCAAAAAAAAATCAGCGGCTCCAAATCCACTGATTGGACAAGCGGCCGCTCATGCACAGTGGGACCGGGGAGAGGTAAGTTTCTTTGGGCAATCTGGGTGGTTTCACACAGCAGGGCATCTCCGATAGAGGTGCCCCAGGGGAAAGGACCAAAACCAAGGATTTAGTCAAAATCCTGGGTTTAGGTCCACTTTAAGAATTGGCAGACGTGCCCCCTGGATCAACAAGCAAACAATTTGTGAATGGTCAGCGCTGGCACATTCCCTGTTAGATGGAAGCAGGGGATGCAGCTGTCAGATTAGCTGCCATCTTAGAAGGCGTGACGTCAGCACCTCCGAGCGTGCCGCACATGTGCCGTGGGACCAGGGATGAGGTGAGTTTCTTCGGGCAATCTGGGTGGTTTCACACAGCAGGTCATCCCTGATCGGGGTGCCCCAAGGGAAAGGACCAACACCCAGTATTCAGTCAAAATCCTGGGTTTTTGTCCACTTTAAGAATTGGCAGACGTGCCTCTTGGATGAACAAGCAAACAATTTGTGAATGGTCAGCGCTGGCACATTCCGTTAGATGGCGGACGTCAGCAGCTCCGAGTGCGCTGATTGGACAAGTGGCCGTGCATGCGCCGTGGGACAGGGGAGAGTTGAGTTTCTTTGGGCAACCTGGGCGGTTTCAAACAGCAGGGCATCCCCAATCAGGGTGCCCCATAGGGAAAGGACCAAAACCCAGAATTCAGTCAAAATCCTGGGTTTTGGTCCACTTTAAGACTTGTCCCCCTGGATCAGCAAGCAACAGCCTGAGGAAGTTTGAAGGCAAATTAAAACGTGTCAAAACAACATAAACCCCATGACATAGACATACTCGTAATCGCGGAACACCTCATTGGTCACCCGGCAATGGAAGAGGCGTTCAGTGGGCAGCAGGTCGGCCGGCACAGCAGCGCGAGTGAATGGTTTCCGGTGAAGGAGCGGCATGTCTTCTTTATATTTGCACTGAGGAAACACAATGCACAATTAGACAACTTTGGCACCTCACACAGGTGCACGTTCACACTGTGGTGCGACAGTTTGTGGGACGTGTTATTAGGTGTTCAGTACCCATGAGGGTCCCCGGTAATCCCGTCAGGAAGACTTGCCGGATAGCTTCCCAAACTAGCAACGCGCGCTCTGCCGGAAACTTCCGGTATAATGATGTGGAGGAGGTTCGGTAGGCGGGAACCAACGTGGTTGGAGGGTTGTTTTGTTTGTGGCGGGAGAGGGACGATCTAGGACGCGCTGTCTGCCTTCTGGAAGATGAAGCTTTGTTCTTGACGTCACCCCATAAAGATAGCCCTTTGTTTAATTCAATAAAGCACTTTCGCTAAACTTACTGCACCGTAGACGTTATTATTTGACATTTACCATATGGAACTATACACGCATGCTAAAAACTAAAGGGAAAAAGTTCACGTTTTTGTTCAGCTCGGTGCTTGCTTTGTGACTATGAAATCAATAAAATCCAAGTGATTTCTCCTGCTGTTCCTAGAACAAAATAAGAATGAACCGGTTCAGCGATTAGGACTAGCAATCTGTGAGGAACTTGAGTTATAATATATTAGGTGCAGATGGAATTGTGTTCAGATCGCGATGCTTTGGGGCTATCACGATGAGCGAGAAACCATGCTTTCGTGCAGCAAGTCCGGCTGCTGGAGGAGTTAGCTTATTGACAACCGCGCCATCTTGTGGTAGTTTGCAGGTTGGGACTAGGTCTCGCGATATCTGTAAGGACTGAACTGTCGTTTCTCATCTCGGTTACCTCAATAAAGTCTGTTGGCTACGAGGATGTGTGGAGGGTGTGTACAGGAAGAGTACCCTGATCGGGTGAGAGCTAACCAAGTGTTTATATTGATCATAATGTGGGGTTTAGCTGTAGGATTGGAATGTGCTATTGCTAATAACACGGCTGTGTTTCAGAAAACAGGGCGTTTCCGTATCAATTGATAACCGTGTGGTGGTGTATGCAATGTGGAACTGCATCATTCATTTTTAACATCATTTAATGAAAAGCCCAAACCCTAAAAAAAAACTCCCAGTATCTAAAATTAATATATTTTGCGATTTTAGTCACTTATTATTCTTTCCCCCACTGGGCTGCAACTCTGTTCAGGACTCTAGGATACTGGCGCCACCATTTTGCCTCAAAAACATCACATACTGAGGAGAGGAGAGGGGGAAAAAGTGCAGGAGGTGGGGTTATAGCTGTGCTTTGCACAGACAGAGCAGAGCTGGGGCCAGGGAAAGGTCAGCAATCCCAGAATGCAGAGCAGCACAGTCAGAAGGCACTTCCTGTTTGCAGGCTGCCTGATGCTCCATGAGCTGCCATCTTGGATGTTTAATGTCTCATAACATGCAGTAGATGCAGGTAGGATGATATTTAATGTGAGCAATCTGTATGTACAGGGTGTGGGAAACATATAAGATAGACTCTTATTCAGGGTGAAGGTCCGCTTGAAGTTGGTTTAGGATGTTTCCGTATTAATTGATAACCGTGTGGTGGTTTATGCAATGTGGAACTGCAGTCTATTGGGCCCACCCATCAGTCATTTTTAACCTTCAGGGCCTCCGTAAACCCCGTCCCAGACATGCTTCTTTGGAGGAGCCCGATGTGCAGCAAGAATCTTCTCTGTGCTCACATGACATTACGGACTGATGTCAGGAAATGGGTTATTATGGTGCGCTATATCTTTAAATCCCAGCAATTGAGTCAGTTGTGGGTATGCGTTGCCTTTAAAGTGGACCAAAACCCAGCTGGATATAGATTCCTGGGCCGATCCATTCCCTCCCCGGGGCGCCTCCGGAATCGGGATGCCCCGCTGTGTGAAACCCCCCAGGTTGCCCGCTACGTTTACCTCAATCCCGGTCCAATGGCCCATGTGCGGGCCGCATACCCGCTATCCCTCTAGCAGGGCGCGTGCCCAACTTTATTCATTTGTTCGGGCGGGCTGACTGCCAGAGCGCTCAGAGCCGCTGTGCTAAGACGTTTGGTTAAACCTCCATAGCTCAGCGGCTCCAAGTGCGCTGACTGAACGAGTGGCCGCGCATGCGCCGTAGGACTGCGGTGAGGTGAGTTGACGCGGGAGACCGGGGGGGTTTCACATAGCGATCAGGGACCCCCGGGGGAGTGGACCAAAACCCAGGGTAGTCAAAATCCTGGGTTTTTGGTCCACTTTAACAGATTGACTTCAGCTTCCAAGTTTATTAACCTGTTCTGCCTTTTAATTAAACCGGCCCTTCACCATGATTTAATGAAAAGCCCAAACTCTTAAAAAACGGTTCCCCAGCATCTAAAATTAATATATTTTACGTTTTTAGTCACTAACTTATTATTCTTTCCCCCACTGGGCTGCAACTCTGTTCAGGAATTTAGGATATGGGCGCCGCCATCTTGACTCAGAAGCATCACACTTACTGAGGAGAGGAGAGTGGGATAAGGTACAGGGGGCGGGTTATAGCTGTGCTTTGCTCAGACAGAGCAGAGCTGGGGTCAGGTAAAGGTCAGCAATCCCAGAATGCAGAGCAGCACAGTCCGGAGGCACTTCCTGTTTGCAGGCTGCCTGATAAGATGGCGGCTTCCATAAGCCGCCATCTTGGATGTTTAAAGGCTCATAACATGCAGTAGATGCAGGTAGGAAGATTATTAATGTGGACAATCTGTATGTACAGGGTGTGGGGAACATATAAGATAGACTCTTATTCAGAGTGAAGGTCCGCTTTAAAGCTCAACGTGTGCAGAAATCCCAATCCAGTTACCATAAATAATACCATAATAATATACAAAAAGATTAAACAAAAAATTTTTTTAGAATAACCGACCGAAGCATAAAGCATCTGATCACAAATGGTAAAAGAACAGTTCATTCAATCAGAGCAGGCAATATATAATCGCAGTGTCCCGCAGTGCATGTGTCCAATTATAAGGCACGTGAATCCACCACCGTTTTAGTTCTGCTCTTACCAGATAATAAAACTCAAATGGCATGTAATGAAAATGCAGCTCCGTCTCCCGCGGCAACCGGGTAGAAGATGATATCCAATAAATGGGTCAGTAATTCCACCTCAATTCTTCTTTCAAAATACATTTTCTCAACATTCAATAACCCATAAGCAAGGGGTATTTCACATGCAAGGGAAAAAAAAGCGCAACAATAGTGCAGTAATGCTAAAAAGTGGAATTTAATAATAAAAAAATGCACTCACAAGGATAAAAACATAAAAGGCATATAAACGCCAATACAGCCAAGGAACAGTGGATCTCACCACACGGCGCCCCAGAGTTCGTCCTATGATATAAGTAGCATCTCACTCTCCAAAAGGTATAAGTGAATAGCTGTGCTTTGCTCAGACAGAGCAGAGCTGGGGTCAGATAATGGTCAGCAGTCCCAGAATGCAGAGCAGCACAGTCAGGAGGCACTTCCTGTTTGCAGGCTGCCTGATAAGATGGCGGCTTCCATAAGCCGCCATCTTGGATGTTTAAAGGCTCATAACATGCAGTAGATGCAGGTAGGATGATTTGTAATGTGGGCAATCTGTATGTACAGGGTGTGGGAAACATATAAGATAGACTCTTATTCAGGGTGAAGGTCCGCTTTAAAGTGGACCAAAACCCAGGATTTTGACTATCCTGGGTTCTGGACCTTTCCCCCGTGAACCTAACCCCCCCCCCCCCCCCCCCAAGTTCTCCCAAGGAAACTTACTTCATGCTGGTCATACGGCGCATGCGCGGCCGCTCGTCCAATCAGTGTGCTCAGAGCCGCTGAGCTATGCACGTCTGAGCGACGTCTTTGCAGAGCGGCTCCTGGCACTGGCGGCCGCATCCCCCACTTCGCTCTGACAGGGAACGTGCCTGCGCTGGCCATTTACAAATGCCTGTCGTGGGCACGCTTCCTCCTAGAGGAATAGCGGGGATGCAGCCGCAGCCCACGCATGTTCCGTTGGGCCAGGAAGTAAGGTAAGTGTAGCGGGCGACCTGGGAGGTTTCACACAGCGGGGCATCCCCATTTTGGATGCCCAAGGGGGGGGGGAATCGATCAGCCCGGGCAGGTCTGGTGCCAGCAGAGAGCAAACTTGGACAATTGCCGGGCCCCCTGGCATATTCAGAGGCCCACTCAGACTCACACTTGGCCCTGGTATTATTTAACAGTGGATCCAACCACTGAATGCCGGGTGCTGTGTGCAGACCTGCTCATGGCTGGTCTCGGCAACAATGGAGAAGGTGGGATGGAGGGCAATTGATGGAAGCTCAGAAGGTGGCGAGAACCAGGTGACAGCTGACAAGAACTGGAGGGCAATCAGCAGCAGGAGTTGACACATTTGTGGTGACATCATGTGACTCACTATTTTGGGGCCCATTAAGACTTTCTTGCCCAAGGGCCCCCCACAAACCTAGAGCCGGACCCGCTGGGTTTTGGTCCACTTTAAAACCTTATTGAGGTTTGTTTTATCATTTCCAGGACAGCCATTCTAAATGCGGATAAGCATTTAAGGGTGGGGAGCAGGCTGTGAAGGGTTTAGGTTTGTACACCTTGGAGTTGGCATGCAAGTTGCACACCTACCTCCCACAGGAAGCACCACTACACAATTCTCAATTACAAAAAGTATTTAATTGGTACAGAAATTAAAACCATCAAACATATACACACGACCAAGACAATTAAAAGCAAACAGTATGGCCGAAAATTGATAATTAATGTATACTGCCCGGACAAGGGCTATCAAATATATATCATGCCCATGGGTGAAAAAAACTTTTTTCTTTCATTGTATATATATTTTTGTTGGATTAATGATCAGCTCTGAGCGCTGGAGGCCGCGTCTCGCGCTTCCCTCTAACAGGGAGCGCACCTGCGCCGGCCATTCACAAACGGTGCACGCCCTGCTATAGGGAAGCACGAGACGCGGCTGCGGCTCGCGCATGTGCCGATGGAACGGGGCTGAGGTAAGGTTTGTGGGCCTCCTGGGGGGTTCCTCCACCGAGGGACATCCCGATTTCGGATGCCCCGCGGGGATGGATCTGATCGGTCTGGGAATCTCCCGGGCCGATCCCCCCTGGGTGTTGGTCCACTTTAAGTATACCAATTACTAGTAATAGCAGAAGTCTCAGACTCCAGGGTGGGTTTTGGTCCACGTTTAATAAAAAAAAATGTATAGTGAAGGAAGTTTATTATGTAAGTAATTAAATATAGATACATTTTGGTATTTAAAGTGGGTCTGAGACTCCAGGGCAGGCGTACTCCTTCTCCTTGGGCATCCAGATTCGGGATGCCCTGCTGTTGGGAAAAAAACCACCTCAGGTCGCTCAGTGCAGTCAAGCGTGCTGATTGGACGAGAGAACGGGTCTGCGCTGTAGGACCTGGGAGAGATGAGTTTTGGTCCACTTTGCTATTCTTTGCACACAGCAATTTGTCTCCAATATATGACTCTAGGGCCTGTGGTCTCCCTCTTTGTGAGGCATACCTGATGTGTGACAATTCTAGGATGGCTCAGAGAGCTCACCTTATCGTTGTTCCTGGCGATTGGCTGGTGGATTTATTGGTGATCTAGGGGAATACGCACAACAGATCTAACCAAAGTGGTAAGCCCCGACAGGAGGAACAAAACATGGGATAGTGAAAATTCAGCCCAGGAGTCCTCCAGGACTGCTAGCCACTCACTTCCCTTCCCTAAACAGGAAACACAAACTGAAGGGTATTAAAGCTCCGCACCTTCCCCTCAGCCATCTGTGTTTTCTCCATGGAAACGTGATGGAGTATGTTCGTGGATTGAGGTTTGCTGGCGGGTCCAGATCCCTCTGGTGCCCATGTGTTCCCAATATTTTTCTTTACAGAGCCTCAGCGAGGTGGGGTACACGCTGTAGGTTCTTTTTCTGTACCCCCTATGTGGGGGGGGGGCAGAACATTGTGAGCATCTTTTTTTTTTCCTGCGTCCCCCCATGTCTAGTGCTGGTCCTGGCTCCCTACACAAGAGCTCCAAGGTATGGTGTTCCCCGGCAGGTGGCAGGTGACGTTGGACAATGGGTTCTGCTGTGGAACGCGGGTCAGGTGCCTGGTTTGCAGCAGTGAAAGGGTAAATATGGCGTTCTGGGTCAGGGGCCGCTTCCTGCCAGTAAGAGGGCAGTGGGCTGGAGGCGATTCCTCCTCTTTGGTTAGTGACAGCACTGAAAGTGAGGGGCGTGTGCTGTCATTTCAGGGTCAGGGAGGTGTTATGGCGCCAGAACGCTGGAAGAAGGGGCACTTGGGGTTTTCTCTGCTGGGGGCTAAGGAGGGAAAGGAGAAGCGCAGCAGAGAAACATGCAAAAAGGTTGTCAAGAAGCAGGAGTATTAAAGGCCACCAGACACAATTCAACTAATATCTCAGGACTCCAGAAGTGTTTCTTACCCCAGGGTGGAGGATGGAACCTAGGTCCCTAGTTAATGACCTTCTATTATTCCCTTTCAGGGTAAGGAGGGAAAGGAGAAGCATGCCAAGCCTAGAGATCCTAAGGATGTTAAGAAGCCTAAGACCCCTAGGGAAGTTAAAGCGGACCTTCACTCTGGATAAGAGTCTATCTTATATGTTTCCCAAACCCTGTACATACAGATTGTCCACATTAAAAATCATCCTACCTGCATCTACTGCATGTTATGAGCCTTTAAACATCCAAGATGGCGGCTTATGGAAGCCGCCATCTTATCAGGCAGCCTGCAAACAGGAAGTGCCTCCTGACTGTGCTGCTCTGCATTCTGGGACTGCTGACCTTTACCTGACCCCAGCTCTGCTCTGTCTGAGCAAAGCACAGCTATAACCCGCCCCCCTGTACCTTATCCCACTCTCCTCTCCTCAGTAAGTGTGATGCTTCTGAGTCAAGATGGCGGCGCCCGTATCCTAAATTCCTGAACAGAGTTGCAGCCCAGTGGGGAAAACAATAATAAGTTAGTGACTAAAAACGTAAAATATATTAATTTTAGATGCCGGGGAACCGTTTTTTAAGAGTTTGGGCTTTTCATTAAATCACGCTGAAGGTCTGGTTTAAAGACAGGCCCTTATCTAGATTCTGCCAAATTACCAGATGCCCCTTCCCGACAACTAGAACAATCAATTATGTACGCATTGTCTCCAGGAATCAGTTACGCCTAATCCTAATCCCCCTGATTTCCTAAAATGTCCTTCAGGACAGCCCCACCGAGTAGCTCCTCCTTCCTAAATCGGAAACACAAACTGGGCATGATTAAATACCCCGCCCCTTCCTCCCGGACCTCAGTGTACTGTGTTTCTTTCTGGGAAACCAGCTGGATTTTTCATCCCTTTTTTTTTTGCCCCCCCAGGGAAGATGGCAGGTCCGGATTCCCTCTCCGTTCTCTAGCAGGCTCAGATGGGGCCCAGACAGCCCACTACTGCTACAGCTGTGGGTTCCCGTACTCCATCCACCCCGGGGGGGAATTCCCTGTCCTGGCTGCTGCCTCCAGGGCAGGACCCAGGTAAACCTCTGAGCTAGGATCATGCAGCATGCCTCGGCTGCATAGTGTGTATGTAATGCTGGAGGGCACAGGTCATCTCTATCCTTCCATTTCCATCTCTTGTTATTTACCTCTCAGCCCCCACTTATCACAATTTCCCCTAATTTCCTATGGTCTCACTTTTCCACATTCCCTTATTCGGTCTTCCTTTTCCATGTTTGCCCCTTCTTTCACGGTTTTCCACTTTCCCTTTCTCCTCCCTCTCTTCCATTCAATTCTTTGTCTCTTTTCCACATTCTATCTTTTCTCTTCTCCACATCCCCTCATTTCTCTCTATTACACATTCCCTCTCTTCCACTGTCCTTCTTTCTTTTTTACAATACCTTCTCTTTTCTACATTTCCTCCTTTGTCTTTTCCACATTTCCTTCTTTTTTTCCTCTTTTTCCACGTTCCCTTCTTTTTTTCTCTTTTTCCACGTTCCCTTCTTTTTTTCTCTTTTTTTCACTTTCCCTTCTATTTTCTCTTTTTTTCAATTTCCCTCCTTTCCATATTCCATATATTTTTCTTCTCTATTCCCCATTCCCTCCTCTCTCTCTTTTTACCTCCTATGGTACATGCATGGGTGCGCAGCCAATCAGGGACATTTACTGTACATATGTAATTCGGCAAACCGCTCCATTCCCAGCCTATGTGAGTTGTAAACAGTCGGAGCTGTTTGCTGAATTACATACACACGGCTCCTCATGCACCGTAGGAACGAGGAAAGATGAGTTTTCTGGGCTTTTTGGGTTTTACACAGGGGGCACCACAACTTGGGAGGCCCCAGGGGAAGGCCAGTGGTCGGCCTTGGAATCTTTTCAGTTCCAGGGCTGGCTGTGCAGTGTTTTATTCCGCTTTAAAGCGGACTCGCAGCTACTACTACAACTACAGCAGCCAGGGCTTTATATTAAAGGAGGCAGGGCGGGGGGAGGGGGGGGTTATACCTGTTTTAATTGTATAATCAGTCATGTCTTTTGTGTATATGCCGGGTATACACTTCTCATGTTTTAAAAATATTTTTAGGGTAACACATGTTTGGAAAATGGATCATTTTTGCTCAACTTTGTTAGCTGCGCTAAGTGCAACATGAGAGACTTTGTGCTCATTGCTAATAAAACTGCAGATGAAGAAGACGGAGAAGAGATTATAACATTTGATCGTAAGTTCTTTAATCTTGTTATTAATTAGTACAATACCTTGTTTTAGAATTTGGGGGCCCAACAGTTCCTTGGTTACACACACGTATCGCTCCAGCATTTGTGTGTGTGTGAGAAAAGACCTCCTAAGGAAGACCTTTTTGGGATAACCCGCTGTGAGTTTTGCTAGTATCTGGGAAGGTTTATATGGTGCATTCCAATTTGGGATGCCCCATGGAAATGCCAATCAAATTTTAGATTCTAGGACAGGTCACACTGGGTTTTGTTTTAAGGCAGCGCAAATCCAGGCAATGCAACTGGCTCAGCGGTGGTCTGGTTTTAAAAGAAGTCAATGCCCACAAAAGAATTGTTGAATGCTGGCCCACAAGACCATCCCTGGCTTCCCTGTAGCGTGGGAAGCCTTGGTAGCCTTTTCCATATTTTCTTACAGCCTTTTGGGAATTAGTGTCTTCAATTTTATCTGAAATCCTGCACGAACGACTGAGTGTATATATTTGCACGCTTGGCTAATCAAGTCTTCACATGCTGTTAGTACATCAGAATATTGATGTCAGAGTGTCAGCAGTTTGGTTAAAGTGGACCAAAACCCAGGATTTTGACTATCCTGTGTTTTGGTCCTTTTCCCACTGTGTGAAACCCTCCCAGATTGCTGCAACCAACTCGCCTTATCCTGGCCCAACAGTGGGTCTAAGAGCAGTGACTCTGACGGCCACATCCTTCGCTTCCCTCTAGTAGTGCACGTGCCAGCGCCAGGCATTTGTGAATGATCGGCGCGGGCATGCTTCCTGTTAGAGGGAAGCGGAGGATGCGGCCGTCAGAGCTGCTGCTCTTAGGCACATTGTGGGACCGAGATAAGGTGAGTTGCTGCGGCGATCTGGGGGGTTTCACACAGTGGGGCAAGGACCAAAACCAAGGATCTTGATTGGAATGCATTGCAAGAGGTAGAGAATCCTGGGTAAAATATTCATTTTCAAGACCGCTATTCTGCCAAACCAGGACAACTTCAATTTATTCCTTCAACCTGGCCCCTAGGGGCGCAAAGTTTAGTTGAAACAACTGACTTAATACCCTAGGAAGTTATATCCCCAAATAAGTGATGCTAACCTAGTCCCAAGGGAAGGAAAAAATCTCTTTCAAAGCTTCTGCCTCTTGTGTTGGAAGAGAGATATTGAGGGTGCATGATTTGTTATAGTTGATTTTCAAAGATGAGATTTTTCTAAATGTTTCAAATTCCTTTAGAAGTGATGGGATCAATATCCTGGGAGAGTCTATAAAAAAAAAAGCATGTCATCAGGGTAAGCTGCAACTTTCCTTTCCCTGTCACCTATTATGAGACCTCTGACCCCCTCATTCAGATTGACCCTTCTAAGGAAGGGTTCCAAGGACAGCGCGAAAATCAAGGGGGACAGAGGGCACCCCTGGCATGTACCATTTTGGATCTCAAATCTAGGAGAAGAAATGTTCACCCTCACTCTTGCTACTGGATCAGAGTAGAGGGCTAGGATCCTATTCAGAGCTGCTTCTCCTAGACCTATGTGATTTAGGACCGCTTTTACCCATTCCCACCTGACCCCATCGAACGCCTTTTTGGCATCCGTTGAAAGCATGATCGACTGGGATTTGTGACACCAATGGACATCTATGGCCTTAATGACGTTGTCTCCCGCCTCTCTGGATGAAATAAAATCCACCTGGTCCTGCGAGATCAAGTCAGGCAAAAGCTTTGAAAGTCTCTTTGCAAGAGCCTTGTCAAAAAATTTAGGTCGACATTCAGTAGGACAATTGGTCTGTAGTTCTTACAGTCCGTAGCTTCCTTACCAGATTTATGAATGACAACTATTTGGGCTTCCAGAGAAGAGGATGAGAGAGTCTCGGTTTCAGCAGTTGTTTCAAAGGCCTTGGCCAAATGGGGGAGTAGCTGGGGGGCAAATGTTTTATAGTATTGGCTTGGGAAGCCATCTGGGCCGGGGGCTTTACCTGGCTTCGAACCCTTAATAGCCTCTTGCAATTCAGTGACAGCCTCCAGCTGTTCAATAACCTCCTCTGGAAGGCTGGGCATCTGGGAGTCCTTTAAATTAGACAACATCACATTCCTATAAGCTTCCTTCTGTGCCTGGTTTGGCAGGTTGTAGAGTGCAGTGTAGTAGGTTCTAAATTGCTCCGCTATGTCTCTGTCCTTCTGGTATAAGACCCCTTTAGCATCTCGGATCCCCTTAACCCTAGCCCTCTTACCTCTAGGGTTCAATGCCCTTGCTAGCAAATATCCTGGCTTGTTCCCTAACTCATAAAACAACCCACTTTTATAGGTGAAAGCTCTTCTAGTTGCTCTCTCCATTAAGTCCTTAAGCTCCCTTCTCTTCTCCTTCAGGTCCTTGAGATGGCCCTCCATCAGAGATTTTTTATGTTTTGCCTTCAGTAGTGTTATCTGTTTAATTGTTTCTTCCAATTTGGCCATTCTCTCTTTTTTTAGTCTAGCCCCTTCCTGAATCAAAAGGCCCCTAATCGTACACTTATGAGCTTCCCAGATGGTCAAAGGGCTCAGTTCCTCAGATACATTTTCTCTGAAAAACTGTATAATATTATTTCACCCTGTCAGCTACCCTATTGTCTTTCAGTAGTCCTGTATTCATCCTCCAATTCCACTCCTTGTGCTCCCTATCAGGAAACTCCAAACCAAGAATCACAGGAGCGTGATCCAGGAACGAGATGCAGCCTATTTTAACTGACACTATTTTATCTAAATCTCTTTGCAATAGGAAGAGATAATCTATTCGTGAATATTTATTATGAATAGGTGTAATCCTTCTCAGTAGGGTGAAATACACTCCAAGTATCTATAGCCTGAATGTTTGACAAAGAGTTCTTAATCTGCTTCAGTGCTCTATAAGTGATAGTTGATTTGGCATCTGACTTGTCTACAAGTGGATTAAGGGCACAATTCAAACCCCCCCCAAAATCAAAATTCTCTCCTGGAATGACCTAAACTGCCCCAGGGTTGAAGTTAAAAAAAAACCCTGTTGGCCCCTATTATGAGCATATAAATTTGCAATCATGATAGTAGTCCCAGAGGGCAATTTACCTTTCAGAAAAATGAATCTCCCCTCACTATCCGCGCTTTCAGCTGTTATAGTGATTGACAATGCTTTATCAATTAGGATCAAGACACCTTTTGTCTTGGATAAAGGAGAGGGAGCATAGCGGTGAGTGCTATAAGTCCTATTACCCAAGTATGGAGTCTTATCCTTCTGAAAATGTGTCTCTTGAGTCAGAGCAATATGAGCTCTCTGCCTCTTAAGTTCCCTTAATAGGGAGTGCCGTTTTGGTGGGGCATTAAGACCCCTAGCGTTAACTGACAGAACATTGATTTTAAGGTTATCTCCCATCTTTACTGATTTACAGGCCCTACAAGGGTCTCGCAGGTAATCCCGGTGTAATCAGGCGACTGAGCACCACTCCCCCCTCTTTCTAGTGAGGGTAACGCAGGTACTGGATTGGGGAGGTAGGTAGGGAAGGGGCATAGAAGTGAGGGTGAGGGTAAGAAGGGAAAATAATTCAGAATATCAGAAAGTAGGGAAAAGAAAAACTACGACCTACCTGTGTTCTAGAGAACCACAGAAATTGACAAGGAACTAACCAGGAGTGGATTTCTTATATGGTCAAAGGACCACTCCAAATACTTTCCTCTGGTGGCAAAGGCTGCGTTCGCCTTCCCGCGAAAGTCAGGACCCAACTTTGTAAGATCCCAGATATTCCTGAAATAAAAATATTTGGGAGAACATGGAAGGTCGTCCTGGGCAGCAGCAAACCCTCGACCGCAGCTAGAAGTAAAAAAATTAGACTAATCAATAAAATATTGCACAGTGAGCGGTCCCGAACTAACGCAACTGAACCCTTCCCATGGGCATGCAAGAATTTTCAAGAGCCCACCCCATCCCCCAAGGGGCACCCCTCAACCCCACCAGGGTGTCCAGTGCCTCAGATGACAAGAAACAGCGTTCCCCTTTCCCCGTGCTTTGATATCTTAGAGGAGCCCAGATTCACCCCTGCAGACAAACTGACAAGGTGTGTAGGTGCCCAGAACCTCCTCAGTGTCCCTCTCCCCGTTCGCAATGACTGGGAGGGAGGCACAAGTCTGGAAAAAGCTGTCCAGCGTCATGTGCAGAGCGAGGGCAGCCCATGCACTTCTCTACAGCTGCCGCCTAAAGAACCCAGCCCGCCCTCAGCAACATAAACTATCACAGAGATATTAAATCACCGGTATGCCCAACGCAGGAGTTTTTGGCTGTGTGCGGAACCCAAAAAGGGGGAGGGGGGCCCCCACCCCTACATGGAGAGTCGATACTCTATATATTACTCAAACCATAGCTTAAGCCAGACAAACTTTAATACCCCTATGCAAACAATAATTTCCTATGAGAGGATCCGTGAAAGGCCGCTCCCAGTGAGCGCGAGCTGCCCCCTCCACTCCCCCCCCCCCCCCCCCCACCACCAGCAGGGGACGGGGGAAGGGGCCCACCCAAGGCAGCCGATCAAACTATAGAAACTCAAGCCATATCAAAGAGAGCCGTCCCTAAGTGCGCAACAACATCATATTTAAACGTCCCCATCGCCATACTAATGGTCTACTAGAATCCCTGCAGTATCTCTGGGGGGGCTGTGACTCCTTCCTATCTATTAAATGCAAAACTTATCACATGGTCAGCGAAAGAGGCAAAATCAAATGGGCAGCACATTACCAATAGCGACTACAATCGGTATAAAGAAGGTAGATTTGTGCTCACTGCCGGCGTCTGACTGTGCCCTCGCTGCAGCCTGCGGAATGGGATACGCAGATCAGAAGCAGGCGTAAGGCACCTTAAATGTAAACAATATTACCGCCAGAAAGACAGCCATTAGAGCGTAAAAGAAACTACGACAGGCTTCCTTCTGTCAGTGCGGGTTGGCCGAACTCCTCACTCTCGGCCCTCTTGTCCTATCCCAAGGTTGTCGATCTAAAGGACCTCTTGGAGACAGATCAGGGGAGATTCTTTTTGGTGAGGTGCCAGGGGATCCAGCCCTGGAAGAGAACGCCAACAGATCCGGAATTGCAAAGTCCGCGAACTAGTCCGGAACCGACACTTGAGGTAGGTTTTCCCGTTCTTGGTAGCCGAGAGCGCAAAAGGAAATCTCCAGCGGTAGGGGATGCCTCTCTCCCTCAGTAGTGATGTGAGGGGTCTTAAGGCCCTTCGGTGTTGAAGGGTGATGCCGGAGAGGTCCTGAAATAGCCGAATCTCATCGTTGTTAAACAAGATTGAGTCCCTAGTCCTGGTCTTTGAGATGATTTCCTCTTTTAGAGCAAAGCTTTGTAGACAGCATATAATGTCTCTGGGGCTGGAATCAACCATGTTTCTCGGACGAAGCGCTCTGTGAGCTTGGACCAGGTCAATTGGAGTGTCTGGTGGATGCTCTAGGAGAGTGTTGAAGATAGAAAGTAAGGCGCTAGCGATCTGATCCTGCGCCACCGCTTCTGGGACTCCTCTCACTCTAATTTTGCACCTTCTATTTCTATTGTCCAAGTGCCTATGCACATTAAGCATGTAGCTGTTATGAGCATTAACAACCTCGCTCACCTCCCACAGTCTGCACCTTGTGATCCCCTCCTCTCTCTCCACTCCTTCCATTTTCTAGGCCAAAGACCGCACGTCCACCTTAAGGTCAGCTATTGCCTCCGTAATGGTGCACTTGGTTTCCCCTGCGAATCTCGCCAGCTCTGAGCGGGTGGGGAGTTGGCTGAGTTGGGCGCCACGTCCTGCTCCTCTCTCTGAGGCTGCTAAGCTGGACCTGTCTGGAGAGAACGAGGACGCCATCTTAGGTGCATGTTGCCCTGCTTCCTTCGGCCGCTGCGACTTAAACATGTCTGGCAGGTTCCTGGTGCTCGTGCTTGGGTTCAGATCCGTTGTCCCCGATCTGTTACTCTTGCCCATGGTCTACAGGGTGCGCAGAAATCAATGCTTTCGGGAAACGCCACCACGAGCTCCGGTCTCGGGCTGCCATCTTGCCCGCCGGCCAAGCCATGCCCCCTCAGGTCACAGTTTTTATTCCAATTTCTTTGTAATTCCCAAGGAGGACAGTTCTGTGCGGCCAATATTAGATCTCAAAGGCCTCAACAGTTTTGTCCATCTGAGGAAATTTCGCATGAAATCTTTAAGGTCCACAGGGATGACACTTTAGCTGGCTGAATTTATGACAACAGTAGACCTAAAGGACCTACATATATCTATTTTTCCCGGCCATCAAAAATACTTGAGCTTTGCAGTAGACAGCCTACATCTTTAGTTTGTGGCTCTGCCCTCCAGCCTGTCTTCAGCCCCGAGGGTGTTTACCAAGGGGCTGGCCTCCTAAGAAACCAGAGGATACAGATAATCCCTTATTTGAGCAATAGACCCTTCATCAGGACATGTTTCAAGCCCTCTGCGACCAGTGGGGAGTGCCAGAGGTGGATCTTTTCACATCTCTGCACAGAAGATCCAGAGGTTCATGTCCAGAGTGCGAGACCCCCTGACCGTGGCTGTCGACGCGCTGGCCATTTCCTGGTCAGGGTACAGCCTGCTCTACGCATTTCTGACACTTCTCTTTTAACCCTTCTAGTGCCAGCTACGTGACTCTCACGTAGCTGCCTCTCCAACCGTTAAGTGCCAGCTACGTGAGAGTCACGTAGCTGACTTTAGAGGCCCATAAAACAAAAAGTAAAAAACATAGACTTACCTTACCCCTCATTTGAAAGGGCCAGTGATTCTGTACACAAATCCGCTGTTAGATTTCTGCCCCCAGGCCTCTGATCTTCAGGAGGGGGCCCGGAATAGGCCCCCCCCGCCGGCGCCGACATCTGAAAAAAAAAAAAAACAGTAAATGACATTTACTCACCTGACAGCCCGATCGCTCTCCCCGGGTCTTCTCTTCACCAGGGGGGGCTCCGATCCCCCCCCCCCCCTGGGCTTTCCATGCTGCTTGTGAGGGCCCAGAAACGGGCCATCACCATCCTCTTCGGCCGGCGCTGGCCCCGCCCCTAGCCCCGCCCCTAACTCCGCCCACTTAATGACGTCATCCCGCTCCTCGGGTTACTGGCACCCAGGCTCCGATCTGTCTGTTGTCAGCAGCGATCGGAGCAGGGAGGGTGGCAGGCAGGGTGGCTCTGATCTCCCTGCCTGCCACCCTCCCTGCTCTGATCACTACCGACAACTGTCATCTGCAGCAGCGTGGGACACTGGATGGGAGGTAAGTATAAGTGAAAATAGAATAATAAAGAACTTGTCTGGTGTCTTTTTTTTAACTTAACCCTTTGTGAACTGGTAAGGGGTCCATGAGACCCCTTATACCAGTTCACAAGGCTCTGGGTATGGCAGGTCACCTGCGGCAAGCGGGTGACTTGCCATAACCCCCAGCCCCCCATTACCTGCCTCCCCAACGGCCAGGGGGGGGCAGAAGGGCCCGGGCCACGTGGCTATGTGGGCTAGTAGCCTGCAGGGCCAGAGGCCACCAACGCTGGCCCCTGCGCCCTGTTCTACAAGCCCCCATATCTGGTCCAGGACAGTAATGCTGGGTAAGGGGGACCCTATGTCATTTTTTGGGGGAGATTTTAAGGGTTTTTAACCCTTAGAATTCCAAAAAAGAAATGAGGTCCCCCCCCCCCCCCCCCTATGTCATTTTTTTTTTTTTATTAACCCCTTACAACTATGCAATCATATTGCATAGTTGTATCCTATCTGGAATCTCCTAAACTGCTGTTTCAGGAAAGGGGGTATACCTATACATATGTGGTACCATTGTAACCGGGAGAAATAGGGCTTTCACACGCAATAATATTTTATTAACAAACTTACATTTTTTATTACAAAAAAAACACTACAAATTGTAAAAAATAGTTTTTTTTCATTTTTTTGCACATATTTCACCCAAAAGTATTGAGAATACACTAAAAAAAGGCCAAACAAGACATTTCATGTTAAAGCCCAGACAGCTGAAAAAAACAATATATACTTTTCATCGAAATCCCTGGAAATCCCTTCAAAAATCAAGGTTGCACACGTGTAGCGCAAAAACGTGAAAAGTCGTCTGGCAACAGATTGTGACAAAAAAATCTCGGTAGGCCGGCACTCAAAGGGTTAAAGAATGTCAACTTCAAGCAGATTCCTATCATCCTGATTGCCCCACACTGGCCAAGAAGGCTGCGGTTTGCGGATCTGGTCAGCCTGGTGGTGGAGCCCTTTAACATCTCCCCAACCACCCAGATCTTCTGAAATAGTGTCCTCTGTGGCACCACAATTCTCCAGTACTGGCTTTAGTGGCTTGGCTGTTGAGACCGGCATATTGAAGTGGGGTTTGGTTGTCTGTCAATTTGAGCATGAAAACAGAATTTACAAGACTTGGAGGGTCTTTGTGGCTTGGTGCGAATCTAAGGGCCACTTCTGTAGGAGGTTCTCGGTACCCACAATTTCTTCCAGCGAGGCCCGGACGCTGGCCTAAAGCCCAGCATCCTCAGGGGCCAGGTCTCTGCCTTGTCCATTTCTTTCTAACGGACGTTCATGGAGCGTAAGTTGATCCGCACTTTCATGCAGGGCGCTGCGCATGTTTGGCCTTCAGCCTCTCAACCTGGTCCTATCAGCACTTCAGGGGCCCCCCTGGTCACCCTTTTTGATGCTGCATAAAGACAAAGTGGTGGTTCATGTGAAGTAAGATTTTTTTTTGCCCAAGGTGGTCTCTCCTTTTCATTTTTTAATCAAGAGATAGTGCTACCCTCCTTGTGCCCACATCCCATTTGGCCATAAGGAGTGACTCCTGCATCGCATCAGTGTGGTCAGGGCATTAAAGTATTACATGGCCGCTACTCGAAAGGTACATAAGACGGGTGTCTTGTTTGTGATCCCAGAAGGACCAAGGAGGGCCTTGGCTGCTGCCAGGTCCACTCTTTGCAGATGGATCAGACAGACAGTCATACAAGCCTACACCTGCAAGGGGAAGGAGGTGCCCTTCCAGGTTACCGCTCACACCACCAGGACAATTGCTGCGTGTTTGGCTTTCAAACACCAGGCGTCGGTGAAACAGTTAGGCGATGACCTGGTCGTCTCTCCTCACCTTCACCAAGTTTTACAAACTTGATGTCAGGGCATCGGCTGATGCCTGTCTAGGGCGTAAGGTGTTGCAGACATTGGTGAACCCCTCTCTGGGGTCTAAGCTTGAGATGTCCGTGCCGTTGTTCTTCATTATGTTGACACAGTTGGCTGTGCTTGCACGGTCCCACCCTTTTTGAGGATAATGCTTTGGGATGTCCCAACCGTTGTTACTGGTGCTGCCATGGAATGAAAGAGGACGAGAAAGGAAATTTACCAGTGAGTACAAAAATGCTTCGCTGTGTGCAACCCCTCAGGTCGCCCACCCAACTCCCCTTTTGAGCACTGGGTCTTTTACAATCAAGGCTCTATCTTGTGCAGCCCTCCTCATCTACAGGGGTGCAATTGTGGTGGGGGACTAACAGAAAAGTAAGGGGTTTCCTGACCACTGTGGGGGGAGGCTAGAGGATTTCTATGTAAAGAGAAATGGGGTTTCATCTTTTCTTCATGTTATGTGAATCCTTTGGCAGCCGTAGAGCATTTACACAGTGTAATTAATGTATCTAAAATGTAGCTAGTTGCTCTTAGCTCTGCTCTGGCTAGAAATAAGAGATGTTCACTGAGATATGAGGCAATTTCGACTACGTTTTTGAGAAGCAGGGTTATTCTTCTTCTTGTAAATCAAGATGGCAGCTCTCATGTAGTTCAGGAGCGTAGAATCTGGCTGCTATTCCACAATATTTTCATTTGGTAAAAAGTGGACCAACACCCAGGATTTTCACTATCCTGGGTGTTGGTCCACTTCCGCGGGGCGCCCCGCTGTGTGAAACCCCCCAGAAAGCCCCAAAAACTCACCTGACCTCGCTCCACCAATCACCACCGACGGACAAGGTGAGAGCGCCCGCCGCCGCCCCATTCACAAACGGCCGGCGCGGGTGCGCGCCCTGCTAGAGGGCTGCGCATGCGCCGTTGGAGCGAGGAACAGGTAGGATTTGCGGGTGTCCTGGGGGGTTTCACACAGCGGGGCACCCCCGATCGGGGTGCCCCGCAGGCATGGAGCTGATCGGCCCGGGAATCTTATAGATTCCCGGCCCGATCAGCGGTGGGTGTTGGTCCACTTTAAAGGAGCAGTATCGCGAATTTTTCTTGGTGACTTATATTTAAATGGTACTCTGAATGTAGGTAGGTGTTGGAGTAAGAATTACAAATTTAGAAAAAAAATGTCTGTGTTGTGCAGCTGGAGACTAATAGCTCATGTTTATGTCTTTTGAGTGTCGGGTCCCACACTCTGGCCTGTTCCACACTGAGGAGAGGGAGAAACAATGTATCAGAAGTATCAGCTGTTCAGTGCTGGCAGCCATCCAGCATAAGATAACAACATTGCCTGGCCAGAACTTATATATCTAAAACAGAGAGAAAAGCTCTAGAAGTAATTTAGCGGATTTTGACAGTTTGCCCTTCATGTTGGCTCTGCTGCAGAATCTTTCAGTTTACCATTTTCTCTCTCTTTTCTCAACACATTTTTCCATATGATCTTTCTTTCAGCTTTGTGTGTTTTGAGCAAAGCCCAACCCAGGATTTTCACTATCTGGAGTTTTGTTTTGTGCCCCTACTGGCATCCTGACTTGGGATGCCCTGATATGTGAAATCCCCAAGTTCGCCTGTGAAAATGTACCCTTCCCTGTCCCACAGCGCATGCGCGGGCTCTCATCCAATCAGCGCTGTTTGCACGCAGATGGGGAGCCTGAGCAGTAACCTTCCCGGCCTGTCTAAATGACTATCTGCGTGAGCGCGCCAGAAAAATGGGGGGATCTGTGGTTATCCAGGGGTCGTTTCACACAGTGGGGTATCCTGATTTAGAATGCCCAAGGGGGAAGGTCAATGGCCGGGTCTTATAGACTTTAGGGTCGGCAACTCAGGGTTTTGTTCCACTTTAATACCTTCAGATTTTCCTGCACAGTTATTCAGAATTTCAGTTATTTTCAGTCAGTTTAGTTTATTTTGTATAGATTTTACACATTTGAGTCACCTGGTCTCATAACAAAAGCAGCACCTCACACACACACAGCTGTTACCACTGATTACAGTGTCAGCCTCTGAGGTAAAGTGTTGCTAGGAGACCAGTGGGCTAAATGAAGCAGCTCACTAAATACAACCCAGCAGATCCCCCTATTCAGCAAATGGACTGAGCCATTGGCATTATACAATTTAAAAGAAAGGCATATATTTTTTCTTTTTTTCTATCGCCACATTATTTATACACATGTTAGAAGCTATTGTGTGGCTATTTAATTATTTATCTTTTTTAATGCAAATTTTGCGATACTGCTCCTTTAAGTCCTCTCAAATAGTTTGTTACTGATTGACGCAGTGTGGCTTTAGGGGAACAAATTACTAAGCTTTAATTTTTTTGACTGGAGGTCCCCTTTTAAGCTGGTAGAGATTTTAGTGTATCACAAGACAGATATTGAAAGTAGAGATGGGTAAACCCGAACTGCTGGCTGCCATTAGTGAGGACACTCCTAGTGCTGGAACTAGAAGTGTCGCTTCTTTTATAGGAGTCGACGGCCATCTTTCTGTAGCCCTGGCTGGGGCCCGTTTGAAACGTTATGGCCGCCGCTGATACAATAGGATTGGGGCTCAGGTGAGCTACAGCAGCGTTTCTTTTGCACACTCTGCACACCTATCTGAATTGCTGGACTCAGGAGCAGGCCTCAGCTATAAGGGAAACCGGGGATGCCAGCGAACACAGAGCCATTGAAGCCACCAGTGAGTTTACCGGTGACTCAGCAGGACATCCCACTTTAATCGTAGTACATTTTCTAAATAGCAGAAGCTGAAGAGTATGAGATTTTACTGTCCCGACATCCCCACATCTGGTGCAAAAATATTAATTCACATAAGATGCAGTCTTAAAGGACAGAATTTACATGGTCTAATACATTTTTTCCTTTTGCAGATAAGTGTAAAAACTGTCACCATGTGATTGCAAAGCATGAATATACCTTCAGTGTGGTGGACGAGTACCAGGTACAGCTAGACTGTTTTAGTCTTAATAACTGTTCCATTCTACATTTAAAGGGGGAAACTACTGAACTATAACCACCTTTCTCCTAAACTTGCGTGTGCTGAGATTATTGGCTGTTGCTACTGCTTTTTTTTTTTTGTTTTGTTTTTTTTTTGTTGCATTATATTGAAAACCTTGCCTCTCAGTTTTGGGCCTGGGCCACATAACCGCCAGTGTCTCTTTATACACCTTGTGCACAGCTTGTATTCATTGGTTTAAAGAGCAAGTCCAGGCATTCTGTAGTGCCCCATGCTAACCCTGTCATAACATAAACTCTACACGGAAGCTGCATCTGGGACCCCAAGCTCAATCAGGGGTTCTGCTAATTGCCCGAACATTATTTCTGAAGGCCTTATGGTAATGTAATGCCCCTCCGCGCGCGCGCGCGCGCACACACACACACACACACACGCAGCATGAAGCAGGGAGTACTTGCCTATCTTTTACTGTTGCCAGCGTGTGGTGCTTATACAGTACTTGTCACTGAGACAAAGGCAGAGATGTTGCTGAGGCTTGCACCTCTGTGTTTCATGATCTGAACTATGGAGCACTATGTAAAGTCTCAAAGGCAGCCAGTGCCCTCTTGTCAGCCAAGAGGTCCTTATATTCTGTGAGAACCGACATCTGCAGTTTTTTTTAACATCCGCTTGTTAATGTGAATGCAGGGTTCCTGCCAATTTTTGTTTCCACATTGGCAGTGATCAGGGATGCCGTTATAAAAGTATGTGGAAAGCTTAAGTGGTGAATGAAAGCCAGCCCTCCCTGGGAGCATCCCTATTTGTGTTGTGAAACCTGCATCAGTTGCCGGCATCTTTTTGCCATGATCCTACGCCACCGGTGCATCCCTCCGGCTGCTGCATTTGACCTCATCAGCTGTATCTAAATGCAGGCCATGTATAGCCAGAGGGGCGCATGGTAGCCTCTTAGCTCCATTTAGCTTTCTATGCCACTCATACGTACAGGTAACAAAAAGTAACAAGCTAGGGGGGTTTCTACTGCAACTTGGAATGACCCACTGAAAAATCACCAGGGATAATGAATAAAAAAAACTAGATGTGTCCTTTTTCTGTGGTCATGAGTAAGATTTTATGGCTAATGTCATAGCGCGGAGATCTATCATTGGGTACGTTCTTCAACAAAGGACTGGGGAATAGATCCAGGTAATGACACCTGGCTAGAGGATTCTTTTGCCACAAAGAAGGCTCACCGTTTACTAGGAAAAGTTCATGCCTGCTCATTAATGTCTTAAAATTTGTATCAATTTATCTGTGTCTTCATTATTGGTTGCAGAGCCTTTAGGGACCTCTGGCATGAATTCAGAAAGTCAATATTACAACTGTTGCCTTTGTACATCAGTCATCAGGGAGTCACCAAGAGTAGCTTGCCATGAAGAACTTGCACTTGCATTCTTCTTTGGAAAAAGCTCACACCTCTGATTCTGTCCATAGTTCACCTTCTGGAAATAGAGAATACAATGTCAGATTTCCTCAACATGCAGCAGGTTTCAAACAAAGTGTGTGATAAATCTTTAAGTGGTCCACTCAGTTTGGTGTGGTCGGCAGAAGTGGTCTCATAACACTAGAGCGGTTGAGGCTTTTGTAAAAAGGAACAAGGATCCTGGGGCCATTGGCAGTCGTCAACAAAATTCCTCCTACCTAATGTTAAGGCAAGGATTCAGTTTTGTCTTTTATTTTGAATGCTTCTTGCCAAACCACTACATGATAAAAATAAAAAACCTTTTTACAGGGATCGCCCATGTTGCAATTCAAGAGTCTGATGGAGCCTTGGGACCTCCACGTGGTTTTGTCTCTACTACATTAAGACTTTGCTATTTGTCGGTGTTGTCATTCCCAAAAAGTAGCAGTTTGATGCAGTTTCTCCTTCATATGAAGGGTTATGGAATGGACCGCCCTTACTCATAATCTGGTGTTCTCAGCCTTCCACGTGAGCATGTTTTTTTTTGTTTTTTTTGTTTTTTTTAGATAAAAACCCCATTCTTGCTCATTCTTCCTCCCTCAAATCTTATAGCAGACCTTTTTTTCTGAGCGTTTTTAATGCTATTTTCCATTTGGTGTTCTCGCAAAAAAAAAAAAAAAACACAAAAAAGTTAATTTGTCCCAACGCAAAACAAGCTCACACACAGAACAAGCATGGGGATGAGTGTGCGCAGTTTGTGACACTTGCCCCTGCCCTATCCTGACAACCCACTGCCAGCTGAGCACGCTGTGTGAGAATGAGCAGACCCAAGCGGTGGAGTGCTATAAGTACTGTAGAACAGAGCAGTGCCACACTAAACCAGTGACGGCCGGTGCAGGGAAGCTCGCACAGCTGAGCACGATTGAGACAGATCCAGTGGCCCTTCGCTATGCTCCAGGGAGTGAGGCTGAGCAAAAACGGCTGGAATACCTCCAGCAACAGAGCTATGGAGTGCAGCTGAGCAGGAAGTGACACGGTGAGCGAGGCCGAGCTGAGGCAGTGAGAACATCTCCAGAAACCTACTAGCAGACGCAGCAGCCCAGACAGACATGGGCCTCAGAGCAGGTAAACAAGGTGAACCAGAAGCTGCCAGTAGGAGAGCTGACATACAATATCCAGTAATGACTGCAACAACATAGAAGAGACGGCACGCTGCTACCTTTATGAGAACCTCTAATAACCCCCCCACCAAGACTATGTAAAGAAGCTCACTGGTGCTTATGAAGAACTCATGGTAACATGGAAACTGATAGCCCATGATAGAGATGTGAATGAATATAAAAGCTTTTTATACCTGTCTTTTTTTGAGGTACTCGAATACTGATTAATCAAATACTATATGGTGATTTTTCTTTTGCTAGAGAAATTAATCCTCTCCATATACACATAGATATAGCTCACATATACGCAGGGTTTAGTAGACTATTAAGAGCTATAAGAGAACCACCATGGGACATCAAAGCAAGCAACACTGGCAACATATGCAATTGGGCTGGCAACACGACCAGCCATATTACCAACACCAGCCAGAGAGGCATACAGATTCAGAAGTAGGCTTTGCTACTCGTAAGTATAAACCTAAGATGGGCCCTAAAGGGTCAGGATTCCTAACCCCTGCGGGCATTGAGTCGCAAAGACAGAAATCCCTTTTAGCTCATGCAATGATGGAAAAATGATATGACTGAGGTGCATAATGACCCAAATGAGCATATTGCTACATTGGGAGCCACTTCAGAATGGAGAGAGGATGTGTGCTTTCACACACACGGCATAAAAAAATTACAAGCTGATCCTTTTGATAAATATGAGTACCAGAGAGAGGCATAGAAGTGAATCAAGCGCTATGATGGAAAACATAATGGAAGCTACGTTTAAAAAATGTCAGAAGCTGAGAGGATCGATTATGTACAACAAGAGACTCTCACTTCGGCCAGAGCACAGGCTCTCACGTGACGATCAGTCAAGGAATGAGTCTTTTGGGCTTGATGGTGTCTTGCTTCGAGGCGGTGCCTTTTGCACATTTTCACACAATACCCCTGCAGGCGGACTTGCTCTCAATCTGGGATCGAACCACGGAGACTCTGGATCACCCCCTGCATGACACATTTAGCAAGGAGGTCCCTAGCCTGGTGTCTGAATCCCCAGCCTCCTTAGGTAAGCAAATCCTTTCTTCCAGTACAATGGAAGATGGTCACCACAGATGCCAGCCTAATGGGTTGGGGGCTGTCATGGGGTCTCAGATGATCCAGGGACAGTGGGGGCCAGGGGAGAGCAGACTTCCAATAGATATCCTGGAACTGAGAGCAATTCTACTTTCTGTCACACATTGGACCTCCGATTTGAGAAGCCATCCTGTCAGGATTTAATCTGACAACCTGAAGGCAGTGGCATATATCAATCATCGGGGGGGCACCAGAAGCAGGAGAGCTCTTAAGTCGGTGGGCAGGATCTTACTCTGGCCTGGGAAGCATGTTACATGCATCTCTGCAATCCACATACCAGAAGTGGAATGCAAGCCGATTATCTAGACTATTGGATCAGGGTGATTTTTGGCAGCTTCCCTATGATCCAAATATCCTCACACAGGGGCCTCCACGGCACCCCAATTTAGGAGTTCTGGCTTTGACGGACTGGCTATTAAAACCTCCATCCTGGCAGAAAGAGAAAAGTGCCCCACCACTTTTCCCTGGCACTGAGGAAGGACGTGGGGGTACTGAGGAAGGACGTGGGGTTTACGACAAAGAAAAACCTTTACCTTGCCCAAATCCAACAACGTTTTTACAGGCCCGTGCAGCTGCAGTGCCCAAAGCGACATCCCCTATGCTCTTGCTCCCGCCTGCCCATTCACTTGACAGGGAGCACACACAGTGGGGGGAGGGGGGAAGCCTGCTCAGTGCTTTCAGTCCTAGATGGAGGTGCCCAGAGAGCTGGGAGAACAATGCTGGACCAGGACCAAGATTAGGCTTCTTTAACCCCCAACCCTGCCTTTGCGCCAGTGGAGGGTCGAATAGCCAGGGGTTACTCATAGACTGGAAGTCAGCTTTAACACATCATGCATACTGTTACATTTAATTGGTGGTTCACAATCATTTGGTGGCTCTATGGCTAGAGTCCCATAGGGGAAAGCTCATCCAATTCCACAACTGATAAACTATAAATAAGAGCGAAATCATCTTTCACAGAGCATGCCAGTATCAGAGGTTCCCCCTCCACAACAGTGGTTGCCTGGTGGATGGTAAGTATACAGGTAGCAACTTCGGGGTCCCCGAGGGAACTTTTCAGGACAACACCAAGCCAAAGATGTTCACCCATTCTGTCTGTCATCCACCATTTAAATCTGATAAAAAAAAAAAGGGAAGAGCACTTGCACCTAGTGGACCAACACCTGTTTTCCCACAATCAGGTGCAGGTTTTGGTACTGCTGCATTAAGACCGGGGGGGGGGGGGGGGGGGGCATGCCGAATGACGACCACCCCTTCCCAGAATGGCCAATATATACTTTATTTTCGAGACGTGGCATTAGATCAGTTACAGTATACCTATAGATTTTGTCACACTCTGTTGCCAGAAAAATGTTGTGCTATATAGGTGTTTTTTAAAGGAATTTCCAGGATTTCTTTTCAGCAGCATTCGAGCATAAAAATAAAGGTCTAATTTTTTGAGTGCTTTGTCAATATTTTTTAAAATAAAAACTGTTTTTTGAATTTTGTAGCATTTTGTTTGTTTTTGTTTTTTAATTAGAAATGTAAGTTTTTCAAGAAAATCATATTGCGTGTAAAAGCCCCAATCCTCCCAATTACAATACCACATATGTTTCCATAGACACACCAATCTGGAAAGAGTGCTTTGAGATTTTGGGCTAAACCCATAAAAAATGAAACCAGCTATGTGGGCTGGTAGACCAGGGTGCGTATAATGTGCTACCAGCCCTTATAGCCCACACTGGCACTGGGCTCTATATCACCCCCTGGCCTTTGGGGATGCAAGTAGTGGGGTGGATGTTTTGGCAAGTCACCCGCTTGCTGGCAAGTGACTTGCCAGCCCCTCCTGCCCTCTAGGACCAATTACCAGTTCATGAAGAGTACCATTTTAAAAAAAACACACATTAAAAAGTAAACTTAATTTGAGGAGTAGTAGTATTAGTACTACTACATTAGTGGTGGAAGCCAGGAGCAGGGCAGAGGATCTGTGTCCACCGCCCCGCTCCCTCCCACTGCAGGAAGAGGCTTTTTATACTGGTGGTGTAAGCTGATTTCCGCACTCTCGCCATCATAAAAGATCCCTCCCTGCAGCATGGAGTGAGATGTCCAAGATGCCCACCGGGAGAAGCGGAGACCCCTAGTGCTAGATCATGGACCGAGGTGAGCTTTTTTTTTTCTCTAGCAGGGAAAAAATGGCAGGCCCATAGAATCTACAAGCTTGGCACTCAATGAATGGAGAAGCAGACCCGTATGGGCTTGGCATTTACAGGGTTAGACAATTAACCATAAAAAAAAATTACATAAGGGGTAATAACCAGAGGCTTTCTTTGACAAACGGCTCTGATTGTTTACAATGGGGAGCGTGCGCTGCTGCATACCCTGCATCCCCGGCGGTGTGAGCCCTTCTGCCCCAGCCATTCAGATAGGCTGGGAGAATACACAAGTCCGTGGATGTGGCAGAGCGGACTCCTCTTTCATTTCAATCAGAGCCCTTTGCCGAATGACTTAGTCAAGACAAGGAGCGCTGATCAGGCTAGATCCCGTGCATGTGCCGCTGGAGTGATGAAAGGTGTGTTTTAGTGGGCTCTCTGGGGGGGTTTCACACAGCGGAGCATCCCGAGGGCACTGAACAAAACCGCTTTGGGTGCTAAACGATGCATATTGGATATTTTGGTGTAAATAATACTATAATCATCAGGTACAGCAGCTAGTATAAAACTAGGACAGCAAAAAGCTTGATGATAAATGGGCAGAGATTGTACGAATAATATCAGCCAGACAATTAGCAGCCCGGAGGTAGACATTTGACTGTTAAAATTACCCTAGTGACACCTAAAACCACTGGGAGCCACCCCAAAGTGCAGCGTTTATCATCTGCATGCATTAAAGTCGGGTTGGCAAACATTTTCAGACACTTTCAGAAATGTACACAGTAATTTAAGAAGCAATGGTTATCCATTGTACAAGATGAATTGCCTGGAGCAGTGGGCTTCCCTAATTACGGCTCCCGGGGACCAGTTGTCGGGTCAGGTGCCTTGCTCAAAAGCCTGACATGTACTATGGCTGGGAAACTAACTTGCAACTCTCCAGTTATAAGGCATCTTCCTTACCACTAGGCCCTGACTGATATGATGGTGATCTGTGCATTTTTTTTTTTTTTACGCAGAATATTAGATTGCACTAACAAGGGCTTTAATTTCTGGTATGCTTAGCATTTTAATGTTTTTTTCTTATGCCTTTGTTTTTAGGAGTACACTATGTTGTGCATGTTGTGTGGAAGAGCAGAGGACTCTGTCAGCGTACTGCCTGATGACCCACGACAGATGACTTCACTTTTCTAGATGATCCTTTGTTTACCATATGCACATTTCTTTTAACCATTCAAATATAATTGGGTTGATTCAAAGAAACATGTAACAGCTTGGATTTGGGTCACGATCATCCTATTTTTCACGTCCGCTCGTGCGTTCGTATGAACTTGCGAGTGATTCAATAAGCAAATACGTTTCTATCCTAAAATATACGTCCGTTCGTATGGCAGTTCGGGAATCAGACCTATGTCAGTTTCCATCCTGAATTTTCCGTTTCATTTCTCAGGTTGCAACATTGGTTTTGCCCTTTTTCCTTTTTTGTCTGGACGTAAATCCTTCTGATCTTGCGGCTGCGCACTACAAACTTACCTCATTAAAGTGCATTCTAAATATTTGGTCTTTTATTTTTCTTTATTTCATTCATTTTGTAGTAACCAACCATTAATGAATGCATTTGCATAAGTAAATCTTACTTTGTTTAATTTTTAGTTAACTTGCATTTTTTACTTGTGGATTTAATTTTAATATTTAGGCTTCAAATGGTACAACTTTAAATTTTTAGTGTGGTTACCCACACCCTCTACATACAGATTGCTCTCAAATATTAAAAAACACCCAGCAACTTCTGCATGTTATGAGCCTAGAAACAGCCAAGATGGCGGCTCAGGTATTATCGGGCAGCCTGCAAACAGAAAGGGCCTTGTGACTGTGTTGCTCTGGATTCTTTGATTTCTGACCTTTCCGTGCCCCCAGCTCTGCTGTGTCTGTGCAAAATACAGCAGTAACCCACATCCTGCACTTTATCCCGCTCTCCTCTCCTCAGTAAGTGTGATGCATCTGACCAAAGATGTGCTTAAATAATTAAACAAAGCAAAGGTAAACAACTACACCAATAAATGCAATCTAAAAGTTTTATTCTAGTACATCAATTTAAAAATAAATAACAAAGGACATAAGTTTCTTTAATTAACGCAAATATATTGCCAAATAAAGGTTTACATGCAAAGGACTAATTAAGGTCCACATTAAAATGCTTTTATAAGGCATACATGAATCAGGTATGCATTGCCATACAATTTATGGCCTTGGCCATGCTGATACATGCAGTTCATTGGAGCTCAAGACGCGCAGACTCCTCCACATAGCCAAAAAACCTGTTCAAGAACAGCAATCCGACTGCTAAAAGGTGTCGGCAGTGGCTTTCTTTTAAAACGTATTTAGAGGTTTGAAAACTGTTCTCTGAATCACACCGAAACACATCCAATTATCCTAAGTTTTACGTTTTCATCCTAAGTTTTAGGATTTGATCCTAAGTTTTACGTTTTCATCCTAAAATTTAGGAACGAACTTGCGATGATCGTAAGAGCATATACGCATTCGAACGTAGGCTCGTGCGAGTCGTAAATGGCCAAAAAAACAAGAAAAAATGACAAACACCCACCCAAACTTACGATTCTCGATACGAAATCAATTAACTTTTGCTCTTTGAATCGAGGGGATTGTGTTTACTTGAAACAAATAAGATTTATGTTACATAATTGATGTTTTCACTGAAAATAAATTTATACTGCACTAATTATTAAATCTGAAACAATATATATCTGAAAGACTAATTCTCTTCATGCTTCATACATTCTTTTATTCTGGGGAAAAAAAGGCTCCACTCTTCACTTCTATCCACTCAGTTTGGAAGTCTGAATAGATAAAATACCATTTTGTGATTACTCACCTGTAAAATGGGTATTATAAGTATGTCTCACACCCTGCTTCGGAAATAGTCATTACACTTGGGTTATGTCCAGTAGAGGGCGAACTTCTGCAGAGATGACTAGAAAAAAGAATCCCCTCCCTGGCCCACAAATACCTGGGACCTCCCACACATCCCCCAGTATAAGAAAGCAGTAAGGGGACCAGGAAGAGCAAATAAAATCTATGAGAAAAAAGTATCACCATACAGAGGATCCAAGATACAACTCAGGGCGGGGCGAAGCAGGGTGTGAGACATACTTATAATACCCATATTACAGGTGAGTAATCACAAAATGGTATTATTCTAAGTATGTCTCACACCCTGCTTCGGAAATAGTCATTACACTTGGGACATCCAATAGCAGTGTCCAAAAAGGGTGGGGATCCTAACAGGCAAAAATGCACAAATGAAACCCCTGCCGCTTGTGGAACTTTGCGGCCAAAAACAGCATCCGCTGATGCCCGAACACCAACCTTAGAAAACTTGGAAAAGGTGTGAACAGAGGACCAAGTAGTAGCCGTACAAACTTGTTCCAACAGAAGCCTGGTGCTGAAAAAGCCCAGGAAGCCCCAACAGCACGAGTAGAATGAGCAGTGATTGAAAAAAAGGGGGAACCTTCCCCTTGGCAGAATAGGCCCCAACAATGGCCTGACGTATCCATATACTAATGGCAGACTCGACGGCGCCAAACCCTTCTTGGGACCATAGGGCACCACAAACAAGGCCTCCATCCTACAGAAAAGAGAAGCAGCCACCAAATACTACTTCACACAACGCACAACATCCAAAGAGTGTAGGGCCCCTGATTGAAATGGAAGGCAGAAAACCCCTCAGGTATAAAGATTGGCTTAAAACGAAAGACCGCCATGTACTGGTGTCTTTCAAAGCAAGAGGCCTGAATAGACAGGGCCGCCAACTCAGAAACAAATCAAACAGAGGTAATAACCACCAAAAGGGCAACCTTTTGTGTGAGAAAAGAAAGTGCAACATCCTGCACCGGCTCAAAAGGAGGCCCCTTGAGGGCCGACAAAACCAAACTCAAGTTCCAAGCAGTCCCAAGGACTTGCGAGGGGGCCGCACATGAGTGACCCCCTGGAAAAAATCCTAACCAAAAGGATGAAAGCAACAAACCTTGAAATAAAACCGCAAGGTCGGAGACCTGCCCATTTAGAGTACTAGGCTGCAAACCCAGTCCAAACCGCGTTGGAGAAACTCCCAAATACTGTGAATCGAAAACACCCTACAAGGCAAGGCCCTAGCCTCACACCAATCAGTATAGGACCGCCAGCAGATGTTTAGAGGAAACCACTTCCTAGCTGTTCCTAACGTCTGGATCACAGCATAAGACAAACCTTCCTCTGTTAGGATTGAGGACTCAGCAGCCACGCAGTCAAAGCCAGCGTTTGTAAATTGGGGTAACATAGCTGACCTTGAGTGACCAGATCTGGAAACAGGGCAACCTGTACTGATCGACCACCAGCCGCGAACCACACCTGTCTTGGCCACCAGTATAGCTGGCACCCCTCATGAACCAGCCTGCGCAACCACCCTGCCTACCATGGAGAAGGGGGGAAACAGATACAGGAGACCCAGATCTCGCAAGGCCAGAGACATGGCATCCACTGCCAGAGCCAGAGGATCCTGGAACAGAGACACAAACACAAGAAGCCTGTGGTTGTGACGGGAGACAAAGAGATCCACTTCCAGAATCCCCCACCTGCACCAGATGGATAGAAATACCTTGTTGCTAAAGACCATTCCCCTCAGCGAGAGAACCCCCTGCTCAGAGAGTCTGCTTCCAGGTTCTCCACTCCTGGAATGCACACCGCCGAGATGCATGGCACATTGCTCTCAGCCCATGCAATAATCAAAGATACTTACCGGAGGGCACTCCTGCTGCGAGTCCCTCCTGGGCGAGTGATGTAAGCAACCGCAGTCCGATTGTTCGAACGAAGCTGAACCGATAATCCATGGAGATGATGCGCCAGGTGCGACAGCACCAACCGGACCGTCCTCAGCTCCAGAAGGTTGATTGGGATGTGGACCTCCTGAGGACCCCACAGACCCTGGAACGGGTGTTCCTACCAGAACCCCCCCCCCCTCAGCCCGACAGGCTGGCACCTGGGGTGCACAAACGACTGATTCAAGGCCAGAGGACAATTAAAGAAGGAGTTGAAGAGGTCTCATGTTAAAATGAGCAAAAGAACTGCCTCAAAACAAGCCACCATCAATCCCACAAGTCTCATCCCTAGCCGGATGAACGGACGAGGGTTGGACAAAAGGAGACCAATCAGATCCTGTACAGTCCCCCACCTTTGACTGGGGTAGAAAAAAACCCTGGTCTGAATGGGATCCAGATTCATGCCCAGAAACGAAACCACCCTTGACAGGGAGAAGACTTGGGATAGTTGATCACCAGCCGAAACTCCTATATTGTCACCACCGTCCTGGTATCCAGTCCTGCCTGGCTGAGAGAGGATGCCGTGATGAGAAGGGCGTCCAGATAAGGCACAATGCGAGTGCCCTGGGCTCTGAGAAAGTCTTTACCCCTGCCAACACCTTGGTTAATACCCTAGGCACCGAGGTCAGCCCGAAGGGGAGAACCACAAACTGGTAGAGTTGATCACCTACCGCGAATCTGAGAAACCATTGGTGTACCGGGAAGACCGGCACATGAAAGTAAGCATCCTTGATGTCTATTGAAGCCATAAAGTCCCCTGGACGAAGGGAGTAGACAGCAGAGCAGAGCGCAGAGTCCTCATGCGAAATTTCTTGCTTCTGATGAACCGGATGAGAATCTTCAGGTCCAAAAAGGGTCTCATGGAGCCATCCTCTTTGTGCACGGTAAAGAGGTTGGAGCAGTAACCCCGACCTCTCTCTACGAGGGGGGGAACCGGAGAAACGACCCCCATATCCCGAAGGTTTTGCACCGCCAAGAAAAGTCCCTGCGCGGCTCGGGGATCCGCGGAAACCTCCCGGATCCAGGCCAAAACGAAGAGCCGCAGCCGTCCCCACTCGAGAGGGTGAGAGCGCCCCCCTCATCGCTGAGTGGGCTGAGCAGCAGACTGGGGTTTAGAACCCCCGAAGGTCCCGGTTCGGGCGCGTCCTCTGCCTCTACCCCAGGAATCTCCTCTGAACGCGGGGCAAGAGATTTCCCTACTCGCTGGAGAGCCACGAAAGGAGGAATTGAAAGAGCCCGTACCCCGAAAGAGCCGGCGCTGCTGTTTGCGCTGAGGCAACCTACCTCCTTTCACCACGGAGTCAAATTTATCACCACACAGGCGCATACCCAGGAAAGGTAGCCCTGGGAGCGCCCACTTCGCAGCAATATCAGCCGCCCATTGGCGCAACCACACCGAAAGACGAATAGCCACAAGCAATGCTGAGGTCCTGCTACACATACGGATCGTGGCATCCAAGGCTGATAAGACAAATGGAATAAACATCTCTTAATGCGAAAACGCTGTAAATTCCTCACTGGAAGGATTCAGTAGGGTACCATCCAGCATACCCCTGATTAAGGCTCCAGTAGCCACGGCCATGAGAGCAGAGGCACAAACTGGGCGCAAAGCCGAATCCACGCAGGCAAAGGCATTACTAAGCCATTTAGTTGAGACGCCAGTCCTCGCTATCCATAAAGGTAGTGGAATCTGGGGGGAGCACAACCGATGTATCGGACAATCCCACAACCGGAGCGTCGACCTCTGGGGTGACCATCAACGCCTTAACCGCATCCACAGGAAAGGGATACATCCTATCCCACCTCTGAAGAGTACAGGAAAACGGCTGAGCTTTCCCTATTCTATAAGGATCAGATTGGTAACGTTTTTGATCCGGGAACTCCAAAAGAGACTTGGTGGTCCCAAAGCAAAAAGTTTCCCCCTTTGCAGAAGGGCCTCCGCAAGGGAGAAATAGCAAGCACTTCAAAAATATATGTCAGGAGTCTGGGAATAACAACAGTATCCCCACGCTTCTTACCAGCATCAGCATCCAGGGGCTGCTGAACATCACAGCCATCAGATACTGAAAGCAATACCCCTTCTTCAAGCGGGGAATAATCAGACCCATACAAGGAGTCAATCTTCATAAGCAAAAGCCGGCGCAGCGGGCGCCAAATGCCGTATCTTAGCTGGGGCCTTCCTGGCCGCGGAGCTAGCAATCATTTACTCAATGTTGGCCCGTCAGGCACTGACATCGGATTGCGACTCCCCACTCATGACAACGTCACTTGGGGTCAACGTCAGGCGTGGGGGTGTAGGTGATGAGATGCACACGATACACAAATAAGCACATTGTCCCCCGCAAGGGATACCCCACAAACCACACACTGCCGGGGTTGCCCCGAAGGGAGCCCGAGCATGGTATCCTGGAAAGCCTCCATAAGGTGATTTTTTATGGTAGTCGCAATGACCTATGGGAATTACGCTATGAAGCTACCCGGGATGCCCCTTAAAGTCCGTAAGTGGGAGGTTTTTTTTTTTTTTGTGACAAGAGAGAACCCCAATTTGACCAAGGGACCTAGGACCGGGAGAAAACCCTAAAGGCCTCGATAATCCCCCCCTGCAAGACACACTGGGAGGGGGCCCTATTAGCAACAAGCATACAGCCATCCAGAATGTATAAAAAATACATAAGGGCAAATAAATATAAAACAAATACATATATATATATATATACACACACACATGCCTACGGGGCCTTCCCAGCAGGTATGCGCCAAGCAATGCAAGTGCGCCTACATAATAATTGCTAAGTAATACATTCAAAATTATAAGGAACAAAAGGGGGCCCCGAGAGGCACTCACAGATCCCCGGGAAGATTTCCAAGTATACAGCAGGGACGCAGAGCCAGGAGAAGGAGTCGGGCCAATGCGGATCGAGCACCGCGTAAGGCCCCGCCCCCTCCCGACGCGGGAATCGCACCCAACAGACGCGCTCCAGCCAATAGGTCGCAGGCCGGCTGAGCGCCATAACAATAGGGGAGGGCCGTCACAGGCGCGAGGAGCGCCTGGCCCCGCCCCCTTCCCCTGACTGAACGACGCGGGAATCGCACCCAACAGACGCGCTCCAGCCAATAGGTCGCAGGCCGGCTGAGCGCCATAACAATAGGGGAGGGCCGTCACAGGCGCGAGGAGCGCCTGGCCCCGCCCCCTTCCCCTGACTGAACGACGCGGGAATCGCAAACAACAGACGCGCTCCAGCCAATAGGTTGCAGGCCGGCTGAGCGCCATAAGAATAGCCGCGCTCCTCGGCCAGGCTGAGGAGCCGGCATAGGCGAAACCGGCCTGCCGCCGCCTGAGAGCGAGCGTGCGAGCCGCAACAAAAACAAACAATAAAGGCACGCTGGCTGAAGCCAGCGCCTAACAATAATAGTAAAGTGAATAGCACCAAGCATACTGACCAAACACACACACACACACTACAAAGGGGATTAACAGTGGAGTCACAGACCCCCCCCCCCCCACTAACCGGGAACGGGGAGTAATGGGGGAAACCGATAGCTACATTTGGGTATGTAGCGAGGGCTTCATGACGGACAGGGCATCCCATGTCAGGATCACTGTAACCTGACGACCGCCTACCCTTTGATGAGGGCCTTGCGGTGGAGCATGGCTCCTAGTAAAAAACACCTCTAAAAAGGTGTCACCTACCCTCACCCAGACTCTGCAGCTATAGCTGGGAGGCTTAATGACAATATTATAAAAGGTCTGGGTGGAAATAAGACCAAGGGGGGGGGGCGGGTGTTACCCGGCTTACCTGAAAAGGAGAGAGATAGCCATCATCTTGACTGTCGTCGCCTTCTGCAGAGACTAAACTGGGGGATGTGTGGGAGGTCCCAGGTATTTGTGGGCCAGGGAGGGGATTCTTTTTTCTAGTCATCTCTGCAGAAGTTCGCCCTCTACTGGACATAACCCAAGTGTAATGACTATTTCCGAAGCAGGGTGTGAGACATACTTAGAATATAATTATCATTAATATAGCCAATGCAGCATTGCTACCTGTAACACATAAAGAATATTACACCAACCTCTCTAAAAGCAAAACTCATGCCATGTTCTAGGAAAATTCTTTTTCCTGCCTCACCAATAGTCATAAACACGCTGTCATAGAGAGCTACATATTTACAAAACAGGTTAGTATCTAATTCCGCCTTAAAGTGGACCAACACCCAGGATTTTGACTATCCTGGGTCTTGGTCCACTTCGGTGGGGCACCCCCGATCGGGGTGCCCCGCTGTGTGAAACCCCCCCGAACTCACCTCTCCCCCAGCCGGCGGACAAGCGGCTCCTCCGCCGCCGCCTCCCGCGCGTCCCTCTTGACGCGCGCGTGCCCGCGCCGGCCATTCACAGACGGCCGGCGCGGGCGCGCGCACGTCTAGAGGGGCGCGAGGGAGGCGACTGAGGTAAGGAGTTTGGGGGGGTTTCACCCCGCGGGACATCCCGATCTCGGATGTCCCGCGGGGAGGGAGGTGATCGGCCCGGGAATCTTATAGATTCCCGGGCCGATCACCGGTGGGTGTTGGTCCACTTTAATGGCTACCATACTAAATTGAAAAGAAACAAGTATAATCATACTCCCCATTTATTCCCAATCCCCGCCAACGTCCAGGCGGGGGACAGGAACGTCCAAGCCGCTTCCGCCGCCTCCCGCGCGTCACTCTCGGCACGCGCGCGCCCCCGCCGGCTATTCACAGAGGGCAGGCGGATCAGGTAAGATTTTTTTCGGGTTTCTGGGGGGTTTCACCCCGTGGGACATCCCGATCTCGGATGTCCCGCGGGGTGGGAGGTGATCGGCCCGGGAATCTTATAGATTTCCGGGACGATCACCCCTGGGTGTTGGTCCACTTTAATCTGGGAACTGCAAGATAGAAAAAATAGCTCCTCCCTGCCTATATAGGGCAGGCTGTGGCGGGATCTCCTCAGTACTTTGTTCTTTTCTTGCAGTAACAAGGGACTGTGAAGATGTCTTAATCTCTCGCACTAGCTGCAGTGTTCCTGGGGACCCTTGTTAGATGCCTGAAGAGACCACTGCAGCAGGGTACCTGATCTCTGGGCCATGCATGGTGGCCCTGCTGTGTGTTTTCCACTGAGCCCCGGTCCCTCTACCCCTGGGTCATCTACCTCCATGACACCATTCCAGAGAGTTTGTGAGTGCTGTGTGTTTGTGATTACTACTACTGCTACTACTACTTACTATTTCTGTCTCCCCCCTCCAAACGCTGTCAGCCGAGCTCTGACCAGCATGGCTCCCAGCGTTTGAAGGGGTAGACAGCCTTTTTACTAGGGGGGCATGGCCACCGGCAATGCGGCCTGCCTATTGGCTAGCTTGGGTAGGGGACATAGCTTTGGGACACTTGGGCCTTACAGTGGAGGAGGGGGCAGAACGGCTGCATTTGTGAGGTCCCCAGCTCTGCCCTCCTCACTAACAGCACGAGGCAGTGCCCGGAGGTCCCTGTTGCACCCCCTGATTGTCACTTGGAAGCTCCTGCACTGCCTCCCTGTTCTCCTGGGCAGAGTATCGAATCCAGCATGGCTGCCGCCCCACGGTTTTCCCTGGTCAAGTAGAGTTCCAGTAGACAACAGGCAGGAGGGTGCAGGGACCAGCGCTCCAGCTGTATTGCTTAGCAGTTAGAGCAGCTATTTCTCTTCTATTTTAATTCAGGCCATCAGACGATTCAGTAATGATTGGGTTAACTCCTCGGCCGAAGGGCCTGGACTACAAGAACAAAGGTGTGGCTCCTCTTGGCCTATATGTTTCCGTCTGTCTTCTCACAAACTCTATACTTGCAGCTGGAACTGGACTGCAAGGGTGTTTCCGAACTCCTCTCCCATTTACCTTTTTTATTTTAGGATTATACCTTGGAAGCGGGGGAATTTAACCCTGACTATTTTCCTGGCCCTTATATTCCTCTGACCTGAATGGACCCACAATCCCTCCTTAGCTATGCTGTATACAGATCAGGATGGTAAGGGTAAGCGCCAGCGTCTTGGGGCGCTTTGGGATATCACTTTTTTTGTTTTTTAAGAAATTGGCACTCCTGAGCTGCGATTCCGCTTTAAGGAAGAGTCAGTCTCAGGTTTTTGTCCAGTGAGCCTGATTGGGGGAACCAGTGGAATCATTTTTCTCTAAAATTTCCTCCTTAAAATTTAGAATTTTGCCCCTTTCGAGGGGGTGGAGCTAAGGTGGCAAGAGGAGACAGAGGCTTTCTTCTGCCGGTACAGAGAGGGAAGTTCGCTGCCTTGTCCGCCGCCTCTGGTTCTTCCTTCTGTTAGGCTGGCACCACCGCGGATTCTCTCTCCGGACCACGAGCTTAATACTGCTGCAGATCTATGCCTTGACCGCATATTGCGCTGCTTCGCCCGGGCTCCAGGGCTACTCCAGGGGCTGCTGCAGCCACTTTCAAGCGGATTCAAACTGTTAAGTGATATTAACATTATTATAGTTACCCTAAGCCCTCTGAGTAGTCAGTTGAGACTATCGGGGGCCTGTTATATACTTTGGTCTTAGACTGTATTATTTTCACCTGGCATCTGGGGTAAGCAGATCTGGTCTTTAAGCAGACAGGTTCACCCCAGGTCCAGTATGCATACAAGTGGCACTGGGCGAGGACAGCACTATTAGTAGTTGCTACATATGGGAGACAAATGTGTCTTCCTTATCCCTAGGGCTCCTTTGGCAGCTCAGCCTTGTGACGTTAATCAGGGCAATAGTCTCCTCCGGGAGATTGCGGAATGGTTGGATTGTCTAGAGAGACGTTCAGATCCACCGGCTCCTAAGAAAACATGAGAAGCATTTCATTTCCTCTGATGTGGAAGAGGATCTTTTTTCTGCTGTAGTCTCCCAGGATGTTTAATGCGGAAAACTCATTTTTCCAATCTTATCCAAAAGGAATGACAGAAGCCCGATAGTTTTCTGTCCATCCCTAGAATATTAGATACTAAGTTTCCTTTTTTTCCTCAGATCAAATTGATGTATGGCCCGACATCCAGCATGGCCTAGTGGTTAAGAAAGCTGTTTTGTGACTGGAGGGTGGCAGTTTGAATACCAGTCTGGACATAACTGAAGTGCTCTTGAGAAAAGTACCCTAACTGCTTTCTGGACGCTGCGCTTATGGCAGCCCACCTCACCGGACCTGGTGGGTTTGTGTTTAAAGAAAAAAAAAAAACCTGGAAGGTTTGCTCGCAGTATGGATATTAACAGGTATGTTATTTTGGCTATGGGTGATTTAATTAGCTTACGTGCCACAGGATTTGCTCTGTTAGTAGCTTTAAGGCGTTCATTATGGCTAATCTGACGGGACTCCCTTTTCAGGGCCGGCGTCTGTTTGGGAAGCACCTGAATGACATGGTAAAGGAAGCTACTGGAGGTAAGTCTACTAAACTAACTAACCACAGGGAAAGGTTTATCCTTTACCAAGTCTTCCTTTAGAGTGACCGAACACATGGAGAGATTAAAAGCCCCACCCCTTCCTTTCCACCTCAGTTCTTTCTGTTTTTTCCCTGGGAAATGTTGGCCAGAGAGTGCTTGGATGTGTTAGACTTCTGCCAGTTTATTATTTTAGTTTTTTTATTTTACGACCCCCAGAGTACTGGAGTAGCCCGCTGTACTGGACAAGATCCCACAGGAGTGTCCTGCTGAGGTCTGGATGCAGCCCGGGCTATTTCCCTCTAAGCACTAAGCTGTGAGAGGTACCTTTAAATTCCAGCAACTGAGTTAGTTGTGGGTACGCTGCCTTTTAGCAATTTTTTTTTTTTTTAAAGTTTTTATTTTGCAATAAACAAACATACATGACACAACAAACAAGTCATATATAAGGTATTAAGGTGCCGCAGGCACCCAACTTCATAACTGGCAGAAAGTGACAACACAGACAATCATTCACACAGCTTTCATCCCGGACCCATGGCGGATCTTGCTTCCATCTCGGATCAAGTACAGGACAGAGAGGCTGAAGAGCTTAGTTATTAGACTGGGCGCAGGGGCTTCACGATCCCTACAATATTCACTAGGTGACAGCTCACGGTCCCAGCCCCCCCAGTATACTGTAGATGTTGCACTGGACCCCAAAAATCCTCCTCCAGACCCCCACTCTCCCGGACTCACTCAGCGTCATATGCAGACTCTTGGCTCTGCAGCCAAGGATCCCAGACCTTTTCGAACTTATCTGGTGCACCCCTAGCGGCGTAAGTCAATTTATACATGGTGAGTTTCTGGTTAACTAGTCTTTTCCAGGATTGCACTGAGGGCCTAGCGGGGTGTCTCCAGTTAATCAGGATGCACTTCCTGGCGTAGAAGAGCAGCAACCGGACCAGGACCTTTAAAGCCCTCAGCTCCGAGAGCGACTCCACCACCCCAAGAAGACATGTGGAGACAGCCCTCGGAACCCGAAAACCCACCACTCTGCTGATCAGACCCATCACACCCTCCCAGAAGCCCGTCAGGACCTCACATAACCAGATCATATGTATCCATGAGCCACTACCTTTCCCGCATCTAGGACAAATATCAGTATCAGATAGGCCCATTCTGTGCAGACGAACCGGGGTGATGTAAGCCTGATGGATCCACTTGGTCTGGATGAATCTATCCCTAGCTTCCACAACCGACGCGTGTAGGTTATCCATTATCTCCTCCCAGTCGTCCCCGTCCAGGCCTGGGTCTAGGACCTGCCATTTAGACTCAATCTTGCTCCTAGGGGACTCCAGTTCTCCTAACAAGCTTTTATACATCGCTGAGACAGGCTTTTTGAGGTTCTCGTCTCTGATTGCATTTTCCACCTTGGACATTGTGAACCTCGGGCCCTCCCTCCGGAATTGAGCGTGCAGTGCATGTCTAAGTTGTAGATATCGGAAAAAGTCCCGATTAAGCAGATGAAACTCTTCCTTACACTGATCAAAGGACATTAGTACCCCTCCTCTATAAAGTTGCCCAATCTGCTTAACGCCCTTCCTTGACCAGAACAGCGGGTCCTGCATAGCACCCAATTCTGGCAACCTGGGGTTGTCCCATAGGGGAGCATGGGGGGACCATGCCGGGTCAACTCCCGCCCTCATCCCAATTTTAGCCGCCCTCTCCCAGACGCTGCCGGCCGCCCTCATACACGTGGTCACCTCTCGGATCCCTCTCATGCCCCTGTAAGCCAGGGAAGTCAGCCTTTCAGGGGAGCCCAGCAGTGCCACTTCCAAGCATACCACCGGGTTGTCCCGCGGTAAACAAATCCACCAATGAACAAACAGGAGCTGTGTTGCATAAAAGTATAATTGCATGTGTGGCACCGCCAGACCCCCGGTATCTGTTTGCGCCTTCATTATCTGTCGATTTAGCCTTGGGGGGGAATGACCCCATATAAAGCTGAAGATGATCGAATCCAGTGCTTTAAAATGGGAGGCCGGAAGCATCATCGGGGAGGCCTGGTAGATGTATAGGAATTTAGGGAGGAAAATCATCTTAAATATATTGATTCTGCCCATGACCGACAGGGGAAGGTTCGCCCACTGGGTGACTCTTTGCTTCAATTTCGCTATTACTGGGGAGATATTGAGAGAGACAAACTCCTCAGTCCGCCCACTTATCACAATCCCCAGGTACTTCAATTGCTGGACACTCTTTAGTTGGGATCTTGGGGAGACATCACGGGGGTCAGTCCCATCCACTAGCAACAGGCTAGATTTATCCCAGTTGACCTTCAAGCCGGAAAATCTCCCGAACACCCCAATGGTATCCAGAGCAGCCTCCAAGGATCCACCGCTATCCGCTAGGTATAGTAGGGTGTCATCCGCGTAAAGTGAAATCCTCTCCTCTATCTCCCCCAGCCTCCACCCAGCAATGGTTGTGGAATTCCTAATGACGATTGCCAACGGTTCAATGGCCAGCGCAAAGAGCATTGGTGAGAGCGGGCAGCCCTGCCTAGTCCCCCTATTTAGCACAAAAGGGTTAGAATAGCAGCCGTTGACCCGCACTCTGGCCGTTGGGCGGTCGTACAATAGCTTTATGTATGCTATAAAACTCGTGGGGAGCCCGAATCTGGCCAACACTGCCCAGAGATACACCCATTCGATCGAATCGAAGGCCTTCTCATTGTCCAGAGAGACTATCGCCCGGCTGCCACAGTTGTCATGTACTATCTGTAAGTTGGATATCAGCCTGCGCAAGTTTATCCCCGTTGTGCGTCCCGGCATAAAGCCTGACTGGTCAGGCCCGATCAGTTGCAATATAACCCTATTTAACCTATTGGCCAGGATTTTAGCCAGAATTTTGGCATCTTGATTTAAGAGGGAGATGGGCCTATATGATGCACATATATCGGGGGGTTTCCCTTCTTTGTGGATAAGGACCACATGCGCTTCATGGAAGGAGGCCGGGAGACTCCCATCGTCCAGCGCCTGTTTCAGGACCTCCCAAAGTCTAGGGGCGATCCGATCCGACTCCTGCTTATACCACTCGGCCGGCAATCCATCAGGCCCGGGCGCTTTCCTGCCGGGAAGTGCTCTCATCGCATTCTTAACTTCCTCAACAGTGATGGGAGAGTCAAGAGATTCCCGATCGGCTGGGGCCAGTTCAGGGAATTTAATTTGATCAAGATAATTCTCCAACTCATCCATCCCGTAGTCGACCCGAGAGGAGTACAGGGCCGAGTAGTATCTGAGGAACTGTTGTGCAATTTTCTCACCCTCTGTTACCATTTCCCCTGCAACCATTATCCCGGCAATACTATTGGACTTGTTTTCAGCCCTTGCTAGATAGGCCAGAGTCTTGCCATTTTTATCCCCTTTGTCAAATATCAGCGCCTGCTTATGTAACAACAGTTTCCTAGTTGAGTCGGATAATAACAGATTATATTCCCGTGTAAGAGACATCAGATTCGAATGGGCCCTATCGTCTGCCGAGGCAATGAATTCCTCTTCCGCTCTCGCAAGTTTACTTTCGAGGTCCCTCCGTTCTTCCCCCTGCTTCCCCCTAACCGCCTTTATGGCGCTTATGGCGCATCCCCTCGTAACTGCCTTAAAGGCATCCCACCTCACACCCGCAGTCGTCTCGTCCGCATTACACTCCCAGAAGACTTCCGCAGCAGAGACCAGACTATTTTTGACTTCAGGAGTCTCCAACCACAGGGGATTAAGGGTCCATCCCACTCGGCTTACCCGCGTCCGCAGCAGCCCAACCCCCAACAACATAGGTGCGTGATCAGATATGCCCCTCGGGAGATAGTCACAGGACGTCACCCTCGCTAGCAGATCAGGTGAGGAGAACGCGAGGTCTATTCTGGACAGGGACCTATGCGTGGCTGAATGACAGGAAAAAGCCTTATCAGTCGGGTGTTTCCACCCCCATAGTTCCTGTAGGGGGTAGTTTACTACTTTCTCCATAATCCGGTGCAACACTTGGATATTGAAGGGCGGGGGGATATAAATGCCAACTATAATCACATCTGTATCCATAAGCTTGGCGTGGATGATTACATAGCAACCCTCCCGGTCCGTCTGCACAGAGTACAACACAAATGGAGTGCCCTTGGAGATGAGTACCGATACCCCTCTAGAGTAGGACGAGAAGAGAGCATGAAATGAATCCTGAATCCAGGGTCTCCTGAGAGCGAGTCCTCTCCGCCCCATGAGGTGGGTCTCCTGGAGGATTACCACATTGGGCCTATATCTCTTGACAAACTGGAGGACCGTGGACCGTTTGATTTTATCGTTTAGCCCCCTTACATTCCAGGAGAGAATCTTACAATCACCCATACTCATAGTTCAGAGCGCTAACCCCTCTATCAGATGTCAACCAGCACCAGTTAGTCAGCCCCTCCCCTTGCGCCCGCCAGACTTCCAGGGTCCTTTTACCATTCGCCCCATTCATACCAACGTAACAACACACATTATACAAACTCTTAAACTCTAAATTGTAGATGCATAAACCATTCCCGACCACCCCCACCCCGCTCCACCATCCCCAAACTCTGGCGAGCTTCATACCCCCCCAACAATACAATACAACAACGGTGTAACTAGTTGCACCGGGGTGCTTAGACCCACTGCCTATGGGCCCATAACATAACATTACCCTAATCATATACAGGTTGGCGACATAGTCACCAAGGGTTCCCAGGGTGCGAGATAGGGGAAATCAGGGGCGACAGGCAGGCATAATCAGGAAGGGGGGGGGAGGGACAGCCGGGGGGGGGGAGGGACGGCAGACCGACCAAGGGGGGGAGCGACAGGAGTGACGGATAGTAAGGGGGGGTTCAGTAGGGAAGGGGCCATCACACCGTGGGAATCCAGAGCCACAGCTCTCCTGTACTGATCAAATCAGGATGCAATGTGACTAGAGTAGCCAGAACAGATCTCAACATATTATAACAGGTTACGGCAGTTTCAACAGCCATCAAATCTTCAAACTAAACCGGGCGATCCCCGCTACCGGGCGGCACTTAGACGCCGGACCAGCATCAGGCGGACCGCTGCCGAGGAGAGGGCCCTGACGTTATTCCTCCGGCTCCTATTTTCAGCGTCCTCTGCCCTCCCCATGAGAGTGGTCACCTGCCTCCGCAGTGTGGCAATTTCCTCCGTGTGGGTGGACAGTCGACCCTCTGCATCACCGATTCTCCTCTCCGCCTCCCCAGCGCGGTCACGGATCTTATCCAGGTCATGGCGGAAGTAGTTAAATTGTTCCTGCAGAGTGTCAAATTTGGCTGTGAGGGCACTCTGACATGAGGCAATAGCTGCCATAATAGCTGCAGTATCAGGGTTGGAGGTCCCCTGCTCAGCCCCACACGGGGTCTCCATGGTTTGCGTACTACAGGCGACCACGGTTGTTCTTCGCTTCTTATTGCCTCTCATATGTAGGGGGGGCTCCCTGGCTGAAACAGTCCCGTCAGGGCAGGATCCACGGACAGGGGACCACCGTCCACCCCGGGGATCTTTTGAGGGGGGGGTTTAGTAGACAGAAGAGCGTCTGAGCGGTCCCAGATCAACCCCACAGCCTGGGGAGGGGGGTCTCAGTTCCAGCGTAGAGATTAGTAATCTATAGCCTCCACGGAAGTGCCACAATCCCGCAGAACGGGTGCCGCCTCTATCCCAAACAGGCGGCGCGCCGGTACCCCAGACAGCTGCGGTACAGATGAACAGCCCAGGCCAGTTGTGGGGGTAGGGTCCAGCAGAAAAGGTCCACCTCAGGGTTCTCCTGTGCAGGGATATGGGGAACAGCAGAGCATCCAGGTAGCCCCCGCTCCACAAGCAGGGCAGAAGGTCTTGCTCACAGGGCAATGTTATAGATGTTGCGGTCACTACAAATATGACCCCAGCTTGCAGGGTGAGCTATTGTGCTGGCCTAGGCAGACAGCTCCCACCGGACACAGATCAGGGGGCAGGAGAAGAAATCAGAGGCTTATCTGCCCACTCAGATCGCTTTCCTCCCACGCAGGGGGCACAGGGATTAACAGGGCAGGACAGGAGGACCCACCCGCAGGGCAGCCTTAATTGTATGGTGGCCCTTGCTGTTTGGCTTGGCTGGGGTTGAGCACCAGGGACGTCAGGACAATGTTACTGCTCCCACCCCCTCACCTCAGACAAGATGGCGACAGTCTCTCAGTTTTCGCGCCACTTCCTCAGCGCTCCTTCTCTGTCAGGGAGGCACCCCTCGTACCCCTCTTCACCGCCTCAGCCCGGGAGGATGAACAACACTGCCGCCACTGAGGACTCCAGCCGCCGCCGATGACTGCGGCCGCCGCCGATGACTCCCGCCGCCGCCCTCCGCTCTGCTCACGTGCGCTCGGGGCCCGCCGTCACCTCCTCCACCCCTCGCACCGCAGCGGTCTTCTTACTGTGAGCGGCCCCTCACACTCCGGGCACCCGTCTCCCCGGCACCGCCGCAGCCCGAGTCAGAATGAGGCCGCCGCTGACAGCTTCAATGCCGCAGCCTCTCTCCTCCGCACACACGCCCGAGCCGCCGCCAACCCTCCCGCACCTCGCGTGTGTCCCGCTGCCACTCCGATGGCCGTCTCCACCGCCGCCGCTCTGCACTTAGGCTCAATCCCTGGACCAGGGAGAGCCTCCACAAGGGTTCTGGACGTCCAGTCGCCAAGGATCAGGTAAAAAATCAGGATAATAGCGAGGAGCCCCGTTCAGGCACGTCTGCCTAGGTCGCCATCTTGACCACGCCCCCCGCCTTTTAGCAATTTACTTCAGGTATTCAGTCATTGGTCCACTGGGGAACTTTTATTCATTTACTTTTATTCACTGCACTGTTGTCTCCAAAATTTAGTGTTTGGAGGCAGAGCGGTGACGCTGCACCCGATGTGCAGTAAAGGCGGAAACCGAAAACAAGAGGCAGCGTGTCTCTTCATTTCCGCCTGGCGTGACGCACTTCCGACCGGCTGTGTTCAATCAGCGCGACGGGGGAGCGGGGGCAGGTGTGTATAAGAATGGCACCCACAGCACCTTCTGCCACGCACTCTGCCTTGAAAAAGAGACCTACGTCTCGGAACGCGTGGACTCGTGGGAAAGGGGGGGACACACATGCTGACCCGGACATATTTTGGTTGGGATAAGTAGCACTTTTCTTTGTTCTGTTTTTTCTAATGATTTGAGCTTTACCTAGATGCTCTTTGCATATTTGGGATAAAACCCTTATAATGAGTATTCACTATTAATTGATGCACTGTTTGTGTAGGCACTTTATTTTATGAATATATGAGTATTTTTAGAGGTTTATGAATTGCACATAGATTGATATCAATCCGGATGGCAGCTAAGGACATCAGCGCCCCCTCCTGGCAGAATATGCTTAGTTCGTCCTATATGTTTTTTAATAATGTGTTTGGGATGTAATGTACTTTATTTAATGGATTAATAAATACATATATTTTTATAATTAATCTTGGTGTGTGCAGTAATAAGACTCTGTCAGATAACTCGGGTGGGGGTTTGGGGCACCCCCAATTTCTATTTACTCATAGAACAATTGGTTAAAGAATTGGTCAGGTGACAGTGTGTATTAAACTAAATTTGTGTAACCCCCCTCAGTGGGAAATGGATTTCCTACCAGAAAGCGGAATTTTAATCTGCACCCTAGTAATAGAGGGAGAACCGTTCCACCTCTACCCCTATTAGGAAAGTATCATATGATTTTGACAGCCTAGACAAAATGATCCTAAAAGTGGTGGGTTCAGCCTAGGCCCCAAAGAAGGTATTCCTTAATCAACGAGCCTTTGGAGGAGCCTAAGCCGCAGTCGTGACAAATAGTTTATGACTTTCCTTCATTTTCAGAATTCTGCCAAAAGGGTTGCAATACTCTTCAGAGCGCAAGGTTGGCTACAGGGAGTCTGGTTTGCGGAGCTAAGAAAGATGCCAAAGAGGTTTCCAAACATCATTCAGCAAGATCTCATTCTGCGACTGACAACCTGGAGCCTGAAAGGGCCATCCTAAGAAGTAAGGCTGTTGGGCTAGAGTGACTAAAACTCTTTTGGCGAGCCAAAAACGTATTACTAAGAGAATACGCTGAAAAAATATGGAAATGATTTTCTTCTTTGGTGGAGTGAACATGCTGAAGAAAAAAGAGTCAGCCACAGTATCCGAATCCCTGTTATGTATCAGTCATATTGTGCTGTAAGAGCGTTCGACACCTGCAGCTAGCGGGTGACTTACCTTTAACCCTGCACTCCCCAATTACCTGCCTCCCCAAAGATCGGATGGGGGCAGAAGAGCCTGGGCCCACAGAACTTTTGGCGGCAAGGTGAGGGGCTACCAAAGCTGGCCCCTGCGTCCTCTTCTAAAAGCCCCCATAGCTGGTCTTGGGCTGGTTATGCTGGGGGAGGGGGGACCCCATGTTATTTTTTTGTTGGTTTTTTAAAGATTTTTATAACCCTTAAAATTCCCAAACAAAAGGCCCGCTGGGAGGGGGGATGCTATGTGTTTTTTTTTTTTATTAACCCCTTATGTTCTGTTGCCCAGCAGCTATAAAAGGCTTCCAGCAGGACAGCATAAGCCAGAGTGATTGGTGAGGGAAGGAAGGAGAGGAATGGGAGGTAAGTATTAAAAAAAAAAAAAAAGAATAAACTATTTTTTTCTCAGTGTGTGTTTTTATATATATAACCCATTGTGAACTGGTAAGGTGCCCATGAGACCTCTATACCAGTGACTGGTGACTTTCTGTTAACCCCCAGCCCACATTACCTGTCTCCCCAAAGCCAAGGAGGGGGCAGAATGGCCCGGGGCCAATTTAGGCAGTGTGGGCTTGTAGCCGGCAGAGCGGGGGGGCACCAAAGCTGGCTCCGATAACCCTTTATAATGTGGATAGTATAATTTATTTGTAAATGTTATAAAGTGCTCTTTTCAGTTTGGGGGGGGCTCCCGTTGTAATCGGGAGAAATGGGGCTTTCACATTCAATAAGGTTTTCTTTAATAAAACAAATGTTTTATTTAACCCTTTAAATGCCAAGCACGTAGTTTCTACGTGGTTGCTTCTCCTACCGTTAAGTGCCAAGCACGTAGAAACTACGTGCCTGGCATTTCCCCCAAACAGTTAAAGAATAGAAAAAAAAAAAACACTTACCTCCGGTATCCCCGTGAAGCTTGGGGTCCCCTCTTCCTGCGGGGGGCATCCGATCGCCCCCCCGTCGTCCTCCGTCTTCAGGGGGGGGCCCGAAACCAGCCGCCCCCCCCGTTTCCAGCGCTGACATCGGCGCTGTAAAAAAACAAAAAAAATGTCATTTACTCACCTCCGCGCCCGAGCCTTCTGTCCGGGTCTCCTCTTCACCAGGGGGGGGTCCGATCCCCCCCCTGGGCTGCGCAGTCTTCAGGTGAGGACCCTCTTCCGGGTCCTCACCTCTTGTAATGGCGGCGATGGCCGCCGCCGCTTAGCTCCGCCCATTGTGGGAGGAGCGGGATGACGTCATCCCGCTCCTCCTATACCCCCTCCGAGCTCCGGCATCTGTCAGATGCCGGTGGTGATCGGAGCAGGGCGGATGTCACGTCAATTTTTTTCTTTATTTTTAAGGGTTTTTAACCCTTAAAAATCAAAAAAAAAATGGGGTCCCCTATGTCATTTTTTTTTTGATTAACCCTTTGTGTTCTGTCATCCAGCAGCTATAAAAGGCTTCTAGCAAGTGAGCAGAAGCCAGTGATCGCCGAGGGACAGAGTGCTCCAGGATGGATGGGAGGTGAGTACAGTGTAAAAAAAAATAAAAATTAATAAAATATTTTTTCTCTGCTTGTGTCTGTGTGATTATTTACATTTAACCCCTTGTGAACTGGTAAGGGGTCCATGACCACTATACCAGTTCACAAGGCTGGGGGGATGGCAAGCCACCTGCGCCCCCATTACCTGCCTCCCCAAAGGCCAGGGGGGGGCAGAAGAGCCCGGGCCCACATGGGCTATGTGGGCTCGTAGGCTGCAGGGTGGGGGGGCCACAAAAGCTGGCCCCCCCACTCTGTGCCTACAAGCCCCCATAGCTGGTCCCGGGCTGGTTACTTTGGGTAAGGGGGACCCCACGTCAATTTTTTTTTTATTTTTAAGGGTTTTTAACCCTTAAAAAAAAAAAAAAAAAATGGGGTCTCCCTCCCCTGGGAGGGGGGACCCTATGTCATTTTTTTTCTCGATTTAACCCTTTGTAGTGTGGATGGTAGTTGTATTTTTTTTTGTGAATGTTATAAAATACTTGTTTCAGTTAGGGGGGTCTCCTGGGCAGGAACAGGGGGCTACCGATAAATATGTGGTACCGTTCTAATCGGTAGAAATGGGGCTTTCACATGCAATATGATTTTCCTTAATAAAATACATTTTTTTATTTAAAATAAAGGAGTCAATTTTTTAAAAAAATGTTTTATTTATTTATTTATTATTTTTACTTAATAATATTGTAAAAAAAAAAAAAAAAATTTACAAACAAGACATTTCATGTTAAAGCCTAAACTCTGCTGCAAAAAAATATATATATAATTTTCCTGAAAGTTCCAGCAAAAATGGTGCAAGACATGGCGCAAAACATGACGCAAAATGGGGAAAAATGGCCTGTCAACAGAGGGTGACAAAATCTCAAGTAGGCTGGCAATTAAAACGGTTAATAGTACCTATGCATGTTGGGTATTGTTCTGTTCGGGGGACCTTGCGTTTTCAGACTTAGCTTGTTTTTTCTGGTTTGCATATTTATATTTTAGGAAAAGGTGTTTTTTATTCAGCTTTTTTATAAATTTTTTAGGGAAACCCTGCGCAAACAAAGAATTCTTTGAGGGATTACTTCCAGAAAGATGAGCCCACTACAACAAGCTGGGTACCCTTAGAAAGCTTAACGTGTGTACTTTCAGGGAATATATGGTTTATGGGGGATATTCCAAATATCAAGGGTTGTTTTGGTTGAAAAATCGCAAGGTGCGCACTTTGTCTGCAGAGCTGAAATTTTCAAGTAAAATTACCGTTACGCACATGCTTTACTTTGGTGTGTTTGGCAACTCTTCCCTTGACAGTAGCTATGCATGTTGGGTATTGTTCTGTTCGGGGGATGTTGCGTTTTCAGATTAAACTTGTTTTTTCTTGTTTGTATATAGTTTTTTTAGGAAAATGTGGCTTTGATTCTGCTTTTTTATCCTTTTTTTAGGGAAACTCTTTGCAACCAAAGAATCCATTGAGGGATTACTTCCAGAAAACTATGGCCACATCAACAAGCCTGGTACGCCTAGAAAGCTTGAGGTGTGTACTTCCAGAGAATATATAGTTTGTTGGGGGTATTTCAAATGTAAAGGGTTGTTTTTCTGGAAAAACTGCAAGGTGCGCATATTGCGTAGCACAGTTGTATTTTATCTGAAAATCATGTTTATTATTATTTCATGTTAAAGCCCAGACTCTGCTGAAAAAAACAATATATCATTTTCCTGGGAAATCCCTGGAAATCCCTTCAAAAATCACATTTGAACATGGGGAGCGCAAAATAGTGCAAAATGGTCTGGCAACAGAGTGTGACAAAAACTCCAGGTAGGCTGGCACTTAAAGGGTTAAAATAAAGGAGACAATTTTCTAATAATTATAAGGGTTTTATCTCAAATGCGCAAAGAGCATCTAGGTAATTAATAAAATAATTTTTTTTGTTTTTTTTTACGCAAGAATATTTAAAAAAACTGTAGAAAAATTACAAACAAGACATTTCATGTTAAAGCCTAAACTCTGCTGCAAAAAAAAAATATATATATAATTTTCCTGGAAATTCCTGCAAAAATCATGGTTAAACATGGCGCGAAATGGTGACCTGTCAACAGAGGGTAACAAAACTTCAAGTAGGCTGGCAATTAAAAGGGTTAATAGTACCTATGCATGTGGGGTATTGTTCTGCTTGGGGGACCTTGTGCTTTCAGATAGCTTGTTTTTTCTTGTTTGCATATTGATTTTTTTAAGAAAATTAGTTTTTTATTCTGCTTTTTTATAATTTTTTTTAGGGAAACCCTGTGCAGTATTCTTCGAGGGATTACTTCTAAAACAATAAGCCCACTACAACAAACTGGGTACGCTTAGAAAGATTAACATGTGTACTTTCAGGGAGTACAGAGTGTGTAAAGGGTTGTTTTGGTAAAAAAGGTGCAAGGTGCGCACTATGTCTGCAGAGCTGAAATTTTCAAGTAAAATTACCCTTACGCACATGCTTTACTTTGGGGTGTTTGACGACTTTTCCCTTGACAGTAGCTATGCATGTTGGATATTGTTCTGTTCAGGGGACCTTGCTTTTTCAGAATAAACTTGTTTTTTCTTATTTGCATATTCTTTTTTTTTAGGACAATATGAGTTCTACTTTTTTATTATTTTTTTGTGAAACTGTGCAACCAAAGAATTCATTGAGAGATTACTTCCAGAAAACTGCACCCATGTCAACAAGCCTGGTACACCTAGAAAGCTTGAGGTGTGTACTTCCAGAGAATATAGAGTTTGTGGGGGGTATTTCAAATGTAAAGTGTTGTTTTTCTCTAAAGACTGCAAGGTGCGCATAGCGCAGTAGTTGTATTTTATCTGAAAATCTCCTAAAGCTCTGTTTCAGTTTAGGGGAGTCTCCTGGGTAGGAAAGGGTGTCTACCAGTACACATGTGGTAACGCTGTAACCTGGAGAAATTAGGATTTCAGATGCAATAAGATTTTATTGACAAACATACTTTTTTTATTACAAAAAACACTACAAAAATTGATTTTTTTAAATTTTTTTGCACATATTTCACCCCACAATATTGAGACACTAAATTTAAAATGACAAACAAGACATTTCATGTTAAAGCCCAGACTTTGCTGAAAAACAATATATATTTTTCCTGGGAAACCTCTAGCGCAAAATAGTGAAAAATGGTCTGGCAACAAAGGGTGACAAAATTTCCAGGTAGGCTGGCACTTAAAGGATTAATATATGTTCAGAGAGGGGGGGGGGTTTCTCAGGTCCGCTGAGTTAATCCCAGATAGCCGGCCGCCAGGATAGTATCTGTCGGTTGGCAATGTTGGTGTCAGTGGTTCCTTGAAATCACCTGGTGCCGAGACGCCAGTTAGATATCCTCCAGCGGAAGATTCTGACCTTCGCATGGAATAAGTCTAAGCCCCAAATCAAGAGAAATACTCTTTACTGTAAAAAAGAGGATGGCGGGCTGGCTTTCCCATCTCTCCATAAATACTACTTGGCAGCCCAAATTGCACCACTCACCCTTCTTCATGCCCCAAGATACAAGCCGATTTGGGTGCTGAATGACATCGCTAGCTGTAGCCCGGTTACACCTGCTTCGCTCTTATGGATGCCCAAACCCTCCAGACCAAAGACCTTGCCTAGCATACTCAATTTCTCTCTGAATATCTGGGTCATGGACCCCTTACCAGTTCACAAGGGGTTAAAAGTAAAAAATAAGACACTGACACATAAGAAAAAAATCTTTATTTTTTTCTTTTTACTGTACTCACCTCCGATCCGGCGTCCCTCGCCGTTGTCCCGCGCCGCTGTCATGTTGCTGACAGATGCCGGTAGTGATCGGCGCAGGGCGGGTGACAGGCGAGGGAGCTCCGATCGGAGCCTCCTCGCCTGACACCCGCCCTGCTTCCATCACCACTGGCATCTGGAGCTCGGAGGGGGTATAGGAGGAGCGGGATGACGTCATCCCGCTCCTCCCACAATGGGCAGGGCTAGGGGGCGGTGGCCATCGCCGCCATTTTAAGAGGTGAGGACCCGGAAGCCTGCGCAGCCTGGGGGGGGGGGGATCGGACCCCCCCCTGGTGAAGAGGAGACCCAGGCAGAAGGCTCGGGCGCGGAGGTGAGTAAATGACAGTTTTTTTTTTTTTTTTACAGCGGCGATGTCAGCGCTGGAAACGGGGGGCGGCTGGTTTCGGGCCCCCTCCTGAAGACGGAGGATGACGGGGGGGGATGGGATGCCCCCCCCAGGAAGAGAGGACCCCAAGCTTCACGGGGATACCAGAGGTAAGTGGGTTTTTTTTCTGTTTTTTAACTGTTAGGGGGAAATGCCAGGCGCGTAGTTTCTACGTGCTTGCCACTTAAGGGTAGGAGAAGCAACCACGTAGAAACTACGTGCTTGGCATTTAAAGGGTTAAATGGTGGAAGCGTAAGCAACTTACGATGTTATATGACTTTTGCACCCCTGGAGGGATGAAATCTCAGCAGCAGTTGGCCTTGGGTGAAGATTTTCCGCCTGCGGAAACTTTTAGATTATTACAACTGCAACATTATATCCAAAGCCATCTGAAAAAATCTTCCCCCCCCATAGAACCACGGAGTTTGAACTCCGTTGTATCGGTAACCAGTTTGGGGGCGGAGAGAGATTGGGAAACCTGGAGGGCGATTTTACGGAACACAAGCAAAGTCTCGTATAATGCCCTGATCCAAGAGAATGCCTATAAAGTATTATTCAGGTGGTATTATACCCCCGAGCGTATCAATAGGTTTTCCCCCTCCTCCTCCCCCCTCTATTTCAGGGGCTGCCAGGACACTGGTACGATGCTCCATGTTTGGTGAGAATGCCCGCTCATCCGGGAGATCTGGAACAAAATATATAGGCTCCTGGAGGGTATTTTGGAATCAACACTTACTAAGGATCCCTGGGAAGCACTTCTTTCACTTAAAACTAACACATATACTAAGACCCAATGGAGACTGGCCCAGCATGTCTTCTCGGCTGTCAGACTCACTATAGCGAAAAATTGAAAACTCCGCACCTTACCCTGGACGGAAATACAAAACAGAATTTCGAACATTATGTGTAATGAAAAAATCACTGCGATATATAAAGACCACTACCACTATCGCCTTAAGGTCCATCTGTGAAATTATTAGATGCCACCATGATAGTATTTTATGAGTATTAAGTTAATCATAAAGTTTTTCTTTTCCATGTTTCTATATGGACGGTCACATACTTACTTTCTGTGGCTGTGCCAGACCTCATACCCTTTAGAATAATCTTCTTTGCTGAATCCACATAGATGTTTTTTAAATTTCAGATAATATCACTGGTGAAAACCACGTTTTGAAACATCTGCATGAATATGTAATGTTTATTTTATTCCTGTGTTCCTAGAACCTTGTTTGTGCTTATCTTGTATGCGCTACTATTCTGCAAACCACCAATAAAAACTTTGTAAAAGAAAAAAGACATATGTCCATCAAGTTCAACCAAGGGTATATGAAACCCTATGTGGGTAATGTGCTAGCTGCTGTGGCTTTCCGCCTTTTCCTAGGCAGTAGGCATGCACATTTTTGGACAGGGGAGGTTGGCCAGAGCACTTTCTTCATCAATTTTAAACTCTATAAACCCTATGTGGACAATGTGCTGGCTATAGGGTTCTTCTGGCTGGACCTGGACTGGAGGTTGGCTATTATCTTGACTGGGGGAGACCTGCAATAGAGGTTTCGCTGAGGATTCCCTGAGGAACCATGTATGATGTATATCTTCAGCATGTTTAACATCAAATCCTAAAGTTTATATGTGTTTTTTATTTATTTGCAATAATTTATGGACATGTTGAATTTATGATATTATACTAATTTGTATGGTAAAATATTCTATGAAGTAAGTATACAACAATCACTGGCTAGTGTGTTTTGTAGATGGTGAATAATGACTATGCCTAAGAGTTGAAGGCAGGGTCAGACGGGCCATAGGAAGACCTGGGACAATGCCCAGTGCTTTGGGACCAGCTGGGCTGCTGTTTTTAACACCCACATTAAATTCCTGACGCTTTAGCCCCCTGTTCCCAGCCCAACTGTACCCACAAGCCAAGGAATCACAGCCGCCAATGCTATAGCCCAGGCATCATGGTTGGGGGAGCCTCAGCAGGGATGTCTTGGGTCAGCCAGGGGCTGGTAAAATCCAGGGCTGATTTCTGGCCCCAGTCCACCACTGGTTGAAAGAAAAGGCTTATGAGTGAGGTTGGTTTACATCTGGGTGAATCTCAGGTGTATAGTGTATTACAGTGCCCATACAGTTAGCTAATTTCTCCTCTAGAAGTACATGTCATTATCTGATGAAGGTGCAGCTGAGACAGTTGAGTAGGAATAGATATTCTAATTTTAAATTATTATATTTAAATAATTTTCTATTGACTCAACTGTGCAAAGCAAGGTCTATTTTTTCTATATTCATTTCACCAAGAGAAGCCAGCCGCTCTCGACCACTTTTTGCTGATGCGAGTTAACGGCGAAAAAAAAGTTCTCGCCCAATATTCTCCCCAGAAAATACTCCCTGAATCAAATGGAAACGTACTTTTTTGGTGATTTTTCTGTTTGGAGTTCTTGCAAACAAATGAAAAATTTCACAAAAAAATGAAAATTCTCACCAAAAAAATCAGGTACGCAAAATGGTCTGCTGAATTAGGCAAGGGGAAAAAATGGGCGAAAACTGAGTTTTTACGTAAAATCCTGTCCAAGGGAGGTGGACTAATCTGTGGACAGGGGGAGCCCTGTAAGAGCCCTCCACGTATGTGATCTGACTTTAGTGTGTTGCTTGGCTAATTAGCATAATAGGAGAGCTAGTTATTTCAGAATTTCTGACTGCCTTTTGGCGTTTATTGTGCATTTTTTTGGAGCATTTTGGAGCATTTTTGTGCCTTTCAGAGACCATAATACACATCAGGATTTTTTTTCCCATAGACTATAACAGGATCTGCATTCGTGATTGTAGGATTTAGCAGCCTGTTTGGGAGAATCATGGTTGAACCAAATAGGGTGCGTTTGGCTTGTCACTATCCACGGCCATTGGTGAAAGCAAGATGCACCGCCAACCTTCGGAACAGATTGGTGCACATTAGGGTGATATAACCACATGGTTCCACGTGGCTCAAGAAAATAGAATAGGCTGTTGCAAGTACTGAAAGTATATGGCACTGTACTATGAAAGGGTTTATAAATTGTAATAAAACCAGAGTAATTTATTTGCTGATCTTTTCATGTAACATACAACAGGTGGGTATAACTAAATGGTATATAAAAACTTGCATGGGCTAACTTGGGAAAAAACGTATTTCTCTCAAACCACTTCGGGAAACAGTGTGTCTGGCATGTGGTATCTTTTGAATGTATACATTGGAATTGAGGGGACTGAATACTGATAATTTCCATTGGCCTTGATTCACTGTTGGAAAGAGTTGAAAAAAATTCTCATGGTAGTAAAAAATTCAATTCATGAGAAAAAAGCCTGAGAATTTCACTGAGAAAGGCCTCGATTCACCTGAGAAAGGCCTCAATTCACAAAAAAACTCTCATGGTAGTAAACAATTCGATTAATGAGAAAAAAGCCTGAGCATTTCACTGAGAAAGGCCTCGATTCACCAAAAAACTCTCATGGTAGTAAAAAATTCAATTCATGAGAAAAAAGCCTGAGCATTTCACTGAGAAAGGCCTCGATTCACCTGAGAAAGGCCTCAATTCACAAAAAAACTCTCATGGTAGTAAAAAATTCAATTAATGAGAAAAAAGCTTGAGCATTTCACTGAGAAAGGCCTCGATTCACCTGAGAAAGGCCTCAATTCACAAAAAAACTCTCATGGTAGTAAAAAATTCAATTAATGAGAAAAAAGCCTGAGCATTTCACTGAGAAAGGCCTCGATTCACCAAAAAACTCTCATGGTAGTAAAAAATTAAATTCATGAGAAAAAAGCCTGAGCATTTCACTGAAAAAGGCCTCGATTCACCTGAGAAAGGCCTCGATTCACAAAAAAACTCTCATGGTAGTAAAAAATTCAATTAATGAGAAAAAAGCCTGAGAATGTCACTGTTACTGAATCACTAGATAAAAAGACAATGAAAGTCAATGGCCCTTATTTATGAAGGAATAGCGACAGGTAATGACGGGCCCCGCCACGAGAACACCGGCTCCCCACCACAATCACACATTTATCAAGCCAATCCTGCTTAGCGACTGAGATAGCGCCATATAGCGACTCATTCATCATTATTCCAGCCTCAGCCCACAGCACCAGCGTCCGACCTTGAACAGCGACAGGTATGACCTCTCGCTACCTGGCGCTCTCCAATGCATTTCAATGGAACAATCTTTAAATATTAATCATTTATTGTTATTATAGTGTTTTTTTTTTTTTTTTAAATGTGAAAAATTCTATGACCACTTCTGCCATTTTAGATAAAAAAAAAAAATTGTACAGAATTGATATTACAGTTCTGATATTAATGTAAGCATATTACTAAATTATTTAAAATACTTTTTTTTTTTTTGGTTTCCAAAAATATGGTGGTTTGGGGGTTAAAAAACTACTTTTAACACTTCGCCTCCAGCGCTCGGGGTTTAAACATGCATTTCACAGCGCTTGAATTTTTTGAGCGTGATTTTTTGATGAATATGGTGGAAGCCGGTCGCTCTGACCAGTCGCTATCATGCGCTCCCATACATCGCGGAACCTGTCAAATAGCGACTCATCACCCAATATTCAACATTACGGCAAACCGACTGAGTCGCTATCAACTACCGAACAACGGCCAAGCACAGCGACTACTAGCGGGCGCTCTGAAAATGCCGCTACAGTCGCTCAACTGTCGCTACCTGCCGCTATTAATGAATCGGCCTCTTTGAATCGAGGCTATTGACCTTGATTCACTGTTGAAAAGAGTTGAAAAAAAATTCTCATGGTAGTAAAAAATTCAATTCATGAGAAAAAAGCCTGAGAATGTCACTGTCCGTGAATCACCAGATAGGAAGACAATGAAAGTCAATGGTACTATTTTACTCCTGAAAAAAGTATTGAACTCTTTACCCCTTTTTACCTGTAGTAAAAAGTGCCATTGACTTTCATTGTCTTCCTATCTGGTGATTCACTAACAGTGAAATTCTCATTAATTGAATTTTTTACTACCATGAGAATTTTTTTGTGAATCGAGGCCTTTCTTAGAAGTGCCAAACTGAAAAAAGATGGTGGCAATACAGAATTTTGGCACTGGTGTTTTTTTTTTTTTTTTTTGCTTCAATTTACAAATGTTGATTTTGACTGGACTTTGTGGATACAGTTGGCCGAATTCTAGGAAGATGTTGGTTGAATTTAACTCTAGCTAAATCTAAACAGCAATACTCAACATTAAATAAATATGTTATCAACCATTCTCTAGTCCTAGTCTGTCTCTTACTGATCTGCTATGTTGGTGACACAGGCCAATATAGTGACACCCCAGCCATGGCATTCTGCAGATGACTGCGGAGTATCTCTACACCTCAGGAATGTCCCTGCTCGCTGATGATAATTTTATTTTGGTAACACGGGGAGGAGTCTGCGCCTGCAAAACGTAGAGTGCTGTGTGAATGCTGCAGGTTTGTGACCTTTTTTAAGTTGTCCTTTCTGCTTTGTCCCCAAGTTTTGTTGGATCTTTCTCATTGTGACGGTCACAGTAGATGCAGCACAAGGGCTGACGGGACACAATAAGGTAATGTCACATTTCCTTTTTGTATTTGTAACTAATTACAAGTGATAATTATACACTTTTTGACCGTGAAAGGCTTCCTCAAGCTTATTGATCAGAACTGTTTATGTCCCTGAAGATATTTACATAAGTTTGCATATCTGCATTATGAAATCATAGCTATTAACAATTGGATTTTTTTTTTTTTACAATAAGTAAAATGTAAATGTTCTGAAACAGAGAACAAACTGCTTGAACTTTAATCAAATGATCAAATTGTTATGGCTTGTTGGAAAGCTGTTAAAACATTTTGTATTAGTCCAGTAAACCAAATTATAATTATTAATTATTGTATGCGAGCCTAGGTCTTGGTATTTCAGCCGGGTTTGTTTTATTTGTTTGTTGTTTTATTTCAGCCGTATTTGCTCCATTTTTAGTTTATTTGCTAAAACGCTTATAATATATGTATATATGTATATGTTAAGATAAGTTTGTTTACGCTATCATGCGCAGTATGTTCTTATCCTAATGTATTAGCAAGTATGTGAAGTAATGTAATTATTTATTTTAATGTATTAGCAAGTACGTGAAGTACTGTAAACATTTATTTTAATGTATTAGCAAGTACGTGAAGTACTGTAAACATTTATTTTAATGTATTAGCAAGTATGTGATGTACTGTAAACTTTTGCATCTCATTGTGGTGCTTTTCAAGTTCACAAAAATAGCTCTTCACACTTTAAAAAAAAAAACATTTTTCAGAGGATAATTCGTGAAAAATATATTTATTCTATTTTTCGTACAATAAAATACAACTAGGATTTAGAGGAGAATAATAAGAAAAAAATATCTGAATCTATCTCTATATCTATAATCTAATAAATGAAACGGTGGCAAATGTGGCAAATTCCCCCCCAATCACCCTATAACAGACAGTGTGCAGAATCCCCCCAATAACGCCATAACAGACAGTGTCCATAATCCCCCCAATAACTCCATAACAGACAGTGTGCAGAATCCCCCCAATAACTCCATAACAGACAGTGTCCATAATCCCCCCAATAACTCCATAACAGACAGTGTGCAGAATCCCCCCAATAACTCCATAACAGACAGTGTCCAGAATCCCCCCAATAACTCCATAACAGACAGTGTCCAGAATCCCCCCAATCACCCCATAACAGACAGTGTCTAGAATCCCCCCAATAACTCCATAACAGACAGTGTCCAGAATCCCCCCAATAACTCCATAACAGACAGTGTCCAGAATCCCCCCAATAACTCCATAACAGACAGTGTCCAGAATCCCCCCAATAACTCCATAACAGACAGTGTCCATAATCCCCCCAATAACTCCATAACAGACAGTGTCCAGAATCCCCCCAATAACTCCATAACAGACAGTGTCCATAATCCCCCCAATAACTCCATAACAGACAGTGTGCAGAATCCCCCCAATAACTCCATAACAGACAGTGTGCAGAATCCCCCCAATCACTCCATAATAGACAGTGTCCAGAATCCCCCCAATAACTCCATAACAGACAGTGTGCAGAATCCCCCTAATCACTCCATAACAGACAGTGTCCAGAATCCCCCCAATAACTCCATAACAGACAGTGTCCAGAATCCCCCCAATAACTCCATAACAGACAGTGTCCAGAATCCCCCCAATCACCCCATAACAGACAGTGTCTAGAATCCCCCCAATAACTCCATAACAGACAGTGTCCAGAATCCCCCCAATAACTCCATAACAGACAGTGTCCAGAATCCCCCCAATAACTCAATAACAGACAGTGTCCAGAATCTCCCCAATAACTCCATAACAGACAGTGTGCAGAATCCCCCCAATCACCCCATAACAGACAGTGTGCAGAATCCCCCCAATAACTCCATAACAGATAGTGTCCAGAATCTCCCCAATAACTCCATAACAGACAGTGTCCATAATCCCCCCAATAACTCCATAACAGACAGTGTGCAAAATCCCCCCAATAACTCCATAACAGACAGTGTCCATAATCCCCCCAATAACTCCATAACAGACAGTGTGCAGAATCCCCCCAATAACTCCATAACAGACAGTGTCCAGAATCCCCCCAATAACTCCATAACAGACAGTGTCCATAATCCCCCCAATAACTCCATAACAGACAGTGTGCAAAATCCCCCCAATAACTCCATAACAGACAGTGTCCATAATCCCCCCAATAACTCCATAACAGACAGTGTGCAGAATCTCCCCAATAACTCCATAACAGACAGTGTCCATAATCCCCCCAATAACTCCATAACAGACAGTGTGCAAAATCCCCCCAATAACTCCATAACAGACAGTGTCCATAATCCCCCCAATAACTCCATAACAGACAGTGTGCAGAATCCCCCCAATAACTCTATAACAGACAGTGTCCAGAATCCCCCCAATAACTCCATAACAGACAGTTTGCAGAATCCCCCCAATAACTCCATAACAGACAGTGTCCAGAATCTCCCCAATAACTCCATAACAGACAGTTTGCAGAATCCCCCCAATAACTCCATAACAGACAGTGTCCAGAATCCCCCCAATAACTCTATAACAGACAGTGTCCAGAATCCCCCCAATAACTCTATAACAGACAGTGTCCAGAATCTCCCCAATAACTCCATAACAGACAGTTTGCAGAATCCCCCCAATAACTCCATAACAGACAGTGTCCAGAATCCCCCCAATAACTCTATAACAGACAGTGTCCAGAATCCCCCCAATAACTCCATAACAGACAGTGTCCAGAATCCCCCCAATAACTCCATAACAGACAGTGTCCAGAATCTCCCCACTAAATCCATAGTGCAAAAAAAACTTTCAAGTGGAGCGCAAACGATTCCGTATGCAAGCTGCTGCGCAGGTGCGAATTGTACCAAATGGCAAGCACATGGGAGAAGTGCAATTTGCCTCTTCTTGCGCCAATTTGCGACTTACACAAGGAAAATCTGCTGTTTTTAAGCACAAATAGCCCTGTCCAATGCACATTTGGCCGGCTAAGAGCCTTACTGCTCCCGATGGTCCCCCCATGTTTCTCCCTTTTACTTATTCTCCATAGCGATTTGATTTCTCCAGCTTCTATGTTTTCTGCAAAGCTTTGACTTTTTAGATTTTGGAGTTTATTCTCTGGAGAATCTGTGTTCTCCATTTTTTTTTGGGGGGGGGGGATTCTGATTCCAGTTAACCCTTAATGTTTTTTTGCCCATGCCTAGGGCAAAATAATACTTAATAATTTATCTTTTTTTTTTGGGGGGGGGGGGTCTATTTGCTAAACTTTGAGTCCCAATATCCACATTTTTGTTTTGTTTTGACTTTTTTTGTGATTTCGGACAGCTTTTTATCATTTTTTTGGGAAAGAAAAACAAAAAAAGGGTTTAATCTCTAAAAATAACTTGTGGAAAATTTAAGTTGCAAATTGGTGCACTGGCAAATGCTAGTGCGCAAAAACAAATGCACATTCCATTTTGACGACCATGAATCAGGTGGAACCCTGAACGCAACTTGGTGCTCCAAAAAATGTCCATGAATTGACCCTGATATCAGGCAGTGCAGAGTCCCACCCAATCCCCCTATATCAGGCCGTGTGGCAGAATAATTTCCCCTAATCTCACTATAAAAAACAGTATGGGATTCGCCGAATCAACCCCTAATACATGTTGGAGATGTCAGAAGGAGGTGGGGAATATGACCCACATTTGGTGGGGCTGTCCAAGCATAAAATCCTTGTCGGACGAAATTTTCTTTATTTACGGACAGGTATCAGGTAGCTCCATCACCAACACGCCCCAACTGGCACTTTTGTCACTGTCCCCTAACTCTGTAGCTAATGCTAAAAAAGATGTACTGCGCTATTTTTTGGCGGCCATGAGAGCAATTGTCCCAAGGCATTGGAAGAAAACAGACCCCCCCCACATTGGCAGAGTGGGTGCAGGAGCTGGAGTCTATTCGCTATTTAGAGAGCTTAATTACTAGCGACACGAAATCCACCAATAGGTACTTGATGACCTGGGCGAGTTGGTTGGATTACCGGGACACGCGCCTGCCAGCCCTATTGCAAGCAAACGAGTAGACGCTGGACGGCCACCCTACTGTTGCCCAACCGCCATCCACCCAACTATCTTGGATCATCCAAACTGTCAGTGCTGGTCCGAATGACCCACATTATAAGTGTATAAGATACCAGACTCACCCGTCAACCAACAGTTAGCACTGGTCCCACGGGTCGGTTACCGGACCTCACCCACCCCCGTCCGCCCTCTCACCCCCCCCTTCCCATAAGTGGAGAGTTCTCTTATCCCAACCCCTGGAACAACCGGGTTGCACGTTAGCGCCTTACAGATTGCTTTCATGTGTCCTTACGAGTAGCAGAGGTACGGCTCTGATAAAGTACCCAAAGTACTAATCAAAACTTTCTTTGAATGGGCTAAACAGCGCTGTAAGCGAGTTACTCCGTATGTCATATTGTCGAGCTGTGAATTGTGTATAACGTTCCCTATTCCCCCCCTCCCTTGCCTTCTGTATCCCCCCCCCCTCCTCCCTCCCCCCACATGTTGTATTGTATTGTACCTTGAAAATCAATAAAATCTGATTATACTAAAAAACAGTATGGAAGAATCCCCCTAATCCCCTATAAGGCGCAGTGTGATAGAACCCCCCAACCTCCCTATAACAAACAGTGTGGCAGAATTCCCCCAATCCCTATATAACAAGCAGTGTGGCAGAATTCCCCCAATCCCTATATAACAAGCAGTGTGGCAGAATTCCCCCAATCCCCTATAACACGCAGTGTGACAGAACTCCCCAATACCCCCTATAACAAGCACTGTGGCAGGATCCCCCTCCCCCCAATTCGCATATAACAAGCGAACAGAATCACACCAAACCCTTATGAAATGCAGTGTGGCAGAATGTCCCTATAACAAGTAGTGTGCACAATTTCCCCCCCCCCCCAAAAAAAAACCCTATAACAAGCAGTGTGGCAGAATCTCTCTATAACAGGCATTGTGTACAATCCCTCCCTACCCCCCTAAAACAGGCAGTGTGGTAGAATACCCTCAATCCCCCATAACAGGCAGTATGGCAGAAACCCCCTATAACAAGCAGTATGCAGAATCCCCACAAACCCCTATAACAAGCAGTGTGGTAGAATCCTCCCCCAATCACCCCGCTGAGGCAGTGCAGGGGGTAACCCAAATTACATCACCCAGAATTTGGGAGCCATTGATCCATCAATGCCAGCCGCATGGCCAGGCGGAAGCTTCCCCCACTCTGTGTGCATGCCCGTCCACCCATTCAAGTGAAAGTGAAATCCAAGATGGCTGCATCCGGCACTGGGGCTATGGCTGGATCCCTGACGAGGTAGGGAGTTTTTTCTTTTCTACAGGCAAAAGAAGCAACTACTGTAATGCATGCTCTTAACGCGGACCAAAACCCACTGAAATTTCATTTGGGCAAAGCCCCTGCCAATACTCCCTTCTTAGGGTGTAGAACTAGAAATTTGTTGCTGTCCCTCTCTGTAAGATAGCAGGCAATCAGTCATTACATCAGTGTGGCAATGGCATCATTGTCACACACAACAATGGCAAGGAAAGGAGGAGGCGGGGCTTTACAGCGAAAACAGAGGCGTTATCTGGTATTAGATTGAAGTAGGGGCAGTGAAAATTGGCAAAAGGTGCTCTTCATGGGGGGGGCAATAAATATATTTGTGACTTTGTAAAGGTAATTAAAATATACACATGAGATCAGAATAAATATATACACTTGTTACATGTACCAGTCAGGTAGTGTATTGGTTACACCAGCATTATCGTCAGTCTTCTGATTTCGAAAAGGTAATTCCAGCTAGATGCGTTTCGCCCAGTGCAATAGAAAGCGGGACTTTATCAGGAGTTCGGTATAAATAGTTCAAAATGAGGCTGATAAGTGAAAAAGAGAATTTGAAAAAGAGAAAGTAGAAATCAAAAAGAAAGATCAAAGGCTTGTAGCTGGCTAGGACGTGTGTCTAAAGAAGAATCGCAAAAAGGGTACCTGCCAATGTTGTCTTAGCCATAGGATTAAGGTAAGTCCTACAGTTTGTAGCAGGAGAAGGGAGGTGTCAGGAAGTTATGAAAAAAGGTGGGTTCCTAGTAGGTACAAGTTAGGATAAATGAAAAGAAGATGATGGCATACCTTGTATTTCATGGGTGAAGGCCGGCGTGGATCCTGTGTAATGAAAACAGGCGCCCCACTATTTCGATATAAGGAGCGTCCTTTTGGTGCTTCATGGTATGTGCGGGACTGGGCTAGAAGGATTGCTGATTGGAGGTGGCAGGGGAGGCAAGCTAACCATTGGCGCGACTCCTGTAGTGTCACTTTGGAGCAACGGCAAAGCAGCAATCAGTGGCCGTGTGGGGCAGTAACTGCATATTGCGCCTACACTGTGGAATCCAATTATGTGCACAGTATTTTATATTGCTAAACTTAGGGGGCTATTTAAGAAGGGATAGTGCCAGGTAGTGCCACGTAGAGGCAGGCAGCGTCTGGTGAATGCCGGGCGCTGTACGCAAAACCACATTTATGAAAGCGAATCAGGTGAGCAACTCTAATAGCGCCATGTAGCATCACATGTATTATTACAGGCGGCTCAGTGTATAGCGCCGGCGCTCTAGCTTCCAGAGCGCCAGGTATTACCTTTCGCTCAGTGTCGCTCTCCCATACATTTCAATGGATGTTCATTTGCTTGTGTGTAAACAGCGTGTTTGACATTTTTTTTTTTTTTTTTTGCTCAAATCATTGTGTGACCTCTCCTGGCTGCAAACAAACACTTTTAGAAACTTTTTTGACTTTTTATATTTTTATGCAGAATTGTCATTACAGGTCTGGCACTAAAGTGTTAATGTCACAGTGTTATAACAATGTCATTCCATGTGTTTTTGCTTTGTTACTGGTGGATATGTGTTCAAAAACTTTACTCTCACAGCATCTGGCACTCTATGCTATAGCGACCAGATTTAGAGCGAAGACGCTGTGTGTGTCCTTGGAATGCTGAGAGTCAGTCGCACTTAGCTGGCGCTACCTCTTGCTCCCCGCAGCGCTTTACTGGTGTTAGAACGCCCAACATACATCACATTCATCAATGCCGGCCAGGTTACTACAGTGACTGAGGCGCTATGTTACAGTGCCCAATACAAGTTTACATCGTCTACTAAGCTCTAAGCATCGCTATACAGACGCTCATCTGCCGATACCTGGCGTTAGTAATGAATCTGCCTCCACATGTTTCTTATTGTAGTAGGAGGCCCAGTAACTTGGGTGAGATGTTAGCCTGACCATACAAAAGGGGTGGCCAAGGTCCACGGCTAGCTCGTCTACAGGGACATGGGCTGGGATGTGGGAGGAAATAAAGTGGGTTTACGGTATGCCTTTTGGTAATTCTAATTTACAAGACATTACAACTTATTGGCTATTCTAAGACACAATACACTGTGATTTGCAACAAATTTCACGACCATAAGGTCGTGCCAAAATATATAAGGTATATAAGGCCAAAATATATAAGGTATATAAACATGAGTAACCTATCATAAAACTGTAAGACAGGTAACAACTGTATCACATTCTGGGCCGTACATAGAATTTGAATGTAGTCAGTTGGCGGTCCAAGTAGTACCTGTTTGGTGAGTGGGTAAATGTGTTGGCCAAGTAAAGTCGGACAGTGTATGAAATGTGGGAATGACTAGTATGGGTCATATCAGTTAAAAAAAAAATTATGGGGAACCCTTACCTTGCTTCAAACTGTAGGACATATCTTTATCCTACACCTTAGACAGCATCGTCAGGTACCCTTTTTGTGATTCTTCTTTAGACCTCCTAGCCAGCTACAAGCCTTTGGACTTTCATTTTGATTTCTACTTTCTCTTTTTCAAATTAAACCTCTTGTCAGCCTCGCTTTGAATTGTTTATACTGAACTCCTGATGAAGCCCCATTTTCTATTGCACTGGACGAAACGTGTCGAGCTAGAATTACCTTTTCTAAATCAGCAGACCAATGCTGTTCTAACCAATACACCACCTGAATAGTGACTGATGCATGTAGCAAGTGTATATATTTAAAATGATCTTGTGTATATTTTGATTGCCTGTACGTTTCAGAAGTCACAAATATACTTTTCTTTTTCATTAATGTGAAGCAGCTCTTGAATCTGAACTTGTCCAGGCCAACCTTTTTAATCCACTTCAGGGGGCACCTGTTGCAGGGCCAGGAGCCACATGTTGTGAATTCTATGCCCTGGGTTATAAGCCCTTGTCCCCACACATTAAAAAAATTGATATATATATATATATATATATATACAAAAAAATGCCCACTGTCATGCTGTTTAAACACAAGCAAATAAACGGCCATAGAAATGTATGGGAGAGCGTCAGTGAGCGAAAGGTAATACCTGGCGCTCTGGAAGCTAGAGCGCCGGCGCTATACACTGAGCCGCCTGTAATAATACATGTGACGCTACATGGCGCTATTAGAGTTCGGCTTCACACTATTAGCACTTTATATGTATTGGATTAATATGTTTAATGCACTGTATCAGATGATGGGAATTTGTATGTTAATGATGAATAGTATTTGAACAAATTAGGTATAAGGCTATAGCTTGCTCACAGTGCCCCCGGGTGGTCATATTGTGTTATTTTTAATTATGTTTTAAATGTTTGTAAGTTTGTGGCTTTTGTGAAATAATAAATAGGATATATTTTTGATTATCATTGGGTGGTGCTGTCTTGTTCTGATCTGATTTGGAGAGACTGTGGGGTCTCTTCTTGGTGGAATCTCCATGTGACGCTACATGACGCTGTTACAGTCGCTCACCAGATTCGCTTTCATAAATGTGGTTTTGTGTACAATGCCCGGCGTTCACCAGACGCTGCCTGCCGCTACCTGGCGCTATCCCTTGATGAATAAACCCCTTAGTGGCTGATTTGGGACAATTGCATTGAACTGAATAGGGGCAGATTCACCTTGTCATTATGCACGGCCATTGGTAATAGCAAGATACACCACCATTTAAGTTTTTTGCTTATAAAATAACAATATAATATGAGGCCGATTCATTAATAGCGACAGTTGAGCGACTGTAGCGGCATTTTCAGAGCGCCCGCTAGTAGTCGCTGTGCTTGGCCGTTGTTCGGTAGTTGATAGCAACTCAGTCGGTGTGCAGTAATGTTGAATATTGGGTGAGGAGTCGCTATTTGACAGGTTCCGCGCTGTATGGGAGCGCATGATAGCGACTGGCCCTAGCGACCGGCTCCCACCATATTCATTAACAAATCACGCTCAAAAAAATCTTGCCCTGTAAAATGCTTGTTTAAACCCCAGAGCACTGGCGGCGATGTGTTAAAAGTAGTTTTTTAACCCCCAAACAACCATATTTTTGGAAACCAAAAAAAACAAGTTTTTAAAATAATTTTGTAATATGAATACATTAATATCAGACCTGTAATATCAATTCTGTACATTTTTTTTTTACCTTAAAAAAAATATTAAAAATGGCAGAAGTGGTAAAAAAATAACATATTAATAACAATTAATTATTAATATTTAAAGATTGTTCCATTGAAATGAATTGGAGCTCGCCAGGTAGCGAGAGGTCATACCTGTCGCTGTTCAAGGTCGGACGCTGGCGCTGTGGGCTGAGGCTGGAATAATGATGAATGAGTCGCTATATGGCGCTATCTCGGTCGCTAAGCAGGATTGGCTTGATAAATGTGTGGTTGTGGTGGGGAGCCGGCGTTCTCGTGGCGGGGCCCGTCATTACCGGACGCTCACCAGTCGCTACCTGTCGCTATTCCTTCATAAATAAGGGCCTATATATAATAACGATATAATTCTCTTTGGGTCTGGAAGAGTTTTGTTGGATTTTACCCGTTTCCTGTTAGTAATAGTGATCTGCTATGTTGGTGACACCCCAGCCATGGCATCCTGCAGCTATCTATACACCTCAGGAATGTCCTGCTCGCGGATGATCATTTTATTTTGGTAACATGGGGCGAGTCCTGTGCCTGCAAAACGATGGATTCAGCTTTGCCACCTTTTTTCAGTCGTCCTTTCGGCTTTGTCCTCAAATGTTTTTTTCTCTTTGAGACGGTCACAGGTTACAACAAGGTAATATCACATTTTCTTTTTGCATTTGTAATTAATTACAGATAAAAAAACATTACATTTTTTTTTTTAAGTACAGCACTTATGCTCCCAGGGATATTTACATACATTTGCATAAAGAAATCATAACTAGTACAACCAGGAGTTTTTGATGATGTACAATATGGGGTTTATTCATCAAGGGATAGCGCCAGGTAGCGCCTTGTAAGCGGCAGGCAGCGTCTGGTGAACGCCGGGCGCTGTACGCAATACCACATTTATGAAAGCGATTCTGGTGAGCGACTCTAACAGCGCCATGTAGCGTCTGATTCATCATTACAGGCAGCTCAGCGTATAGCGCCGGAGCTCTAGCTTCCAGAGCGCCAGGTATTACCTGACGCTATCTGTCGCTCTCCCATACATTTCAATGGACGTTCCTTTTCTGTTTAAACAGGGTTTTTTGTTTTTATTTGTTTTTCTCTGAAATAATTGTGTGACCTCTCCTGGCCTAGAAAGAGTAATTTTTATGCAAAATTGTATTTACAGATCTGGCATTAAAGTATTAATGTCACCATGTTACGACAATGTAATTCCATGTGTTTTCGCTTTGTTACTGGTGGATATGTGTTCAAAAACAGACTTTAATCACACAGCGTCTGGCACTCTATGCTATAGCGACCTGATCCAGAGCGCTGACACTGTGGCCCTTATTTATGAAGGAATAGCGACAGGTAGCGACTGGTGAGCGGCCGGTAATGACGGGCCCCGCCACTAGAACGCCGGCTCCCCACCACAATCACACATTTATCAAGCCAATCCTGCTTAGCGACTGAGATAGCGCCATATAGCGACTCATTCATCATTATTCCAGCCTCAGCCCACAGCACCAGCGTCCGACCTTGAACAGCGACAGGTACGACCTCTCGCTACCTGGCGCTCTCCAATGCATTTCAATGGAACAATCTTTAAATATTCATAATTAATTATTATTTTTTTTTTTTTTTTTTTAAATGTGAAAAATTCTGTGACCACTTCTGCCATTTTAGATAATTTTTTTAAGGGGAAAAAAAATAAATTTGTGCAGAATTGATATTACAGGTCTGATATTAATGTATTCATATTACTAAATTATTTTAAAAACTTTTTTTTTTTGGTTTCCAAAAATATGGTGGTTTGGGGGTTAAAAAACTACTTTTAACACATCGCCTCCAGCGCTCTGGGGTTTAAACATGCATTTCACAGCGCTTGAATTTTTTGAGCGTGATTTTTGATGAATATGGTGGAAGCCGGTCTCTCTGACCAGTCGCTATCATGCGCTCCCATACATCGCGGAAACTGTCAAATAGCGACTCATAACCTTGTATTCAACATTACGCCACACCGACTGAGTCGCTATCAACTACCGAACAAAGGCCAAGCACAGCGACTACTAGCGGGCACTCTGAAAATGCCGCTACAGTCGCTCAACTGTCGCTACATGTCGCTATTAATAAATCAGCCTCTAAATTTGTAACTCCAGGATTTTATTTCTACCAGGGAAAGAAAAATGCAAGCTTGGCAGGAGTTTTATTCAGTTTGGGTATATAAGTGACCCCTCCCCTTATTAGCTAAAGTATTTATATGGATTTTTAATATTACACAATTTTGGGATAGTGCTCCTTTAATGAACATCTCTAGTCTAGTGTATCGTCTTAAAAAAAATGACTGTAGAAAAAGCTTGGTGAAAATAATATCTATTTTACCTTGTTACAAGATAAGTATTTCACACTAGGAAACACCCAGTGTTTGTCATTTAAGACCTTTCTTAAACCGGACCTTCAGCGTGATTTAATGAAAAGCCCAAACTCTTAAAAAACGGTTCCCCAGCATCTAAAATTAATATATTTTACGTTTTTAGTCACTAACTTATTATTCTTTCCCCCACTGGGCTGCAACTCTGTTCAGGAATTTAGGATACGGGCGCTGCCATCTTGACTTAGAAGCATCACACTTACTGAGGAGAGGAGAGTGGGATAAGGTACAGGGGGGCGGGTTATAGCTGTGCTTTGCTCAGACAGAGGTCAAAGGTCAGCAGTCCCAGAATGCAGAGCAGCACAGTCAGGAGGCACTTCCTGTTTGCAGGCTGCCTGATAAGATGGCGGCTTCCATAAGCCGCCATCTTGGATGTTTAAAGGCTCATAACATGCAGTAGATGCAGGCAGGGTGATTTTTAATGTGGACAATCTGTATGTACAGGGTGTGGAAAACATATAAGATAGACTCTTTATCAGAGTGAAGGTCCGCTTTAATTAATTACAGTATACAAGTTGAAAAGTTTATGTGGAGGCTGATTCATTACTAGTGCCAGCTTTTTCGGCAGATGAGCGTCTGTATAGCGGCGCTTAGAGCGACCGCTAGTATACACTGTAACAGAGCTCCTCAGACGATATAGGAACCTGGCCGGCATTTATGAATGAGATGTATGTTGGGCGCTCTAACACCAGTACAGCGTTGCAGGGAGCGAAAGGTAGCGCCAGCTCAGTGCGACCGACTCTCAGCGACTCACACCATATTCAACAAAAAAACAGACTCACACACAGCATCGGCGCTCTGGATCTGGTCGCTATAGCATAGAGCGGCAGACGCTGTGTGATTAAAGTCTGTTTTTGAACACATATCCGCCAGTAACAAAGCGAACGAAAACACATGGAATGACATTGTTATAACACTGTGACATTAACACTTTAATGCCAGACCTGTAATGACAATTCTGCATAAAAATATACAAAATCAAAAATGACTCTTTCTAGGCCAGGAGAGGCCATACTATTATTTGAGAGAAAAAAAAAATGAAACACAAAAAACCCTGTTTAAACAGAAGAAAAGGAACGTCCATTGAAATGTATGGGATAGCAACAGTGAGCGACAGGTAATATCTGGCGCTCTGGAAACCAGAGCATCGGCGCTATACGCTGAGCCGCCGGTAATGATGAATCGGACGCTACACGGCGCTGTTAGAGTCGCTCACCAGATTCGCTTTCATAAATGTGGTTTTGCGTACAGCGCCCTGTGCTCACCAGACACTGCCTGCCGCTACCTGGCGCTATCCCTTGATGAATAAACCCCCTAGACTCAGCACTGAGCGCCCTGGAGCCCATGTGGTGGAGGAGAAACATTACTGTCTGGTAGTCCCTGGTGGCTGGGAATCATTCAGATTAGAAGATATAAAGCGCTGGATTTACAGCAGATAGCTGAATGCTCAGGTTCTAAACCAAATCATAAAACTTCAAGCCTGACATACACAGGTGGCTTTAGAAATCGACAATTCTGGCCTCAATAAGAAACATATGATGTGTTCAGATGAAACCAGAAAGAGGGGGGGTCCCACAAGTCCCCCCCAAAAAACAAACCAAACCTCCAATAAATCCGTGGCACCACTATTTAGATTAGAAAATATATACACAACTTTATTGATCCATATATATGCAATGTACAAAGACAATTTAAAATCCAGTTAAAAACACAAAGACATTCTGGACGGGGGCCGGAGCTGACGCGACCTACGGGCGGGGTCGTGGCGGCCTGGTGGCAGGGGGACTTTCCTATAGCATGGCCCCTCTCCCCGGCCCACCTTCTCCCTCCTGTCCCCCTCTCCTCCTCCCCATCTCCCTCTCCCCCCTCGACCCCATCCCTCTGTTGTCCTGTCCTCTTCCACGCTCCCTCATTCCTTACTCACCTCTTCTCCACATGATGGGTTCCCGGTCCTTCACCGTCCCGCCTTGGGCCTGCCCCCTGGTCTCGCTTTGAGCGGGAACTCTGCCCCTTGAAGAGGCGGACGAAGGGACTTGTACGCCCCGGGTCCTTAGCCCCTTAGCCCTCTGTCGGGCTTCGGGTGAGGAGGCCGGGGGTTCGGCCCAATGTGACGCGACATAGGCGGTCCCCTTTCATGGGCTCCGAACATGATGCTGATTACTCCCCCGTGAGATTGCCCCTGCCCATCGAGGCCTGGCTACCTTCCTCTCGGGAAATTCTAACTCTCGCCATTAGGGGTAAGAGATGCAAGCACAGTGTGCAATTTATGGGGCGTTCGCTGGGGGGTGCTGCCTGTGGGTGGGGGGACCTGGGGTGGGCTGCTGCCCCAGCTGCGCCTGGGAGCGAGGGGATGCGGGAACCCGGATTGACTCCATCTTCATGTCTGTACTGCCTTTCCTTGTGTACCTTTATTGTATTAATTTTCGAAAATCTTAATAAACAAGAGTTTAAACAAAAAAAAACACAAAGACATTAAATCCAGAGGAGGGGAAGGGGAAGGCAGCCAGATGACATTAATAGTGCTGCTAAGCCTAAATCACAGGTCTCAACAACAGATCTAAAAAAATGATAATAGTGTCCTACATAACAGGCTGGCAATCTACATTGTGCAATTTACAGATACAATACAATTTCACAATATGTGCAAAAAATATATTATTGTCCCATGGCTTTAATAACCACTAGTAATAAATCCTATCTCCTAAATAAAGCCTAATGTTGAACCCCTAATCTATGAAGTGCAATGTGCCATAGTGCTATAAACAATCATAAATGAACCCATTAACAATACGCTTAGTGCAAACAAACAAACTTCAGGACCAGCCGGGTAGAAAAGCAGACACACAACATATGGAAAATAGAGCAGAGCAGACCCGCAGGCACCGAAAATAGAGCAGAACAGACCCGCAGGCACCCCCAACAACACCTCCACGCCAACGCGTTGCGTGACGTACTCAATTCACTTCCTCAGGGCGAATCAGATGAAGGAGGAAAATTGGAGTGATGGCCAAGTGAGGATAGAGATGTCAGCCGAAAATCTAGTAATCTAGTAATCTAGAGTCAAACATCTGGCATGGTGCTCTTGAGTAATGATGCCGGATCACTACATGGTTGTTTGCTCCTGAGCAGACACTCGCATACGTATGCATAGTTACATACACAGTTACATAGTTAATACGGTTGAAAATAGACATATGTCCATCAAGTTCAACCAAGGGTGTTGGGGTAGGGGAAGTTATTTTTTATTTTATTTTATAGGTGGAAGCTATTTATTTTATTTTTTGTTTTTTTTTACTGCTAATCGCTAATAATAACTGTTAATGTTATAGCATCTAATCCTTTTTTGAAGCTGTCAGTGGTTGTAACAAGCTTCTGTGGGAGACTATTCCATAAATTTATAGTTCTTATGGTAAAAAACGATTGTCGCCTCCGGAGACTAAATTGATTTTTTTCCAATCGAAGGCAGTGCCCCCTTGTCTTTAGAGAGGATTTTACCTGAAATAGTGTTCTCCCATATTTTTTGTATGGGCCATTTTATATATTTATACAAGTTAATCACGTCCCCCCTCAGTCGTCTCCTCTCAGGACTAAACAGATTTAATTCTCGTAATCTTTCCTCATAACTAAGATCCTTCATTCCCCTTATTAGTTTGGTGGCTCTCCTCGGCACCCTTTCCATAGTCAGAGTGTCCTTTCTGTGAATGGGTGCCCAGAACTGGACGGCATATTCCAGGTGAGGGCACACCAGTGCCTTGTAAAGAGGCACAATTACTCACCTATCCCGTGATTCCAGGCCTCTTTTAATGCATGATAGTATCTTGGTGGCCTTGGAAGCAGCTGCTTGGCATTGCATGCTGTTATTTAGCCTGTGATCCACCAGTACCCCCAGATCCTTCTCAACAAGTGTTTCTCCCAGTTTTACTCCCCTGAGGATATATGTGGCCTTCAGGTTATTAGACCCCAAGTGCATGACTTTACATTTCTCCACATTGTATGCATCAATATTTGACTGCTGATATTTAGATGACCCTTACATTTTATATTTTCAGTTGCTTCTTTGTCTTTTCTCTTTTTATTTGTCCCTGGAGAACCCATTCTGCGGTGATATAGACCATTTAAGTAAATTGTAAAGTTTTCTGAAAATCATTCTGCTCGTCTCACCAAAGCAATTATTAACAAAATGTTACTAGTAGCAAAATAATAGAGCAGTGAAAAGCTGGACTAGGGATGTAGAAGCCACCCCTCATGTTTGCCAGAAAGTAGTGCCCTTTCAATCTGGCCCAGCCAACTAGGTTCCCCTGGGGCATGCCGATTTAGTACGCCCCACTGTGTGAACCCCCAAGATCGCTCACAATCCCCTTAGCTTTCCCCGGGCCCTCTCCATGATCAATGGCTGCCACCACCGAATCCCTGCAGCTGTGCCCGCTCCTGTGCCCAGCCATTTAGTTAGGACGAGCCCGGCAGAACGCCGGCGCTGTACGCTGAGCCTGGGATAATGATGAATCGGACGCTACATGGTGTTGTTCTAGTCGCTCACCAGATTCGGCTTCATAAATGTGTAATTGCGTGCCGTGTCGGGCATTCACCTGCCACTACCTGGCGCTAGAGCTTCATGAATAAGCTCCATAGATGTTTTAACTTATAAGTATAATAATATTTGCTCACCTAGTCAAGCATGTTAATGAAAAAATGATGGTAAGATTAAACGCTGCCATTTCATTAAAGTGAAATCCAAGGTTTTGTTCTGTCCCCCTGGGGCACTCCGGTTTGGGATGCCCTGCTTTGTGAAACCCCCCGTATCTCCTGTTTTTCTTACTTTTCCTCCAGCCCCCAGCGCATGTGCGGCGGCATCACTCACATCACACCCAACGTAACTGAATTGCTGAGTATGGTCAAAGGATTTAAGTGATGCCGAGTTGGGATTCCATAGAGCTTCTCAAGCTGCACATCAAAACGCGTGGCGCAGCGTGTGATCCGGAGGATGTTTTAAACAGCTGGGCATCCCAAACTGGGGTGCCCCAGGAGATGGCTCCAAACCAGGATAATCCTGGCTTTCGGTCACTTTAATATCCAGTGCACAATACTGTGATCTGCTGAATGCAGGGGTATGGCGGTATCTGCAATAAGGGACAGGTCTTTTTAGCATAACCATAATATATACATATAACTAAATAACTATGGCAAATACTCAGAGGTGTAAACACATTTTAATTTTTTTTTATAAATCTTTTTTTTTAAACTTTTTTTTTTTTTGAGAGTGGTATAGCAATACATAGTATATATAGCATATAGTATATTCATCAAAGTAATGGTCACGCATATGCGATGAAACCCTTCAGTATACAGCACTATAACTAGTACAGTCACACAGCAGGGACATAAAATGCCCGCAATAACGAAATTGGAGTATCATCAGTATCATCGATTGGACCATAGGTATGGCATAGGCACGGCAAACTGCTCTGGTTGGACGAGAGCCTACGTCCGAGACTAGGAAGAGGTCAATTTTACTGGGTGACCTGGGGGATTTTCTCGCAGTTGGACATGGAACAAAGTTTAAATCAATAAATAGATTTTTAATGTTGTATAACATGTATTAGGTTCATAAAAAGTGTTTCGATAACAACATATTATTAAAAAATTAAGGTATGCACTAAAAACTAGTGTAAATAAAGTGTTTTATTCTTAGTATTCAGTACATCCTGCTCCAAATCTAATACTTACAGTTGGGATATACTCCGCCAGATGGCGCTGGACTGCAGAGACATCGAAAATAGGCTCCTCCCGGCCCCTCAAATACCAGGGGAAATCCCACAAATCCCCAGAATTTCTCTGCAGTCTGGCTGCGAAGGACGAGAAATGGCTCTCTACTCGCAGGTGAGCGGGGTTATTAACCTGCGGCCCTGTAGGACTATTCCCACCCGTTCCACTATTAATATGCCTCCCAGCCTTGGCTGCGCTGGTCGGGTGAAGGTAGGCCGCACCGCTGTTAGGTGCTTAGGAGCGCTGCTCCACCGCAATCCCCACCAAAGGGTAGGCGGTTCTAGTGCCCCCTTGCCCCTGCCCATCGGTGGGCCCTGTTTAAGTGGCCGCTGTCCTCCCTCATCCTCCTTGTAGTCTTCGGGGGAAAAGAGGGGGGGGGGGGTGTGAATATGTATGCTATGCATTCTGTGTTTTACACCTTTTTTTCCATTCTGTTTAGTCTTGTGTCAGCCGCGCTGGCTTGTCTTTACTGTCTTTTTTAAAATTGCCGCCGCCGCGCGCTGACTTGGTTCCGCGCTTGGTGGCGGCATCACCTCTGGCGCTGGTGCGCCCTCATTGGCTGCTTGCAAGTTCGTGGCTTCGCGCTCCGCGTCATCACTGGTACCGGCCCACCCCTCGAGGTATACCAACGCCATCTTTATCCTACCTGTTTGGCCCATGTGTAACGGACCCCTACCTACCGCGGTCCGTAAGTGCCCTCGCGGGCGGCTATATATCTTTCATTTTTATTACTGTGTGCTTACAGGTCTTGTCTGCTTATGTCTTTCAGGCAGGACGAACCCTTTGGCTTCTCCTGGCCCTGTATTAGTATATACTTGTAGGCCTTGTAAATATAATATTCCCACTTCCCTAGTGGGTTATTGGGGCATCCGGGGTTGCTATTTAGCATTATTCCCTATCGGCGTATAGCGCCGCTATAATCACCGTATGGAGGCATCCCAGGATAATGTGACCGGGGTCCCTTCGGAACAAGACCGGCTGTGTGTAGCTTGTGGGCAGCCTCATGCTGACGCTGACAAGGCGCGGGTCTGTGTACCCTGTGCTCAGCAGGTGCTTGCATTGCAATCTGGCCTGCCAGTGGCTGCACCTCGTTTCACTTCACCTACTCACCCAAGCTTAAATCTCACTCCTGCTGAGTTGCATACTAGTGGGGATTCTCAGCCTGATGTGTCTTCTAGACTGGCTACTGTTGGGCAGTTGATTCCTAAGTCCTTAGCGCGTAAGGCCCCTGCTAAGAAGCGGCACTTGACGCCTAATGTCACTGTTTTCCCTATGGGAACTGAAGAGTTTTGGAATCTTTGTGGCTATACCCCATCTGATGAAGGGGAGCTCTTTTCTGATTCAGGCTCATCTGACGAGAGACCAAGGGGTCATGACGATTCTGGCTCTGACCCCTGGACCCCGGATGACACTGACAGATTATGGACCCAGATTTTTGAGGTTCTGTCCATCTCTCTCCCTGTTGCGGCTCAAGGAATGGAAATGGAAACCTTGTGCTCAAGGAATGGGAGCGCCTCAGTAAACTTCCCGGGGTTCCAAAGAGTTGGGATAGGAAGTATCCCTTTCCTGCTGAGGTGGTTAAATGTTGGTCATCCCCCCCCCGAGGTGGATGCCCCGATCTTAGGGCTATCTAACACCTCTGTCATGCATTCCCCTGACTCTACTACCCTGCAGGATGCTGAGGACCGGCGCATTGACCAGCTGGCATCCCACGCCTTTGCATGTGCAGGGACGGCGCTGCGCCCGGTCTGTGCCTCTGCCATTACTGCTGTGGCCACTAGAACCCTTATCAGAAATATGCTTGATAGTGCCCCTGATGATTTGCCTTGTGAGGTGTTTAATGCACTCTCCAGTTGTGATGTTTTTGTAAATTTTGTCCCCTCAGCATTGGATGACACCATCAGAATGTGTGCCAGAACTTCTGCCCTCGTGGTGGCTATACGCCGCTCGGTTTGGCTGCGCCAGTGGGCTGCTGACAACGCTGCCAAGAAGGCCCTCACTGGGTTTCCCTTTAAAGGTCTGCGCCTGTTTGGGGACCGCCTGTACCTTTTTGCTAAGGGAGGCAGGTTACCCCAGCGCAGGCGGCAATCTCGGCCCTTTCGGGGTCAGGGTTCCTTCTCCTCCCCTTACCGTGGTGCAAGACAGGGAAGGGGGGTTTCCTTTCCTGGGGCCCGGGGAGATTTCTGGGGTAGAGGCAGAGGACGTGGATGTCCTGGCTCCTCCTGGGGTCCCAAAGCAAAATCCTCTCCCAAGCCCCCTCAGGCATGATGGGGCGCCCTCACCCATCCGGGTGGGGGGACGGCTGCACCACTTCGCTCACGTCTGGAGGCTTCATGTCTCAGACCGGTGGATTCAGGAGGTAGTGTCCTCCGGTTACAAGTTAGAGTTTGCTGCCGATCCTCCTCCAAGATTCATCAGATCCCGGATTCTTTGGGTCCCTGTGTCAACTCAGGAGCTAGTGCAAGCAGTGCAAGGCCTCCTGGAGCTGGGGGTCATCTGCCAAGTCCCCTTAAGAGAAAAAGGCAAGGGCTTTTATTCCAACCTATTCACAGTACCCAAAAAAGACGGTTCAGTCAGCCCATCCTGGACTTGAAGATCCTCAACAAGTTTGTCAGGGGCAGGCGCTTTCGCATGGAAACTCTGCGCTCTGCCATCAGTTCCCTGCGCCAAGGGGATTTCATGACTTCTGTGGACATCAAAGATGCTTATCTTCATATTCCTGTGTTCCCAGGTCATCAAAGGTTCCTCAGGTTCGCTCTGATGGATCAACACTACCAGTTTGTGGTCTTGCCCTTCGGCCTCACTTCAGCTCCCAGGGCGTTCACCAAGGTGCTGGCTGGCGTGATGTCTCTGCTCAGATGTCAGGGAGTCCGCGTGCTTCCCTATCTGGACGACATTCTCATCACTTCCCAGTCTCTACATCAGGCAGAGTTGGATACTCAGCTGGTGGTGTCTACTCTGGAGTCATTTGGATTGGTGATCAACCATCCCAAGTCCTCACTGTCCCCTTCCTTGGTAATTCCATTCCTAGGAATGAATCTGGATACAGTTCAGGCAAGGATCTTCCTTCCTCAACAGAAGGTGGACAGTCTGATTGCACAGGCTCAGTCCCTCCTAGCTTGTCCCCATCCCTCCATCAGGCAGGGGATGCAGCTGGTGGGCCTGATGGTGGCGTGCTTCGAAGCGGTCCCTTATGCTCAGTTCCACTTGAGGCCCCTGCAACTTCACCTATTGTCAGTATGGGACAAGGACCCAGCATCTCTGGACAGGGTCTGTGTGCTCTCCCCCCTGGTCAGGAAGTCCCTCTCGTGGTGGATGGACTCAAGGAACCTGTTGGGGGACAGATCCTTTCTTGCCCCTTCCTGGGAGACGGTCACCACGGATGCCAGTCTGTCAGGTTGGGGGGGTTTCTAGAAGTCCCTGCGGTTCCAGGGGAGGTGGGGCCCTCAGGAGGCCCTCACTCTATCAATGTCTTGGAACTGCGGGCGATCAGGCTAGTTCTGGCTCACTTGACTACTCACCTTCAGGGCCTGCCTGTTCAGATGCGCTCGGACAACCAGACGGCAGTCGCCTACATCAATCATCAGGGAGGGACCCGGAGCAAGGGGGCCCTCCAGGAAGTGTCTCTGATCCTGACTTGGGTGGAGGCCAATGTCCCCTGCATGTCAGCTGTGTACATCCCGGGGGTGGAAAATCACCTGGCGGACTCTCTGAGCAGGGGGACCTCTCGCCAGGGAGAATGGTCCCTATGCAGCAGGGTGTTTCAATCTCTGTGTCTCCGTTGGAGCCAACCAGACGTGGATCTGTTTGCGTCCCGCCACAATCACAAGCTCCCAGCCTTTGTCTCTCTGTCCCAGGATCCTCTGGCCTTGACCTTGGATGCGCTAGCAATGTCATGGCAGGACTTTCAGTTCCTGTATGTCTTCCCTCCAATCCCCCTGCTGGGCAGGGTTCTGCGCAAGATTGCTCTGGAAAGGGTGCCAGCAATTCTGGTGGCCCCCAGGTGGCCAAGAAGAGTGTGGTTCGCAGACGTGGTACAGCTGGCGGTAGATCAGTACGTTCTACCCTTGGTGCCAGATCTGCTCACTCAGGGCTCACTACGCCATCCCAATTTACAAACTCTGGCTTTGACGGCTTGGCTGCTGAAACCTCCATCTTGATGGAGAAGGGGCTGTCTTCCTCGGTTGTGGATACTTTGATTAAAGCTAGGAAGAAGTCTTCCTCTTCCATTTATTACAGGGTTTGGCGTGCCTACATTGACTGGTGTAAGTCTAAGTCTTTTCCCTGTCGTGTTCTCTATTCCCAGGATTCTGGAGTTCCTGCAGCATGGGTTGGAGATGGGGCTCCAACTCAGTACTCTGAAGGGTCAGGTTTCTGCCCTGGCTGTTTTCTTCCAGAAGTCCTTTGCTCAGCACCCTCTGATCAGGACTTTTTTCCAGGGGGTCACTCATGTGCGCCCCATGTAAGCCTATGGTGCCTGTTTGGGATCTGAACTTGGTTCTGTCAGCCTTGCAGGGTGCTCCCCTTGAACCTGTGCAGGATGCTGCCTTGGCCATTCTTACGCTCAAGGTTGTATTTCTGGTGGCTATCACTTCTGTCAGGCGTGTGTCTGAGTTGGCGGCGCTTTCCATTCAGCCCCCCTACTATGAGAGACACCAGGACAAGGTGGTGTTTCGTTTCAAACCTGACTTTCTGCCTAAGGTAGTGTCTGCTTTTCATTTGAATCAGGATATTGTTCTTCCTTCTTTGTGCCCTAATCCTAGCAATGCTAAGGAGAGGGTTTTGCACTCTTTGGATGTGGTTAGGTGTCTGAAGTACTATCTGGTGGCTACTGCACCTTTCAGGAAAACTGATGCTCTTTTTGTGGTCCCTTCTGGTCCTAGGAAGGGTTTGGCTCCTGCCAAATCTACTATCAGCAAGTGGATTCGTCAGGCTGTGATGCAGGCCTACTCTGCTAAGGGGAAGAATCCTCCCTTCCGCCTTACTGATCATTCCACTCGTGCTATTGGTGCCTCTTGGGCTTTTCAGCACCAGGCTTCTGTTGAACAGGTTTGCAAGGCCGCTACTTGGTCTTCTGTTCATACCTTTTCAAAGTTTTACAAGGTTGATGTTAGGGCCTCAGCTGATGCTGCTTTTGGCTGAAAGGTTCTGCAGGCGGCAGTGGTTTAAACTGTCTGCTGCTGATTTTTCTTGGGGATCCCACCCTACTTATGGACACTGCTATTGGATGTCCCAACTGTAAGTATTAGATTTGGAGCAGGACGTGCTGTATACTAAGAATAATACCATTCTGTGATTACTCACCTGTAGAATTGGTATTATGAGTATACAGTACGTCCTGCTCCAACCCACCCTTGGTTTAATTATCTTGGATCCCCTGTATGGTGATTGTTATCATTGTTATAGTTGATAGTTTGGATTGTTTAATTCTCCCTGCTTCTCATTAACTGCTTTTCAATGCTGGGGATTTGTGGGAGGTCCCCGGGTATTTGAGGGGCCGGGAGGAGCCTATTTTAGATGTCTCTGCAGTCCAGTCCAACTGTAAGTATTAGATTTGGAGCAGGACGTACTGAATACTTATAATACCAATTCTACAGGTGAGTAATCACAGAATTGTATTTTTTTAAATTCTTGCTAAATCTGCAGCATGGAATTTTATAAGAATATTTGTTTCACTGTAAATATAAAAAGGGTTGTATACCAATATGTCTACCACTTCACCTGCAGTACTTTTGAGATCGGCGATTGGCTAATCCTGGCTGGCCACATCCCTGGCACTCTGGTCGGGCGCGTGTGCACTCCTGTGCCCAGCGATTCAGAGAGGCTGGGTGTGGGAGTGTGCTCAGCCACAGGGAAGCCGAGGATGTGGCGCCGGTGATCGCAGTGTCGCAAGGAACAGCCCGGTAAAAGTGAGTTTATTGGACAAAAATTGCTAAAAAATCCCACTCTGCTTAATCAGTCCTACTGGTGCTGGCTAATAAGGGGCCACCATAAGATGTGTGCGAGCCAAAGCAAGACGAATTGGGCTGCCAGTACAGACCCAAAAATTCCTCTAAAAATAAGCCGCACTCAGTACATTTTAAAAGTCTATAACACGCCTTTAACAACTGTATTAAAATGGAAAAGAAAAAACACCCTGCACCACCCCAAGTATCAAAAACACACAATTCGAAAGGGGTGTACCAATGTGGGAAGCCCTAAGCAATTAGTCAATTTGAAACAATATAACAGTTTGTGGCCTCAACAACCACAAGAAACACCCACAGCGGCACCACCAACCCAGTACTTTCACTGATCAAACATTTATATCATATCATAATCATGGATTTATTAAAAAGACAAAGTCTTACAACAATTATCTAAAAACATTCCTAACAGTAGGGATCATAAAGCCAAAAAGTATCATACCACAGCCAATGAAGTATCTTTACAAAATAATTCAGATTCAGAAAACCATCTCATATATAAACAGTGCATGTAAAAGCACCTATACGTACCTAAAGTGCTGATATAACGTGCAAATGCTAATACAGAAAGAGAAACGCTTTAAAGTGCCCAAGGAAATTCAACATAAAAGAGTATCACCCTGTATGTTGGCCGAATTAAATCCCTACTGGAGCCTGGTGTTCCTTTACTCACGCGTTCCGTAAGACAAGCCCACTTTCTCAAGGTGCCAGGAAAGAGACCTATCTGTCTTCCCAACTTGTTTTATACCTCCAACCTAATTAGTGCAGGTGTGCCTAAATAGCCCTAATTAGCGTACACTCCCTTACGCACGGCGGGCTCGGCCGGCAGTCTCTGCATTACGTTGGAAGCGTACGCTGTAAAAAAAGCCGTCCAATACTGGCCACATCACTCGCAATCCCTCTCCATCGCCCGCCCCCCAAACCACCCGGTTGTCCGCGCCACCCTGCGACGTTGCATTGCGGCGTGCTGTCATGGTAACGGATGCTAAAACGGGAGGCGGCGCCCGGAGAGGAGGAGTTTATTTAACAACTGCATTTCAACATAAGTGAGTTTACTGGTGAACCCGAGAGTTTCACAAAACAGACATCCTGCATCCTGTAGGATGTCTCAGGGGCAGGCTAGCGGACAGCCTTGGAAACTTTTAGATCCAGGGATCAGCCGCATGGGTTTTGACCTGCTTTAATTTTGGCCCGGTGGGCAAAAAGTATGAGACACGTTGAGCTGCCTGCTGACCTACATCAGTTCGGAATGGATTTCTAGGGAATATAAATTGTGTAAAATGTATCAAATAAATGTCGACCAAAACAATCCCATCAGATAGTTTAAAATTTCTAAACTAGAAAAAAACTCATGTGGAAACTTGAACCGATCCACAATTACGCATAGGGATTCTGAAAAAGTCAGCACCCAATCTGGAAGTATTGCCATAACAAAAGGGTGTAAAAAGGACTGGAATTGCCTGCAATGTTTGCAGTTGTGTCTTTCAACCAGATAATCGTTCCCTGTAGTTTTCACCAGCTTATCTCAGTTCATGCTTGTACACATTTTAATTACGTGTTTGGTTTCCTGTGAAAGCAAGAATTCCATAACCACCAAATTGATTACACACTAACTCTGATAACAGGACTCCTGAAGGGTGGAGAGTAAGTAATCAGAAACCTGTTTTTTACTGATAATGCTTTTTCCAGAGGAGCAGAGGAGGAGCTTTCAGATCCTGATGCAGCACTTTCGGACTAGGAGATATACAGTACACTACATGTCAGGGCTTTGTATACCATTTTCATTTGCTTTATAACAGTTTGTGGCCCCAGCAACCACAAGGAAGACCCACAGTGGCACCACCAACCCAGTATTTTTTTTTGTGTAATATATCTTTATTAAGTTTTGCACATACAAATATTCAAAAAAAGGAAACAAAGAACAGAGAGGACTGCTTGAAGGGCATACATGACATCATAGGTTTCTCTATATAACAGTACACGTCACCCTTGGGCCGTGACTCTCAGTCCCGTATCTAACATACTCCAAGGGTGGGTCTCTCCCCTATAAATCCCCTATAACAACCCATAGGAGAACAACAGCATCAGATACTGCTTACCCCCAGGACCCGCTAAAGATTCTTTGACCCCCACCCCCTTCAGATGACCACTATGGACCTTTTTTTTTTTTTATAATTCTTTATTTTTGTTTTACAAGGTAACAGGGTGTACAACATAGGTAAACACACAAGGGAGGTGTAGCTGTCCGTAGCGCACTTATCCAAATACATTTAAGATCAAGCCTTTAATACAATAACATTTGTCAAACAAATACATTATCATATAAAGAAAGAAGAAAAAAGGGAGACAATCTCAGCACACACATCATGCTTCGCGGGTGGCTAGTGGTTCTAATCTTTTATCGTCAAGGGGGGTTGGGATGGCCTAAAGGGGGGGGGGGGTGGTCTCCCCTACACCGCGATTTTATATTATTCCCATGGGTTCTTCCGCCCCACATAAATGTACTGCCTTGAATCCCGCTCTGCATGTGAGGACAGTATAAGACAAGTGTCTAAGGTATAAGGGGAAGGGGGAAGAAGGGGGGGGGGGACCAGGGACAGGACTTCTGAGAGTTGGGTGGGACGCCTGATCCCATGGGGCACTCACATAGCCACCATTTTCTCTCGCCCAGGCTCTTATTAAATAACTTAGTCTCTACAAACACCCGTTTGTCATGATGGCAGTTCAAACCACCCGTATTAACTCAACCATCTATCAGGGATCTGTATTCCTCCGACTCTTGGAAGACCAGCCAGGGCCTCCAAGTGTTCCCAAACTGCTCGTCCCTGTCATGAAGGGACAGGGTCATGTCCTCCATTTCTCTAATGGAGGACACTTCCCTCAACCAGTCCCTCACCAATGGGGGCTCCTTTTGTTTCCACAGTCGTGGGACCACCTGCTTAGCCGCGTTTAGCAGATGCACCAACAGAGACCTCCTGTATTTCCCAATGGGGCGGTCAACTAAATGCAGGAGTATGACGGCCGGATCGCCCCGTGCATGGACCTTTTTTTGACTTGTGTACTGCCGCAACAACCCTGTGAGCCTCCCAGGGGAAGGGAAGAGAAAGGGAGGAAAGAGAAAGGCAGCCCAAACTAGGAAAAGGTAAAGCAAGAGGTAGAATGAAGAAAACAAAGGAACTAAGGAGGAGAAAAGGATCCCGGAACCCTGCACCCGCCATCAGTTAAACATCCTTTAAGAGATTCTGGAAGCCCAAAGATCCCCTAGAGACCTCCCACAACTCCCAGGTTCCAGAGTACTTTTGATTCCCCCTCTCAACTTTTTCAAACGCAAGTTCCTCCATCCTTCTTATGTTCTCTACTTCTCCGTACCATTCCAACAAGCAGGGAGTCACATTAGTCTGCCAGTGACATGGGATCACTGCCCTGGCCGCTGTCAGGAGTTGCCTAAGTAATCCTTCCCCCAACCCCCGCTACCGATCCTGGCCAATCCAGTAATTTCACTGATTAAACATTTATATCATATCATAATCATGGATTTATTAAAAAGACAAAGACTTACAACAATTATCTAAAAACATTCCTAACAGTAGGGATCATAAGGCCAAAAAGTGCCATACCACTGCCAATGAAGTATCTTTACAAAATAAATACAAAGTATTCAGAAAACCATCTCATGTATGAACAGTGCATGTAAAGACCTATGCGTACCAAAAGTGCTGATATAAAGTGCAGAAAGAGAAATGCTTTAAAGTGCCCAAGAATATTCAACATAAAAGAGTATCACCCTGTATAATGGCCGAATGAAATCCCCACTGGAGCCTGGTGTTCCGATACCCAAGCGTTCCGTAGGACAAACCCACTTCCTCAAGGTGCCAGGAAAGCCTTTTCTCTTGTCCTTTTTAATAGAGTATTTTCTTTTGCTTTAATGCCTTTTTTACCAGGTGCTTGTGACATCGCTCAATCTCAAGCTGATTTATACATCTTTGAGATGCAGGCACCCCCCCCCACACCATATAATTTAAGAAGTCCAGGCAAAGATGCTGCTGCAAAGGTTATGTAAACCTATGAATGGCATGGCTGTCTAGTACTTGCAGTAGGTTGGGCGCTCTAACACCAGTACAGCGCTGCAGCGAGCGAAAGATAGCGACAGCTCAGTGCCACTGACTCTCAGCGACTCACACTATACTTATCAAAAAACTACAAACACACAGTGTCGGCACTCTAAATCTGGTTGCTATAGCATAGAGCGCCAAACGCTGTGTGATTAAAGTCTGTTTTTGAACACATATACACCAGTAACAAAGCAAAAACACATGGAATGACATTGTTGGAACACTGTGACATTAACACTTTAGTGCCAGACCTGTAATGACAATTCTGCATAAAAAAACAAAAAAATCAAAAAAGTTTTCAAAAATTACTTTTTCTAGGCCAGGAGAGGTCACACAATTATTTGAGAGAAAAAAAGAACGTCCATTGAAATGTATGGCAGAGCAACAGGTAGCGACAGGTAATACCAGGTGTTCTGGAAGCTAGACCGCCGGCTCTATACGCTGAGCCGCCTGTAATGATGAATCATACGCTACATGGAACTGTTAGAGTTGCTCACCAGAATCCCCTTTATAAATGTGGAGGTACCACAGGATATCCAGTCTCATCCATTGATAGGAGAGACCTAGTTGAAATGTATTAACCCTTTCAGTTCCAGCCTACAAAATGTCAAGATAGTTGCACTTTTTCCATAATTCTCAAAACCATATGTGGAAATGGGTGCTCGGAGGCAGAGGCGCTGCAGAATCCAAAGAAACAAGTAAGGACCAGCACTTCAGTTCTATATCGAAAAGTCTGTACTGTAAATCCAAAACAAACATAGGTGAGATATTGTATTCTAAAGGCGATGTTTCAGGGCCATTCAAGACCCCTTCCTCAGGACCAGGAACAAACAACCAGATGCCCCACAGTGAATCACTTTTTAATGGACAAGGACCAATCAGAAGCTGCCAGCACAGTCTGAGGTTCCCCCCTGACATCATCAGTGATCTCATCAATGCTGTCCAAACCTGAGGAACATGCATCAAGTTTTATTAAGCACATGTGGTGCTTTAGGGCTTACGTCCAAAGGCTTCGTCATTCCATCCAACCCCCATTCAGAAAATTAGGTTCCCGTGGGGGTCCCCGGTTCTGAACACCCCTGCCAATCATCATGGTGGTGCCTGGTTGCTAGGCATTGAAATGATTGCATCTGTAGCAGTCCATTTTCTTAGCGAATGAGTGGGGGGCTTGGTATATTTGTTCACCGGGTCCGCTATCACAAGCAGATGCCTGGGGTTTCCACTCCTGTTGTACACTTGGAGTGGGGGCTTTTGATTGTGATTGAGTCCAGGTTCTTGTCTGCGCAGAAACAAGGATATCCTGAAATGCTCGATATAGGCAGATGTATGACAAAAAGTCTGTATAAATAGAATGCACACTTTCTTAAATGGTGGTGTCTGCTTCTCAAAAATCTCACGGGCCTTAGACATAGTTGTACGCAGGACTCCGTCGGGATACCCCCCGTGCCCTAAATTTGCTGTTCTGTGATAGCAGTATCAGAGGTAATATGGAATACTCCCAGGAACTACGAGATTGGTAGATTATCCACCAACTGTCTCGGGTGGACATGCTCATATCTGAGTAGTGTGTCGGGTTTAGAGAATAGACCGGTGGTGATCCTACCTGCTGGATCTTTTCTCGAGGCTACATCTAATACGTCACTTATTACTTGGAAATCTCAGGGTTAAATGTAATGGTTGGATACCCTGAGATTATTAGTCCGACAAATTAATCTAAGTGGTGAGGGGTATATGAATATTTCCTCAAGATAGCCCCCGAAAAGATTTGCAAACGATGGCGCACATGCGCTCTCCTAATTCTAGATCTTTAACAATATATTCAGTTGGGATGTCTCACGAGAAAGTGTCTTCTTCAATGTCAGCGTCATTTGGGATATTGGTGTATAAAGAGGATATGTCCATTGTAACCATGAGACATTCACCCATGGTGGTAATTTGGCCGAGTTTTTTTAAAAAGTCTCCTGTATCTTTCAGGTATGTTAAGTATATATTAAGTATAAGTAACGTTTTCACATATGGCTGTAAGTAAAAATAAAGCCATTGAGCCAGTGGTTGTGTGGCTGAGTTAGTCCCTGCAACTCTGATATTTCAGGGGGTTAAGACCTTAGTGCACCTTTGGTAAATCATATATTAGAGCTGTAATCGGATGTTTCATGTATAGGAAATAAGCTGTCTCCTTCATGTTATTCACTATACCTATCTCTATATAAGTCTGGATTTTAGTTTGTATATTACATATGGGGTTACTTTGTACCGTTCTGTAGCTCATTTCATCGGACAGCATCTCTACTATGCCTATAGTCCTTGTAGTCCATTACCACTATTGCACCCCCCCCCCCTTATCGGTAGGTTTGATAATAGTGTCGGTATCTTTCTTAAGTGACTTTAATTTTGCCCTGAGAGAGGTTGCTCCCCCCTAAAGGTCCAGATGTAATGGAACTATAGTTACCTGGGGGGGGAATAAACTGGCTTTTCAGTTTAAAGTTCTTACCCTGTTCCCTGGGTGTCTCCCAGGTGTCTAGGGGCACCAGGGCTGCAGAAGAGCCTGGTGCTCACGGCACCCCTGGAATTTTAACAGACCCATATCAAAGGTCATAGCAGCTGGTAGACCAGCAGGGCCAGGTGCCAGCTGGTCAGCCTCTGAGCCCTGGGTTACCAGCCCTATGTCTGGCCCCAGGCTAGTTGTTTCTGGGGGGCATAATAAAAAAATTAAATAAAAAAAACTAAATTCATTTCTGAATAAAAAACTATGCCAGCATTTGTGGCATGACTTTTTTATTTAAAAAAGCATGGCAGTTAGTAAAGCTGTTTTTTCGTGCCTGCTCCCAGTAGTTGAGAAAAACCAGCGTATACTAGCAGTCGCTCTTAGCGCCTTTGTACAGATGCTCATCTGCCGCTAGTAATGAATCAGCCTGCCAGTCTCCCCGTAAAACACTCCCTGAATTGTGACAATTTTCACATAAACATTTGCATAAACGATAATTCTCACACAAAAATTCCCTGCTAGGGGAAGAGGGGTGAAAACGTTTTTCTCACTCTAAAACTATCGAGATATCTTATATTTTAATTATTCTCTCCTCTGGTAAACTCCACTGGTTGTCTGTGGATCACGTGACAAAGGTGTGCAAAGGAGTGAGTATAGACTGGATTCCATCGAGGGCTTTTTGGTCCTGAGCAACCTGACCAGGGACACCTGATGGTTGTGGGTCTACTTTATGTATGAACAATAAGCTGGCATTGTATGGCTTCAAGTGACCACAGTATGCATTTAGCAACTCCAATATCCAGGGGCGGGCTAGCCTCCCGGCGCAAATCCCAGTAGGCCACGGCTAGTCCCACATTGGTGGGCCTCTATTTACCTTGCTGGGCTGCTCCAGATCTTGCAATGTGTTCCGCAGTGGAACCTGGATGAATGAGGTACAGGCGCTGGATATCTTATTGCTTTAGGCACTGCTATGACAGCCGGGCTGCAACACATGAGGCAGCATTCGTTTCGGACAGGTCAGAGGCCGGGGTCAGACAAATTTTTTTGTCCTCTCTGAAAAACTTTTTTTCTTCTTCTTCTACACAGAGATTCCGAAATGGCTTCCTCCAACTTTGCATTTAGCTCTAATTGTTTATCATGAAGCATACCAAAACTCACCTGGGTTTTGGCCTGCTTATTGTGGACCATTTCACAACCACAGCTGGCCCTAGAATCTAAAAGACTCCAGGGCTGGCTGAGTAGGTTCCAAATGGAAGCCCCACTGTATGAACCCCTGCCATTCCACTGGTCACTTGCCACAATCGTGGGCCACGGCTGCATCCCTGGCATCCTTACAGCATCTGCCCAGCCATTCAGATAGGCCGGGATGCGCAATTCACAGGGAAACCAGGGATGCGCTTGCTGCCGCTCCCTATGACAACGCTGAGTCCAAAACAATGGCTTTATGCCATGCATTAGTAGCACTACATAAAGAGGAACAACACCCAAGATTTTCTCAGTATCCCCAGTAAAACCTACCTGACTATCAGCAGGGATGTGGCCGGCAGCATGCTTGGCTCCATTCGCCTCTTAGCCAACAAGCATCCGCGCATGTGCCGTTGGAACGGCAGTCAGGTAAGTTTTACCAGCGATCCTGGGGTTACCCAGGGGGCAAGGACCAATCCCAGGTTTTTGTATGCTTTAATATATGTAATAAATATATTAATGGGACATTAACTCACTATACTGGGCTGTACAAAGTCCCGGGCCATTTTTTAACCCCAGTCCGTCCCTGCCAATATCCATAAGAAAACAGAAGTGTTAAGGTTTAAAGTTTTTGGAAGAAAGAGTAATTCACAAAAATCTCACTTGTGGCTTCTTGCACTGTTCTTGTCAGACGGGCCTGTTCTCAAGAAAGAAAGACAAGCCTTAACATGGGTGGGGGAAGCCCTCTCATGGACATGTACTGATAACCTTACTAACACAAGACAGCTATATTTTGTCATAGCTATGTCTTGTCAAACACCTACAATTCTTACCCATTAAAGTCTTTCAACAATGAATTTGATTCAATAATTGAACATTTAACATTAGGACTGTTTTTTGCTTTATCTCAAAATAAGGCTTGAATTGAAAATAAAGTGTAATTTACTTAAAGCGGACCTTCACTCTAAATAAGAGTCTATCTTATATGTTTCCCACACCCTGTACATACAGATTGCTCACATTAAAAATCATCCTACCTGCATCTACTGCATTTTATAAGCCTTTAAACATCCAAGATGGCGGCTTATGGAAGCTGCCATTTTTGCAGGCAGCCTGCAATCAGGAAGTGCCTGCAAACAGGAAGTGGCTATGCTGCTCTGCATTCTGGGACTGCTGACCTTTCCCTGACCCCAGCTCTGCTCTGTCTGAGCAAAGCACAGCTATAACCCGCCCCCCTGTACCTTATCCCACTCTCCTCTCCTCAGTAAGTGTGATGCTTCTGAGTCAAGATGGCGGCGCCCGTATCCTAAATTCCCGAACAGAGTTGCAGCCCAGTGGGGGAAAGTATAATAAATTAGTGACTAAACATGTAAAATATATTAATTTTAGATGCTGAGGAATTGTTTTTTAAGAGTTTGGGCTTTTCATTAAATCAGGGTGAAGGTCCGGTTTAAGGGATCATGTTTTTCACCTAAAACATTTACAAGATCAATGTAATTTTACTAGAGGGTCTTTTTGAAAACGGACAACAATCGGGCTTCCCTATATTAGGGAAAGTCCACATTTGAAGGCATTTGTGAAAGCTTGTACTTTAGCGTGCCAACATTATGTTGTCAATGTGCTTAGTTAGCATTTTCTCAAACAAATCTTATGATAGCAAATGTGTGTTTTATGGGAGCATTTTTCTCTACTTGCAATCTGTTGCTATTAGCAACTGTAGCCCAAGATCTGCAGCATGAGAGAAGTAAACCCTGCATGCTGCTGATATGGCTGCTACTAAGGGGAACTAGGTCACTTAAACTTACACCTGCCCAGCAGCAGTTTGGTGTGTGTACTGGGCTTACTTCTTCTGGGTAGAAGGAATCCCGGCTCTGAGTACCGTATGGGCAGCACTGTGTTAGCCAGGACCTCGGAGGAGAGAGATTTAGTGGTACTGATTACTGATAGCTTCAAGATGAGTGGACAGTGTAGCCAGGCAGTGGGAAAAGCAATCAGGATGCTCGGCTGCATAGCTCGAGGCATCACCAGTAGGGGGAGGGCTATTGTGATGCTGCTGTATAGAGCCATGGTAAGGCCACATCTAGAATACTGTGTGCAGTTCTGGAGACCTTACCTGCAAAAAGACATTATTCAAATAGAACGTGTCCAAAGGCGAGCAACAAAACTAGTAGAAGGACTTAAACTTAAAACTTATCAGGAAAGACTTAAAGAACTTAATTTGTACAGTCTGGAGGAAAGGACGGAGAGAGGGGACATGATTGAGACCTTTAAATATGGATTGAATAAGGTTCAGGAGGGAAGTGTTTTTAAGAAGAAACTTAATGATAGAACAAGGGGGCACAACCTGAAGCTACCGTAGTTGGGGGGAAGATCAGGAGCAATGCTAGAAAATATTAATTTACAGAAAGAGTAGTAGATACTTGGTACAAACAGAGTAGAGGCCACTGAATTTAAACATGCCTGGGATAAGCTCACATCTATCCTAAGATAAAGAGCACATACAGTATACACATAAGGGCAGACTAGATGGACCGTATGGTCTCCTTCTGCCGTCAACCTTCTATGTTTCTATGAGGGTGACCTTGTTGTGCTTAGAGCCCAATGAATTCTTGAAATGATCTATTTATCAGCTGAATGTCATTTGGGTGAGCAGGATGGGTAAGGAATGGATGGTCAGGGAATTTCCCAGTTGAGGATTTACTCATGCATGTAATTGGTCAGTCATGCATGCTTGCCATTGGTTGCCATCATCACTTTTCTGACAGCCACAGAGAGAGCACTGGAAGGATGAGTGAGAACACCTGGTTTAGGACGTCGTTGGCGTTCCTAAACTCCCGGCCTACAAGAGATCCCAGACATTTGACTGGAGTAAAAGATAGATAGATTGTTGTTAAAAACTAAAAAGTGTCATTTTAGGACATTTATTTAGGAACAGCTGCTGGGGTGAGGGATAGGTTGTTAAAAACTACATTGTCATTTTTAAGACATTTACTTAGGGACACTTGTTGTTTTTTCAGGACATTTATTTAGGGACAGCTGCTGGAGTGTGGGACACTAGGGGAGTTGGTTTAAAGCTAAAGTGTCCATTTTAGGGCAGTAAGTAAAAGGACTGCTGCTGGAGTGAGGTTCACTTGTTCAGACCACGTGAGGCTCTTTTGTGTTTAATAACAAATAGTTATTGGGTGTCCACTTGTTCAGGCCAAGCGAGGCTCTTGTATGTTTAAAAACACATAGTAGGTGAGTGTTCACTTGTTCAGACTACTTGGGTGTCACTGTTTGTGGTGTGTCCACTTGCTCAGGCCATTTTAGGGTAATTTTCCTGTTAAATCTTTTATTTAAATTTTCCATTTTGGGCCACTGTAACGGCAGGTGATTAAAGCTGCCTCAAAGGATCTCTACAGTGTGGCATTTTTTCAAGCAATGCGCAAACAAGACACTGGTCATGTGCCCACTGTGCCAACTGTCGCCGATGCAATAATCTCAGCACCTCATGCATTACCAGGCATTTGCAAACAAAACAAGCTGCAGTGGCAGAAACACATGAAAAACCTGCAAACACCTCTTTTCTGCTGCTTTAATTGTCTCTAGAAATACTTACTCAACAACAAGGCCACCTGTCTCACCCCAAAGGGAGGATGTGAGACCTGTACCACCTCCTTCAGCAGCAGCAGCACCGACACCACCATCGCCAAGCCTGTTCACACCATCGCAGGGAAGCATTCAGCTTTCCATCACGCAAACTTTGGAGAGAAAGCGAAAGTTCATTCCATCTTACCCATGAATGCAAGCATTTCCAAATTGCCCTGACCACCCCTGCCCTGCAACAACAGGTTGTGTAGAAAATAAGATGTGCACTAGGTAATGCTATTAGTTCCAGTGACCAACACCACTGACATGTGGACAGCATGGGAATGTAGCATAGGAGGACACAGTCAACATGTGCATGATCTGCTGTGTGCTGTGGAGCGGAACGACCAGCCACTGTATTGAAGAGTGCGGGGCTGGGAGCAGGCTTTTAAACTTCCCCCTCGGCTCTGCTTTTAGGTCCGAGGTGTAAGTATGACACACTGCCTGCCAGCAGGGGCAGACTGACCTCAGAGCACCCCAGAAGGATTCCTGGTTGGCCACCCATCCTGCACTGTCAGGAAGCAATCACCATAAGCAGTCAGCCAGGGTCTGGCACTAGACGTCAGCTGTCAGTGCTTGACTAACTAGGGCTACTTGAGACTTCTGCTGGGGCTGTTTGGCCAGTGACACCTTTCTGGTAGCCCTCATCTCCCTTCATATGTAATTTGCAGCCCAGGCTTAAAAGATTCCAGGACAGGCCAATACCCTAATCCTGCAAAATCCAAATTTAGGATGCCCAACTGGATGTTCAAAAAAGTGGATCTATCAGGGCCAAGGTGAGCCCTGGTGTCTAAAAGACTCCAGGGGTCGGCCAACTAGTTGCCCCTGGGGCATCCCAATTCAAGTTGTCTCGCTATGTGAAAACTCACAGAACGCCGCTATTCACTCACCTCACCTCCTTGTTTCAATGACAAATGTAAGGACTCGTCCAGTGAGAGCCACCTGCTAATTGACAGTCACGGCAGATAGCTCTCATTGGATGAAAGCCCGCACTGTTGAAACAAGGAAGAGGTGAATGAGCCTCCTGGGCTGGTTGATTCCCGCTCCCTGGTGCATCCCGAAGTGGGATGCTCCACTGTGTGAAAACGGAAAAAAACCCATGTGGTCTGGCCCTAGAATCGCTGCTGGCTTTTCCCCGGGGGCATTTCGAATCATGTGACTATGTCATTTAGCATGTGCCTCTTGTTGTGGCTCATGGGAGTGCGGGGGAGGATAGCTGTTTTACGAGTGACATAGTCACGGCAGATGGCTCTCATTGAACAGGAGCCCACAATTGTGCCGTTGGACCAAGGAAGAGGTGATTGAATAACAGCTTTCTGGGGGGATTCACACAGCTGGGCATCCTGGTTTGGGATGCCCCACGGAAAACCAATCTTTTAGATCTGTTGCCCAGATAACCAGGAATGCAGTCCACTTTGTATGCCGGATCTACAAACAGAGCATTAAATTGGACGTCCAGTGACAGGGTAACCCCCCACCCTGCCACCCCTTTCATGCTGAGGCAGGATGGTAGTGCAGGGTATACGCTGTCACAGGTCTGGGGAAGGGGGCCCACAAAACCCTAGAGCCAGCTCTGTGCAAGCCAACAGCACTTCACCACCAACGAGTGGGACTCCATGAGGGACATTTGTGCCCTGCTGCAGAGCTTTCAGCATGCCACCGATATAGTGAGCGCTGATTACGTTATTGCCAGCACTACCATTCCTATATTTCTTTGTCTTCTTGAAAAAAACCTTCAGGCGATGACGGAGGAGGTGATGGTGGCACCATGAATGAAGCAGAGGAAGAAGAAGCAGGCCCATTTTCCAGGTGTCAGGGCAGTGCACACATGGCTTGCAGGATGGGTTGCTGGGCTGACAGCGACCAGGTACTTCACTGTCCAGCCCAGGGACAGTTTTGGAGGAGTTAGAGGACTCAGAGGAGAAGGAGGAGGACTTTCTCTCACAGCTGGGTGGCACCCAGAGCAGCTCACGTGCGTCGCTGGAGCGTTGCTGGAGGGAAGAGCAGGAGGAAGAGGAGACACCTGACATTGAGGACAGCTTCTCCTTGACGCTGGGGAAGCTTGGATCACATGAGCCAATACATGCTGCAGTGCCTGCAGAACAACTGCAGAGTTGCCCACATAGTCACCCGTGCTGATTACTGGGTGGCCACCCTGCTGGATCCCTGCTATAAGGAAAACATCACCTCCTTGATTCCAGCTCTGGAGAGGGATAGAAATTCGAGTACAAACGCACTCTGGGGGATGCACTACTAATGGAGTTCCCAGCTGAATTTGAGGGCTCAGTGGCAGCACAAGGAGGAGAAGCAAGTAACACAGCAAGTAACACCCCCTCATAGGCAAGGGTGAGAATTGCTATAATGTGGAACACCTTATTTAATTGTCTGCCACATCCACTGCCATCGGATGCGGGCCGTTGTACCAGGAGGCTCGCATGGTGGTTGACTATTTGTTAATGCATCTCATGGCACTGAGCGATGGGTCCTCCCCGTTCAATTTATGGGAGGCTAAACTGGGCATACCTTGGAGGTTCTGGCCTGCCCTGCAGCAAGTGTCCTATCGGAACCTGTGTTATTACAGACAGGAGGATCCGCCTATCCACAGCCAACATGGACATGCTTACATTCCTTAAGATTAACCAGGCAAGGATCCCACGGGACTTGGTTGTGCAAGCACACAGTGAGTGAGTAGTGAGTCGTTAAAGTGTTTTGCTACCTCCTCTTCCGCTTAGGCTGCCATATCCACCTCCACCACCTCCTCGCCCCTGACCTCTGTAAAAAAATAATCAATAAGAGTGTTATTACTCTTTTTTTTATTTATTTATATATATATATATATATATATATATATATATATATATATATATTCATGTATTTTTTAATCTTATTATGTATTTATTTATGTATATTTGTTTATTATTATTATTGTTTATTTATATAGCACCATCATCTTCCGTAGCGCTTTACAAAGTAGTAGTTACAGACAGGGTAGAAACATATGGTACATATAATATATCAAGTGCAGTTTTACAGAGTTGACAATGGATATTCTGAGTACAAGATACAATAGGGGAGAAAGCCCTGCCCTTGCGAGCTTACAGTCTAAAGGATGAGGGGTGAAGACGAGGGGGAAGGATTACAAACTTATATATTTATGTAATATAATATATATATTTTTTTTTTTTTTTTTTTTATTGTAATTTTTTATTGAAGAAGCATGGCATGTTACAGAGCACGATCAGCATAGTCAAACATCAATTAACAATATAAATGGACACAGGTATACCAAACAGTTAATAAACAACTATGCAGTCGATGAAGCAACATGAACAACCCTGCATACAGCGGGTGCCGGCAGAGGGCGAAATAGTGAACTGTGAAAAAGAGAGATGAATGGTGACCTCGGCTGCCGGCAAACCCCTCCAACGAGAGTACAGGGGGTACCCGTATTAAAGCATGTCTCTTACTTATCCTAAAGATGTAATAAAGCGTGCAATCCGAACACCACGTCTCCAAGGTTTTAGTTTCTTTTTTTTTTTTTTTTTATCCACTAGAGAATCATGTATTAACTGAGAGAGGGGTCAGTTACAGGTAATCTGACCGATACATAAAAGGGGGGGGGGGGGGGAGACAAGACAACATATAGACAACAGGGGGGGTGGGGCTGGGGAAGGGAAAGGGAAGGGATGAGGGGGAGGGGGGGGGGTCGGGGACCCCAACGGAAGGCCGCTCCCTAGCCTGGGAACATGTCTCTATTCCTGTAAAAATTTCAAGTATTCTGTCGAAAAGGTGAATTGCTCCCATACCCGCCAGCGATTTCTATGCTCGTCTACCTTCCCTCACAGCGAGGCCGTCATCTCCTCCATCCTGCTAATATCGGCAACCCTGGCGAGCCACATGGCCGTCGTGGGAGGTGTCGTAGATTTCCAGCAGGACGGAATACAAGTCCTGGCCGCATTCAGTAAAGAAGCCAGTAAAGACTTGGTCCTCCTCCTGAGGGAAGTAGGGGCCAATCCCAGTAGGTACCCCGCCGGATCCTCACCCAGATCTATATCAGTCAGAGTCAGGGTAATTTTCCTGACGTTGCTCCAGAACCCAGCCAATGCCCCACATTCCCAGAAGGTGTGCAACATCGTGCCCCTGGCCCCTGAGCACCGCCAACACAAGGGGGAGGAGGAGGGAAATATTCTCGCCAGCTTGGATGGCACCAGGTACCAGCGTGAGAGAACTTTATAGGAAGCCTCTTGATATCTGCACGACATAGACGACTTGTGTGCTACCTGCAACATGGCCTGCACCTGCTCCCTCGTGAAACTCCTGTTCAGCTCCTTCTCCCATGCTTCCACATACGGGGGTTTGTAGGAGTCTGGGGGGGTCAGTAGCAGGGAATATGCATAGGACAGGGCTCCTCTGAAGTGTCCACTACCCATACAAGACCGCTCGTAAGGGGCAATGGGGCCTATGCCTACCATAGCTTCGGTCAGGGAGGTCTGATAATGTGAGATCTGCATGGTCTGCCAGGTATTCAAGGGAGTGAGTGAATGTCTCGCCGCCAAGGTCTCCCCTCCTACCCAATCCCGACCCTCCCGTAAATGGAGAACCCTAAAGCAGTCCTTTTTTATCCATGCGCGAAAGGTGCCATCGGTTAAACTTGCTGGGAAGTCTGGGTGTCCCAACACAGGGATCAAAGGCGAGGCCGAGGAGGAGATGCCCAATTTTGGGAAGCAGCTGCTCACAATTTTTCGGGTGGGGCCTATAGTGGGATGTTTGTTCAGGGCGGGAGCCCGGTCAAGCGGAATCCATGGGAGCCCCGGCAGGGGAATCTCCGAGGCCTCTTGCTCGACAAGTGTCCATTGTTTCAGAGAGGAGTGTCTGCACCAGTCAATGACCCTTGATAAGTGGGCCACCGCATGGTACGCCCTCCAATCTGGGAGGCCTAGTCCTCCTCTCTCCTTGGGCAGGGCCAAGAGGGGGGCCGCCAAGCGATGCGGTCTGCCCGCCCAAACAAACCTGGAGCAGATGCCTGTCAGGCGTTTGAAGAACGTATGTGGGACCGTGATGGGGAGGGCCTGGAAAAGGTAGAGAACCCTGGGCAGGATGTTCATCTTAATGATATTAGATCTACCAAACCAGGAAAAGGCGTTCCTGTTCCAGCTCTGCAGGTCCTCCTCTATTTTCTTCAACAGCGGCGGGAAGTTCATGCTATACAATTTTTGTGGAATGGCCGTAATCTGGGTCCCCAAATATGTTACAGCTTCTGTTTCCCACTTAAATGGGAAATTTTCCGCAATCTGTTTCAATCTCCCATGGGGTAGGCTGATGTTAAGGGCCGAGGACTTTTGGTAGTTAATCTTGTAATTGGAAACTGTTTGGAAGGCCTTGAGTTCTGCTAGAAGGATGGGGAGGGATGTCTCAGGTCTGGAAATAAAGAATATTAGATCGTCGGCATAAGCCGCAACCTTGTGTTCCCCCTTACCTACTTTGATGCCTGCAATGTCGTCGTTTTTCCTTACATTTCGCAGGAAGGGCTCAAGTGTCAGAATAAATATCAGGGGGGAGAGGGGGCATCCCTGGTGAGTCCCGTTTGCCAGCTTGAATGGCTCTGAGGCCATTCCGTTAATCACGACGGACGCCGAGGGGCATGAGTAGGAAGCCATGATCCAACGGGTCATGTTCTCTCCTAGGCCAATCCGACGAAGGGTTGCGGAGATAAAGGCCCAGCTCACCCTGTCAAAAGCCTTCTCGGCGTCCGTCGAGAGAAGCATGGCCGCCGGTCCCCCCGCACGGGCCTGATGGATCAGATTGATCACCCTAGTGGTGTTATCTCTTCCCTCTCTCGAGGGAACGAAGCCGACCTGGTCCCAATGAATGAGGGATGGGATATATGGTGCTAACCTATCAGCAATTATCTTGTTAAACAGCTTGATATCGCAGTTCAACAGGGAGATGGGCCTGTAGCTCCCACACTGAGCCGGGTCTTTCCCTGGTTTGGGGATTACAGTAATGTTTGCTTTCAGGGTATCTCTAGGAGGAGGGTCCCCGTCCCTCAAGGAACCGAACGATGTGATGAAGTGTGGGCCTAGAACGCCAGCGAACTCCTTATAGTAATCTAAACCGAATCCATCAGGGCCCGGGGCCCTACCTGGCTTGGTGTTCTTTATGGCTCTCATGAACTCCCCCAGCTCTATGTCTCCCTCAAGAGCCTCCACCACCTCACTTCCCAGTCGAGGGAGTCCAGACTCTCGGATGTATTTCTCTATGTTGGTCATTTCGGGGGCATGGTGATTCGATGGTAAGTTATACAAGTTTTCATAAAACTCCCTAAATGCCCTCGCTATGTCCTTTGTCAAATGAAGGTCTCTACCTCCCCTGTCCCGGATGTGGGAAATGAAATTTCTCGCTCGCTGCGCTTTCAGAGCCCTGGCTAATGCCTTGCCGCATTTGTTGCTGTATTCGTAGAAAAAACGCCGACACTTAGCCGCCATGCTTTTGGCTTCTGTGAGGCAGATGTCCCTGAGGGACTCCCGGAGGCGCGTCAATTTGGCGCCTAGCGCCGCGTCCAGTGTCTTTTTGTGCAAGGTCTCAGTCTCAAAAATCTCTCGGGATAGAAGCTCAATTTGTTTGTTCCTTTCCCTCTTGAGACGTGCACCATGTTTAATCAGTACACCTCGGACTACGCACTTGTGGGCCTCCCACAGGGACATCCGCGAGACCTCTCCCGTGTCGTTAGTAGCGAAGTAATCTGTGATCACCTTATGGATGTCCGCTTTTACCGCTGGGTCCTGCAAAAGAATGCTATTCAACCTCCACTGACCTCTCAAGGGGGTCGTGTCGGGGATGGCGATGGTCAGGAAGACAGGGGCGTGATCTGAGATTGTTATCTGCCCTATGTCTATGTTGGTGATTAGGTGTAGGAACCTGTGCGGGATCAAAAACCAGTCAATGCGCGAGTAGGAGTTATGTGGAGCGGTGAAGAACGTATAGTCCCTCCCTCGGGGATTAAAGATCCGCCACGCATCCATCAACTGGTGTTTGTAGAGTATTGATCTGAGTTCCCTCAGGGAGGAAGAGGGGGTGTGCGAGGAGCCACGGGAGGTGTCCCAGGTCGGATCCAGTACTGTGTTGAAGTCGCCCCCAAGCAGGAGAACCCCCTCCGCAAACCCGTCAAGTTTGTTCAGGGCAGAGCGTATGAATTTAGATTGGTTAGTATTGGGGCAGTAGCATGTTGCCAGCGTCACCCTCAAGGAGAAGAGGGTACCCCGTACAAATAGAAATCTACCCTCGGGGTCCTGAAGCGTCGCCAGATGTGTCCACGGCAGGGACCCATCAAGCAGGATGGCTACGCCCCTCGATTTAGAGTCTGGAGAGAAGGAGTGATATTGGGTCTTGTAGTAGCGGTTGGAGACATTGTGTGTTCTCCCCACCTTGAGGTGGGTCTCCTGCAGGAAGGCGACCTGGGCTCGTAGGCGCCTCAATTCCCTAAGGACCACCGCTCTCTTCAAAGGGGAATTGAGTCCCTTTACATTTAGGGAAGTGAGCTTTACCCGCGACATCACACTGTCACCGCACCCCCCTCCCTCGTTTCACCAGGGGAGCCCAGACCAGCCCGCCTGTCTCAAGGGGAGATACAGGGAGGGGGCAGGGTAGGTTAAAATAGGGGGGGGTGGGGGGGTACGAAAGGACTACAGGGGGAGCGACAAGACGTAGGAAAAAAAAGGAGGAGACGCTTAAAACAACAAGAACTAGAAAGAGAAAAAAAAAAAAAAAGGGGGAGAGAAAGAAAAGGAAAGATAAAGAAAAAGGAATTAACCAACTAACTAACTAAACCGGGTCAGGAGCAACCTGTGAACGCCACCACCCGGTTGGGAAACTGATTACTGTTTCCCAAGAGAGTCACCCCCACCCCGCCCCGCTATGGCGCGGGGAGGAGGGTAACAGCCTAATGTGGGAACGCGACGGGTCAGAGAGACACGTAGAGTCCCTCCAGCCGATCCCTGTAGTATATACTGGGCTCCCCAGAGTCCCTGTCCCGGACCCCGAGGAGTTGCCCCTCGGCAACATCCACCCGTAAGACCTAGGAAATACAGATAGGGGGGTGGACTCCCCAACGCCCCCAGCGACACCCGGCCGCCCCGCAGCCCCGCCCAAAGTGGCAGGACCCGGACCGCCCAGCCGCGCAGGGGAGCGCCCGAGGAGCACCCCGTATATGAGATTCAACATACAGAAATATAGCTAATCAAATGAACATTAGACAGTGAATCAGTGGCAACTAGTGTATCAGGCAAGAAAGCGCGAATGTAAGGCAAAGGATATCTGGGGCTCCGAACAGTCCCGTATCAGAGCTCGTGACGGGCATTCCCGTCAGGGTTCGTTCGGTAGCGGGGCCGGCCCCTCGGGAGGACCTCTGGGCCGTCTTGAACGCGTAGCAGACGGAGCTCTCCTTGTACGCGGCCTCCGAGAGCTTTCGCCGCCGAGGGAGGCCTGAGGGGGCAGAGGAGAAGGGTCCAACCAGTCCCGGACTTCCATCGGGGGGGAGTCCAAAAAGGCAAACAGGTCCGGGAGGTCGGCGCGGGATCTTAAGGCGAAGACCCTCTGGTTCTTTCGGACGAGCAGGTGGAAGGGATACCCCCATCGGTATGTGGCTCCGCACTCCTGGATTCTAAGAAGAAGCGGCTTCAGGCACCGGCGCATCTGGAGTGTTCTTCTAGAGACGTCCGGGAAGACCTGGATTGGTGCCCCGTCGAATATGATTCTCTCTCTATCCCAGGCGCGTCTGAGGATCTCCTCCTTAACCGAATAATAGTGCAGGCGGCAAATCACGTCCCGTGGGCGGTTGGGATCTGTTGATCTCGGCCCCAGGGCTCTGTGGAGGCGGTCTATCACAATTTCTGTGTTGGGCGAGCGGCTGAGAATTCCGTTGAAGATGCCCACGACTGTGGGTAGCAGCTGATCCTGGCCGGTCGCCTCTGGCAGGCCTCTTACCCTGATATTGTTGCGTCTGCTCCTATTTTCAAGGTCGTCCAGGTGGAGGACCGTAGCTTGAGAAATGGCTTGTTGGAGCGACAAAGTCTTTTCCAAGGCTTCAATTCTTTGTATGGACGCAAGGTGGGAATGTTCTAGACCGGCGACTGAAGAGCTCAAGCCCTCGACAGAGTTTTGTAGGTCGGATATATCTTTCTTGAATGAGCTCTCTACTCTTGCAATAAAGGATTCAAGGTCCGCCTTGGTCGGAAGGGCTTTGAGTTCCGCCCTAATATCTGCCAGGATTGGGTCGTGAGAGGGCGGTGTAGGCAGGGGAAGCTCCGACCCCACGGCCCTCCGGCTACCTCCCACCGCAGATGTGCTGCAGGGGCGCGAGCCCCTCTCTTCCGCACGGAGCCCGGGCTGGTCGCTGATATTATGAGCTCTTCGGGCCTCACCCGCGGGGCTCGGCCACTTCTTGGACAGTACGCCAGAAGTAGAGGGAGAGACAGGAGGCGCCGCGTCCATTCCCCCGTCCTCCCCACTCCTGCACCACGTGACCCCGGCTGAGTTGCTGCGTGAGAGCCACAGGGGGGATCCCTGCGCCCCCTCTCGGGTACCTGGGGTGAACCAGTCACTCTGGGGGCTTTGCGGCGGCCCATCCATCGCCAGGGACCCTGGGCTCGGAGGGGAAATCCTGGGTCCAGGGGGCGCTGCACTGACCTTGATTGGGTTGGGGGATGTGTCTCCCCACTGCCCGCCGGGGCTTCTTCCACGGTGGGGGGATGGGGCCACTGCGTGCGGTCGCCTGTCTGTCTCCCATATTCCCGTGTGGCCTGTCGGCATGTTGGGTCCCCTCCCGGGCGGTTGCTGTAGCTGGGCATTGGGGAGTCTTGTGGGTGTATCCCTCCACTGTAAGGGGTCTGCAAAGTGTTCTGCGGTGGCTGGGCTTTTCCGCCCCCCCTTCTCTGTGCTCACAGGTGGAGCAGGGGTTAATAGTGGGCTTAGATCCTCCTTGCCTGAGCATCTCTTCGTGCCCCCATGCATTCCCCACTCACCAGACCGTAAGGGAGCGCCGATCTCCGGGAGGCTCGCAGGCTCCGAGCCACTGCTCCTGTCTGTGGAGCACATGTTGATGCGGCAATCATCACCGCTCGCAGCCGCCGCCGGTATCAGACTGTCCGCGCTCCCCGCCGGCTGCGGGGGCTCGCATCTCTCAGCCGCATCATCTCCCTCGGGTGTCAGGCTGCCTGCGCTCCCCGCCGGCTGCGGGGGCTCGCATCTCCCAGCCGCCTCCCCTTGTCTCCTCACGTCAGCGCCGCTGCAGGTCGCCTCGTCCATATCGCCTGCAGTACCAGGCACATAGGATGTCCTCACTCCTGCTTCCCGAACGAGGGGATCTCCACGGATGCCAACGGTCGCGGTCCCGCCATCGTCCATCGCCGCCATCTTGGATGGCCCCGCACCTCCGCCCCTCATGCGGTCAGGGGCCAGGTAGGAGCTAATCTTCTTGCGCTGTGGGGGTGTTTTTTGTTTAGCCCCCTTCTTGCCCTTTGCCATAGCGCTCTGCAGTAGGTCTGGGTGGGGAAGGACCCCAGAAATCGCCAGATAATTAGTCGGCCGGAGGGAGCTCAAGGGATGTGCGACCTCACTCTCTCATCGCCGGCCACGCCCCCAATATAATATATTTAATATAATATATTATAATATATATAATATAATATATGTAATATATTTATGTATATCTTTATTATGTATATCTTTATTGATTGATTTTTGGGCCCCCAAGTTTGGGCCCCCATTGATTTCAGTGGGGTTCCGGTCAAGTCAGGGGACCCGAGCCAAATTTGGCTGCAAATTCAGCGAACTTTGTGATCCCGAGCTTCTCTGGGTACACTATCCCCTCGATTCAAAGAGCAAAAGTTAATTGATTTCGGATCGAGAATCGTAAGTTTGGGTGGGTGTTTGTCATTTTTTCCTGTTTTTTTGGCCATTTCCGACTCGCACGAGCCTACGTACGAATTCGTATATGCTCTTACGATCATCGCAAGTTCGTTCCTAAATTTTAGGATCAAAACGTAAAACTTAGGATCAAATCCTAAAACTTAGGATCAAAACGTAAAACTTAGGATAATTGGATGTGTTTAGGTGTGATTCAGAGAACAGTTTTCCAACCTCTAAATACGTTTTAAAAGAAAGCCACTGCCGACACCTTTTAGCAGTCGGATTGCTGTTCTTGAACAGGTTTTTTGGCTATGAGGAGGAGTCTGCGCGTCTTGAGCTCCAATGAACTGCATGTATCAGCATGGCCGAGGCCATAAATTGTATAGCAATGCATACCTGATTCATGTATGCCTTATAAAAGCATTTTAATGTGGACCTTAATTAGTCCTTTGCATGTAAACCTTTATTTTGCAATACATCCATATATTTGCGTTAATTAAAGAAACTTATGTCCTTTGTTATTTATTTTTAAATTGATGTACTAGAATAATATTTTTAGATTGAATTTATTGGTGTAGTTGTTTACCTTTGCTTTGTTTAATTATTTAAGCTCATCTTTGGTCAGATGCATCACACTTACTGAGGAGAGGACAGCGGGATAAAGTGCAGGATGTGGGTTACTGCTGTATTTTGCACAGACACAGCAGAGCTGGGGGCACGGAAAGGTCAGAAATCAAAGAATGCAGAGCAACACAGTCACAAGGCCCTTTCTGTTTGCAGGCTGCCCGATAATACCTGACCCGCCATCTTGGCTGTTTCTAGACTCATAACATGCAGAAGTTGCTGGGTGTTTTTTTATATTTGAGAGCAATCTGTATGGAGAGGGTGTGGGTAACCACACACAAAATTTTAAGTTGTACCATTTGAAGCCAAAATATTAAAATTAAATCCACAAGTAAAAAATGCAAGTTAACTAAAAATTAAACAAAGTAAGATTTACTTATGCAAATGCATTCATTAATGGTTGGTTACTACAAAATGAAAGAAATAAAGAAAAATAAAAGACCAAATATTTAGAATGCACTTTAATGAGGTAAGTTTCTAGTGCGCAGCCGCAAGATCAGAAGGATTTACGTCCAGACAAAAAAGGAAAAAGGGCAAAACCAATGTTGCAACCTGAGAAATGAAACGGAAAATTCAGGATGGAAACTGACATAGGTCTGATTCCCGAACTGCCATACGAACGGACGTACATTTTAGGATAGAAACGTATTTGCTTATAGAATCACTCGCAAGTTCATACGAACGCACGAGCGTACGGGAAAAATAGGATGATCGGCACCAAAATCCAAGCTGTTACATGTTTCTTTGAATCGACCCTTATCCCTAGTTATTTGTTATAGGCCTGCCAACAATACTAATCTAAAAAATATAGGGGGTTTATATGACCATACAAAAAATATTCCTGGACCTGGGACTGTGTGGACCTTTGTTTTTAAAAGAGAGCCTGTCACAAAACTGTTGTATTATATGGTTTTTATGACTATGCTGTTGTCTTTACACTGGGAAAAAGTTATCCCCTAACTGATTACTTCCATCTTTCCATTAAGTTTTGTTTAACCTTTCGCCCTTTAGTACAAATTTGATCTCAAATGAATTCAACTAAGAAATGACAAAGTATATTAATGTGAACATTTTTCAAGGAATGCCTTTCAGTTCCTTTTTTGGATAAATAGAGGCTTGAGAACATAATCTGCAACCTATAGTACAATCTTATTAAATGAAGTAGTTCACTAAGGCTGGTTTCACACCTTGCTGATTGCAGAGAGCTCTATCTTTCGGGTAAGCTCCCCCCAAACTCTGTGTGCAGCAAAGGATCGAGTGCTTCACATCCGTGCTGGTGTGGAACCACTTTCAGGCCATCGCCCTCCCGAAATCGCTGTGTGCCCAAAGGTGCAAGCGCTCTGCATCCGCACTGGTGAGAAACCAGCCTAAGATATAATGTAGGCATTTAACGCAGACATGTGGAGGCTGATTCATTACTAGTGCCAGGTATCGGCAGATGAGCCTCTGTATAGCGACGCTTAGAGCGACTGCTAGTAGACGCTCGTGTGCGTGTATCAGGCGCTGTACCAGAGCGCCTCAGTAGCTCTAGTAACCTGTCCGGCATTGATGAATGAAATGTATGTTGGGCGCTCTAACACCAGTACAGGGTTGCAGTGAGTAAAAGGTTGCGCCAGCTCAGTGCGACCGACTCTCAGCGACCCTCACCATATTCAACAAAACCACAGACACACACCGCGTAGGCGTTCTGGATCTGGTCGTTATAGCATAGAGCGCCAGATGCTGTGTGATTAAAGTCTGTTTTTGAACACATATCCACCAGTAACAAAGCGAAAACACATGGAATGACATTGTTGTAACATTGTGACATTAATACTTTAATGCCAGACCTGTAATGACAATTCTGCATAAAAATATAAAAAATCAAAAAAGTTTTAAAAAATGACTTTTTCTAGGTCAGGAGAGGTCACACAATTATTTGAGAGGAAAAAAAATACAAACAAAAAAAACTCGAAGCCCCTTTCTTCAGCCACAAATGACTCGAAAGTAGAAAACGTATAAGATAGCTGCGATTTAGTGTGACGTTCATGAACCATTGTGGTTTCCTCGGTCTGTCCTTTAGTGGCCTATCTGAAGGAATTTGGCAGCTGTTGTGAGATCATTTTAGCATGGCTATTTAAAGGCAGCCTGAAAGAGAAATACATTTTAGATTTAGTTGTTACTGCCTTACTCCCCGAAGACAGTGTATGGAAGTTCAAGTCCAAGGATCCTATTTCTAATGCATTGCTATTGATGGAGAAAAAAGGAGTTGAAAGAATATAAGTACGATAATGAAGAGAATGTAAATGATCACAATTCAAATATATTGTAGAAAGAGTAAAGCCAGCCAGCGGTCGTTTAAAAAAGTATTTATTGTCTTCATTTAAAATCAATAGTCCAACAGGTCAAAGCATTCATCAAAATGTACATGAAGGGCCTCAATGCCAACGCGTTTCGGACAGCGATATATTTGACAATTCAAATATATGTTTAGATTGTTTGAGTCTTTGCCCCCCTGGACCTAGTCACTGGCGTACATACAGTGATAGCTGGGGCGTGTTACAGTGAAGAGTAATTCTTTTAAGTTTGTTATTGCCCTTGCTGGAAATTTTAATTCTTATGTTCCATATTTCACAACTAGATTTAGCAATACAGGAACCAGGCAGGTTCCATTAAGTTCTAAAACTTTAATTAAAAAAAAAACCTAAAACTAGACTTTATTGTAAACCGCATAAACTGTCATCTGTCCTGAGGTTTGACATTTGCTTTGGATTTCTGACCCCTTATCCTTTGAATTACACATGCTCCATATATTTTCCTTTTCGGTTAACCAACGCAGTGCCGGTTGGATATTAGCCAAATATAGATATGTATTCAGCGTGTTACCTTGGTTTTATTGGACAATTGTTAGACCACCTAATTGCATTTGATTGGTTGTTTTTACTTCTCCTTTTTCTGCATATACTTGAATAATCATATATATATATATATATATATATATATATATATATATATATATATTGTGGTAAATTGTATCAAAATGTCTATTTCTCCCCTGCTTGGCTGTATAAAGCACAATCTGGGCCAGGGTTTCAGGACCCGGGTCACTTCCCCAATAGCCTTACGGGTTGTTACATGTTCTAAGGCCCTCCACAAGTGTGCACGCTGATTACAGGGGAAGCCTGTATAAGAAGAGGGCACACGGCCTTTCCTTTGTTGATGAACCGCCTGTTGGAGTGAGCCCAGGCTGAGCTGCACCGTGGTGAAGGATAGCACTGGACATTGAGCAGAGGGCTGATACGCTCTGTAAAGTGGACTGGAATTGATCAGCTTGCTGGAGTACCCAGCCCAGGACTATTTTGGTTGGTGAAGTAACCCTTTTTGCTTACTGCATTTATGCTGCAATCTTTGGATTATCTACTGTACTTTGCTGAATAAAAGCCGTTTTGCCGTTCAAATCCGTTGTCCGTCACTGCTGATTGTTTGCCCGCTTACAATATATATATATCTCATTGTCCTTCTGATTAAATATCATTCATCACGCTTTCATCTTCAGAACTGTTGTCTGTGGTTTTTGTGTGGTTTGCTTGATCGAGGTTTATACAGCAAATGATCCCTGAAAACCTATTGTTGAATTGAACTGAGAAAATTATACTCTATCAGAAGGAGGCAGCCACCAGGCCTCTGGCCAAAGAGGGCCCAGAATAGGCCGCAACCTGCTTCCTCCTTGCCTCCATTGTACAGTATGAGAGCTTTGTTTCTGTTTGTGGCCATGTATATACCTCCCGGGATCTGACAATGCTCACAGCCCAACTAAGGAGGTGGGGACAAGGTGAGCCACACATTAGGCTTTAGTGGGAGAGAAAAGAACTGCACCTCCATCTTCCAGCTGCTTCCAGCCGTCATCCAGTTATTAATTATTAATGTTTATTTCTATAGCTTCACCATCTTCCGTAGCGCTTTACAAGGTATGACTACAGACAAGGTAAAACAAATAGTACAGGGAACAATACAAAGCTAGATGCCACGAGGTTCAAACCAGGTGTTGTTAGTACAGGAGACAATAGGAGAGAGAGCCCTGTCCTTGGAAGCTTACAGTCTAAAGGATGGGGGTGGGGACAAAAAGTAGGGATCACAAGTGGTAGAGCTTGAGTTAGGCTGCATGTGCCAGTTGAAGACTACAGGAGTTTCTTGAGCCAGGTCATACACGTGTCTAAAGAAGTGAGTTTTGAGGGCACTTTTAAAGGCTTGGAGTGATGGAGAGTGATGGATTGAGCAGAGGAGTGCATTCCAGGGAAGTGGGGAGGCATGGGAGAAGTCTTGAAGGCGGGAGTGCGAGGAAGTAACCAAGGAAGAGGACAGGAAAATGTCAGAGGCAGAGCAGAGGTTGCGCATGGATTGGTAACGCTGGATCAGAGATGAAATGTAGGTAGGGGCCTGGTTAGACAGAGCTTTGTAAGTTAGTGTTAGAAGATGAATTGTACTCTATGGGAGACATGTAACCAGTGGAGGGATTGACAGGGGGGAGGGGGCAAAGCTGGAGAAGCGAAAGGAGAGGTGGATGAGGCGAGCAGCAGAGTTTAGAACAGATTGGAGGGGAGCCAGTCTGCTTGTTGGCAAACCACAGAGGAGGGTGTTGCAGTAGTCCAGTCGGGATATGACCAGGGCGTGCAATTTTAGTGGTGTCAGGTGAGAGGAAGGGATGGATGTGGAATATATTTGAAGTTGAAGATGACAGGAGGTGGCTGGGGAGTGAATGTGAGGTGTGAATGAGAGAGAGGAGTCCAGAATGACGCCCAGACACAGAGCTTGATGAGTTGCAGTTATTGTAAGATTATTTACAGAGATGGTGTTAGAGAAGGAAGGGAAGTGAGATGGTGGGAAAATGACCAGTTGGCCTGGTGGAGCTATAGGCCCACTTTCCCTGGCATCTACTATCAACAAAATTATGTCAGTCCTCCAGCATGTACCATTACACACCACATGATTCCCAACATCCGATAATACCCTACTGTTACTCGCATGCCCCACAGGATTCCACTGTAACCCCCAACACCATAATATACACTGTAGGCTGTACGCTGTAGCACCCCATAAGAACCTGCTGGAACAACTGGCTGCTCCCAGTGTACCTCCATCTCGCCTTTTTTTTAATAAAAAGTGAAGCAAGATGTTCTAAAGGTAAGAGAAGGAACTGCGGGTACCATTCATCCAAGCAGGCCTGGGGGAGCTAATGGCCATTTCTGATCAACAGCTTACACTGTGCAGATTACACATGCTTATATTTCCCCAGACCCTACCAGAGCCTCACTACAAAATAACTGCCTCACTCTGCAGGACAAGAAGCTCTCCCCCACCATGGCATATCTGCTTCTGTTGCTCTGCTGCTGCCTCTCCCTGGTGAGTAGCCAGCCAGTGTGTGTATAGACTTTTGGTCTGCTTAATATCTTTATTAGGGGGCATCTTTTAAGTAACCCTTTCCCCCACCAGTTCTGGAATGCCACACTGATCAAATGCGGCATTTAGCAGAGTGGCTTTTCTCTGCAGCTATGTACCTGGTCCCTCAGTTGTGCTCTTCCTCAAACATCAGACATTTGTTCTTCAGGCTTCCAAAAGTGTGCAGAGAAAGGGTTCAACACAGGATCCTGGAACTGGATTCAATAGTAGCAGCCACAGCAGTGTGGTCAGAAAGTCAGAAGGCCACAGCCGCCCACATAGGGTTTTACAGATTTTGAAAATGATGAAGCACATGCAGAGTTTCCCCTTTCCAGAAACTAGCCCACATCCTGCTCAGGTTAAGGGAGAAGGCCACAGCAGCCAGCACATTGCTCAAGTAGAGGAAGAAGGCCACAGCAGCCAGCATGTTGCTCAAGTTAAGGAAGAAGGACACAGCAGCCAGCATGTTGCTAAAGTTAAGGAAGAAGGACACAGCAGCCAGCACTTTGCTCAAGTTAAGGAAGAAGGCCACAGCAGCCAGCACGTTGCTCAAGTTAAGGAAGAAGGCCACAGCAGCCAGCACGTTGCTCAAGTTAAGAAGTTAAGGAAGAAGGCCACAGCAGCCAGCACGTTGCTCAAGTTAAGAAGTTAAGGAAGAAGGCCACAGCAGCCAGCACGTTGCTCAAGTTAAGGAATAAGGCCACAGCAGCCAGGATATTGCTCAAGTTAAGGAAGAAGGCCCTAGCAGCCAGCACGTTGCTCAAGTTAAGGGAGAATGCCATAGCAGCCAGCACGTTGCTCAAGTTAAGGAAGAAGGCCACAGCAGCCAGCATGTTGCTCAAGTTAAGGAAGAACTCCACAGCAGCTAGGACATTGCTCAAGTTAAGGAAGAAGGCCACAGCAGCCAGCATGTTGCTCAAGTTAAGGAAGAAGGCCACAGCAGCCAGCACGTTGCTCAAGTAAAGGAAGAAGGCCACAGCAGCCAGCATGTTGCTCAAGTTAAGGAAGAAGGCCACAGCAGCCAGCACGTTGCTCAAGTTAAGGAAGAAGGCCACAGCAGCCAGCACGTTGCTCAAGTTAAGGCAGAAGGCCACAGCAGCCAGCACTTTGCTCAAGTTAAGTAAGAAGGCCACAGCACCCAGCATGTTACTCAAGTTAAGGAAGACGGCCAGAGCAGCCAGCAAGTTGCTCAAGTTAAGGAAGAAGGCCACAGCAGCCAGCATGTTGCTCAAGTTAAGGCAGAAGGCCACAGCAGCCAGCATGTTGCTCAAGTAAAGGAAGAAGGACACAGCAGCCAGCACTTTGCTCAAGTTAAGGAAGAAGGCCACAGCAGCCAGTACATTGCTCAAGTTAAGGCAGAAGGCCACAGCAGCCAGCACGTTGCTCAAGTTAAGAAGTTAAGGAAGAAGGCCACAGCAGCCAGCACGTTGCTCAAGTTAAGGCAGAAGGCCACAGCAGCCAGCACGTTGCTCAAGTTAAGAAGTTAAGGAAGAAGGCCACAGCAGCCAGCACGTTGCTCAAGTTAAGGAAGAAGGCCACAGCAGCCAGGACATTGCTCAAGTTAAGGAAGAAGGCCCTAGCAGCCAGCACATTGCTCAAGTTAAGGGAGAATGCCATAGCAGGCAGCACGTTGCTCAAGTTAAGGAAGAAGGCCACAGCAGCCAGCATGTTGCTCAAGTTAAGGAAGAATGCCACAGCAGCCAGGACATTGCTCCAGTTAAGGCAGAAGGCCACAGCAGCCAGCACTTTGCTCAAGTTAAGGAAGAAGGCCACAGCAGCCAGCATGTTACTCAAGTTAAGGAAGAAGGCCAGAGCAGCCAGCAAGTTGCTCAAGTTAAGGCAGAAGGCCACAGCAGCCAGCACGTTGCTCAAGTAAAGGAAGAAGGCCACAGCAGCCGGCACATTGCTCAAGTAAAGGAAGAAGGCCACAGCAGCCAGCACATTGCTCAAGTAAAGGAAGAAGGTCACAGCAGCCAGCACATTGCTCAAGTAAAGGAAGAAGGCCACAGCAGCCAGCACGTTGCTCAAGTAAAGGAAGAAGGCCACAGCAGCCAGCATGTTGCTCAAGTTAAGGAAGAAGGCCACAGCAGCCAGCACGTTGCTCAAGTTAAGGAAGAAGGCCACAGCAGCCAGCACGTTGCTCAAGTTAAGGCAGAAGGCCACAGCAGCCAGCACTTTGCTCAAGTTAAGTAAGAAGGCCACAGCACCCAGCATGTTACTCAAGTTAAGGAAGACGGCCAGAGCAGCCAGCAAGTTGCTCAAGTTAAGGAAGAAGGCCACAGCAGCCAGCATGTTGCTCAAGTTAAGGCAGAAGGCCACAGCAGCCAGCATGTTGCTCAAGTAAAGGAAGAAGGACACAGCAGCCAGCACTTTGCTCAAGTTAAGGAAGAAGGCCACAGCAGCCAGCACATTGCTCAAGTTAAGGCAGAAGGCCACAGCAGCCAGCACGTTGCTCAAGTTAAGAAGTTAAGGAAGAAGGCCACAGCAGCCAGCACGTTGCTCAAGTTAAGAAGTTAAGGAAGAAGGCCACAGCAGCCAGGACATTGCTCAAGTTAAGGAAGAAGGCCACAGCAGCCAGGACATTGCTCAAGTTAAGGAAGAAGGCCCTAGCAGCCAGCACATTGCTCAAGTTAAGGGAGAATGCCATAGCAGGCAGCACGTTGCTCAAGTTAAGGAAGAAGGCCACAGCAGCCAGCATGTTGCTCAAGTTAAGGAAGAATGCCACAGCAGCCAGGACATTGCTCCAGTTAAGGAAGAAGGCCACAGCAACCAGCATGTTGCTCAAGTTAAGGAAGAAGGCCACAGCAGCCAGCATGCTGCTCAAGTTAAGGAAGAAGGCCACAGCAGCCAGCACGTTGCTCAAGTAAAGGAAGAAGGCCACAGCAGCCAGCACGTTGCTCAAGTAAAGGAAGAAGGCCACAGCAGCCAGCACGTTGCTCAAGTAAAGGAAGAAGGCCACAGCAGCCAGCACGTTGCTCAAGTTAAGGCAGAAGGCCACAGCAGCCAGCACTTTGCTCAAGTTAAGGAAGAAGGCCACAGCAGCCAGCATGTTACTCAAGTTAAGGAAGAAGGCCAGAGCAGCCAGCAAGTTGCTCAAGTTAAGGCAGAAGGCCACAGCAGCCAGCACGTTGCTCAAGTAAAGGAAGAAGGCCACAGCAGCCGGCACATTGCTCAAGTAAAGGAAGAAGGCCACAGCAGCCAGCACATTGCTCAAGTAAAGGAAGAAGGTCACAGCAGCCAGCACATTGCTCAAGTAAAGGAAGAAGGCCACAGCAGCCAGCACGTTGCTCAAGTAAAGGAAGAAGGCCACAGCAGCCAGCATGTTGCTCAAGTTAAGGAAGAAGGCCACAGCAGCCAGCATGTTGCTCAAGTTAAGGAAGAAGGCCACAGCAGCCAGCACGTTGCTCAAGTAAAGGAAAAAGGCCACAGCAGCCAGCACATTGCTCAATTAAAGGAAGAAGGCCACAGCAGCCAGCACGTTGCTCAAGTAAAGGAAGAAGGCCACAGCAGCCAGCATGTTGCTCAAGTTAAGGAAGAAGGCCACAGCAGCCAGCATGTTGCTCAAGTTAAGGCAGAAGGCCACAGCAGCCAGCACGTTGCTCAAGTAAAGGAAGAAGGCCACAGCAGCCAGCACATTGCTCAAGTAAAGGAAGAAGGCCACAGCAGCCAGCACGTTGCTCAAATAAAGGAAGAAGGCCACAGCAGCCAGCATGTTGCTTAAGTTAAGGAAGAAGGCCACAGCAGCCAGCATGTTGCTCAAGTTAAGGAAGAAGGCCACAGCAGCCAGCACGTTGCTCAAGTTAAGGCAGAAGCCAACAGCAGCCAGCATGTTGCTCAAGTTAAGGCAGAAGGCCACAGCAGCCAGCACATTGCTCAAGTAGAGGAAGAAGGCAACAGCAGCCAGCACATTGCTCAAGTTAAGGCAGAAGCCAACAGCAGCCAGCACATTGCCCACATAGGGTTTTATAGATTTTAAATTTGAAAAATGATGCCACAAAGTCTGAGCTGGCTACCGCAGGCAGCTCCCCTCTAACTTCTCAGCAGGTACCGCCCACTGCTATGCTAAGAAGCATTAGAGACTGGGGGGAATGGCAGGATCAACAGCCGGCAGGTAAGAACCATAGTGCGTGTGTGTTTGGACTGGCAGACATAAAAGTGAAGTAAGGGTCCAGCCTCACTGAGAGCTTCATTCCGATTGTGGTCCTGGGTAGCGGCGCCAATGAGGCTGCACAGCCGCGGCATCCAGTGGCACACCCAGGATTTTGTCCTGGAGGGGTTCAGTTGCGGCAGGATGGGGGTGCCCCACCGAAGTGGACCAAAACCCAGGATAGTCAAAATCCTTGGTGTTGGTCGATTTAAAGACTCCAGGGATTGTCAGAGGACAGTGACCAGGGGTGGTGGGTTTAGATGAACAGTGAAGGACAGTGACAGGTGAAGGAGGGGTAGGATGAGTGGTAGAGGACAGTGGCAGGGGGTAGTGGGGTTGGGTAAGAAGTAGAGGACAGCAGCAGGAGGTGGGGGTTTAGGTTAGTGCTGGAAGACAGCAGCATGGAGTGGAGGGGGATAGGTGAATGGTAGAGGACAGTGGCAGAGGTGGAGAGGTTAGGTGAGTGGCAGGGGGTAGAGGATATGGTAGAGGGTAGATGACAGTGGTAGGGGGGTTCGCACAGCAGGGCATCCTAAATCAGATAGGGACAATCAAAATTGCAGAATTCTGTCCATTAGAATGCATCACAGGGGGGATCTTGATTAGGGATGCCTCACAATCCAAAACTCTATGGATCCCCACAGTCAGAATTGCATACATAATTTAGGGATTCTAGGCAGCTGAAATACAAAATGAAACAGAGGGATATCCTCTGCAGCAGTGTCCCTCCTCTCTGCTGGCCTGATAGGGGGACACGCATAGTGGAGGGATAGGGATGCGGCTATTTGTGGCCACATTTGAACAGCAACGGGATCACGGAATTAGGTGAGCATTTGGCCCCATTGGGACTTAATGACAAAGTAAATCTCAAACCATTTTTCGAATTATCTTCCCCTAATCGGACATAGTGATGGCGATAGTGTATGTGGAGAGGCAGTCTACCCTTGCAATAGAGACTTCGTAGTATCCCTATATATAGCCTCCTTTTTAACCCTGATTGTAAATACATTTTTGGTATTATCTTAAACAGTTTTTCTGCTGTGGATTGCAATATTTAGAGTGTGAACTTGGAGCTGTACATTGTATCAGATCTGAATCAGTGTGCCTCGTAGCGGCAGGCAGCGTCTGGGGAACGCCGGGCGCTGTATGCAAAACCACATTTATGAATCTGGTGAGCGACTCTAACAGCGCCATGTAGCGTCACATGTAATAACCTGGCTCTGCGGGCCAGGTAATTACCTTTCTCTCACTGATGCTCTTCCACACATTTCAATGGCCGTTCATTTGCTTGTGTTTAAACAACTGATTATGTCCAACTAGAACACCCTTCCTTCAGCCATAAATGACTCGAAAGTAGAAAACGTATAAAATAGCTACGATTGAGGGGTTTATTCATCACTGGATAGCGCCAGGTAGCGCCTCGTAGTGGCAGGCAGAGTCTGGTGAACACCGGGCGCTGTACGCAAAACCACATTTATGAAGGCGATTCTGGTGAGCGACTCTAACAACGCCATGTAGCGTCCGATTCATCATTACAGGCAGCTCAGGGTATAGTGCCAGCGCTTTAGCTTCCATAGCGCCAGTTATTACCTGTAGCTACCTGTCGCTCTCCCATACATTTCAATGGAGGTTCCTTTTCTTCTGTTTAAACAGGGTTTTTGTTTTTAATATTTTTTTTTGCTCAAATCATTGTGTCACCCCTCCTGGCTGCAAACAAACACTTTTAGAAACTTTTTTGATTTTTTTATATTTTGGCACTAAATTGTTAATATCACAGTGTCATTCCATGTGTTTTCGCTTTGTTACAGGTGGATGTGTTCAAAAACAGACTTTAATCACACAGCGTCTGGTGCTCTATGCTATAGGGACCAGATTTAGAGCGCCGATGCTGTGTGATTAAAGTCTGTTTTTGATAAGTATGGTGTGGAGTGCTGAGAGTTGGTTGCACTGAGCTGGCGCTACCTTTCGCTCGCTGCAGCGCTGTACTGGTGTTAGAGAGCCCAACACATCACATTCATTAATGCGGGCCAGGTTATTACAGCGACTGAGGCACTATGTTACAGCGCCCGATACCCGCTTACAGTGTCTACTAGTGGTTGCTCTAAGCGCCACTATACAGACACTCATCTGGCAATACCTGGCGTAAGTAATGAATCAGCCTCCACGTATATGCATGACACACATTATATTTAAAAAAAATTGTAGAGAAAACAAAAGCTTTTTTTTTTTCTACAATGGGGAGGCCGATTTATTAATAGCGCCAGGTAGCGACAGATGAGCGTCAGTAGCGTGATTTTCACAGCGCCCTCTAGTATTCGCTGTGCTTGGCCGTTGTTCGGCTGTTGACAGCGACTCAGTCGGTGTGCGGTAATGTTGAATACGGGGTTAGGAGTCGCTGTTTGACAGGTTCCGCGCTGTATGGGAGCGCATGACAGCGAATGGCCATAGCGAACGGCTCCCACCATATTCATTAACAAATCACGCTCAAAAAATTCTCGCGCTGTGAAATGCATGTTTAAACCCCAGAGCGCTGGCGGCGATGGGTTAAAAGTAGTTTTTTAACCCCCAAACCACCATATTTTTGTTAAACAAAAATAAACATGTTTTTATAAACATTTGGTAATATGAAAATGAATATCAGACCTGTAATATCAATTCTGCACAAATTTTTTTTTTTCTATTACCTTAAAAAAAATATCTAACATTGCAGAAGTGGTCACAGAATTTTTGACATTTAAAAAAAAAAAAATATCAATTAATTATGAATATTTAAAGATTTCTCCATTGAAATGCATTGGAGAGCGCCAGGTAGCGAGAGGTCATACCTGGCGCTGTGATGGGATTAGCAGCGGCGCTGTTCGCTGAAGTCTGCAACATGATGAATCCCGCGCTAGTTGACGCTCTCGCCGGCGCTAGCCTCATTTAGCGTGATAAATGCGTGATTGTGTTCGCAGCCTGGTGTTCTGGAGTCGGTAGCCGCCGATAGCTGGTGCTATCTGGCGCTAGTGAGACACTACCTGGCGCTATCCCTTGATAAATAAGGGCCCAAGTTTAAGTAAGTTCAAACATGCTGAGAGGGGGGCAGACCCGGGGATCCCCTACCATGAGGTTTGCCCCTGGCAGCATCCCAAACACTTCTCAGAACCACTGTGGGAATGAAGCATACAATGAGGCTGTATGGGTTAGATTATCTTACAGACCTTATCAGGCTGACCACAGATGGAGTGGCGGGGACTGTGGGCCAGTTTCACTTTAGGTTTTTACTAACCTGGCTCTTGGCACCCTGATTCTGTCTGGCTCATTGTGTGAAACTTCCCCGGTTCACCCAATATCTTAATTGAACCAGTGATTCCATGGCGCATGTGTGGGGCATGCTGCTTTCCCTGCTAGACACTGCTAGAAAAAAAGCGGCATGATTCTAAAATCTAGGTGAATTGTCCACTGACACTGTGGCTTTTGATCAGATTTAAAAATGCCCAAGACCCATTTTGTCAGAAATGGATGTTGGTCCGCTATATTTGGTAGTCAGGTTTATCCTACTGTTTCGTTGTAGCATGGTACAAATCCAGGCTGCTTTAAAGTGGATTAAAACCCCCCACTGGTCCTCGGGTATACTATCATGAATGACTTATCTTCAGGCCGTGGCCGCAGTGTCCTTAGGTGGCTGGCCGGTGCTTCTCCTGCTCGGCAGCAGATTCCGCCTCAGGCGCCGAGCAAACCCTCCTCTCTCACCCACTGTCATTCAGCAGCATGGTCAGCTTATGTCTGTAGGGGGTACCACAAGGCTCAGTCCTAGGACCCCTACTTTTTTCAATATACACTTCTGGTCAAGGACAACTAATAACCTCGCTAGGCTTCCAATATCACTTTTATGCAGACGACACTCAGATCTACCTCTCTGGCCCCAATTTCTCTTCTCGCGCCTTCCTGACTGTCTAACAGCCATCTCTTCCTTCATGACATCTGGCTCTCTTAAACTGAACATGGACAAAACTGAACTGGTCATTTTCCCCCCATCTCACTCCCCTCCCCTCTCTAACACCACAATCTCTGTAAATAATCTTACAATAACTGTAACTCTTCAAGCTCGATGCCTGGGTGTCATTCTGGACTCCTCTCTCTCCTTCAGACCTCACATTCACTCCCTAGCCACCTCCTGTCGCCTCCAACTCAAAAATATCTCCCGCATCCGTCCTTTCCTCTCACCTGTCACCACTAAAATGTTAGTGCACGCCCTGGTCATATCCCGACTGGACTACTGCAACACCCTCCTCTGTGGTTTGTCAACAAACAGACTGGCTCCCCTCCAATCTATCCTAAACTCTGCTGCTCGCCTCATCCATCTCTCCTCTCGCTTCTCCAGTGCTACCCCCCCTCTGTCAATCCCTCCACTGGTTACCTGTCTCCCATAGAGTTCAGTTCAAACTTCTCGTGCTAACCTACAAAGCTCTCTCTAACCAGGCCCCTTCCTACATTTCATCTCTGATCCAGCATTACCAACCAAAGCGCAACCTCCACTCTGCCTCTGACATTCTCCTGTCCTCTTCCTTGGTTACGTCCTCGCACTCCCGCCTTCAAGACTTCACCCGCGCCTCCCCACCTCTCTGGAATGCACTCCCCCACTCGATCCGTCACTCTCCATCACTCCAAGCCTTTAAAAGCGCCCTCAAAACTCACTTCTTCAGACAAGCATATGACCTGGCTTAAGCAACTCCTATAACCTTCAATGGCACATGCAGCCATACTCAAGCTCTACCACTTGTGACCCCGCCCCCTTTGTCTCCACCCCCATCCTTTAGACTGTAAGCTCACAAGGGCAGGGCACTCCTCCCTATTGTCTCCTGTGCTCACAACACTTGGTTTTAACCTGTGGCATCTAATTTTGTATTGTTCTCTGTGCTATATGTTTTACCTTGTTGTATTCTTACCTTGTAAAGCGCTATGGAAGTTGATGGCGCTATATAAATAAACATTATTAATAATAATAATAATAATAATAATGTCCTCCGGCGGCAGCAATGTGAGGCTGTTAAAAGGAGCCAAAACTAGGAGGTCCAGTTCTGGGCGATACGCCTTTAATCAGATGTGGCAATCAGCCCAGAGGTCTCCATGTACACCAATCACAGTCACTGCCCCTCTGTCCAATACGGTCGGGTTCAGTCCTATAAAGGGACTACCACTTCAGTGTGTCAGGGCCCGTGATAGCGTTTAACTGGCTTTGTGATTTCTCCTGTGATTTCCTGTACATATTGTTATTGACCATTTTCTTGAATCTCGACTTCGTCTCCGTCTCATCCCTTTGTACTGCGCAGCTCTCTGACCTCCTGGCGTGACCCTTGGCTTGACTTCTGACTTCGCTTGATTTCTTCAGAGCACCCGAACTGTTCCAGTACTTACCAAATTCACCCAGTCTGACCTTCGGTCAAACTGTCCTCACTCCCCGTGAGCCTACAATCTTTAAGCCATCAAGTCCTGGGGGCAACTGTGTCCAGCGAGGCATGTATAGCGTCCCGGCAAACGGGGGCTTGTCTAAAGGTGAAGCTGGCTGTGGAGATTGGGGTTGCAGGCTCACAAAGAAGACAGGTATTTTCGGGGTCTGACATACTTATCCCACCAGTGAACCCACGGCCATCAGCGGCATCCCATGCATCTTGCCAAGTCTGTGCACTGCTGCTCCTTCTGTAACTGATGGCTGGCTCCTCCGTGTACTGCTATAGAGGGCGAGTAGGACAGCAGTTTGCATGCTAATCAATGCTCTTTTTTATTTTCTATTTTAAAACAACTGTAAAATAGATTTTCAGTCCGCTTTAATATTACATTTTAAATGTATTTGCTCCAGTCTCAGAGTGTGAATAACTCAGTATATTCTTGTAGCTTTTATATGTAGCCATTAATAAATAGTATGCCTCATATGGCCTGCATTCATATATTCATATTTAAGGTATATATTCCTCTACACCAGGGATACACAACCACTACTTGTAAAGGTCTATATACAAACATCCGGTGACAGGTGAAGGTCCGGATGGGGGGCTGTCGTGGGGGGGGGGGGGTTAGAAATCTGCTCACTGAAAGGGGGCTATAGATTCCAGAGCCAGAGCTGGGCAAAGCTGGGGGGGGGGATAGGAATGGATGGGGCAAAGCTATGGGGTCAGGAATGGACAGGGTTGAGCTGGCAGAATGGAGATGGATGGGGCAGAGATGGTGGGACAGGGATAGATGGGGCTGAGCTGGGGCAGGGGGACAGGACTGGATGAGGCAAAGAACCGAGAAACAAAGTTTTTGTGTACCTTGCAATGCCTCTTCCTGCCTGTGCAGTACTTCATATTGCAATGCTAGGTGCCAGGCAGCAGAATCATGACACTGGCAGGAAGACTAAGCACTAAGTCACTGATCAACCAAAGGGGGCAGCACTGAGCATGGCAACACAGAAGCAACTGAGTGCAGGATTGTCAGGGCAGGGGTCCAGAAATCTGAAGCCGAGGTCCGGATTCGGACCCCTTTCTGCTAGTTGAGTACCGCTGCTCTACACTAATATAGACATATTCTTATATTTATGATTATTATAGTACTGTGTTTTTCTCATTATTGTTATTCTTTGTTTATTCATATTTGAAACTAAGGGTAAAGGAGGACATAGATGTAGTAGTGGGGGTGTTCTATGGTGCTGTGATGCAGGGACTTTAACTCAGCCCCACTTGCTGACCCTAAGCCCTACAGACCACTGCAGAGTGATACTTAAAGTGGAGCAACACCCTCCCATGATCGGCCCGGGAATCTATAAGATTCCCGGACCGATCAGACCCCTGACTGCGGGGCACCCCGATCGGGGGTGTGAAACCCCCCAGAAACCCCTAAATCCCTACCTTATCCACGATCCAGCGGCACCCGCCGCCGCCTCCCGCGCGTCCCTCTAGCAGGACGCGCACCCGCGCCGGCCTTTCGTGAATGGCCAGCGCGCGCCCTGTAAGAGTGACGCGCGGGAGGCTCTCTTGTCCGTGCCTCCCGCTTGTCCGTCGGCGGGGATTGGCAGCGGCGGTCACGTGGGAGCGAGGAGAGGTGAGGTTTTCGGGGTTTCTGGGGGGTTTCACACAGCGGGGCACCCCCGATCGGGGTGCCCCACCGAAGTGGACCAAAACCCAGGATAGTCAAAATCCTGGGTGTTGGTCCACTTTAACTTTTTTCTTGCATTACCCTGTCTGGCAGATTCAGAAACAACTGCACACACATAAGGTTCAATACAGCATACAGTATGGGTTTTTCTTGACAAAAAATGGGCGAGAATGCAGTCTCACCTGTTTTTTTTTCCCCACTCTCCTGATTCAGCAGACCATTTTTTTTATAGAATTTTGTTTGGTGCGAGAAGTCACACAAAAATTCTCTCCAGAACTCATGTGTTTTATATGGACTGCAAGCTCTGTGATTGGATTCATTTCATGCAACAATACACCGATCCCCCAGCCTCATGATGTCACTTGACAGAGGCTGACAGAAGAGTGCATCACATCTTCAATATGCATTGTCTGTCCTGCTTAGCAAATGTTAATTTGTACAGATACACAGTACAATATGGTGTTTTCCCCATTCTGAGATTTGATCCTTGCCCCTGGGCCCTCCAGGTCTCCCACATACATACATTACATACCTTCCCGATGTTCCTAATATGAATGGTGGTGCACAAGAGCGCGCCTCAGCCAGAGAGAGGTCAGGGATGTTGCTGTGGCCTGCAAACCTGGGTTGGGAGTAATGTGATCACTGGGGGGAGGGGGGACCTATACTATGTATAATCACCATTTTTATTGAAATATATATTAGCCGCTAAATATATATCTATAGATCTATCATCTATCTATCTATCTATCTATCTATCTATCTATCTATCTATCTATCTATCTATCCAGCATGACAATAAATACAAAGACATTTTGCACCTTTCTAAGCCAGCCTGTTATTGTTGGGGAACTCCCCTGTTTTCAGAATCTAGGAATGGTTGACCTGGCTGCATTAATCAGGTGGACTGTCAGTGACTTCTTATATTTATTTAACTTTGTTGTGGTGGAGTAGGTAGGCCTCTAGGCCTCTCAGCTTAATGCTCCCAGTTACATCCGTAATCACTGGGATGACTCCTTTCCAAAAAGTCCTTATTTTGGGTCAGTGCCAAAAGATGTGAAGGAAAGATCCATCTCTGCTACATCTCAAGCAGTTAGGAGAAGCTTGTTGAAACATGCTATGTAACCTCCCGGGGGGAGGTGTAGTGCCACCGCAAAAGGTATTTGTAGCTGTTTTCTTGTGTTTTGGCAGAGATGGAGGCCTTATGAGTCAAAATAGATCAGATCTTTTCCCACTCCTTGTCCGAGAACGCTTTTTCTAAGTCTGATTCCTAGTCCCTGCAAAACCCCGACTTGCTCTCATCCTGTTTGGCCAGCATCTGATATATCTGGTAGATTCTCTTAGTTGGGGAACCACTATCTGTTATCATTACCTCGAAGTGGGAAAGCCTTCTGGTCTTGGAGCACAGTGATCGTAGATAGTGCTGGAGTCTTTACTCCATTACACCACGTGGCTCCCAAGGAGGTATTTGCCCCTTACTGCCCTCAATTCTCCCCACTCTTTCAAAGCTCATCTGCTCCAGCTATGTAGGAGGTCTGGATTATTATTATTACAGGGATGGGCAGGGAGAATGGCCACTGGATGTCCTGAGTTTCTCAAAGATGGAGAGAGTGACTGCAATCAATGGGTGTTTCCCAGTGAGGGATTGAGGGTTCTGCTATACCCAGGGGAGGTCTTTGATGGGAGTGCTCACTGTAGCGTAGAGAGCTTCAACTGTGATTTTTTGTTAAGCCAGATAAGCTTAAGTAGGATGGGATGGGGTATGTGAGCATTTGAAACAAGTATAATAGTCTTGGTAGGATCATCATTTTAATTATATTCACTCTCACCACTGTGGTGATTAGCTGTGGTAGACAGTGGGAATAGAGGCTCAGAGGCGAAAGTTCAACTTAAAGTCCGTGTTTATTCACACAAAAATCCAAAAAGCGAATGTCCTTTTTGGTTACATCACCTTTTCAGGAAAATGCAGCAGAAGTAAATCAGACAGGCAACTGCGTTTTTAGTCCTTGGGCAAACTTGCTACTTTGCCGCCGAACCCGCCTCTGGTCCGCATGAAACAGCCTGCACAGGAGTTTTCAGCCAGGTACACAGAGTCTCACTTCACAAGTGAGCTCCAGTCACAGACAGCCCACAGCTGACTCCCCAGGCTATTTATGCGGCCTGTAAAACCCGGATCTGGGTAGGGGTGGAGTCCCACCCTGCTCTACTCCATCCCAGTAAAACCGTCCCGGGTTGCTGTTCCCAAGCTTCCTTGGCTATATCCAACAGGCCTCGTGGATGCCGACCGTATAAGAGTTCGAAGGGCGAGAACCCAGTAGAGGCCTGGGGCACCTCTCGCACTGCGAACATCAGATAGGGCAGAAGCAAGTCCCAATTCTTCCCATCCTTGGCGACCACCCGCTTTAACATGGTTTTTAAAGTTTGGTTAAATCTTTCTACCAGGCCGTCCGTTTGCGGGTGGTAAACGGATGTCCGCAATTGTTTCACCTGCAACAACTTACAGAGCTCCTTCATTACCTTGGACATAAAAGGGGTACCTTGATTGGTCAGGACCTCTTTAGGCAGGCCTACTCGGGAAAACATTTCCATAAGCTCCTTAGCAATGAGTTTGGCTGAGGTGTGTCATAGGGGCATTGCCTCGGGATACCGCGTGGCATAGTCCAAGACTACCAGAATATGTTGGTGCCCTCTAGCGGATTTTGGCACTGGACCCACCAGATCCATAGCAATCCGCTCAAAGGGTACCTCAATAACTGGGAGAGGAATTAAGGGACTAGGGTAATGAGGCTGGGGGCTGGTTATCTGACATGTTGGGCAGGATTAACAATATCTTTCCACCTCCTTGTACACACTCGGCCAGTAGAATCGTTGTAAAATTCGGTCCAGAGTTTTCTGCTGGCCTAGGTGTCCCCCCAGAACATGTTGGTGGGCCAAATCCAACACAAGCTTGCGATATGGATTGGGTACCACCAATTGTTCCACAACCTCTTCACGTACTTTGTTTACCCGGTACAGCAGATCCTGGTGAACCACAGAGCGTGGAAACTGCAACTCAGCCCCCGGCTGTTGTGGTTTACCTTCCACCTGAAGTCCCCGTGTATGCACAAGACCCCAGTTTTCCACCCCTTGTACTCATCGGGCAATACCATGGCAGGTCTCACCAGGGTAACCATGCTCCCCGAGTCCAAAAGGGCCACTGCCAGGGTATCTCCCACCTTCACCTGACAGAGGTGACTTTGCCCCACAACCTCAGGGACACCGGCAGCATACAGCCTTCTGGCATACATTGAAGAGCAGTAACCCAAGTTCGCGTCCATGGGCTCCCCCTGGTGGGGACAGTTGGCTCTGATATGTCCCGGATCATTACACCCCCAACACAACACAGGGGCAGAGACTTTGGGGGATAGGTCCTGAGGGGGTTTAGGGGACACCGCCCTCCTGGGCTGGAGCGGGGACCTCTGGGGTTTCCCTGAACCCGTCCCCGTAGAACCCCCTTGCAAGTTCCTGGTGGCCTCATATCGCTCCACTAGGTCCACCATCTCTAGAGCGTTGCAGTGGGATACCTGGCCAACCCAGTGCTGGAGAGGGTGCGGTAAAGCCCTCCAGAACATGTCCGCCAGCAAGCGATCCAACATGGCAGTGGGGCTTAATATATCAGGTTGTAGCCATTTTTGCAGCAGGTGCAGTAGTTTATAATATTGGGGTCTGGCGGGCTCTGCCGACTGATAGCTCCACTGATGCACCCGCTGAGCCCGAACCCACACATTCACCCCCAGTCTGGCCAGTATCTCACCCTTCAGAGTCGGATAGTCAGCGGCTTGGTCGTCTGGAAGATCAAACAACACCTGCTGGGGTCCAGATGCCAGAAATGGAGCGATGACGTCGGCCCACTGGTCACAAGGCAACTTCTCCCTTGCAGCCACCTTTTCAAACACCGCCAGGTAGGTCTCGACATCATCCGAAGGGGTCATCTTTGTAAGCGCCAAGCGGACAGCTTTCCGGGCATCAGGGACACTTTTGGGCGCTCCTGCAGCTTGCAGCGCCTTCACATGTTGTAACAGAAGCTGGTTGGTCGCCTGCTGCTGCTTGTTGGCCTCGCGCTGCTGCAGATTCACCTCCATGAGTGCTTTTACGACAGCCTCCATTTTGTCTGCGGTCTCAGGTAACAGCTTGGCAGGCTTAATGTAGGACATGCACACAAAAAAAACTTTTCCGTCGGTTGCTCCTAGCAACGGCCTCACTGTGCCCCTCGCATCCTCCACCAAATGTGGTGATTAGCTCTGGTAGACAGAATAGAGGCTCAGAGGCGAAAGTTCAACTTAAAGTCCGTGTTTATTCACACAAAAATCCATAAAACTGAATGTCCTTTTTGGTTACATCACCTTTTCAGGAATATGCAGCAGAAGTAAATCAGACAGGCAACTGCGTTTTTAGTCCTTGGGCAAACTTGCTACTTTTCCGCCGAATCCACCTCTGGTCCGCATGAAACAGCCTGCACAGGAGTTTTCAGCCAGGCACACAGAGTCTCACTTCACAAGTGAGCTCCACTCACAGACAGCCCATAGCTGACTCCCCAGGCTATTTATGCGGCTTGTAAAACCCGGACCTGGGTAGGGGATGGAGTCCCACCCTGCTCTACTCCATCCCAGTAAAACCAGCCGGGGTTGGCCTTTCGGCTATACTAACACTTCAGCACCAGACTGCCACTAGCAGCTGATGCTGGGAAACAAAATACATGGTTTTACTGCAGCAAGGCCAGGTACCTTGGTGCCGCATACCTTCCGTCAATGACGGCCCCTTCCACCTTACCACACTACCCAGATAAAAGACGGTCCCAATCAGCTAGATTTGCTTGGTTCAATATGGGTACAAAGTTCATTTAGAAACAGCCTTTCAACTTGTCGGTCATTTTTGTGCCTAAATAGGTAATGGCTGGTTTATCGCATTTAAAGGAGAACGTCTGTTTCAGCTGGAGCTTGTGTCTGCTGATAGGCCCACTCCAAGCCTTTCTGACTTGTCAGAATTAATTTTGAGGTTCGATACCCTTCCAAATCTCTCGAACTCTTTCATTAGTATAGGACGTCCAATAGGACTCCTAGCAAGTCATCAGTGTAGATTGTTACCTTATGTTGGACGCCCCCTATTGTTGTTGTTGAGTGCAAAAATCAGCAGGGATTGTCTTGGGCTTCTTTTCCTAAGGCAAAACCAGTTTGGTCTTTATCTACTCGATCAGGAAGTAAGTGAGCCAAACTATTTAATGACTGGTGTAGAAGCGTCCTACACTTTTTGATCATGTATCTAGCTTTTTGTTTTAGATTATCATTTAATCTTTTAGCCAGAGAGTCAGGGTTTGCTGACGTTTGATGCGAATTTCAAGTTTTTTAACTGCTTCCATAAGGGAATTTAGTTTAGCTGATTACACCTTTTTCTGCTTGCCAGACTGTCATTGAGGATATTTCTGAATTCATATTCAATTCAAAATAGTCCATATTGCTTTACTCAGATAACTACCAAGTCTTTCAATATGGATTAATTTAGTCACAACGTCCAGGGTCTATGTGTTTTCTTGGACTGCTTTAGAGCAAGCATAAGAAAAGAATCAGAAAAGGAGACGTGGTCTATTGAGCTAGAATGTAACCTTGGTAAGAGAACATGCCTGATAACTAAGTAGTCTAGTCTGGAATAGGTGTTGTGGACCAAGGAGAAAAAGGAGAAGTCCTTAACCGATGTGTTCAAGATCCACACGTCACACAGTTGAAAGTTATGTAGTAGTTTCCTAACCTTGCGTATCACTGGATATGACATTGCAGACTTCCCAGTAGAGGAGTCTAAAATGGAATCAAGCACTAAGTTTAGATCTCCCCCAAGTATCAATGCACCCTCCTGAAATGGGGTTAATTTGTTAAAAATCTCCATCAGGTAGTCTACCTGTCTATTATTTGACGCATAAATAGAAGCCGGGGTATATGTAGAATTGTTGAGTGTACCTTTTAGCACTAAATATCTCCCCTGATCATCAGTCAGTTGGCCCGTCACTCTAAAAGGGGTGTTCTTTGAGAATAGTATTGCAACTCCATTTGTCTGAGTCAGGAGAGGAGCTTGTAAAGCATTGTGGGAAGAGTTTGGATGTCAGTCTAGGAGAGCGGCCATCTCTCTGATCTCTCAGACCATACTCAAACCATAATTGATTTAGTAGTTACTTGCAGCTCCTATTTTAGCATTCATTAACTATGGATTAGCTCCTAAAACCTCCCTGGGCAGAGGGATAGTTGTCCAGGCTGCCAAATTGTAAATGTGAAGCATCCTGGGAGGAAGGCTGTGCCTAGTCTTCACAGGCATGTGAATCAGGGTTTTTTACTGCCTTTTGAAACCACTTTCGGCGGGGTCATACGTCTTCACAGCGTACTTGGGCTCATCTCTAAGTGTGGCCTGTTGACAGATGAAGTGTTGGGGGCCAAAAAGATCATGGCCCTGCTGCTGCTTTTGCACTTTCCCGAAGGCTACACTCAAACTGTTCACTGCAGCACCTTCCCAATTTCCATTGCAATATCCCATGAATATCCCATTCTTTAAATGCGCATGTCAGTGTTGTTGGAGATACAATATTTTGCAACATCTCCTGCTTGTCTCTGAATGTGATTTGTGACTTGGCTAGATTTAATGCAGTTTACAGTTAGGACACTAGATGTCACTGTTACGAATGCTTAACTTTAGTCTCTATATGCATTTTTCTGTGTTATATTTCCTGTATATTCAGCTCTATTATTTATTTTCCTTTTTTTCTTTTCCTGTCTGTGTTAGCTACCATATAAGTTGACATTCGCTTACTGCCTGCCTCTTCCAGTAAATCCTGTTCCTGTTACACCACAAATATCTGCATTTGACTCTGCTGCACCCAGCATTCACACTCTGCAACAAGTCAATGGGCTCTTTTCCACCTTGCGAGCAGATTTCAATATCTCAAAAAAACTGCAAGCAGGACTTTTTCCCTCAGTTCAGTTGTCACAACAAGGTGGCAAACACTACCAAACAATGCTATATGTACAGTAAGAATATAAATCAATCTTTATAAGGACCCAAGGAAAAAGAGAACGAGAGATTCCATCTTTTGGCACAGGGAAGACATGGCACCATCCATTAAGATGGTTTCACACGCCAATTGCATTGAATAGAGTGGGTGTGCTGAGGTAGGATGTTCTGAACCTGCCTTGGTAGCCCCTTATATCGCAATTAATAGAGTAGATGTGTGGTGGCAGAAACAGGTGTCAAACTTCCTAGCTACAACCATGGGAAGGGCTGAGCTCCAGGTGTGGGGGTGAAGCGAAGCAAATAAATCCAAAAGAACAAATCAGAAGTCAGGGCTGGCGGCAGACAGGCAAAGTCCAAGAATAAGTCCGTGTTCAGGGGCTGGCAGCAAACAGGCAAAGTCCAATGAGTAAAACCAAGTCAAAACCAAGTAATACATCCGAGGGTTAATCCAGGGAATTAATCAGGAAACTCAGGAATCAGGAAAACAGAATACAGGAAGTCAGCTGATAACACAGCAATGGATGACAGCTGTTCTTTTAAATAGGGCTGTCAATTAGGAAGGGACCTTTGAGTTAGGTCACTTCCTGTCCATTCAGACCAAGGAAACCTGGAAGTAAAAAGCAAGCCCAAGAGCTTACGCTTTAGGCTTCGTGCACTTGCAGTGTGCTGAACACCAGGTGGCACTGTTGAGCAGTGCACCAGATGAAGAGTCAGGTCTAGTACAAACACTCAAGTGTGCGCTTCTGCTGCTGCCTGCAGACAGCGATTGAGCACGCCCGCATCTCATAGAAGAGAGAGAAAGGCGAGGAGATTGACAACAAGTCACTATTGACCCCGACATGCGAGGCCACCATGCTGTAAGACTGAATTGTTGGCTCCCCACCCTTGGTAAGTATGAAGATGCTAGCGTTTGACAAAGGATCTGCAGAGGGGAACACTGGACCTGCACAGAGGAGCTGCCGGGGACGAAAGGTGAGTATAGACTTTTTGCCGGGACAATTACTTTAATATTCTAGTAAGCTGTAAGCTTTTCTGCATCTTTGATATTCTCTTGTATCCTAAGGCTCCTTTTACAATGGTCGATGCGTTTGAGCTAACAATTTCCTATAGAAAATTTCCTATAAAAATTGAGTGCAATTGCTAGCCATCACAAGCCCTATCGCTGCAAAAAAAGACTTTTGCTGGGCAAATGCGATAGCCCTGCAACTGCACTGCTGACATGCAAAGGTGTCCATTAGTCACTATGCATATTGCTTTCACAGTGATTGTCACAGCACAGCAACAGTCAATCCTGATAGCCCTGCAATCTTCCTAGTGTGAAAAGAGCAATGCATATAATAGAATGCAAGATCATCCACATTCTGCTTTATTGGTTCCATAACAGATTATGTGAGCGCTTTCAACTTCTATATTTTCCCTCAAAACTTGTGGAACTATAAATATGGCACTGACATCACACTTACATGAGTCTGTTCAGCTGTTCCCCTCTCCTAGTTCTTTCTCATGTTATCAAGCGATGTCAGGGAGCTGTAGATAGATCAAGTGTTATCAGCCCCCACCATAGCTTTATCGAAGAAAAGCTGCAGATGTCAACCCTGTAAGGAAAGTCTAAATGGGTGCCTTGGCATAAGTTTTACATATGGCTAAAAAAAGTACAGAATAGGGATAGCAGACCACTGAAATGTAAAACAAACCAGATCACTGTCAGTTTTAAACAGACCCCTGACATATTTTACAAACTGCAATACACCGACCAGAACATCATCAGACCAGAAATAATTTATCCTTAGGCAGGCATTCAACTGAAAAAACTGTGACTTGTGGTGGGGAGGTACATTTTTGATGGGAGTTGCTATTCCCTTAAAGCTGAATGGTTACCTGGTTGGTGTACAGTTATTTTTGGGCTGTTGTTGGTAGTGAAAGATACAGTATAGCCTTAGTCGTACTACTGCAAAGCACACCTGCACTATAGTTGTAAGGATTGCAGATCTAGCCTCCCTGCTTTCCTGACATCTGCTCCTCCTCCGCCCAGTGAGGTCGTTCAAGGATAAACTTTCCTTTTTTGGGGGGGGTCTCAAAGTGGGACAGCTTAAACCAGTTTGTGAGTGATGGGCATGGCATGATTTGGGTGGGGGGTGGCCTATTTACAGGTAGAGTTGCCACCTGGTGTTTTTTTACTTCACTGGCCACTGGCCTGGCATCGGTATTTGTTTTATTTACTGTAATTGTGATTGAGGGTGTACTTTCCCAATCTCCATTAGCAAAAAACCTATACCAATCAACTAAAAAGAAAACACAGGCCAGGTGGCAACCCTGTTTACATGCTTTTTAGAAAAATAACATGGGCATTCTATGCTACTCTATGTGTGTAAGCAGGTGTAACCTGGCCCCAGTCATATACTCAAGGGATCTTCAGTCCATAAAATATGTTGGTGATTGAGCCAATGCTCAGGTAATCTATTCACTCTACTATCACTATTCAGCCAAGGAGAGCAGTTGCACACTTACCAGGCATCCTGCATCCGGTGGGATAGTCTTCCCCATATCAACAAAGTGGGATATTATGTCAGACTTTTTGGCTCCGGATGGGCTTTATCCTCTACCAGAACTCCAACTCTAGAAAAGCACAATTATTATTAATGCACAGCTCTGCATTAGCGGCCAACTTATGTACCAGCTCTGGGAGTGCATTTAAAGTGGACCAAAACCCCGGATTTTGACTATGCTAGCTTTTGGTCCTTGATCCGGGTACCCCGGGGGGAGTGAGTATACTTGTCTTAGAATCTTATAGACTTCAGGGTGGGTTTAGGTCCTCTTTAAGCCATCTGCCCCTTTAGCCACCTCTATTGGCACTGTCCTTTTGGCGTGGGTGTTTCCTCATAAGAGTTTGCAATGGAAAAACACAATAAAAAAGGTCAGTTTACTGTAGGGGCAAGTATTCCCCGCCAAGTGTATTGCAGGATCCGCTGCTTCTTCTCCAATGATGTATTGCCCTAGTTTAGCTAAACATGCAAACTAACCTTCTCATGAATGTGGCGTGACCCTTCTCACAGCAATGTTTCCCCTTTAAATACCTGTAACTCTCATCTACCCTGTGTGCAGTAGGGCAATGCATGTATTGACTTACCCTATTTGGCTGGCAAGTGAGCTCGGTAGTATGTGCATATGCACTACGGAGTTGAAGCATGTTGTTACTCACAAACAGCATGTGCATAGGCATCTCCCAGTCGCTCCCTGCCACTGCGCCAAATCACTGACACTCCTATGCAAACTGGCGGGAACATCTCTCCAGGCTGCCATTCAGGGCCGGCACCAGCACAGGGCAATTGCCAGGGCCCCTGGCATCTTCGGGAGCCCACTCAGGCTCACACTTGGCCATGGTATTATTTCACAGTGAACCTGAACCTCCGAATGCCGGGTGTTGTGTGCAGACCTGCTCATGGCTGGCCTCAGCAATAGGGGATGGTCAGCAACAATGGAGAAGGTGGCATGGAATGGAGTGCAGTTGATGGAAGCTCAGAGGGTGTCGAGAACTAGGTGACAGCTGACAGCAATGATGAAGTCTTTAGTGGCAGCGGAGCAAGCAATAAGGGCTGAAGTGTGCTTGGGGGCAGTAAAGAATGCTACAAGGTCTAGAGAACGATTGATGGCCATAGGGGAGGCCATAAGGGCTGGAGGGCGATCAGCAGCAGATAACCCATTTGTGGAAGCAGAGCTGAAAGGTGACATCATGTAATATACTACTTTGGGACCCACTAAGACTCTTTTGCCAAGGGCCCACACAAACCTGGAGCCGTCCCTGCTGCCATTACTGGCGTATTGGAATGTCCAGGACCTCGCTCCTGTCTCAACCTGCAACTGTGTCCCATACCCTTCGATGTCCAGACATATGTGACCTCCCAGTAGCTCAGCTAAACAAGCAAGAGTGGGACACTTGCAACTGGCCTGAGCATATGACTGAAGACATCTTCACTAAGGTACATTTGGCATGGCACACTAATGGTGGCGGACACCATCACCTGTCCTACCATTTACCTTGTGCAAAGTGGAAAACATGCGTAGGCAAAGCATAGCATGTGTACTTAAGGGCATAATGTACTCCGGCTCCTCGGTGGCAAAGAAGGAGGGTGCCACCTGCCGAGCATCTCTTCTGCCATGGTCCAGCAGCCTGACACAGCCTTGCAAGTGGAAATGGGGTGCTGGCCGTTGTGCATATACCCATGCCAGTGTAGCCTATAGCAAACACCTGTTCGGTTAAGCAGCATTCATTAAAACTAGGAAAAATGTCAAATAACATTTCATGTTAAGCTAAAAATTATATCTAAATAAGAAAGAGTAAATGTGAAAATGTAATTCTAATAGTTAAAAATCATGTCACCACGGGCGGCATGAGTTAACAACTTTGCTCGTGCCAGCTTTTCATGTGAAAACTCGCTAAAACTGCATTAAGCCATCTAATAATGATTTGGGCGTACGTAAAACAAAACAAAAAAAAATGCTCACAAAAAAGGCCTCTACTAAATAGCACGAGGTCCATATGCACACAAAACTGAGATAAATAATCACTCCTGTATATGGGAATGCGTTTGCAAGAGGCTCTGAATCAGGCTTATAGACATACGTAAGGCAATACATAATTCAATGGATTATTGTCCAATCGTATTTTAGCAGTGCATTGTTCCATGTCTATAAATGTGACAGTGACATCTTTTTGTATTACCAAAAGGGTCAATCTCATTTGATAGATTGTAATTAGGGCTGTATTTGCCACTAGGCAAACATAGGCATGTGCCTAGGCTCGCCTGGGTCCGCAGGGCACATTTGAAATGAAAACAAAATAGCAAATTATACTTCGCTGGCAGACAGGATAATGGGGACCGCTATGATAAGGCATCTTGTATGCTGATCAGCATTGTTTATTCATCCGGCCACTAGGGGCAGAGCAGCGCTACACAGGGAGGAAGGAACCACAGCTGTTCTTTGCAGAATGAAGTTGTCTTCTTGGCTTCATCTGCAGGATGATGAGTGCCCCGAATCTGCACATCAGGATGATTAGGGTGTTCATTAGAATGTTGGTAGCAGCATTTTCAAGTCTCTGTATGTGTTTGTGTGAAGCGATTGCTTTGAGGGGGATGCTGGGGGGTGGGGTATCTTTAGTCTGTGGGTGCTGCTCTAATGAAAGCTAGACATAGTAGTATAGCCACCATTTAATGTGCATCTGCATGGTGCCCCAGCCCCTTTACACTGCCCCCATGTGTGACAGGTCTATGGAGTGGCACTTGCGTAGTGATGGCTGTCCATACAGTAGTACAATTAAGTGGTTCTGAGCTTTATAACCACCAACTTGAAACACATTTAAAGAAGACCTATATCCATTTGTAAGTTGGTCCATTTTAGTTGAGGAAGCTTCTTCCACAGAGCCAGGCTTATCCATAAAACAGAGTTTTAGGCCCTTTGGGAAGCTTGGCCCTGTATCGTAGGCTTCTATTTTTGCAATTAAAGCAGGCATGCTGGTTCCCATGATGCACATGAACAAGAGCTTTGGGGTGAGGGCACCCAGAGGACTTTGTGCAGAGGCAACTTGTTGGCTGTTGAGGCTCTGGTCTGGCTGCAGGTTTCATGGGGGGGGGGTGAGAGCAAAGACTTGCTCTCATAGTGCATTACACTGGCACTAAGGCACTCCGTTTAGTAAGGCACTAAGTTTACTAAAAGCGGACTGTAAAGAGGAACAACACTCTCGGGTGTTGCTCCTCTCAGACCAGGAATCCTGGAAAATTTAAATGCCCTGCTATGTGTATCCCCACAAATCCTTCAGGAAACTCACCTTTTCACTGCTTCAATGGTGCAAAAGTAGGCTGCTCAGCATTCTTGGTTTCAATCGGCTCACTAGTTGCTGTTAGCTAATGAGCCGAATGGAGCCGAGCGCACCAGCGTCTGCTTTCCAGCTGACCTTTAGCTGTGTGGGTGCCCAGGCTGGCCAATCAGAAAGGCCTGGTCTGGGAACACGCTGCAGTTAGAGGAATGCTGGGTTTGCAGCTGCGGCGCTGTGATGTAGCGAGGGCTCTGTGAAGAGGTGAGTAGATTGTGTGAACGGGCTTTCACAATTCACGGTGCCCTAGGGAGGGGAACTTGAGCTGCCCTGGAGTCTTTTAGTCTTTTAGGTGCCAGGGCATCAGATGTTCCCCCTCCAATAGGGGCATGTGGCCAAAAAGTGCCTTGGGCAGCATGAACCCTAAATATGGCTCTGATTATAATGTTTTCATTATTTTTTCTTGTAGGCCTGGGCATTTAGAAAATGCAGACCACAGATTTTGACAATTTGGAAATTGAACAGCAATACAGCTGTGTAAACTCTCGTTGGGAACCCACTGAAGATGATTTGGACAATGACAACAGCTCTGCTCGTATGTTTGAGCGATCTAGAATCAAAGCTCTTGCAGGTAAATTCTTTTACATGAAAATGATTATTGAATGTTGTCCCTCAGAGAATAGCTAGAACACTAAGATGCCTTTCTAAATGCTATTACCAAAAATAATAATAATAAATAATTGAAACAGCTGTATGTTTAAAGTGGGGTGGGGGGAGAATGTAAGATGGAAATATGATATATCAATATTTCCTGCTCTCCAATCTCCAATATTTGTATTAGAGAATATTATAAATTCAGAAAATTCATATTAGCCCAATGAGCATTCACTAGCACAGTAATATCCTTCACTAATCCAATACGTTACCAAAGTTTCCCCAGGAAGACCTTAAATGTTACAGACTGTTATTACATTTGCAATGTATAAGTTATTTTAACAATATATTTTATGTTCCAGTTCAATATATGTTATAATGGAGGGAGAGGTTTTTGCAGAGGGAATCTTACAGATCCAGGTTTAAGGAATTTCGATAGAAATTTACCCGAATTGAGTAAATACAGTGTCTTGAAAAAGTATTCACACCCCTTGAAATTTTCCACATTTCAAACTAAACAGTCAAACTTTTACATTTTACATGATAACGCAACAAAAGTGGCATGTTTTTGTAAAGTGTAAAGAAAATGTTTTTTCGAAATTACTAAAAAAATGTGTGGTATGCATATGTATTCAGCAAACCCACCCCCTACATTTTTGGACCACCATATTGAAGCTTCAAAGTCTGTTGAGGTATGTTTCCACCAGCTTTCCACATATAGGCCTCAATTCAACAAAGTCTGTAACAAGAAATCAGCCTGTTTTTTGAGAAAAAAAGACAGTTAGACTTACTGGTAACAGATTTTTCAGGAATCCTTTACCATAACCACATGGAGAGAGAGGCTCCACCCCCTGGGAGGAAACACAAACTGTAACAGAGGTTAAAAGCCCCACTCCTACCTGCCCACCTCAGTATTTGCAAAGTAACCTGAATAACTCTTGGACTATGGATAGGTAACGGGTGGTCATGCTGAAGGATTCCTAAAAAATCTGTTACCAGTAAGTCTAACAGTGTTTTTTCCAAGTCATCCATCAGCATGACCACACAGAGAGGAGTAGGCAAGTAATTATACCTTAGGGGTGGGAAGCTGCAAGTAGTACCCTTCTACCAAAGGCCTGGTGTTTTGCAGATAGTAGATCAAGTCTATAATGTTTGAGGGAGGTGTGGCGTGAAGACCACATTTCTGCGTTGCATATCTCATCCAAACAAGCACCAGACCTTTCTGCCCAGGATGCTGACATAGCTTGTGTAGAATGGGCAGACACCTCTGGGGGAGAAACCCCCTTAGTAGAATATGTGTGTGTAATAGTCTGTTTTATCCATCTGGCTATAGTAGACTTGGAAGCTGCTAAGCCTCTTTTTTCCACTGAAAGTTACTAACAGTTCTGCTATATGCCATTCTCTGTATATTTCCAAATAAATGATCAGGGCTCTCCTAACATCGAGCAGTGAAAGATCTTCTTCCTTGCCTGCTTCAACCGTGTCAGAAGAATTATCTCTTGTGACCTGTTAGCAGAAGTCTTTATTTTTGGCAGAAACAGGATTAGGCCTAAGAATTACTTTGTCTGGCAGTACTGCACAATAGGGTTCTTTCATAGATAAGGCCTGTAGTTCACTTACTCGTCTGGCAGAAGTAATGACAAGCAGAAAGCAAAATTTTAATGACAACCATTTCTCTGGAACTTCATCAAGAGGTTCAAAGGGCTGGTCCAACAAGCCTTTAAATACAATTGACAAGTCCCAGGTAGGAAATCCCTTAAATGTTGCAGGTCTTTTGCGAATAACTAACTTGAAAAAATGATTTATTAGTTAATTCTGTCTCAGTTTCTGTTCGAGAAAAACTGATAGTGCAGAAGTCTGAGTCTTTAAAGTACTTACAGCTAGCCTCTTCTTGAAACCTTCCTGCAGGAATTCGAGGACTGTGGCTATGTCTTATTTCTTCAACTTGTTAACTTCACAAAAAGAAGAAAAACATTTCCATACATTTTCGTAGATTCGCCTAGTAGTTCCGACTGGTCAAAGAGTTTCAGTCACTCGAACAGCCCTTAGGATGCAATGAGGCTGTAATAAGAGAAGTTGGACACAGACATATGGAAGGGCCTAAAAAAGCAGAATGCCAACTCCCAATAGGCTACATAGGCTGGGATGGGAGCGTACGCACTGCTGCATCCTCTGCATCCCTGGCCGTGTGTGTGCTCCCTTCCTAGCCTATGTAAGTCCCTATTTCCCTAAGTCAATGAAAGCAATTTACCAAAAAATGTAAACATAGCAAACAGCTCTCATTGGCTGAGCGCCCACGCATGCGCTGTTGGACCAAGGAGAGGTGAGTTTAACTGGTTGAACTGGGGGGTTTCACACAGCGGGGCATCCCCAATTGGAATGCCAGCGAGGAACGGAACAAAACCTGGGAAAGTAAAAATCCTGGGTTTTGGGGTATTTGGTGGTGATAACGTGGTTGTTTTCCAGTGATCAGAGCAGTGAGTGATGGTGGGTGTTGGGTTTCTACAGCATCTATGTATATTCTTTGTGCTTTTTCTGTGGTGTACCCAAAATTATCACGTTTTGCCCCATAAGACAAACCTAACTATAAGATGCACCAAGGATTTAGAGGAGAATGGAAATGTGGAAAAAAATTCTGTACCAAATAGTGTGCTAAAATACCCCCCCCCCCCCCCCAAGAGGCAGAATACCCCCTATCACCCCATAACAGACAGGGCGCAGAATCTCCCAATCTCCCTATAACAAGCAGTATGACAGAATCCCCTATGACAAGCAATGTGGCAGACTACCCATCCTATAAAAAGCCATGTGGCAGAACCCACCCAATCCTATAATAGGCCGTGTGGCAGGATCCACCCAATCCCCTATAACAAGCAATGTGGCAGACTACCCATCCTATAATAAGCCGTGTGGCAGAATCCCCCCAATCCCCTATGATAGACATTGTGGAAGAATCCCCCGAATCCCCTATAACAAGCAATGTGGCAGACTATCCATCCTATAATAAGCCATGTGGCAGAATCCACCCAATCCTATAATTGGCCGTGTGGCAGGATCCACCCAATCCCCTATAACAAGCGATGTGGCAGACTACCCATCCTATAAAAAGCCATGTGGCAGAACCCACCCAATCCTATAATAGGCCGTGTGGCAGGATCCACCCAATCCCCTATAACAAGCAATGTGGCAGACTACCCATCCTATAATAAGCCGTGTGGCAGAATCCCCCCAATCCCCTATGATAGACATTGTGGAAGAATCCCCCGAAACCCCTATAACAAGCAATGTGGCAGACTATCCATCCTATAATAAGCCATGTGGCAGAATCCACCCAATCCTATAATTGGCAGTGTGGCAGGATCCACCCAATCCCCTATAACAAGCAATGTGGCAGACTACCCATCCTATAAAAAGCCATGTGGCAGAACCCACCCAATCCTATAATAGGCCGTGTGGCAGGATCCACCCAATCCCCTATAACAAGCAATGTGGCAGACTACCCATCCTATAATAAGCCGTGTGGCAGAATCCCCCCAATCCCCTATGATAGACATTGTGGAAGAATCCCCCGAATCCCCTATAACAAGCAATGTGGCAGACTACCCATCCTATAATAAGCCGTGTGGCAGAATCCCCCCAATCCCCTATGATAGACATTGTGGAAGAATCCCCCGAATCCCCTATAACAAGCAATGTGGCAGACTATCCATCCTATAATAAGCCATGTGGCAGAATCCACCCAATCCTATAATTGGCCGTGTGGCAGGATCCACCCAATCCCCTATAACAAGCAATGTGGCAGACTACCCATCCTATAATAAGCCATGTGGCAGAATCCACCCAATCCTATAATAGGCCATGTGGCAGGATCCACCCAATCCTCTATAACAAGCAATGTGGCAGACTACCCATCCTATAATAAGCCGTGTGGCAGAATCCTCCCAATCCCCTATGATAGGCAGTGTGGCAGAATCCCCTCAATGTTATATTAGGCAGTGTGGCAGAGTCCCCCCCCCATCATATAATAGGCCGTGTGCCAGAATCCCCCCAATACCTTAACAGGATGTTTGTCAGAAACCCCTTAACCCTATAATAGGCAGTTTGGTAGAATCCCCCCAATATTATATTAAACTGTGTAGCAGAATCCCCTTAATCCTGCAGAATAGCCCCAATCTCCTAAAACAGACTGTGTGGCAGAACCCCCACCTGCCCTCCTCCTCAATCAAGGCGTTGAGGCAGGTTACAAAAAAAAACCTCTTACCTCGGCCGGGATTGATCGATGACAGTGTGGCGCAGGCAACAAGACAGACTTCTCACACTTTGTGCACAGGCCATCCACCCATTCAAGTGAGGAGGCAAGAATTGCAAGATGGCTGTGCCTAGCGCCAGGCCTGCCGCTGGACCCCGGACGAGGCAAGGAGTTTTTTTTATGTAACACCGTCCTGTCCTCTTACCTTACAGGCACTCCCATGCCGCTGTGTCCTGCATCTGATTATCCTCCTGCAGGAGGATAATCAGCGGGGTGGGAGTGTCTGGAGGGTGAGTGGACATTTGCTCCGTGAGACTCACAGACATTTCCCCCACTTTTGTGAAAAAAATATATAATAAAATAATGACATAAATGTTTGACATTTCTATCAATACCTTTGTCCAAGACAATTGTGTATTTTATATTTCAGATGAACGTGAAGCAGTGCAAAAGAAAACATTTACAAAATGGGTAAACTCACATCTTGCTCTTGTGAGTTGTCGAATTTCTGATTTATATTTGGACCTAAGAGATGGAAGAATGTTGTTAAAATTACTTGAGGTTCTCTCGGGTGACCAGTTGGTAAGTACACAATATTTTTTCACATTCATAGCTGGTTAATCAAACGAGCTGCAAAAGTTCCTCATCCACCCTGTTTTAAAGTACATGCTGCCTTGAGAAAGTGACAGTGAATTCTGTCACGAAACGCGTTGGCTTCTCCCGGCTGGATCTCTGCGGACCATTGAACCTATGTAAGATTAATGGTAAATTTTTGTGACATGCACTTTTTTGATTAATTATAATGAGCACTTTATTAGGATGATAGGTTGTAAGTGGATGCACTTTCTGAGATGCACATGCACTTTATGTATTGGTTGGTTTATATAGTCACAATATTCAAGCAGTGTATTGATAAATTATAAAAAGGTTTTTTAAGAGCAGTAGGTCCAGCACCTCCTGGTGGTTGATCATGCTCAGGGAATGTTGAAAGTTTTTTAAAGTGGACCAAAACCCAGGATTTTGACCATCCTGGGTCTTGGTCCACTCCCCTGGGGCACCCCCAATCTGCTATGTGAAACCCCCCAGATCTCCAGAATAAACTCATCTCATCGCGGTCCTGCAGTGAATGCGTGGCCGCTCGTCCAATCAGCGCGCTTGGAGCCACTGAGCTATGCACTAAGAGCCAAGCGCGCTGGCGGCAGCATCTCGTGCTTCCCTTCAACAGGGAGTGCGCCCGTGCCCTGCTAGAGGGATAGCGATTTTGGATGCCCCACGGGGAGGGAATGGATCGGCCCGGGAATGCCAATCCAGCTGGGTTTTGGTCCACTTTAAGTCTTGTGAATCCAGCTAACCAGGTCCCTCTAAAATGTAAAATTTAATGATTAGTTAAAACATATGTGTCCTCTGCGGTAGTGTGAATCCATATTGCCCCCCAAAAGAAGGAAGGTTACGCATTTCAGGGTTTTAGATACCCCTCCAAGGTTCCCCCGAAACGCATAACCTTCTTTCTTTTGGGGGCAATATGGATTCCCACTACCGCACAGGACATGTATGTTTTAACTAATCATTAAATGTTACATTAAAATGTTACATTTTAGAGGTGAGGCAGAAAGAAGTGAGGTGGGAAGATGTGGGCAGGGGTCATGTGGGAAAAGGTGATGTGGTTTGAGGCTGTTGTAGAGTGCTAGGTGCAGCGGAGCCAAATCCAGATAGACATTGGCGGTGTAACAGGAACTAGCTTTACTGGAACAAGAGCGCAGTAAGAGAATGTCACCTTAAATGGTGGATACCACAGACAGAAAAAAAAAGTCATAGAGCACAGCGCAATGCACAGGATATGCAACACATTCTGAAAAGGCATAGAGAGACTACAGATAAGCAAATGTAACAGGTTGTGCTGTTATCCCTGTTAGAAACTTTTGCTTGCAGAACTTTGGGTTCTCCCTTTCAAGGAAATAGTCTATGTGAAATGTTTTTTAAGGTTGTCCAGATTATTTGGGGGCATGGTAATTACTTGATTGGTGACGAAATGTGCACGTGGTGTGAAACCCCTCCAGCCTAAGCCCCAGCCCCCCCTCCCAGCCTGACCCACAGTCCCACTGTCTTATTCCCCCTCCCAGCCTGACCCACAGTCCCACTGTCTTATTCCCCCTCCCAGCCTGACCCACAGCCCCACTGTTCTGTACTCTCCGGCCTGACCCACAGCCCCACTGTTTTATTCCCCCTCCTAGCCTGACCCACAGCCCCACTGTTCTGTCCTCCCCCGGCCTGACCCACAGCCCCACTGTTCTGTACCACTCAGCCTGACCCACAGCCCCACTGTTCTGTACCACTCAGCCTGACCCACAGCCCCACTGTTCTGTACACCCCAGCCTGACCCACAGCCCCACTGTTCTGTACACCCCCAGCCTGACCCACAGCCCCACTGTTCTGTACTCCCCCAGCCTGACCCACAGCCCCACTGTTCTGTACTCCCCCAGCCTGACCCACAGCCCCACTGTTCTGTACTCCCCCAGCCTGACCCACAGCCCCACTGTTCTGTACCCCCCAGCCTGCCCCACAGCCCCACTGTTCTGTACCCCCCAGCCTGACCCACAGCCCCACTGTTCTGTACTCCCTAGCCTGACCCACAACCCCACTGTTTTGTCACCGCTCCCAGCTGACCCACAGCCCATTTCTCTCTAGCCTTAGCCTGACCCACATTCCCAAAGTTGGATATATGTTCACAGTCCAGCCCTAGATGAGAAGGGGGACAGAGAAATGTTTCCTCTAACAGAGGAGGCACTGTCTCAGTGTGTGCGCTGGAGTTTCTGGTCCCCTGAAACTTTAGGGACACTGAAACTGGGGGCTCCCTTAGTTAAGGCTCCTGTTCCAGCTTGTATTCATCTGGTGCTTCCTTTTTTACCCATCGCATCTTACTTAGTCAGCCATGTGTTTTTGAAGCCACTGTTTTCAGTCATGCCTTCTGCTGTGAGGAGAATCGGGCTTGGTCTAGGAGTCATTCTAGCTTGCAAAGTGGATGACCCAGGGGCAACAGCTACCATACCCCTGCTGTCGACCCTCAGCCTATCTGAGGAAGATAGGGTGGATCCGAGATTTGTTTCCCTCCCTGATAACCCCGATGCCTGGACTGACTATTCTGAGGTGCAGGATGATGACGACCATCCACTCCTCTAACTGAAAACTGCTCCTGCCTCAAAAATCTGTCCATGGTGTCTGCTCATGCCAGCCTGCTGCCAGAACACCCCAAGGTCGATGCCAGCCTGCCACTAGAGCATCTCGAGGTTGAAGCCAGCCTGCTGTCAAGGTGTCCAAGGTCGATGCCAGTCTGCCACCCGAGGGTCCCAAGGTTGATAACCTGAGCCTGCTTCCATAGTCTCCCAAGGTTAATGCCAGCTTGTTGTCCAAAAGCAAGCCTGTATCTCAACTTGCCCCAGAGTGCTCGGGACCCCAATCTGCTGCCTCCAGTTTCTGCCAGCTCCCAGTTGCTGCCAGCATTCTGCACCTAGGCCCAGTCTTGAGTGTGCACCCGGGCTGCATCTTGAGCTTGCAAGTGGGCTTTGTTTTGAGCTTGCATGTGGGCCCTGTTTTGAGCTTGCATGTGGGCCCTGTTTTGAGCTTGCACCTGGGCTTGACCCTGTGCCCATTACTTCCAGCTCTGATGCTAATGATTTCTGCTCCAGCCCTGTTTCTGCTGTTCCAAGACTCCACCCTTGCCCACATTTGATTTTGGGCTATTTTTGGGAGCACCCAGCTGGATCCCTCATGTATGGACTTTCCTGTTTTGGACTACTGATCATATCTTCTTGGTGAATGTTCCATCCCTGCTCCTAAAATGGAGGTATTGCCATTGACTGCAGTTATGCTTGACACCAGCGGGGGTCAGTGGAGCTGTCCGGTCTTCCCTTCCAAGCCCCTTATCGCTAACAACTGAAGCAGCCTTATAAAAATGTGCTGGACCCACTGCTCTGGGCAGCATGATCGTGTCAGTATCACAATCTGATCGTCTGGAAAGACTCTATGTGCTGATGTGAGTCTGCAGGGCCCTGTCTTGTCCCCGAGTTGGCATCTGAACACTCTGACCATGCCTGACACAAGGTTTCTTTTCAGTTCTTGTTTTGTTTATGCCAGTTTTAGTTTGTTTTTACCTGAACCCAGGGGGTGGGTCCACCAATCCAGCACCTATAATCACACAGCCCACGTTCCCAAATCACTATCCATTCGCCAGCCTGGCGGAATACAAGGCCCAGTAAAGCCACAGACACACAGATTCTTGGCTAAGGCTTTAGACTGTAAACTCACAAGGGCAGGGCTCTCCTTCCTATTGTCTCCTGTGCTCACAACACTTGGTTTAAACCTTGTGGCAAATTTGTATTGTTCCCTGTACTATATGTTTTACCTTGTCTGTAATCATACATTGTAAAGTACTACGGAAGATGATGGCATTATATATATAAACAATAATAATAATAATAAGGTAAAAAGATTGTTCAAGTTAAATATAGGTTTTAATGCAATAAGCAGACTAGGCAGTTATTACAAACGTTTGGCTTGTCAGGGATTTCTCAATGGATAAATCCTCTATTAAAGAGTGACCAGAAATTCGAGAACTGCGAGACAGAGACTATGAATATGCAGCAAACTGTGTTTAATTGCGACAATCAGTGAACAACACACACATCAAACAGGCTGCTGTACATATATTACATGTGGAGTCAGAGTGTATACATACAAGATAGAGGTTCAGATTCAAGTTCAGAAGTCCAAAGACAGAGTCCGGGTAGACAGTTCAGAAGACAGATTTAATGCTGATCCACTAGCTGAATGGGTGGATCACCTTATATAGAGCAGGAAGTCCCACAGGTGCTGGCTGATTAACAACACCTCTGCCAGACAGAGCCATCTGCTGGTGAAGCAGCATATAGCAGGGGAACTCAAGCTGTGAAGGAACTCCAGACCTGACATGGCTATGATGGAATCAATACAAATGCCGTTCTGATTAGGGGGATACAGATTACAGGCACAGTTACCAGTAGAGATACTACAACAGTCAGAGTTACCTTAAAATGTAGATGCAGTGTAGTAATGATGGGCTCCCACAGGGTGTCCCTCATGCGACGCAACCTCCCCCAGAGAGTGACAAGGGATGACCCAGGGTCGACCCCCTTTATGCCTTGGGGCCCTCTCACACCCTCCTTCTTTGAGGCAGAACCGTCTGTAATACCTAAAAACTGTTAACCCTTGGGCGGGGGGTCATATGGCTCTGGATACAGCACCAAATGGTTGGGCTGGATACTGTACATCCGATGAGCACAAAGATGAAGTCCCTAGATGGATCAGAACCTGAGATCTACATTTCCATTGGCCACTCAGCACCTGAAAATGTATGCCTGCATGCAGTTTTGTGGGCCCCGTTCTGGTATGGTATCTGGCTTGGTGCTGGGACACACAGCGGCTCAACTACGGTCCGTGCTGGTGCCGGATGTCTGAGGCACTGGTCTTTGATGAGAGGGAGCTCTCTCCAGGGGTTGCCTCTGTTTCAGACTCAGTGGGGCCTTCCCAACCCAAAGGTGTGAGAGAATCTGCAGGTAGTCTGTGATCTGAGCTTGGTTCAACTCAGAGATGCTAATTCGCCTTCCTGGAGAAAATGGTCTGGTGCGTGTTTATGGCTGGAAAGCCAAATGCTCAGGGGAGAGTAAAAGGGATTTAGGCAATTTTTAATGATTAAACTGGATATGCAGGTCACACATTTAGAATGATACAGAAATATATTTGTATGGCTCTGCCTCTATGATGGGTAATTCTGTTTTGTTTTTTGGCAAAATGTACCATGTTAGATACTTTCTGTTTTGGGAGTGTTTTTTTTCCCTTTTTGGGTCTTACATAGTTACATAGTTAATTTTCTAAAAGTTTTAAAAGTTTTTTTTACTGATAACCACTAATAGTAACAGTTAAAGTTATTTTCTGATAAATAAGCATCTAATCCTTTTTTGAAGCTGTCAGCAGTTGATGCTGTAACAAGCTTCTGTGGGGGGCTATTCCATAGATTTATAGTTCTTATGGTAGCAAAATGATTGTCGCCTCCGGAGACTTGGGCCCTTATTTAAGAAGGGATAGCGTCAGGTAGTGGCTGGTTAATGAGAGGTAGCGACAGGTAGCGACTGGTGAACGCCGGACACGGCACGCAATTACACATTTATCAAGCAGAATCTGTTTAGCGACTGGGATAGCGCCATGTAGCGTCTGAATCATCATTTTCACAGCCTCAGCGAACAGCGCCGGCGTTTAGCCTTGCACAGCGCCAGGTATGACCTCTCGCTACCTGTTGCTCTCCGATACATTTCAATGGACGAACCTTTTCTTCTCTTTAAACAGGGTTTTTGTTTTGTTTTTCAAAAAATCACAAATAATTCTGTGACCTCTTCTGGCATTGAAAAAGCATTTTTTTCAATTTTTTTTTTATTTTTTATATATCTCTTCAGAAATGACATTACAGGTCTGCCATTAAAGTGTTCATGTTACAATGTTGCTACAATGTAATTCCATATGTTTTCGCTTTGTTACTAGTGGATAGATGCTGAAAAAACAGACTTTAAACACACCGCCTCCTGCGCTCTGGGCTTCAAACAAGCATTTTTCAGCGCCAGAGATTTGTGAGGCTGTTTTTTTGCTGAATATGGTGTGAGTCGGTCGCTATGAGCAGTCGCTAACATGCGCTCCTATACAGCGCTGTACTGGTCAAATAGCGACTCCTCACAATGTATTCAACATTACTGAACAGCGACTGAGTCGCTATGAAGTAGCGACCCACGGCCGAGCACAGTGACTACTAGCGGGCGCTCTGAAAATGCCTGCCTCAGACGCTCATCTGTCGCTACCTGGCGTTAGTGATGAATCAGCCTGTAAATTTCATTTTTTCCAGTCGAAGAGAGTGTCCAGTTCTCTTTAAAGAGGATTTTACCTGAAATAGTGTTCCCCCATATTTTTGTATGGCCCATTTATATTTTTATACAAGTTAGTCTTAAGAGGAGACGACAGAGGGGGGACGTGATTAAACAGATTTAATTCCCATAATCTTTCCTCATAACTAAGATCCTTCATTCCTCTTATTAGTTTGGTGGCTCTTCTCTGCACCCCTTCCATAGTCAGAGCGTCCTTTCTATGAATAGGTGCCAGAACTGGACGGCATATTCCAGGTGAGGGCGCACCAGTGCCTTGTAAAGAGGCAAAATTACATCCCTTTAAATGCATGATAGTATTTTGGTGGCCTTGGAAGCAGCTGCTTGGCATTACATGCTGTTATTTAGCCTGTGATCTACCAGTACCCCCAGATCCTTCTCAACAAGTGACTCTCCCAGTTTTACTCCCCCCCCAGGATATATGTGGCCTTCAGGTTGTTAGACCCCAAGTGCATGACATTTTTCCACATTGAACTTCATTTGCCAAGAGGATGCCCAAGTCAGCCTGAAGCTTGTGAACATCTTCAATAGACTGCACTGTGCTACATAGACTGCACTGTGCTACATATCTTTGTGTCATCTGCAAAAATAGAGACAGTGCTTTTAATTCTATATCGTTTATAAACAAGTTGAATAAAAGTTGGCCCAGGACTGAACCCTGGGGACACCGCTTACAACCGGTAACCATTCAGAGTAGGTATCATTAACCACAACTCTCTGCACACGATCCTTCACACAGTTTTCAATCCAGTTACAAACTATATTTTCTAATCTTGAAGTGATATTGTTTATAATGTGATAAGTTGAATATAGGAAGTGTGACTTAGGCCCTTATTTAACAAGGGATAGCGCCAGGTAGCGAATGGTGAGCGAACGGTAATGACGGTCACCGTCACGAGTACGCCGGCTCCCCTCCGCAATCACACATTTATCAAGCTGATCCTGCTTAGCGACTGACAGAGCGCCAGATAGCGAATCATTCATCATTATTCCAGCCTCACCCCACAGCCCCAGTGAGCGACCTTGAACAGCGACAGGTATGACCTCTCGCTACCTGGCGCTCTCCAATGCATTTCAATGGAACAATCTTTAAATATTCATAATTAATTGCTATTAATGTTTTTTTTTTTTTTTTTTTTTTTTTTTTTTAAATGTCAAAAATTCTGTGACCACTTCTGCAATGTTAGATATTTTTTTTAAGGTTAAAAAAAAAAAAAAAAAAAAAAAGATTTGTGCAGAATTGATATTACAGGTCATATTAATGTATTCATATTACAAAATGTTTTGAAAAACATGTTTTTGTTTTTTTTCAAAAAATATGGTTGTTTGGGGGTTAAAAAACTACTTTTAACCCATCGCCGCCAGCGCTCTGGGGTTTAAACAAGCATTTCACAGCGCGAGAATTTTTTGAGCGTGATTTGTTAATGAATATGCTGGGAGCCGTTCGCTATGGCCATTCGCTGTCATGCGCTCCCATACAGCGCGGAACCTGTCAAACAGCGACTCCTAACCCCGTATTCAACATTACCGCACACCGACTGAGTCGCTGTCAACAGCCGAACAACGGCCAAGCACAGCGACTACTAGCGTGCGCTGTGAAAATAACGCTACTGTCGCTCATCTGTCGCTACCTGGCGCTATTAATGAATCGGCCTCCCCATCAATACAGAATATAAATAAATGTGAACTGTGTTTCAATGTATCACGTCTATATCAAAGTATCTTGCCTTTTTCAGCCAAGAAGAACAAAGGGAAGAATGAGAATCCACTGTTTAGAAAATGTGGACAAGGCTCTCAATTTTCTCAGGGAACAAAGAGTTCATCTTGAAAATATCGGCCCTCATGACATTGTCAATGGCAACCACAGGTTAACATTAGGACTCATTTGGACCATTATTTTACGTTTCCAGGTATGTATTGTTCAGCAGGACTTCAGGTTGTAGGAAATCTAACTATATTTTCTATTTAACTTTTTTTTTAACTGCCCTTCAGATACAAGACATTGTTGTAGAGACAAAAGGTAGTGAGAAACGCTCTGCTAAAGATGCTTTGCTGCTTTGGTGTCAAATGAAGACTGCAGGGTTAGTATGATAGTGTCTGTTTTATTTACTAGAGAAAGCAATGTTTTTGTTACCACTGAAAATAATTTAGTAATTAGCATTATTACTGCTTTGGAACGTTTGCCTTCTTCTCCAAAAGGCAAGCACTGAGCCTACACAAATGACAGTGCCAAGCAAAACATGCGAGAGCCAGGTGAGAATTCTCACTTCTTTTTTAAGAGAGAAAATTGCCATTCACTTTCATTGTCTACCTTGAGGCTGATTCCGAGCCAGGTACAAATTTACACCTGGTCAACAATGAAAGTCAGTGGCAGTTTTCTCTCCTAAAAAAGTCTCACCCCCCATACAGCAAGAGGCATCCGCCCTAGTGCTGATGAGAGCCTAAAGCTCGAAACACGTGTCCACTAGTTGGATGTGTCTGGCTGTATAAAATTTAAAGCTAATCCTTGGCATTGCACCCTTAGCGGTTCTAAGGGCCTTGGATGGCACAGAGATGTAAAGAGATGATTTGCATAGCTCCGCCTACTGCAAGGGTAGATGGGTAATGCTATCTGTCCTTGGACTGGGTACTGTGCAAATACTTTCCGTTCTAGGAAAGCCACTCTTTTCCTCTCCTAAAAAAGGAATGAGAATTCTCTCCTGGTTCTGAATCCACCCCATTGTTGACACCATGTTCTCGTTGTTTTTCTTCTAGTTGTGATTTCTCCACAATAAATTGTTTTTCAACTTAGTATTCTGGCAAACAAAAAGAAGGAATACTAATGCATACATATGCAAGGTTTATCAACTTTTCTGCTAACATAAAGCAAGAATACTAACGCATACAGGCATAGTATGCCTGTCTGTTAGAGATCAAGATACAATACAAGAATTTCTTTGAACACCTTGATAACTGAACTCCAATGAGTCTATTTAAAAATAATGATTTTTTTCTGTATTTTAGATATCCAAATGTTAATGTCACAAACTTTACATCCAGCTGGAGAGATGGCCTAGCATTTAATGCTCTTATTCACAAACACAGGTAGGATAAATGCTGGGGAGATTTACAGTACTGCATAGTTTATAAGTAGAATAAAACATTATTTTAGTACTCTAAATGAACAGTCAACATTAATTTACATTATATAATAATAATATAATTATTATTAATAATAATATATTTATTTATTTTAAACATAGCTGAAAAAATATTTAGCAGTTCCATTAAATCAGTGCAGTTTCTAAGCAAAAAAAAAACACTCGGGCTGGGAGACAAAATCCCCCTCCCCCCAAAAAAACAGGAGGCTTCCAACGCTTGCCTTGCGGGGCATTTAAGGAACAAGTACACGGGCAGGCTGATTCATCACTAACGCCAGGTAGCGACAGATGAGCCTCTGTAGCAGGCATTTTCAGAGCGCACGCTAGTAGTCACTGTGCTCGGCCGTGGGTCGCTAGTTCCTAGCGACTCAGTCGCTGTGCAGCAATGATGAATACATTGTGATGAGTTGCTAGTACAGCGCTATATGGGAGCGCATGTTAGCGACTGCTCATAGTGACCGACTCACACCATATTCAGCAAAAAAACAGCCTCACACAATTTTGGCGCTGAAAAATGCTTGTTTGAAGCCCAGAGCGCAGGAGGCGGTGTGTTTAAAGTCTGTTTTTCAGCATCTATCCACTAGTAACAAAGCGAAAACATATGGAATTACATTGTAACAACATTGTAACATACCTGTAATGTCATTTCTGAAGAAATATATAAAAAAATAAAAAAATTGTGAAAAAAATGCTTTTTCAATGCCAGAAGGGGTTTACAGAATAATTTGTGATTTTTGGAAAAAAAAATAAACAAAAACCCCATTTAAAGAGAAGAAAAGTATCGTCCATTGAAATGTATGGGAGAGCGACAGGTAGCGATAGGTCATACCTGGCGCTGTGCAAGGCTGAACGCCAGCGCTGTTCGCTGAGGCTGTGAAAATGATGAATCAGACGCTACATGGCGCTATCCCAGTCGCTAAACAGATTCTGCTTGATAAATGTGTAATTGCGTGCCGTGCACGACGTTCACTAGTCGCTACCTGTCGCTACCTCTCATTAACCGGCCACTACCTGACGCTATTCCTTCTAAAATAAGGGCCATTGATTCTGTATTGGGATGTCTGCAACATTTTGCCATAAACATTCCAACACAGTGCAACATAACATAAAAAACTCCAGTACAAGGACAAGGAAGTGCTCAGCCTGCACTGCCCATTGACTTATATTGCATACACTGTAGTTACAATGCAAGCAGGACTAGATTGCACTGGTTATCGCCAGTAATTTCATGCATTTTATCTGCAGTAGAAAATATCTCTGATTTGGGTTTCTCTGCAGTGTGAAAATCCTAAGGTTCCTCATACACTCACCTTGAAAATCCCGCAGTACTTTAGCAGGCCTCCCCATAATGTGTGCCTGCAATGCCAGGCAGAATTGAATAGCTGCCGTAACTAGCAGATCCTGTCCTCCCACACAAACCTTATAGTGAGGCAGTCACTAGTAACTCCAAGTGCCCCTGGTGCATCCTGATTTGCAATGCCCCCCTCTCAAGATCGTCTGCAATCACTTTTCCAATGGTCACTCGCCATGATCGTGGAAAAGGGTTGCAGCCCCGGCATAAAGACATAAAAATCACTGAGCCCGCACATGTGCAGTGGGAACAGCAGAAAGGTAAGTGATGTGAGCAAAATCCAGGTAATTGGTCCACTTTAATATACAGAGCATCCTGTGCCCTGATAAAACATTACTATGCAAAGTGCCAGTTGGTCGGAGATTCTCCCTCTCCAGCAGAGCATCCAGATTTAAGATCAAGTGTGTGAACCCCCCCCCCCCCCCCCGGATCGCCAGTATCCATCCTTTGCCCACTATTTATGTGCAGGCTATCCTCCAATCAGTTTCTAGGCTGTTCCTTCATAGGATCACTGGGCGCAGCTCTGTGGCTGTGGATGCCATTCATGTATTGCTAGTGCAGCTGGCACAGTAGACAAGGGATGCTGGGGATGACAGCGACGTGAAATAGTGGTGGGGTAAGGGAATCAAATGAACCAAGGTGGTTTCACAGGGTGGGCATCGCTAACTAAGATGCCCACCTGCCATTTTTGAGATCACCAACTGGCTGAGCTCAAGAATGGCAGCTGATATGACCTGTAGTCTGGGGAGGGCTCCTACTCCTGCCCCCAGCCTATCTGAATGTCTTTAATGACGGTGCAGGAACGCACCTCAGATGCAGGGAAACCTGGCAAAGAAAGCATTGTGGGGTATGCGGTCACTGGCAAAGACAGCACGAACTTTTACCTAATGTTTGGCTGAACTTACAGAAACCGAACGTTTGGGGTTTTGCCCAACACTGATTATAGGTAAATTTGGATACTGATTGCTGTTATGTTTTTTCCGACAGGCCTGATCTGATCAACTTTGAAAAACTGAAGAAATCCAATCCTAAGTATAACCTTGAAAATGCTTTTACTGTAGCTGATAGGCGGCTTGGGATAACGCAGCTGCTTGATCCAGAAGGTAGGGTTTATCTTGCTGCTAAATATGGCCATTTAAAGTTACAGTCTAGGCGATTGTAATAATAAGGCAGCCATCAGCTCACCTAAATTCCTATGCATGTGCCTCTCCCCCATTTCCTGCAGTGCATTGTAGATGCTGTAGCAGGTCTTCTAAATTTGCCCCTCTTTTCAAATTAATTCCTCCACGACCATGCACAAATGTCCTTCGAGGCTCCCAATGTCATTGAACCAGACAAGCCACAGTGGTCACGCTTGCTGAGCTCCATCATACTGGGCGTTCTGAGGGACAGAGGTGGCAATGTTACCACAAGGAAACAGAAACATTTAGGAGACCTGCTTTAGCACCTACAGTATGTTGCAGGAAATGGCATGAGCTTCAGGTGACCTCTTTGTCTGCCCCGTCATTACATTCCACTGGCCTGTCCCTTTCAAGACGGGGAGGCCGATTCATTAATAGCACCAGGTAGCGACAGTTGAGCGACTGTAGCGGCATTTTCAGAGCGCCCGCTAGTAGTCGCTGTGCTTGGCCGTTGTTCGGTAGTTGATAGCGACTCAGTCGGTGTGCAGTAATGTTGAATATTGGGTGAGGAGTCGCTATTTGACAGGTTCCGCGCTGTATGGGAGCGCATGATAGCGAATGGCCATAGCGACCGGCTCCCACCATATTCATTAACAAATCACACTACAAAAATTCTCGCGCTGTGAAATGCATGTTTAAACCCCAGAGCGCTGGAGGCGATGGGTTAAAAGTAGTTTTTTAACCCCCAAACAACCATATTTTTTGAAACAAAAAAAAACAAGTTTATAAAAACATTTTGTAATATGAATACATTAATATCAGACCTGTAATATCAATTCTGCACAATTTTTTTTTTTTACCTTAAAAAAAATATCTAACATTGCAGAAGTGGTAACAGAATTTTTCACATTAAAAAAAAAAATTAGTAACAATTATTTATGATTAATTAAAGATTGTTCCATTGAAATGCATTGGAGAGCGCCAGGTAGCGAGAGGTCATACCTGTCGCTGTTCAAGGTCGCTCGCTGGCGCTGTGGGGTGAGGCTGGAATAATGATGAATGATTCGCTATCTGGCGCTATCTCAGTCGCTAAGCAGGATCGGCTTGATAAATGTGTGATTGCGGAGGGGAACCGGCGTTCGCGTGGCGGGGCCCGTCATTACCGTTCGCTCACCAGTCGCTACCTGGCGCTATCCCTTGTTAAATAAGGGCCTAACTATATACAACACTATTTTTTGTGTTTTAAATAAATTCATTACCGTTCATGTCTGTGGTCACCAGATGAAAGTGAATTTAAATGGCTGCATATTTTGTGCTAGACTTTCCATGTAAACTTTTTGTCTCCAGTCACCAATTAACAATTGTGGTTTAAATCCCCTGTAAGGCAGCAAACAGAATTTTTTGCTTTTCCAAGAGAGGTGCTAATTTGTTTCCACTTACAGTGGACCAAAACCCACATTTTTAACTAGCATCCCCTGAATTGCTCTCCCTATGAAGAGCACCTACTGCCAATTTTTATTGCTCTTGCTTCACTCTAATCCCAGATAATAGTGCCTGTTTTAGCTGTAAAGCTCCGCCTCCTCCTTTCATTTCCACTGTTGTGTGTGGCAATGATGTCATTGCCACACTTATGCAATGACCTATCACCTGCCATCTCTTACCGAGGGACAGCAAAAAAATCAGAACAAATCCAAAAGCGAAAATGTCCATTTATAGTTCTACACCATATCGCAAAGATATAAGCCGCACCAACCAAACTATGTTACAGGGGAAAAAAGAAAATGAATAAGCCAAAAAAGGGGGAGGGGTCCCACCAACCCCCCAAAATACCCCAAATCAAGTGGCACCACTGTGGTAATTTGTACAAATCTCAAAAAAGATTTTTATTAAGCCATAATTAACAAAAAAAGACAATTTAAAACACCTCTAAAAAACTTAAAGCACAAACAAACACTAGAGGGAGCTGATGTCAAGCCTCCTATTATTTATATAATAATAATATGAGTAAACTATTAGCAAGGGCTACTACCTGTCCCCTATTTCCCCCTGCAAAAAGTGCATGTGCAAAAAATATATCTATAAATTCAAGTAGACTTATGTGCAAAAATATCTAAAAGGTGCAAAAATGCTGCTAATAGTAATAAGGACAAGCCGGGTGAAGAGAGGGACCATATATATGATATCTTACAACTCCATGATATTTGAGGCCTGACAAGAGCGCTGCATCCCCCTGGCCTGGCCACTAAGTAAGATATTGTATATGTGTATATGTGTATATAGGGTACAGGTAGTGGCCCTTGCTAATAGTTAACTCTTATTATTATATTAATAATAGGAGGCTTGACATCAGCGCTCTAGTGCTTGTTTGTGCTTTATGTTTTTTAGCGGTGTCTTAAATTGTCTTTTTATGTTAAAGTGGACCAACACCCAGGATTTTGACAATCCTGGGTTTTGGTCCACTTCCGCTTGGGGGTGCCCCACTGCGTGAAACCCCCCAGATTTCCCTAAAAAACTCACCTCACCCCACACCTACGCGAGCGCTCGTCCAATCAGAGCGCTCAGAGCCGTTGTGGTATGCACGTACAAGCGACGGACAACCACAGCGGCTCTGAGCGCGCTGGAGGCCGCATCTCGCGCTTCCCTCTAACAGGGAGCGCGCCCACGTCGGCCGTTTGTGAATTGCGCGCCCTGCTAGAGAGAAGCGCGAGATGCGGCCTCGGCTTGTGCATGCGCCGTTGGAACGGGGATAAGGTAAGGTTTCTGGGCGTCATGTGGGGTTTTGAAATCGGGATGCCCCGCGGGGAGGGATCTGATAGGCCCGGGAATCTTAGATTCCCTGGCTGATCACCTCTGGGTGTTGGTCCACTTTAATCATGGCTTAATAATTTTTTTGGGAGATTTGTACAAATTACCACAGTGGTGCCAATTGATTTGGGGTATTCTGGGGGGGTTGGTGGGACCCCTCCCCCTCTTTTGGCTTATTTAGTTCTACACCATGATAAGGGAGTATTGGCAGGTGCTTTGGCCAAATGTATTTCACAAGTTCAGCGGGTTTTGGTTTGCTTCAAGTAGACCTAAGCCCTCCTGGCTAATCTGTTCCAGACAGGGTCAAGTTCCGCTATGACCTACCTACTTCCACTTCCACTTTTTATTTAGAAAATATTCATGTCTAGCCATGTATATCACATGTACATATACCCCCCCCCCCAATTATGCCTGTTGAGGAAGGTCCCATATGTGTAAAGACTTTGAGGGGATGTGGTCTACGATATATGTGCCAGCTCTTTCAGCAGCTCAAATTCTTTCGATCAAAAACAAGACTCCAGATTTTGTGTCAAAAAGATCTGACACTGAGAGAGGGAACAGACAGTTTTTACCTCTCTTTGCAAGAACCGAGAGATCCCAAAAGTTGAATCCAGGTACAACAGGAACGTCAAAGCCTGTGTCATCAGGACAAGGACTCTATAAGCATTTAGGGCACATGAACTTGTGATGTCTTTGTTAGTGTTCAGCGTGCCCCCCTCCCAATTACACTAATGCTCCTCATTCAGTTATACAATGAGGATGGTTTTGCTCCCTCCAGGCTGGTCACTGCATGCATGGTACACATATGTGCTAGGTATGGCTGTTAGATAACCCTTGGGCCTTCTGATATGAATGGATCTTCTGCCCCAGACTCTGTTACTACATCTCAGTTTACTGTTGCTGATAGCGTGGCTGTTGAGAGATCGACAGAAAAGGGTATTTCCTCCAGGTGCGATACACATGTTGCTGAAAGCATGCAAACATACTTCCACAAACGCTTATCATATGCATTTGAGGCCTTTTTCAGATGGCGTGAGAATCAGGGGTTTCAGCCCCTTGATTTATCTTTGCACATTAACAGATGCTAGGCTTAAGCCAGACCTCTAGTCAAAAAAATAAACATAGAAACATAGAAGGTTGACGGCAGAAGGAGAGCATACCTCCATCTAGTCTGCCCTTATGTGTATACTGTATGTTCTCTTTATCTTAGGATAGATGTGTGCTTATCCCAGGCATGTTTAAATTCAGTGGCTGTCGATTTTTCAACTACCTCTGCTGGAAGTTTGTTCAAAGCATCTACTACTCTTTCTGTAAAATAATAACATTGCTCCTGATTTTCCCCCTGACTAGCTTCAGGATGTGCCCCCTTGTTCTATCATTAAGTTTCTTCTTAAAAACACTTAACATAGAAACATAGAAGGTTGACGGCAGAAGGAGACCATACGGTCCATCTAGTCTGCCCTTATGTGTATACTGTATGTACTCTTTATCTTAGGATAGATGTGTGCTTATCCCAGGCATGTTTAAATTCAGTGACTGTCAATTTTTCAACTACCTCTGCTGGAAGTTTGTTCAAAGCATCTACTACTCTTTCTGTAAAATAATAACATTGCTCCTGATTTTCCCCCCGACTAGCTTCAGGTTGTGCCCCCTTGTTCTATCATTTTCTTCTTAAAAACACTTCCCCCCTGAACCTTATTCAATCCTTTCACATATTTAAAGGTCTCCATCATGTCCCCTCTCTCTCTTCTTCCCTCCACACTGTACAAATTAAGTTCTTTAAGTCTCTCCTGATAAGTTTTAAGTTTAAGTCCTTCCATCATTGTTGTTGCCGGCCTTTGGACACGTTCTATTTGAATAATGTCTTTTTGCAGGTAAGGTCTCCAGAACTGCACACAGTATTCTAGCTGTGGCCTTACCAGGGCTCTATACAGCGGCATCACAACCTCCCTCTTCCTACTGGTGATGCCTCGAGCTATGCAGCCGAGCATCCTGCTTGCTTTTCCCACTGCCTGGCTACACTGTCCACTCATCTTGCAGCTATCAGTAATCAGTACCCCTAAATCTCTCTCCTCCGAGGTCCTGGATAACACAGTGCTGCCCATACGGTACTCAGAGCAGGGATTCCTTCTACCCAAGTGCATGATTTTGCATTTAGAGACATTAAACTCTAGTTTCCACACTTTTGGCCATTTATCCAGTAAAGCTAAATCATTTTCCATGTTGCAGACACCTCCAGGAATATCCACCCTATTAGCTTATCTGAGAGCCCTATTTCTAGAAAGACCTAGCCCCACTGTCAAATCCATGTGCAATCATGCCTTGTTACCAGCCAGAAGTGGATATCCAGTATTTGTAATGACTCATCAGTGCTCAGAAAGCTTCTAGAAACAATTAGTGATGAGCCGAAACCACCCACCGAGTCTAGATCCTATTATAGTCTATTGGGGGGGGGGGGGAGTAATCCATATGTGTATCCCTTACTTGGAAGGCACAAAAACACTGCCAAATGTTCCAAAAATGCACAGGCACCCCAAAAGGTATAGGTAGATATTCTGAACTTTTTAATGAGCTCTCAGTTTACGTCAGACAGGACACTAGAGGCAGATTAAATTTGATGAAAAAAAGTGCAGAGGGCCCTGGAAAAGCTTCTCCACAAAAATAAAGCTTTTTTCCAGTGAAGTTTCTAGACAAAAAAAAGCTCGCCCATCCCATCTGCTGCTGTCCCATAGACATCAATGGATGGAAAAGGTCAGTATCAGTCAATAAGATTGAAAGTGTTGTGGTGTTTTTCTTAAATTGCCTATGGACTACCAGTTCAATTACTAGTACCCGCACCACCACCGCTGAGCACCAGACATGTGCATAAGAGCTGCTAATGACCAGGACAGGGGGTTGACAGTTTGACCCTTAAACCCTGGAATTAACAATCCCTATGCTTGGTTTTCCGAATAGGTAAGCTTTTTTACCTACTTTTCTGGGGTGGGAACATTTTTTTAAATTAGCCCCTTCCACCCTATTTTTTTAAAATGCATGCCCCCCCTTAAGAGCCCCAAACTCATACTGAAGCGTATAACATCTGGTATACCAGAAAATGGGGGTCTGCTATATCTAATGAGCACCCAACCACAGTGTAATGCAAAAGGTGACTGATTTAATGGTAGTGCAGTCAAATATATACAGTAAACCAAAATAGTTACACAAACAAGGTTTGTAACAATAGGGGCAAAATGATATGAAGCTCAGTTTGAAAACAGATTCTCAGGGGTTGTGTCATAAGGAGGAAGGGGGTAACCCCAATCAGTCATGTACATTGCATGCAGACTAACAATGTACTAATCAGAAGTAAACACATAATCCGCAGTACAAAAACAGGCACTATTGCATACATATGAGCTTGAACAACAAAGCATAGAGAGACATAGCAGTTTGGTCTGACAGCAGTGTACCTTTGTTGGATAACAACCTAAACCCTCAACGTTTCAAAAATGGAGACAGTGCTCTTAATACCATCTTCTATATAATTTATAAACAAGTTTAATAATGGTGAGTCCAGCACTGAGCCCTGGGGTACATTGCTTTCAACCGGTGACCATTCAGAGTTTGTATAATTAACCACAACTCTCTGCAAACGGTCCGTCAACCAGTGTTCAATCCAGGTACAAACTGTATATTCTAACCCCTAAGACCTTAATTTCCTCAATAAGCATCTATTAGGGACAGCGTCAAATGCTTTAGCAAAATCCAGAAAAAATATATTTACAGCTGCCCTCTATCCAGGCTTCTATGCACCTCTTCATAGAAGTCAATTAGGTTTGTCTGGTAGCTTCTGTCCTTAGTAGAACCATTCTGATTGTCACTTATAATATTCTATGCATAGTCATGAAATCCTAAATGTAGAGCCCCTCAGGCCATTTTCCCACATTGAATGTTAAGCTTACAGGTTTGTAATTATCTGAAGAGCTAGACACCTTATTACAAATGGGCACCAAATTTCCCTTGTGCCAATCTCTTGGAACTATGCCAGTTGTTATTTAAAGAGCAGGGGTGATGGGATAACTGAGCAGAGTTCTTTAACAAATTTTGGATGAAGTCCATCCGGTCCTGGAGTCTTATTCACTTTTAAATTATTTTGCCTTTCTTGGATATCTATGTTTAGCTTGTTGAGAATTATGCTTGGAGCATTGCCAGTAGTGGCATTGCCTATATCGGCTCCTTGCTTCTCTTTTGTTTTCACAGAGCTAAAGAACCTATTAAGCAGCTGTGCCTTCTCTTCTCTGTGCCTTCTCTTGATACTCAGTCATCAATTCCCCATTATCATTAGTTAGGGCAACATTATTTTTCAATTGTGTTTTCTTAGAATTTATATAGTTAAAGAAACATTTAAGGTTGGGTTTGCTTTCTTTGTCCATTACCAGCTTTAATTCATTTCTACATGCTTTATTTAATGCTTTATAATTTTCAAAGGCTATTGCTGAGAGCTTAGGGCCCATTTCCTATTCTAATTTTAGTTGGTTATACTTGTTTGCTATAGGCTCCTTGGGAAGTTGGCTTTCCTAAAATTTAGTTTTTTTGCCCTCCCAGGCAGTTTATGTTGATTACAACTATATTGTGGTCACTGTTACCAAGGTATTCATGGACTGTTACAGTCCCTACAAGTTCATCATCATTTGCAATAGAGTAGGTGCCTCCACAAACTGACCCATATGGTTAACCTTTAGCAAGCTGTAGTAGTAGTTGAAGCAGAACCATGGCTCTAATCAATACCTGGGTAGTCCTCCTACTATCACTGCTGTACCAGCCTGTCCTTCCCACTCGATTTGTCTATGCAGCTGACTCTCTATTTCCTCAGTTATGTTGAGGGACGTATTGATTACACCAACATCTATTTTAGCATAGTTTACATCTCCCTGCACTGCAATGATTCTACATCATCACAATCTTCAGCAAGTATCTCATCATTAATATGCTTTGAATTCTTGTTAAACATAAAAGGTTTCTTTAAGAGAATGTTTTACATTATCTTGAACCTGCTATGTATCCTGCCTTTGGTGTTTGTCTGGGGTTTTCTTTTACAATTCTATTAAATTATAACTTTCGATAAAAACAAATTTTAAAAAGTTAAAGGACAAGTATCATCTACCTACTATTATACCGACGGGCAGAATATAGTTTCAGACATTCCTTTTCCTCCAAGCTCATTACATTTTCAGCTGCTAAGTAAACATTCGTTGTAAACTGTTAAAATATATCAAAATGTAACACCCACTCAATTTATCAGCTGATAAGCAAAGGACCGTCTGTGATGAAAATATATCCAGGCCAACCTGCCTGCGGAAATGCGCATCCTCGGCATACCTCTATTTGCCTTCCGAAATGGGTGGCGTAGGCCCAGCAGGGATGCGGCTGGTGGCTTTTACTCCATTCAGATTCAAAAGGAAAAGGGCACTGCTGATTGGCTGAGTGGCCCATGCGGGAACCAATAAGAAGTGAGTTTTGGAGAAGAGACAAAATTTACAGTTGTATCTAGATTAAAAAGTAAAGATTCGCCTTACTCCCTGGAAGCCAACCCTGTCCCAACCCTCAAAGTTAATAGAGCAAACCCACTACCCTCACCCCCATGCCCCGCTCCTCTTACTTAGACACAGGCCATACCATAAATCAGAGGAGGAGTACAGGTTACCGAAAATATCTCCTGCTCTACTGTGGAGCCATGGGTGAAAATGTGCACTAACCGCGCATATCAACAAACGATGATGTAGTAGTTGTACTTTATATACTATGTCTAGGCCAACCACACGAACCCTGTACCCTGCTTCCCCTTTCCTTTCTGTTCCTTCCCTCACCCCTTACCCTTCGTTTTGTATTTCCCCCCACAATTGCATAATTGACGTCCTTTTTGTTTGAAAAACCAATAAAAACTGATTACAAAAAAAAAGTAAAGATTCAATGCTTTTATTGGGAAGGTTAAAATGTGCACTTTTCTGTATCACTAATCCTAGTAACAAAGAAATTTACAATATTTTACAGATGTGTTAACTGAAAATCCGGATGAGAAATCCATTATCACTTACGTAGTGGCATATTATCATTATTTTTCTAAGATGAAGGTTCTGGCTGTGGAAGGCAAAAGAATTGGCAAGGTAAGCTAGATTAGGCATTTGGGTAAAAGGCAAAGCTGCAACACAGCCAAGAGAGAGATTATTTCACAATGCCACAGACCAACTTTGTGCCAAAAAAAAAGGAAAACGATTTCTGCAATTACATTATGTTATCTGTCCTTTTAAGGTTCTAGATAATGCTATTGATACAGAAAAGATGATATATGATTATGAAAGGCTAACATCAGATCTGCTGACATGGATCGAGCAAACCATCATTGCCCTTACCAACTGGAAGTTTGCAAATTCCTTATTGGGAGTTCAACAACAGCTACAATCCTTTAGTGTTTACAGAACCTCAGAGAAGCCTAAAAAGTGAGTAATCCTTGTTACTTACAAACTTTCAATAGAACTTTTGAAACAGAAAGGTTCTTGGATCAAGATTTATAAGGGACATTTTGCTAGTAATTTAGCCAGATCAAGGGGGGTTGTTCGTGAGAAAAACACATTCATAAACATTAGAAGACTGTTTGTTAATATTTCTAATGTATCTCGAAAGCAGCAGCATTACAGAGTGGGAAATCTACTGGCAAGCTTGGTTTTCATCAGAGCCCCCTGCAAGGAAGGACAGACTGCAAACAAACCAAGGGCCCACAGCCATTACCAATGACCAATGAGCCCACTGTTCAGTTCAATTAAAGGAGCAGTATCGCAAAATTTGCATTAAAAAAGATAAATAATTAAATAGCCACACAATAGCTTCTAACATGTGTATAAATAATCTGGCGATAGAAAAAGGAAAAAATATCTGCCTTTCTTTTAAATTGTATAATGACAATGGCTCAGTCCATTTGCTGAATAGGGGGATCGGCTGGGTTGTATTTAGTGAGCTGCTTCATTTAGCCCACTGGTCTTTTAGCAACACTTTACCTCAGAGGCTGACACTAGGGATGAGCGAATCGATCCGGACGAACCCGGATTCGATCCGAATTTCAGGAAAAATTCGATTCGGATCGAATCCGAATTTCCCCGCGATTCGATCACTCGAAGTTTTCCTTTAACATCCATTCATTTACATTTACAGGCATTCTAAGATGGCGGACGGGACATGTCTGGACATGTATCCCGCGCCAGTGCAAGCTGGGGCAGTCACATGCAGCCTATCAGCAGCCAGCAAGCCCGGTGACGTCACACAGCGGTATTTAACGGCGGCCATCTTGCTTTTCCTCATTTCTCTATTGCATTCGTGACAGACAGACAGAACGCTGTGTAGCTGAGGCAGTTAGACAGGCTGGAGACAGGGACAGACAGGGACAGGCAGGAGACAGGCAGGAGACAGACAGGAGACAGACAGAAAGCCAGGGAAAGGTAGGAAAAACGGAGCTGGCTGACAGGGAGATTTTTTTTTTTTCATCCAGCCTTTGTTAGCGTTTTCAGGCTGCTTATAGTAACTAACTGTGCATATATACTGAACTGATCTTAAGTCTGCTGTGAGGCATCCCATTCTGTGACTAAAGCAGCCTCTGTTTAAGACCATATAAGCATTTGCTCTTATCATATTTGAAATTAGGCCTGATAAAGACACTTTTGCTGGCCAAAGCACTACTGGACCCTGCCAGGTCCATTCCTGCCCAGGGCATCCCATTCTGTGACTACAGCAGCCTCTGTTTAAGACCATATAAGCATTTGCTCTTATCATATTTGAAATTAGCCTGATAAAGACACTTTTGCTGGCCAAAGCACTACTGGACCCTGCCAGGTCCATTCCTGCCCAGGGCATCCCATTCTGTGACTAAAGCAGCCTCTGTTTAAGACCATATAAGCATTTGCTCTTATCATATTTGAAATTAGGCCTGATAAAGACACTTTTGCTGGCCAAAGCACTACTGGACCCTGCCAGGTCCATTCCTGCCCAGGGCATCCCATTCTGTGACTACAGCAGCCTCTGTTTAAGACCATATAAGCATTTGCTCTTATCATATTTGAAATTAGCCTGATAAAGACACTTTTGCTGGCCAAAGCACTACTGGACCCTGCCAGGTCCATTCCTGCCCAGGGCATCCCATTCTGTGACTAAAGCAGCCTCTGTTTAAGACCATATAAGCATTTGCTCTTATCATATTTGAAATTAGCCTGATAAAGACACTTTTGCTGGCCAAAGCACTACTGGACCCTGCCAGGTCCATTCCTGCCCAGGGCATCCCATTCTGTGACTAAAGCAGCCTCTGTTTAAGACCATATAAGCATTTGCTCTTATCATATTTGAAATTAGGCCTGATAAAGACACTTTTGCTGGCCAAAGCACTACTGGACCCTGCCAGGTCCATTCCTGCCCAGGGCATCCCATTCTGTGACTACAGCAGCCTCTGTTTAAGACCATATAAGCATTTGCTCTTATCATATTTGAAATTAGGCCTGATAAAGACACTTTTGCTGGCCAAAGCACTACTGGACCCTGCCAGGTCCATTCCTGCCCAGGGCATCCCATTCTGTGACTAAAGCAGCCTCTGTTTAAGACCATATAAGCATTTGCTCTTATCATATTTGAAATTAGGCCTGATAAAGACACTTTTGCTGGCCAAAGCACTACTGGACCCTGCCAGGTCGATTCCTGTTGGGGCATCCCATTCTGTGACTACAGCAGCCTCTGTTTAAGACCATATAAGCATTTGCTCTTATCATATTTGAAATTAGCCTGATAAAGACACTTTTGCTGGCCAAAGCACTACTGGACCCTGCCAGGTCCATTCCTGCCCAGGGCATCCCATTCTGTGACTAAAGCAGCCTCTGTTTAAGACCATATAAGCATTTGCTCTTATCATATTTGAAATTAGGCCTGATAAAGACACTTTTGCTGGCCAAAGCACTACTGGACCCTGCCAGGTCCATTCCTGCCCGGGGCATCCCATTCTGTGACTACAGCAGCCTCTGTTTAAGACCATATAAGCATTTGCTCTTATCATATTTGAAATTAGGCCTGATAAAGACACTTTTGCTGGCCAAAGCACTACTGGACCCTGCCAGGTCGATTCCTGTTGGGGCATCCCATTCTGTGACTAAAGCAGCCTCTGTTTAAGACCATATAAGCATTTGCTCTTATCATATTTGAAATTAGGCCTGATAAAGACACTTTTGCTGGCCAAAGCACTACTGGACCCTGCCAGGTCGATTCCTGTTGGGGCATCCCATTCTGTGACTACAGCAGCCTCTGTTTAAGACCATATAAGCATTTGCTCTTATCATATTTGAAATTAGCCTGATAAAGACACTTTTGCTGGCCAAAGCACTACTGGACCCTGCCAGGTCCATTCCTGCCCAGGGCATCCCATTCTGTGACTAAAGCAGCCTCTGTTTAAGACCATATAAGCATTTGCTCTTATCATATTTGAAATTAGGCCTGATAAAGACACTTTTGCTGGCCAAAGCACTACTGGACCCTGCCAGGTCCATTCCTGCCCGGGGCATCCCATTCTGTGACTACAGCAGCCTCTGTTTAAGACCATATAAGCATTTGCTCTTATCATATTTGAAATTAGCCTGATAAAGACACTTTTGCTGGCCAAAGCACTACTGGACCCTGCCAGGTCGATTCCTGTTGGGGCATCCCATTCTGTGACTAAAGCAGCCTCTGTTTAAGACCATATAAGCATTTGCTCTTATCATATTTGAAATTAGGCCTGATAAAGACACTTTTGCTGGCCAAAGCACTACTGGACCCTGCCAGGTCGATTCCTGTTGGGGCATCCCATTCTGTGACTACAGCAGCCTCTGTTTAAGACCATATAAGCATTTGCTCTTATCATATTTGAAATTAGCCTGATAAAGACACTTTTGCTGGCCAAAGCACTACTGGACCCTGCCAGGTCCATTCCTGCCCAGGGCATCCCATTCTGTGACTAAAGCAGCCTCTGTTTAAGACCATATAAGCATTTGCTCTTATCATATTTGAAATTAGGCCTGATAAAGACACTTTTGCTGGCCAAAGCACTACTGGACCCTGCCAGGTCCATTCCTGCCCGGGGCATCCCATTCTGTGACTACAGCAGCCTCTGTTTAAGACCATATAAGCATTTGCTCTTATCATATTTGAAATTAGCCTGATAAAGACACTTTTGCTGGCCAAAGCACTACTGGACCCTGCCAGGTCCATTCCTGCCCAGGGCATCCCATTCTGTGACTAAAGCAGCCTCTGTTTAAGACCATATAAGCATTTGCTCTTATCATATTTGAAATTAGGCCTGATAAAGACACTTTTGCTGGCCAAAGCACTACTGGACCCTGCCAGGTCCATTCCTGCCCAGGGCATCCCATTCTGTGACTACAGCAGCCTCTGTTTAAGACCATATAAGCATTTGCTCTTATCATATTTGAAATTAGCCTGATAAAGACACTTTTGCTGGCCAAAGCACTACTGGACCCTGCCAGGTCCATTCCTGCCCAGGGCATCCCATTCTGTGACTAAAGCAGCCTCTGTTTAAGACCATATAAGCATTTGCTCTTATCATATTTGAAATTAGGCCTGATAAAGACACTTTTGCTGGCCAAAGCACTACTGGACCCTGCCAGGTCCATTCCTGCCCGGGGCATCCCATTCTGTGACTACAGCAGCCTCTGTTTAAGACCATATAAGCATTTGCTCTTATCATATTTGAAATTAGCCTGATAAAGACACTTTTGCTGGCCAAAGCACTACTGGACCCTGCCAGGTCCATTCCTGCCCAGGGCATCCCATTCTGTGACTACAGCAGCCTCTGTTTAAGACCATATAAGCATTTGCTCTTATCATATTTGAAATTAGGCCTGATAAAGACACTTTTGCTGGCCAAAGCACTACTGGACCCTGCCAGGTCCATTCCTGCCCGGGGCATCCCATTCTGTGACTACAGCAGCCTCTGTTTAAGACCATATAAGCATTTGCTCTTATCATATTTGAAATTAGGCCTGATAAAGACACTTTTGCTGGCCAAAGCACTACTGGACCCTGCCAGGTCCATTCCTGCCCAGGGCATCCCATTCTGTGACTACAGCAGCCTCTGTTTAAGACCATATAAGCATTTGCTCTTATCATATTTGAAATTAGGCCTGATAAAGACACTTTTGCTGGCCAAAGCACTACTGGACCCTGCCAGGTCGATTCCTGTTGGGGCATCCCATTCTGTGACTAAAGCAGCCTCTGTTTAAGACCATATAAGCATTTGCTCTTATCATATTTGAAATTAGGCCTGATAAAGACACTTTTGCTGGCCAAAGCACTACTGGACCCTGCCAGGTCCATTCCTGCCCAGGGCATCCCATTCTGTGACTACAGCAGCCTCTGTTTAAGACCATATAAGCATTTGCTCTTATCATATTTGAAATTAGGCCTGATAAAGACACTTTTGCTGGCCAAAGCACTACTGGACCCTGCCAGGTCGATTCCTGTTGGAGCATCCCATTCTGTGACTAAAGCAGCCTCTGTTTAAGACCATATAAGCATTTGCTCTTATCATATTTGAAATTAGGCCTGATAAAGACACTTTTGCTGGCCAAAGCACTACTGGACCCTGCCAGGTCCATTCCTGCCCAGGGCATCCCATTCTGTGACTAAAGCAGCCTCTGTTTAAGACCATATAAGCATTTGCTCTTATCATATTTGAAATTAGGCCTGATAAAGACACTTTTGCTGGCCAAAGCACTACTGGACCCTGCCAGGTCCATTCCTGCCCGGGGCATCCCATTCTGTGACTACAGCAGCCTCTGTTTAAGACCATATAAGCATTTGCTCTTATCATATTTGAAATTAGCCTGATAAAGACACTTTTGCTGGCCAAAGCACTACTGGACCCTGCCAGGTCCATTCCTGCCCAGGGCATCCCATTCTGTGACTAAAGCAGCCTCTGTTTAAGACCATATAAGCATTTGCTCTTATCATATTTGAAATTAGGCCTGATAAAGACACTTTTGCTGGCCAAAGCACTACTGGACCCTGCCAGGTCCATTCCTGCCCAGGGCATCCCATTCTGTGACTACAGCAGCCTCTGTTTAAGACCATATAAGCATTTGCTCTTATCATATTTGAAATTAGCCTGATAAAGACACTTTTGCTGGCCAAAGCACTACTGGACCCTGCCAGGTCCATTCCTGCCCAGGGCATCCCATTCTGTGACTAAAGCAGCCTCTGTTTAAGACCATATAAGCATTTGCTCTTATCATATTTGAAATTAGGCCTGATAAAGACACTTTTGCTGGCCAAAGCACTACTGGACCCTGCCAGGTCCATTCCTGCCCAGGGCATCCCATTCTGTGACTAAAGCAGCCTCTGTTTAAGACCATATAAGCATTTGCTCTTATCATATTTGAAATTAGGCCTGATAAAGACACTTTTGCTGGCCAAAGCACTACTGGACCCTGCCAGGTCCATTCCTGCCCGGGGCATCCCATTCTGTGACTACAGCAGCCTCTGTTTAAGACCATATAAGCATTTGCTCTTATCATATTTGAAATTAGGCCTGATAAAGACACTTTTGCTGGCCAAAGCACTACTGGACCCTGCCAGGTCGATTCCTGTTGGGGCATCCCATTCTGTGACTAAAGCAGCCTCTGTTTAAGACCATATAAGCATTTGCTCTTATCATATTTGAAATTAGGCCTGATAAAGACACTTTTGCTGGCCAAAGCACTACTGGACCCTGCCAGGTCGATTCCTGTTGGGGCATCCCATTCTGTGACTACAGCAGCCTCTGTTTAAGACCATATAAGCATTTGCTCTTATCATATTTGAAATTAGCCTGATAAAGACACTTTTGCTGGCCAAAGCACTACTGGACCCTGCCAGGTCCATTCCTGCCCAGGGCATCCCATTCTGTGACTAAAGCAGCCTCTGTTTAAGACCATATAAGCATTTGCTCTTATCATATTTGAAATTAGGCCTGATAAAGACACTTTTGCTGGCCAAAGCACTACTGGACCCTGCCAGGTCCATTCCTGCCCGGGGCATCCCATTCTGTGACTACAGCAGCCTCTGTTTAAGACCATATAAGCATTTGCTCTTATCATATTTGAAATTAGCCTGATAAAGACACTTTTGCTGGCCAAAGCACTACTGGACCCTGCCAGGTCCATTCCTGCCCAGGGCATCCCATTCTGTGACTAAAGCAGCCTCTGTTTAAGACCATATAAGCATTTGCTCTTATCATATTTGAAATTAGGCCTGATAAAGACACTTTTGCTGGCCAAAGCACTACTGGACCCTGCCAGGTCCATTCCTGCCCAGGGCATCCCATTCTGTGACTACAGCAGCCTCTGTTTAAGACCATATAAGCATTTGCTCTTATCATATTTGAAATTAGCCTGATAAAGACACTTTTGCTGGCCAAAGCACTACTGGACCCTGCCAGGTCCATTCCTGCCCAGGGCATCCCATTCTGTGACTAAAGCAGCCTCTGTTTAAGACCATATAAGCATTTGCTCTTATCATATTTGAAATTAGGCCTGATAAAGACACTTTTGCTGGCCAAAGCACTACTGGACCCTGCCAGGTCGATTCCTGCCCGGGGCATCCCATTCTGTGACTACAGCAGCCTCTGTTTAAGACCATATAAGCATTTGCTCTTATCATATTTGAAATTAGCCTGATAAAGACACTTTTGCTGGCCAAAGCACTACTGGACCCTGCCAGGTCCATTCCTGCCCAGGGCATCCCATTCTGTGACTAAAGCAGCCTCTGTTTAAGACCATATAAGCATTTGCTCTTATCATATTTGAAATTAGGCCTGATAAAGACACTTTTGCTGGCCAAAGCACTACTGGACCCTGCCAGGTCCATTCCTGCCCGGGGCATCCCATTCTGTGACTACAGCAGCCTCTGTTTAAGACCATATAAGCATTTGCTCTTATCATATTTGAAATTAGCCTGATAAAGACACTTTTGCTGGCCAAAGCACTACTGGACCCTGCCAGGTCCATTCCTGCCCAGGGCATCCCATTCTGTGACTACAGCAGCCTCTGTTTAAGACCATATAAGCATTTGCTCTTATCATATTTGAAATTAGCCTGATAAAGACACTTTTGCTGGCCAAAGCACTACTGGACCCTGCCAGGTCCATTCCTGCCCAGGGCATCCCATTCTGTGACTAAAGCAGCCTCTGTTTAAGACCATATAAGCATTTGCTCTTATCATATTTGAAATTAGGCCTGATAAAGACACTTTTGCTGGCCAAAGCACTACTGGACCCTGCCAGGTCGATTCCTGCCCGGGGCATCCCATTCTGTGACTACAGCAGCCTCTGTTTAAGACCATATAAGCATTTGCTCTTATCATATTTGAAATTAGCCTGATAAAGACACTTTTGCTGGCCAAAGCACTACTGGACCCTGCCAGGTCCATTCCTGCCCAGGGCATCCCATTCTGTGACTAAAGCAGCCTCTGTTTAAGACCATATAAGCATTTGCTCTTATTATATTTATATTATAAGACACTTTTGCTGGGCATAGGCTTACTGCTGCCTGCCAGGTGCACTTCTGTTGAGGCATCCCATTCTGTAACATAGCATACCCCTCTTTATTTACACTAAGCAGCTCTCTTATTTACACTAAGCAGGCCTGTTGGAGGCTGAGTGTTACTGCTCACTTTTGGTGTGCATTATATTCTGTTTCATATAGACCCACCGCTGCCCGGGGTTTTTTTAAATATCACCTACTACCACGCCAGTTAGACTATGTCGGGCAGACAAGTGCCTGGAAGTGAAAAGAGGAGTGGCAGAGGCCAAGATTCCGCAGGCAGAGCTCGCATCAGACTGGGGGCCAGTAGCAGCAGGAGTCACGCTGAGAGACCTAATCTGCCAGTATCTGCTAGCGGTCGGGTCTCCACCAGTAACGCATCTGCCGTGGTAGATTGGTTGACGCGCTCATCAACAACATCATCACAACTTACGTCTGAGACCCCCAGTCTAGGGTCGGTAGGTTCCTCTGACACAACCCTGAGTTGGCATGCCCCGAGAGCAGTCCCTGTCCTCCCATTGCCTCTGGCCTACGCCGTTCCCTCCCCCAGCGACGTATCCTATGCTTTGGGTTCAGCTCCACTCTTTAGTGAGGAGGACCATCAGATAGAGGACAGTCAGCAGCTACTGCCCAGCCAAGAAATGGAGGTGGCTTCTTTAGCTAGGCAGACAAATAGTGATGTGGACAGTGTCGTGGGTGCTGCGAGCGTTCCAGCTCCTGCGCCAGACACTGTTGACGAATCCACGAACATCAGTGACGTACAGCCACAACTCGGTGATGATGATGATGATGACGATGAAGCCGATCGCACTTGGGAGCCGGGTGATGAAGGGGCTTCATCGTCATCATCAGGAGAAGAGGGGTGCAGGTTGCCCCGGAGTCAGCAGCTGAGGCAGCAAGGTGGTAGCAGTCAGCATGGGGGCACAATTCCAAAGGCTGGAGCCGGCCGGGGCCGGGGCCGGGGTAGAGCACCTGCTGTGCGGCAGTCTACCTTATCGGGAGGTAGTGGAGCAGGGGTTCCTGGAGTTGGCAACAGCAGCAGTGAATCAGTGAGGCCAGGGGGTGGGAAAAGTAGCTACTCGGCAGTGTGGCAGTTTTTCCTGAGGCATCCGCAGGAGGGTAACATGGCCACATGCAAGATATGTAGGCAAAAGGTGAAGCGTGGCCAGGGTCCAAATGTTGGCACCACGGCCCTGCGTCAACATATGATGCGTCACCATAAAACGACCTGGGAGAACCGAGGCTCCCAAGGGGTGGTCCAGTCTGCTTCCTCACCAAGTGAGCTCCCAATTTCTGCCAGCCAAGGCTCCAGCACCTCAGCCGAAGGCAGCTGTGCGTCATACCCATCCTCTGTCGCTCCTGCTCCTCCTCCTCCAAGTCATGCATCCCGCCAGCAATCCATCAGCGAAGCCATGTCCAAGAGACAGCAGTATGCGCCCACTCATCCTACGGCGCAGAAGCTGAATGTGCTCCTGTCCAAGTTGCTGGTGCTGCAGTCGCTCCCTTTTCAGGTGGTGGAATCTGCACCTTTCAGAGAACTGATGGCTTGTGCCGAGCCGAGGTGGAGAGTCCCAAGCCGTCATTTCTTTGCCAAGAAGGCAGTACCAGCGCTGCACACTTTTGTTGAACAGAAGGTGGGCCAGTCCTTGAGCCTGTCGGTGTGTAGCAAAATACATGGCAGCGCCGACATCTGGAGCTGTAACTACGGTCAGGGGCAGTACATGTCGTTTACGGCCCACTGGGTGAATGTGGTCCCTTTGCAGCAGCAACTTGGACAGGTCACGCCGCTTCGGCCTCCGCGCTCTCTGCCCATTGGGCCTGTGACACCGTGCGACTCGGCCTCCTCATCCTCCGCCATCTCCTCACCCTCCACTGTAGGCTCAAGTCTCAGTGCCCCTCCAGTCTACCATGTGTGCAGGGCACGGAGGTGTCACGCAGTGCTTCACATGGTTTGTCTTGGCGAACGGAGTCACACAGGGGAGGAACTGCTTAAATGTATTCATCAGGAAATCCAAACATGGCTTACTCCGAGAAAACTTAAAATGGGAATCATGGTTACCGACAATGGGAAGAACATTTTGTCTGCGCTGCGCCAAGGAAGCCTGACCCATGCCCCCTGCATGGCTCACGTCTTCAATCTGGTTGTCAAGCGGTTTCTGAAGTGTTCCCCCCATCTGCAGGACATCCTAACAACTTCACGGAAACTTTGCATGCACTTCAGCCACTCCTACACCGCCAAACACACCCTTCTTGAGCTACAGCGTCAGAATGGTATCCCCCAACATAGTCTGATTTGCGATGTTTCCACCCGTTGGAATTCCACCCTTCACATGTTGGACCGATTATATGAACAGAGAAAAGCCATCACGGATTTCCTGATGATCCAAGCAGATAGGGGGACTCCCCTGTGTAACTTCAATGTCAACCAGTGGCAGCTCATACGTGACACCTGCCGTTTGCTCAGGCCCTTTGAGGAAGCCACTTTATTTGTCAGTCGGCAGGATTACGGGATGAACGACGTGATTCCACTGCTTCATGTACTACAGCACATGTTGGAAACCATGGCTGGTCAGGGCACTGGAGACATGGCGTTTACATCTTACGGCCACATGAACCCCGTTGGAGCTGAACTGGAGGAGGAGGAGGAGGAAGAGGAGGAGGAGGAGTTGCCCAGCGAAACACAGTTTAGGCTTGGCGAAATGGCTGGTTTATCTAGTCAGCGGACAGGAGAGGAGGAGCAGGAGCAGCCAGAGGAGCTAGAGGTTTTTGAGGAAGGAGAGACAGAGGACCCGGGCACACCGTGGCAGTATGCAGTGGAGATGGAGACAGGTAGTCCATCCGAGTCACTTGCGCAAATGGCACGAAGCATGCTCACATGCTTGCGTAGTGACCCCAGAATTGTTTCCATCTGTCGGCGGGATGACTTCTGGCTGTCCACCTTATTGGACCCTCGCTTCCGGCACAAAATGGGGGCATTTTTTAAACCCACCGAGAGGGAGGACAAACTCAACTACTACAAAGACATTCTACGTAGGCAGTTGGCCGATGCCTATCTGCGCCATGGTCCATACTCTCGCAGGTCTGACTCGAGGGGACCTCTGCGCTCACCTTCCACTGCCATGGCCGCTGGGGGGGTTGGCAGCAGCAGCAGCAGAAGCTCCATCAGCAGCAGCAGCCTCAGTCTTCAGTCGCTAATGAGTAGCTTTCTACACCCGCATAGTGAGGCTACTCATGAGCAGCAGGAAGACCTGGAGCAGGACCTGAACCAGCAGGTCATGTCATACTTTGACATGACCATGCCAACACACCTTGAGGATCCGCTGGACTTCTGGGCAGCCAAACTTGATTTGTGGCCGCAACTAGCAGAGTTTGCCCTGGAAAAGCTGTCCTGCCCGGCAAGTAGCGTGCCATCTGAGCGGGTGTTTAGTGCGGCGGGGGCCATAGTTACGGCGAGGAGAACTCGTCTGTCAACTAAAAATGTGGAGAGACTCACCTTTGTCAAAATGAATCAGGGATGGATCAGCCAGGATTTCCACCCACCAATGCCTGATGCATGCGACTAGATTCAGCATGGTGCCACGTTTTACACTTTCCAAATGGTGCAAAACATATTTATGTCTTTAGGCCATTTTTTGGGCTCCTGCTGCTGCTGCTGCCAACTCCTGCCAACTCCAGGGTGTGATTCATCCAATTTTTGGGCTCCTGAGGCCAACTCCAGTGTATATTTGGGCTCCTGCTGCTGCTACTGTCAACTCCTGCCAACTCCAGGGTGTGATTCATCCAATTTTTGGGCTCCTGAGGCCAACTCCAGTGTATATTTGGGCTCCTGCTGCTGCTACTGCCAACTTCTGCCAACTCCAGGGTGTGATTCATCCAATTTTTGGGCTCCTGAGGCCAACTCCAGTGTATATTTGGGCTCCTGCTGCTGCTGCTGCCAACTTCTGCCAACTCCAGGGTGTGATTCATCCAATTTTTGGGCTCCTGAGGCCAACTCCAGTGTATATTTGGGCTCCTGCTGCTGCTACTGTCAACTCCTGCCAACTCCAGGGTGTGATTCATCCAATTTTTGGGCTCCTGAGGCCAACTCCAGTGTATATTTGGGCTCCTGCTGCTGCTGCTGCCAACTTCTGCCAACTCCAGGGTGTGATTGATCCAATTTTTGGGCTCCTGAGGCCAACTCCAGTGTATATTTGGGCTCCTGCTGCTGCTGCTGCCAACTTCTGCCAACTCCAGGGTGTGATTCATCCAATTTTTGGGCTCCTGAAGCCAACTCCAGTGTATATTTGGGCTCCTGCTGCTGCTGGTGTCAACTCCTGCCAACTCCAGGGTGTGATTCATCCAATTTTTGGGCTCCTGAAGCCAAATCCAGTGTATATTTGGGCTCCTGCTGCTGCTACTGTCAACTCCTGCCAACTCCAGGGTGTGATTCATCCAATTTTTGGGCTCCTGAGGCCAACTCCAGTGTATATTTGGGCTCCTGCTGCTGCTGCTGCCAACTTCTGCCAACTCCAGGGTGTGATTCATCCAATTTTTGGGCTCCTGAAGCCAACTCCAGTGTATATTTGGGCTCCTGCTGCTGCTGGTGTCAACTCCTGCCAACTCCAGGGTGTGATTCATCCAATTTTTGGGCTCCTGAAGCCAACTCCAGTGTATATTTGGGCTCCTGCTGCTGCTGCTGCCAACTTCTGCCAACTCCAGGGTGTGATTCATCCAATTTTTGGGCTCCTGAGGCCAACTCCAGTGTATATTTGGGCTCCTGCTGCTGCTGCTGCCAACTTCTGCCAACTCCAGGGTGTGATTCATCCAATTTTTGGGCTCCTGAAGCCAACTCCAGTGTATATTTGGGCTCCTGCTGCTGCTGGTGTCAACTCCTGCCAACTCCAGGGTGTGATTCATCCAATTTTTGGGCTCCTGAAGCCAACTCCAGTGTATATTTGGGCTCCTGCTGCTGCTACTGTCAACTCCTGCCAACTCCAGGGTGTGATTCATCCAATTTTTGGGCTCCTGAGGCCAACTCCAGTGTATATTTGGGCTCCTGCTGCTGCTACTGTCAACTCCTGCCAACTCCAGGGTGTGATTCATCCAATTTTTGGGCTCCTGAGGCCAACTCCAGTGTATATTTGGGCTCCTGCTGCTGCTGCTGCCAACTTCTGCCAACTCCAGGGTGTGATTCATCCAATTTTTGGGCTCCTGAGGCCAACTCCAGTGTATATTTGGGCTCCTGCTGCTGCTGCTGCCAACTTCTGCCAACTCCAGGGTGTGATTCATCCAATTTTTGGGCTCCTGAAGCCAACTCCAGTGTATATTTGGGCTCCTGCTGCTGCTGGTGTCAACTCCTGCCAACTCCAGGGTGTGATTCATCCAATTTTTGGGCTCCTGAAGCCAAATCCAGTGTATATTTGGGCTCCTGCTGCTGCTACTGTCAACTCCTGCCAACTCCAGGGTGTGATTCATCCAATTTTTGGGCTCCTGAGGCCAACTCCAGTGTATATTTGGGCTCCTGCTGCTGCTGCTGCCAACTTCTGCCAACTCCAGGGTGTGATTCATCCAATTTTTGGGCTCCTGAGGCCAACTCCAGTGTATATTTGGGCTCCTGCTGCTGCTACTGTCAACTCCTGCCAACTCCAGGGTGTGATTCATCCAATTTTTGGGCTCCTGAGGCCAACTCCAGTGTATATTTGGGCTCCTGCTGCTGCTGCTGCCAACTTCTGCCAACTCCAGGGTGTGATTCATCCAATTTTTGGGCTCCTGAGGCCAACTCCAGTGTATATTTGGGCTCCTGCTGCTGCTGCTGCCAACTTCTGCCAACTCCAGGGTGTGATTCATCCAATTTTTGGGCTCCTGAGGCCAACTCCAGTGTATATTTGGGCTCCTGCTGCTGCTACTGTCAACTCCTGCCAACTCCAGGGTGTGATTCATCCAATTTTTGGGCTCCTGAGGCCAACTCCAGTGTATATTTGGGCTCCTGCTGCTGCTGCTGCCAACTTCTGCCAACTCCAGGGTGTGATTCATCCAATTTTTGGGCTCCTGAGGCCAACTCCAGTGTATATTTGGGCTCCTGCTGCTGCTACTGTCAACTCCTGCCAACTCCAGGGTGTGATTCATCCAATTTTTGGGCTCCTGAGGCCAACTCCAGTGTATATTTGGGCTCCTGCTGCTGCTGCTGCCAACTTCTGCCAACTCCAGGGTGTGATTCATCCAATTTTTGGGCTCCTGAGGCCAACTCCAGTGTATATTTGGGCTCCTGCTGCTGCTGCTGCCAACTTCTGCCAACTCCAGGGTGTGATTCATCCAATTTTTGGGCTCCTGAGGCCAACTCCAGTGTATATTTGGGCTCCTGCTGCTGCTGCTGCCAACTTCTGCCAACTCCAGGGTGTGATTCATCCAATTTTTGGGCTCCTGAGGCCAACTCCAGTGTATATTTGGGCTCCTGCTGCTGCTACTGTCAACTCCTGCCAACTCCAGGGTGTGATTCATCCAATTTTTGGGCTCCTGAGGCCAACTCCAGTGTATATTTGGGCTCCTGCTGCTGCTGCTGCCAACTTCTGCCAACTCCAGGGTGTGATTCATCCAATTTTTGGGCTCCTGAGGCCAACTCCAGTGTATATTTGGGCTCCTGCTGCTGCTGCCAACTTCTGCCAACTCCAGGGTGTGATTCATCCAATTTTTGGGCTCCTGAGGCCAACTCCAGTGTATATTTGGGCTCCTGCTGCTGCTGCTGCCAACTTCTGCCAACTCCAGGGTGTGATTCATCCAATTTTTGGGCTCCTGAGGCCAACTCCAGTGTATATTTGGGCTCCTGCTGCTGCTGCTGCCAACTTCTGCCAACTCCAGGGTGTGATTCATCCAATTTTTGGGCTCCTGAGGCCAACTCCAGTGTATATTTGGGCTCCTGCTGCTGCTGCTGCCAACTTCTGCCAACTCCAGGGTGTGATTCATCCAATTTTTGGGCTCCTGAAGCCAACTCCAGTGTATATTTGGGCTCCTGCTGCTGCTGGTGTCAACTCCTGCCAACTCCAGGGTGTGATTCATCCAATTTTTGGGCTCCTGAAGCCAACTCCAGTGTATATTTGGGCTCCTGCTGCTGCCAACTTCTGCCAACTCCAGGGTGTGATTCATCCAATTTTTGGGCTCCTGAGGCCAACTCCAGTGTATATTTGGGCTCCTGCTGCTGCTGCTGCCAACTTCTGCCAACTCCAGGGTGTGATTCATCCAATTTTTGGGCTCCTGAGGCCAACTCCAGTGTATATTTGGGCTCCTGCTGCTGCTGCTGCCAACTTCTGCCAACTCCAGGGTGTGATTCATCCAATTTTTGGGCTCCTGAAGCCAACTCCAGTGTATATTTGGGCTCCTGCTGCTGCTGGTGTCAACTCCTGCCAACTCCAGGGTGTGATTCATCCAATTTTTGGGCTCCTGAAGCCAACTCCAGTGTATATTTGGGCTCCTGCTGCTGCTGCTGCCAACTTCTGCCAACTCCAGGGTGTGATTCATCCAATTTTTGGGCTCCTGAGGCCAACTCCAGTGTATATTTGGGCTCCTGCTGCTGCTACTGTCAACTCCTGCCAACTCCAGGGTGTGATTCATCCAATTTTTGGGCTCCTGAGGCCAACTCCAGTGTATATTTGGGCTCCTGCTGCTGCTGCTGCCAACTTCTGCCAACTCCAGGGTGTGATTCATCCAATTTTTGGGCTCCTGAGGCCAACTCCAGTGTATATTTGGGCTCCTGCTGCTGCTGCTGCCAACTTCTGCCAACTCCAGGGTGTGATTCATCCAATTTTTGGGCTCCTGAAGCCAACTCCAGTGTATATTTGGGCTCCTGCTGCTGCTGGTGTCAACTCCTGCCAACTCCAGGGTGTGATTCATCCAATTTTTGGGCTCCTGAAGCCAACTCCAGTGTATATTTGGGCTCCTGCTGCTGCTGCTGCCAACTTCTGCCAACTCCAGGGTGTGATTCATCCAATTTTTGGGCTCCTGAGGCCAACTCCAGTGTATATTTGGGCTCCTTCTGCCCCTCATAGTGATGCCACTTCAACTCTCTGCAATTGTGCCGCTCTGCGATTCTATTAGCGATGCCTCTGATCTGCATGTGATATTTCTTCAAAGTATTATTTAACTAACCCAGCACGCATCCTGTGCGTGTTACAGCAAGGCTGAATGGTTTACAACCCTATTGAGGCTGTAGGAGGCTCAGAAATAGCCGTTTTTAATAGCGATTCGTCGCGAATTTATTCGGGTCGAAACGATTTTTGTCGGAAAATTCGGCGAATCAGTCGAATCGAATTTTTCAAAAGTTCGCTCATCTCTAGCTGACACTGTAATCAGTGGTAACGGCTGTGTGTGTGTGAGGTGCTGCTTTTGTTATGAGACCAGGTGACTCAAATGTGTAAAATCTATACAAAATAAACTAAAATTACTGAAATTCTTCTTTGAATAACTGTGCAGGAAAATCTAAAGGTATTAAAGTGAAACAAAACCCTGAGTGGCCGACCCTGAAGTCTATAAGACCCGGCCATTGACCTGGCCCCTTGGGCATTCTAAATCAGGATGCCCCACTGTGTGAAACGCCCCCTGGATAACCACAGATCCCCCCATTTTTCTGGCGCGCTCACGCAGATAGTCATTTAGACAGGCCGGGCGGCCAGGAAGGTTACTGCTCAGGCTCCCCATCTGCAGACAGAGCTGATTGGATGAGAGCCCGCGCATGCGCTGTGGGACAGGGAAAGGTACGTTTTCACAGGCGAACTTGGGGATTTCACATATCAGGGCATCCCAAGTCGGGATGCCCCTAGGGGCACAAACCAAAACTCCAGATAGTGAAAATCCTGGGTTGGGCTTTGCTGAAAACACACAAAGCTGAAAGAAAGATCATATGGAAAAATGTGTTGAGAAAAGAGAGAGAAAATGGTAAACTGAAAGATTCTGCAGCAGAGCCAACATGAAGGGAAAACTGTCAAAATCAGCTAAATGACTTCTAGAGCTTTTCTCTCTGTTTTAGATATATAAGTTCTGGCCAGGCAATGTTGCAATGTTGCTATCTTATGCTGGACGGCTGCCAGCACTGAACAGCTGATACTTTGATACATTGTTTCGCCCGACACTCAGCAGACATAAACATGAGCTATTAGTCTCCAGCTGCTCAACACAAACATCATTTTTTTCTAAATTTGTAATTCTTACTCCAACACTTACCTACATTCAAAGTACCATTTAAATATAAGTCACCAAGAAAAATTTGCGATACTGCTCCTTTAAGTCCAATTAATGAAGTGAGAAAGACTGCTGAAACAGAGCAGGGAAGTCCAGAGGAAGTCTAGTTTGTAATCCAGAGCCAGAGTTCATGAAGCCAGAGCAGGTAGTCACCCAAAGCCTGGGGCCAGTAGCCAGAGAAGGGTAGGTCAAAGCCAAAGAGTCACAGCCAAAGTGGGTAGTCATCCAAGAGCGGCTGGTTACCATAGCCAAGGATGAACCAGATTCCTATGTTACAGAAGGTGGTGGCAGGCATCACTTTTAGGAAAATCTACAAAGTTTTTTGCGCCCAGGACCTCTTTTAAAGGCCTTTTAGTGCCAGCAAGTGCCCTTCACGCATGTGCAGAACACTCAAGCATACATATGTGTGCACTATATATGGGGGTCCGCTCCGGCTTAGAAGTGTACCACTACATGCATGATTGACGCTGAACTGCGCATGCCCCGCCCAGCATACCAATCACCTTCATACACACCCGTTGAGTCAGAGCACCAAAAGGATGCAAGTGTGCATGTGAAGGCATTCATTTGTGTGAACAGAAGCACTTCTGTGACCGTGGGGCACCTTTTCCCAAACAGGGAGTTTATCTCTTGACCTACTCAGAAATGACTGGCATGTTCCTGATTCGGATTTCTATAGGTACTTGACTTTGAGACCTGCTTTAAGATCACGATTTGGGTCATTAACACTACAGCTGCAATCTACAGAACTAGAAATGTTACTACGCTCTAGCCCACTGAATAAGCAACTGAGGATATATAGCCATCTGCAAGTTCTAACTAGAAATACATACAGGGAAGCATATGTGAAGTAGAGCTCTAGGATACCGGACTTTGAAGAAAGTGATTGGGAGGAGAAAGCAGATTATATTATAAGTTATAAGATATTATAAGTACAGATGAGTAGCTTCAGATTTTGTTAAACTGTGCTAAGTGGGAATACTTACCACAACACAATAGTCTTGATTCAGAGCCTTTACAGAAAAACTCGACTGGGTGATGATTCAGGGACACAAGTGAGATCATCCAGCCTGTACGAGAAGCGTACAGAAAGCTTGGAAAAAATTCTCACAATTAGCATGACAGTTTACTGAATCTCTATCAGTGAGTTGTAGTGTTTTTTATTAATGAAAATGACAATTGTTGTGCCGGTTAACCAGCACTTATGCCCGTCAAACTCTTCCAGAAAGAACCCCACGTCCATATCGATGATCACCAGGGTCTTCTACATCCCTGGTGTCCCACTTAGGAATGTGGGTAACTGCGCAGGCTAGCGTATGCAGCAGGTGACATTCCCTACCCAATGAACTCACAACACCCACTTCTCTGTGATCCTCCTTATCCATCAGTAGATTCCTCACCGGCATTATTTACATTGATGCAGCACTGAACACTAGATAATGAAGGGTAAGTATAAGTTAATTAAGAAAGTGTTAATATTTTTACAAATAATAAAGTCAATTCACAGCCTTTTTTACCTGCACTTACACATGAAAAAGCCTGCGAATGTGCAATTTTTTCGTCCATTTGTGAGTTTCTTGTGCGTTTTTTTTCTTTATATTAGCGTTTTTCATGGTTATGTGTAAGCCTTGTCATTAGCGTCTGCATATTCCCCCCCAAAGTACCCCTTAGGCTTCTCAGAAGACTCTACCCTTCCCCCCAAAGCATGTCCCCCCTTGATAGGGCCTCTGTAATGTCCCCAGGAGTGTAACTGTAATGGGGCCATGTGAGGCAGCCACCTTGGGTGGCACTTTAATGGGGGTGGAGCTGTAATTTCTGGCCATGATTTTCTGGTGCTGTTATTCTTATCCTATCTCATTAGTGCTTAAAGTGGACCAACACCCAGGATTTTGACTATCCTGGGTTTTGGTCCACTTCGGCGGGGCACCCCGATCGGGGGTGCCCCGCTGTGTGAAACCCCCCAGAAACCCCAAAAAACTCACCTCTCAGCGCTCCCACGTGAGCGCCGCAGCCAATCCCCGCCAACGTCCAGGCGGGGATCAGGAACGTCCAAGACGCTTCCGCCGCCGCCGCCTCCCGCGCGTCACTCTCGGCGCGCGCGCGCCCCCGCCGGCCATTCACAGAGGGCCGGCGCGGGCGCGCGCACGTCTGGAGGGGCGCGCGGGAGGCGGCGGCGGCGGAAGCGGCGGCGGATCAGGTAAGGTGTTTTTTGGGTTTCTGGGGGGTTTCACCCCGCGGGACATCCCGATCTCGGATGTCCCGCGGGGTGGGAGGTGATCGGCCCGGGAATCTTATAGATTTCCGGGCCGATCACCCCTGGGTGTTGGTCCTCTTTAAGCAGTGAAAGGGGCACAGCTGCATGCTGTCAGTCATCGGTGGCTTAGTAGCCCCTGCCTCTATGCCACACAGCGAGTCAGTACCACTCTGATCATAGGGAGGAGAAGTGGTGCACTACTCTTGTATTTTTTTTCGGAGCAGCATGTCCTGGGGGGGGCGTCTTGCTATAGTTCGCCTCAAGCAACAGAGAGGCTATGTTCACCCCTGACTATCTCTCTCTAATGTGCCTTGCAGTTGCCTCCATTCACTTCCCCACCACATTCCTCATGCAGCCAACATGTGCCTCCATCTGATTCCCCCTGCGGTTCCTTGACACCCTCCCTAAAATTACTCTACCACCTTGGGACTCAGAAATCTAGACTATAGCCCCCTGCATTGGGAAACCCCTACATACATGTCTCTTGCTGCTCCCCAACATCCCATTATCCTCTTTTCACCCTTTAACTTATTCTTAAACTCTGTAGAGGGCCGGACTGTCAAAGTTGTTAGTGGTCTACTTTAATACAGTCATAGGTTCAGTACTTACAGTGTTTTTCCTTTTCTGTCTGGTTTGAGGGAGCAAATAAGAGAGATAAGTGTAGACTCCAAAGAACAATCAATATTGCAGAAAGAATAATTGGAGTGCCCTTACGGTCCCTGCAGGAACTACTCAAATTGAGAACAAGGTGATGGAGGGAAAAGATTCTTCTCGACCCCTCCCACCCTGGACATGCCCTATTACAGTATCTACCATCTGGCCAATGTTTTGCAGTACCAGCATGCAGGAAATGTTCTTCCCTTTGGCTGTTCACACCCTAAACAAAAGCCAGACATCATAAGCTTAGACTGTAGTAACTGTGCTAGTCTGTATCACTTGTAGTAGTTTGTACCTTGTATTAAGAGAACAATTCCTTTTTTGGCAGGGGTTTGGTGTTCTGACTTATTGTTTTCCTCTGTTGGGATGTTAAATAAACATTTGTATTAGGATTGTGCCCCCAGACCTGTGATTTATTTATCACCATGCTGTTTCCATGGTTCTCATTATACTAGGACTGTTTTGCTATAGTTGGAGAGATTTTCATGGCCTTGAGTAAAAACAATGGACTACAAGTCCACAATTCTTCCAATGTAACAGGTAAACTCTTTACCAGCTTTGGCTAAGCAGCCTAATGACCTATGCAGCTGAGAACCCTGCCATTAAACTCTTTGCTACTAGAACACAAGGCTGAGATTCTTCCAAATTGACAAAGTTGAATTTCAACAGAATGGGTTAAACCTTCACCCATGCCGTAGCCAATCAAATGATTAGCAAGCTAGAGTGGGGAAGTCTAGGAAATGTACTAAAAATCACCACTCTGGTGTATATAACTAAGGTAAACACATTTTTACTATGGAAGATGGTTTTCTTTTATAACACAAAGTTGCATATAAATAGGAAATTAAAAAACAGATAAGCTTAGCACATTGAAGACATCGTTTTGTCACACAATAATGGAAACTTTTAAAAATGCTATTAAAAGTGGAATTACCTTTTAATTTCTTTCTATGGGGTCTTGAAGCAGCAAGCCACCATTTGCCATCGCTCAGAGTCCACTGGTGTGCTATCCACTGTTGTGTTATTGCTTTGTGTCTGCTGGAGTGTTTAGCTTAGCCTCACCTGGCGTTAATCATGATGTTGGGTTTCCTATAAATGCATGTGCCTGGCCTGTGTTGGACCATTGCATTGTCTTCTCAAAGCCTAGCTGTGCTCTCCAATCCCCCTGCTTACCTCCTTGCCATTGTGGGGCCTACGGCCTTCCTGTCTCTTGTTATATGTTTAAAGCCTTGCTGTGCTTGCTGGGCCTTACAGCCCTTCATAGTTCATGTCTTCTCTGTACAGGGGCTTACAGCCTTTCATAGTTTGTGTCTTTGTCCGTGCTGGGCCTTGCGCTCCTTAACAGTTTGTGTATTTGTCTGTATTGGGTCCACTGCCCTTCCAGTTTCTATTAGCCATTGTGTGTCTTGGGCCCACAGCTCTTCTTTGTTGGTCCTATAGCCTGCACTGGGGCCTGGCTCTGGCATAGCCTGCACTGGGGCCCAGCTTCGGCATAGCCCGCACTGGGGCCCAGCTCCGCCACAGCCCGTACTTGGGCCCAGCTCCACCACAGCACCATTCGTTCTTTTCTTGTGTATGTATGCCCTGTGTTTCCCCTTCCTGAATCTGCGACCACCAAGGGACTACCCAGGGCCTGTGCATCTCCACCTTCCGTTCCGGAGCGCTATTGAAGAACTGGGTGTGTTACAGGCACTCCAGCGAGTACCTGACCTCCCGCTTCCTGGGTGGTTGGCAGCTTGCCTTTTTGGTGGTGCAAACAGGTTGTCTTTCTTATATATAAACCTCTGGGACAGTTTATTTTTTATTTTTTTTAACCCCAGGAGGTGCATCAACAGGCACCAACTGGGTGGCAGTAGAGCTTCAGGGGAGTCCCAGTGGGTCTGCCGACTCGGCGGCTTGAACAGTGGCTGACATGATCATCTTGGCTGGGTGAGGAGGGGGAGGCTGAGACGACCATCAGTGAAGTGAGACATCTCCATCACTGGAGGGAGGCAGACCTGGTGATTATCACTTTGGTTGCCAGTGGATAGAATTGGGGAGCACATCTGGACTCCCACAACATCAATGGAAGCTGGTCCAAAGAATTCAGGAACAAATCCTCAAACTTCAGGGAGCTTAAAGTGGTACAAGAGAATCTGACTTATCTCAAGCCTCTTCTCAAGAATATAGCATTAGTCCTTTGGTTTATTGTTTCTTGCTATATACTTAGGACTGGGGGAAGCAGTGGGGTTTTTAACTTGTCTCAGTTGTGTTTCCTCTCCGTGACCATCCCTAAGGACTTGTAGAAGTCTAACATAGGTTTTTCTGTTTATGTCTCGGAGACCCTGTCTGTGACCACCTGACCAGATAAAGAATGATGTGAGGGAGATCATTATGACTTTTTCTACGGGGCACTGTGAAACTTGTGTATGCCCACCCCTGGGTGTGACACAGAATAGTGCTCAATTATAAACCATAATGCACTTTCTATCCTGCAGAGCAGCAAATTGTTCATGTCTTTCCTGGAAAAAGCACCTTGGGTAATATTCAGGCTTTAGCTCAGTTTGAGGTTAAAAATGTATTAAATTTGTTTTTTGTTTTTTTTTATAATGTTAACTTACTTTTTAACCTTTCTCATATCATATTTTACTGAACTAGATGTGTTCATGTAAAAAAATGGAAGGGTGAGTTTTGACCTGTAGTGTATATAAGTTTGTATCTAATTTGTTACAGGTCCATTTAAGACTCCGGGCAATGAGAATATTTTTTGCTTTTCATAGATTTGTTATTGATACATGCTTATTTATATAACAAAAATATTGTGTCCGTTTTTTCTAATCAATAGATTTAAGGAAAAGGGAGACCTAGAGATTCAGCTGTTTACCATACAGTCTAGAATGAGAGAGAATAACCAAAAGATGTATGTTCCACCAGATGGTCAGCTGGTGTCTGACATTAACAGGGTAAGTAGCCTCCTTAAAGGCATTGCGGTGTTTTGGTTTTGCACAAATGTAGGTTTCTTGCAGTCTTGGCAGAATGGAAAATGTCAGATTATCATTATTTTGTGTAAAATCTCCCTCAACGGAGGGTGCTGAGATATCATATGCATTAAAGTATACAAATTACTTGAAATAGTTAGGCACAGAGCTCCCCAGTATGTGAAGGAATGACCGTCATCCGAAGGCAAGGTGGTCACAAAGCGCATGCACATCAAGTGGAAAAACACTGGTGTATCCTTCACCAAAATCTTAAATCTTAATTCTTAATTCTTAAATCTTAAAATAGCTCTTTGCTGTAGGATGTATACTTTTGGAGCTACAGCCATTTGAATATGGCAACCACCAGTGAATTAGAAAAGTGTATTCTCTGGTTACCTCAGAGTGAGTTGCCATAGCAACACACCTGCAGCCTGGCTCGTTACATTCATTTTACAGCTGCTCCGCCCACACAGACAGTCTCAGGAAAACTCCCCATGAAAACATGTTATGGAGAACAGGTTATACAAATGACATAGCCAGTCATTTAGCAAGATATAAATACTTCATCATTTAATGCCTACTATCTTTACTCACTCCAAACAATCCATATAGTTACTCTGCCCAGTCAAACCTTTCCACAGTTACTCCAGCCCCTCCAACCACACAACAGTTACTCAAGTCATTCCACCCAGTTACTACGCCCACTTCAGTTGTAGAGAACTGGTGGAGGCAAGAACACTTCACACAATTTCCCCAGAAATTGCACTTTGTCTAGTTTTATTTGTCATACAAATTATTTATCTGGTGAGCACTTTGCACCACATGAACATTAGCAGCCCATGGGGATCGCTGGACATGGCTACAGGGCATGTGCACAGCCATCAAGTTAGAAAATTAGGATACTGCTCACAATTTCCTGGTGGATGAAGGCGGAGAGTATTGCTGCCAAAATCCAAAAGGTAATACAGGAACAAGAGGTATCCAGCTGGAACGCCAGCAAAATAAAGTGTACATTTTCCTAGATGTGCATTAAAATAAGTGGAATCCATTAATGAGGGGAAGCCCAAATCGCAACACATTCCTGGACCCCTCGTTGAGCAGTTTGTGTGTATGTGCTAATATTTCTGTTTAAATATCCCCCCTCCAAGTTAAGCCCACTCCACCGGAAGTGACATCATAGAGTCCAAAGTAATTGCGGCAAAGTACATACTGAAGCAATATTGATAAAAAGTGCGAGCCAAAGTATGACATATGCAAATCAAAGTTAAACAAACAATGGCGTGTATCTCTATTGGGTGATGCCATGAAGTGCATCTAGCACTACTGATTGCCTGACGGAATAAGTCAGTTAAAGCAGAACTTCAGTCACCAAGTAACCCCCACGTCCTGCCATGCTAACCTGGCGCTGAGGTAGGATGGGGGATTAAAAAGAAAAAAAAGCCTTACCTTATCCTTGGGCCATGCTGCTTCCCCAGTCCCTGTGCAGCGTAGCATTACTTGGTGACTGAAGTTTCGTTTTAAGTATATGTTTGTCCCGTTCTTGAATCTGTGACCAAGGGACTACCCAGGGCCTGTCCATCTCCACCTTCAGGAGCGCTGTTGAAGAACTGGGTGTGTTATGGTCACTCCAGAGAGTACCTGACCTCCCCGGGTGGTTGGCAGCTTGCCTCTTTGGTGGTGCAGACAGGTTGTCTTTCTTATATATAAACTTTTGGGACAGTTTATATATTTTTTATTTATTTTTATTTTTTACTTGGTGACTGAAGTTCCGTTTGAAGTATATATTTGGCTAGAACTGGACCAATCCCGTCTTAAGGGGAACTCTATGTAAAGTAGAAGCCCAAACGAATTAACGCAACACAATTTAAAAATGCTTCACAAAATGACAGGGGGAGGGAGGGGGATAGAAATTGGATAATTTGAGAAGGATACTAAGTTGCTGGATAATGAACTAAATAATTGATTAAGATTAAATATAATTTGAGAAGATAAAAAAATCTATATAATTACGTACATTTAGTACGCAACAATAATGTCCCTCCATGAAGCACACAAAAAAGAAAAAGCAGCCACCCAGTTTGATCTCTGACAGACATGTTGCATGAGAGTGGTTCCGGAGGGGTGAGTATTAAATCCCAGTTCTGGACTTTCTAGTGCAAATTTAGGGGAAGGGAAGTGGAAGCAAATCAGAATACCTAGGAGGAGGGGGCTAGAGTGACTTTTAAGTGTTTAAATACAATGTACTTTCAACATATGATTCAAGATGCATTCGCAAGCCTCTAATGGAAGCCTGCATATGTCAGTTTTTGTACAACTAGGGCAGGTGGCAGCACTGGACGTACCTGGGCAGGTGCCAGGGCCCCTGCACCTTGGGAGGGCCCACCTCTTTTCCTCTACCCTGGGCAAGTCCGCTATGCAGGATGCATTGCCATGCAGTAACCAGAACTAACTTCCATTCTTTTCTTTCTTCTTTCTTTCTTTCTTTCTTTCTTTCTTTCTTTCTTTCTTTCTTTCTTTCTTTCTTTCTGTCTTTCTATTTATCAGTTGTTTCTTTCTGTCATTCCTTTTCATTCTTATTTCCTTTTATTATTTATTATTTCTTTACATCAATCCTTTCTACTTTCTTGCATCTGCTGGTTCTGTTATTCCTTCTCTTTCTTTTTTTCTGCCAGTGCTTCTAATCTTTCTTTCTTTCCATCTTGTCTCCCATTCCTTCTCTTTCTTTCCTGCTTTTTTCTGTCATTGTTTTTATTAATTCGTTCGCTTTGATTGCCTTTGTTATTCATTCTCTTTTTTTTTGCTTTCTTTCCTTTTTATTTTATGTCTTTCTATCTATCTTTTCTTTTTAGCATTCCTTTTCTCTCTTTCTTTCCTGCTTTCATTTTTTCCTTGTTCCATATCCTTTAATTCTTTATTTCTCTTTCTTGTATTGAATTTCTCTGCCTGAATTACGACCACGTATCTGTCTTTTCCCTGGTGCAGTGAAGCTCTCTGATCTCCTGGTGGATAGTAGTTGTATTTTATTTGTAAATGTTATAAAGTGCTATTTTTAGTTTGGGGGGGTCTCCTGGACAGGAACGGGGGGCTACTGATACATATGTGATACCGTTGAAATCAGAAATGGGGCTTTCACATGAAATATGGTTTTCTTTAATAAAATACATTTTTATTTAAAATACATTTTAAAAAATTTTTTTAGGTTTTTTTTTTACTCAAAAATATAAAAAAAAACTGTGGAAAATTACAAACAAGACATTTCATGTGAAAATCTAAACTCTGGAAATTCCAGCAAAAATCACAGTTAAACATAGCACAACATGGTGAAAAATGACCTGTCAACAGAGGGTGACAAAATTTCATTTAGACTGGCAGTTAAAAGTGTTAAAAGTACCTATGCATGTTGGATATTGTTCTGCTCGGGGGACCTTGTGCTTTCAGATATAGCTTATTTTTTTTCTTGCTTGCATATTGATATTTTAGGAAATTGTGTCTTTTATTCTGCTTTTTTATACCTTTTTAGGAAATCCCTGAACAACCATTTTTAAGGGATTACTTCCAGAAAGTTGAGCCCAGTATAACAAGCTTAGAATCTCTAGAAAGCTTAACGTGTACTTTCAGGGAATATGTGGAGGCTGATTCACTACTAGCGCCACGTAGCGACCGCTAGCAGACACTGTAAGCTGGTGTCGGGCGCTGTAAGCTAGCTGTCGCTGTAGTAACCTGGCCGGCACTGATCAATGTGATGTGTGTTGGGCGCTCTAACAACAGTATAACACTGCAGCGAGCGAGATGTAGCGCCAGCTCAGTGCGTCTGGCACTCTGCGCTCAAACCATACAAAACTACACACACACAGCTTCGGCGCTCTAAAGCCGGTCGCTGTAGCATAGAGCGCCAGACGCTGTGTGATTAAAGTCTGTTGAACACATATCCACCAGTAACAAAGCGAAAACACATGGAATGACATTGTTTTAACACTATGACAATGACACTTTAGTGTCAGACCTGTAAATACAATTCTGCATAAAAATATAAAAGTAAAAAAAAATTATAAAAGTGTTTGTTTGCAGCCAGACACAATCACACAATGATTTCAACAAAAAAAAAAACTTGCCAAACACGTTATTTAAACACAAGCAAATGAACGGCCATTGAAATGTATGGGAGAGCGACACTGAGCAAAAGGTAATATGTGGCGCTCTTGAGTGCCGGCGCTATACGCTGAGCCACCTCTAGTAATACATGTGATGCCACATGGTGCTGTTAGAGTCGCTCACCAGATTCGCTTTCTTAAATGTGGTTTTACGTACAGTGCCCGGCGTTCACGAGACGCTGCCTGCAGCTACAAAGCACTACCTGGCGCTGTCCTTTCTTAAATAACCCCCATAGTTTGTGGAGGTATTCCAAATGTAATGTGCGCAGTAAAATTACTGTTATGCGCATGCTTTACATTGGGATGTTTAGCAGCTCTTCCCTTGATAGTACCTATGCATGTTGGGTATTGTTCTGTTTGGGCGACCTTGCTTTTTCAGATTTAACTTGTTTTCTCTTGTTTGCATATTGTTCTTTAAGATTATTTGTGGCTTTGATTCTGCTTGTTTATTTTTTTTTAGGGAAACATTGTGCAACCAAAGAATTTATTGAGGGATTACTTCCAGAAAACTGCACCCACATCAACAAGCCTGGTACGGCTAGAAAGCTTGAAGTGTGAACTTCCAGACAAGATATTGTTTGTGGGGGGGTTTTCAAATGTAATGGGTTGTTTTTTTTTTTTTTTTTAAACTGCAAGGTGCGCATAGCACATAGTTGTATTTTATCTGAAAATCTCCTAAAGTGCTGTTTCAGTTTGGGGGAGTCTCCTGGGAAGGAAAGAGTGCCTATTTTTATGACAAAAAATACTACAAATTGTAAAAAAAACTGTTTTTTTTTGCACATATTTTACCCCAAAATACAAATTTCACGTTAAATCCGTGAAATCAGGCTGAAAAAATCATTATATAATTAATAATTATATAATAAATTATATAATACAAATCACAGTTGAACACATGTAGCGCAAAATAGTGAAAAATGGTCTGGCGGCAGCAGGGGCCAGCAAACCTGCAGCCAAAGCCACCACAGGGCAGGATGATGAGTCTAGAGCAGCAAAGCCGCTGTCAGTCGGTGGCTACTCACTGCAATGCTACAACTGCTGGCAGCTCAATGCAGTGAACTGTTTTCTGCTATACCAGCTGGGCAACTACACTACCCGAGCAGCACGCACAAGGGTAGCACAAGGGACTCAATCTGACATTCCTATTTTAAAGGAAAAGAAATACTGTATCTGGGGCCTTCACCAGTTTGTGTGCCCAGGAGCCTACACCACACTTGATCTTACCCTGATCCCTGATATGACATTGAAATTGCCGGCAGGTTATTTTTTATTTTTTTTTTCTGGTACCTTTTTTTAGCATTTTTGGTTAGATACAATTTGTATCTAATAAAAAAATGTTTCTCCAATTTTTTGTCCCTTGTTTTATTGAATGCCCCTAAACGAGATTCATTAAAACCAGGAAAGTGACAGTGGGGGTCTTATTTTTTTTATGTCCACACCCCCAATGCCCCATTTAATTTATACTCACCCATTCCCGTCTTCCATCCTCTGCCCCCCCCCCCGAACCCAACAAAGACGTCTTCTTTGTCCTCTTCCCTCTTTAGGGTTCTTCGGGGCCCCTCCAGCATGTAGTCCCCAGCAAGAGACTGAAGTGAGCCGGCTTTTATGCTTGAAGGTGTGGCCTCCATAGAATCTCAATGTCGTCATTGTTGGCAACACAGGAGAGGAGGGGCCTAGATGGGATTTTCTCATGCCACCCCTCTAGGCCCCTACCCTATTGTGACATCAAAAGTGCAATCGGAGGGATTCCTGAGAGGCTCCGTCTCTTAATATAAAAGCTCCCAATCCGGAGGTGGGATGAACAGAAGGGGAACCTGGGAATCCTTGCTAAATGGTGCCAGAGCGTCCTTAGACAAATGGAGAACGTAAGTATAAATAAGGTTAATAATTTAAAAAGTTTCCTTTTAATCTGATATGGAGTTCCATGGACCCCTATACCAGTTTATACTCAATTACCCGAAAAAGTTCCAAAAAAAGTAAAAAAATAAACCTGCAGGCAATTTTAATGTGAAATGGGGTGCCTTTAAAATCAGCATTTAGTAAAAAACTAAGTAAAAAAAAAAAGTGAAAAAATACAATTAAATAAAAATGTGGGCTATTATTCATTAGACGAAAAATTGTATCTAACCAAAAATGGCAAAAAAACCCAAAAATATAAAACCCCACTTTCAATGTGAAATGGGATGCCTTTAAAAGCCACATTTAGTAAAACACTTAAAAGTAAAAAAATGCAACAATCCTGCAGGTCCGCCTCTCCCATTCCTTACTGCTGTTTACTGGTACGTGACTCCACAGCACTGCAGGATTCACAGGCTTCCTCTGACTGATAAAAGAAAACTTTGGGGGTTATTCATGAAGGAATAACGGCAGGTAGTGCCTCGTAGCGGGAGGCAGCGTCTGGTGAACGCTGGGCGCTGTACGCAAAACCACATTTATAAAAGCGAATCTGGTGAGCGACTCTAAAGGTGGCATGTTTATCGTCCAATGTATTATTACAGGCGGCTCAGCGTATAGCGCCGACGCTCTAGCTTCCAGAGCGCCAGGTATGACCTGTCGCTCTCCCGTACATTTCAATGGACTTCTGTTTAAACAGGGTTTTTTTCCCCAAATAATTGTGTCACCTCTCCTGGCCTAGAAAAGTAATTTTTGAAAACTTTTTTGATTTTTTGTTTTTTTACGCAGAATTGTCATTACAGGTCTGGCATTAAAGTGTTAATGTCACAATGTTACAACAATGTCATTCCATGTGTTTTCTCTTTGTTACAGGTGGATATGTGTTCAAAAGCAGGCTTTAATCACACAGCGTCTGGCGCTCTATGCTATAGCGACCAGATTTAGAGTGCCGATGCTGTGTGTGTGTGTAGTTTTGTATGTGTGTCATAAGTATGGTGGAGCGCTGAGAGTCGGTCGCACTGAGCTGGCGCTACCTTTCGCTCCCTGCAGCGTTGTACTGGTGTTAGAGCGCCCAACATACTTACTTACTATAGCAACTGAGGCACTCTGTTACAGCGCCCAATACCCACTTAAAGTGGACCAACAGCCAGGATTTTGACTATCTTGGGTTTTGGTCCACTTCGGGGGGGCACCCCGATTGTGTGAAACCCCCCAGAAAGCCCCAAAAACTCACCTCACCACGCTCCCACGTGACCGCGCAGTCCAATCCCCGCCAACGGACAAGTGGGTGACAGCGACGGACAAGACAGCGCGTCTGCCGTCGCCTCCCGCACATCACTCTTACAGGCCATGCGCCCGCGCCGGCCACTCACAAACAGCCGGCGCGGGCGCGCGCACGTCTAGAGGGGCGCGCGGGAGGCGGTGGCGGTAAGGTTTTTTGGGGGGGTTTCACCCTGCCGGACATCCCGATCTCGGATGTCCCGTGGTGCGGGGGGTGATCGGCCCGGGAATCTTAATGATTCCCGGGCCGATCACCCGTGGGTGTTGGTCCACTTTAAGCGCCTACTAGCGGTCGCTCTAAGCGCCACTTTACAGACACTCATCTGCCGATACCTGGCATTAGTAATGAATCAGCCTCCACGTATGGCTCTGGCCTGGGTCTTCTTGCTCGGGCTTGGAGTCCATGAAAGCTGGGTTCAGTTGTGCGGTTCAGAAAGGAAGAGCTACATCATACAAATCATAAATCATTCAAATGTGAAAATGCTGAAACACTATAAACAACATTTGATTTAGCAATGTCCCACAATTCATTCGATGGCAATGAGTATGGACTGAATCCTGAAACAGCGAGTGTTGGAGTATGGACTGAATCCTGAAACAGAAAAAGATACATTTTTATGTTTTATTTTTTTTTATACTGTTAAAAAAACATTTACAACCTTACACAGGCATGGGGCCGTCTTGAAAAGGCCGAACATGAACGTGAAACAGCTCTACGAAATGAGCTCATCAGGCAGGAGAAACTTGAGCAACTGGCAAAACGCTTTGACCGCAAGGCTGCAATGAGAGAGTCATGGATAGCCGAGAATCAGCATCTTATTTCACAGGTAACCTCAGTAACACAGTGACTGTTGGCAGACCATAGTGATAAAACAGCATGCTATACAAGTATACAAATCTGAATATATACATAGGCAGGGGCAGCTCCAGGTTTGTGGGGGCCCTTGGGCAAGAGAGTCTTAATAGGCCCCAAAGTAGTAAGTCACATGGTGTCACCTTTCAGCTCCGCTGCCACAAATGTGTCATCCCCTGCTGCTGATCCACCTCCAGTCCTTGTCAGCTGTCACCTGGTTCTCGCCACCTTCTGCGTTTCCATCAGTTGCCCTCCATTCCATGCCATCTCCTCCATTGTTGCTGATCATCCCCTGTTGCTGAGGCCAGCCATCAGCAGGTCTGCTCACAGCACCAGGCATTCAGTGGTTGGGTCCACTATTAAATAATACCAGGGCCATGTGTGAGCTTGAGTGGGCCCCTAAAGATCCCAGGGACCCTGGCAATTGCCCAGGTTTGCCCTGTGCTGGCGCCGGCCCTGTACATAGGTAAAGGCAAGGGGATCTGCACAATACCCTTTAATCATTAAAGGTGCCACTCCCAAAGCTACATAAAGCTCACCTCAAAAACACACAATCATAGAGGGAGGCACTCAAAAAATTTGTCCAAAAAATATGTTTTATTCCATATCACTAAATTAATCACTACACAATTAAAATCCCTTAAAAAACACATAATGAGACAATACATATAAGACAAACCAACATGGAAAGTGTGTAGCCAATGGGGAGAGCACTGGCATGCATAAATATCAATCAGCATCTATATATAAAAACACATAAATACAAGTGATCTAATCAGTGCAAATAACAATGTGCAAATCCTACCTATGATCCGGATCCTACATGAAACAACTGTAAAGTGCAAAGTGCAACCAATCAACAGACACAAATACAATATATAATCACAAATAAAACCTACATAATTACCCAATACCTAAATACCCTATAAGAAATATAAAAATGACCACAAAATACCTCACCAATATAGATGCTAGTATCAATCAACCATTAAATACCAAATACAGCGCAAAAATATATCCAACCAAAATATACTCAAGGTATCACAGGTATGCCAGTAAAGGGTCTCCCCACCGCCTACAGCGCCAGGAGTCACGCGTTCCATGGGTGTATCCCCCACTTCATCAGGCCCTGTACATAGGTATCACATATAATGTCCAAATATGATGTACTTGCACAGAAATAAACACTGAGTAATTAAAGTCCTGGTCCACAATGTCCCTCAACTTTTTCTGTTGCATTCCCGAATTTATGAGATGCTCCTCTTTTCCCCATGGAGCATAGTATAATGTGGAGGGGCTGTACACCTCCAATCAGAGAATGGATAGCACGATTCTGCAGCTGTTTCCTGCCCCTATCAGTAAGAAAAATGTATGGATCACTGATGACACAAGGGAGGAAGATTAGGTTAGTTAGTGAGCAGGACCATCCCTAGTACATAGTTGCAAGGGAGGATCTTGAAACCAGAGATGAGTGACATTTTTAAAAGTTCGGGAGATTAGACATATTTCACCAAGACATTTGGGTCCACCCGAATCGAACCTTTCATGAACTCGCTCAAAAAGAAATACAAAATACGCTTACCCCCATCCCTGTCCAGCACTGGGGGTGATGTCCTCATTCTCTAGCACTGTCCCACGCCACCCTCTGTAGAAACTTACTGCCCCAGATGGGCTCCAGGCATCTTGGCTCCCATTGACATCAGCTCACTCTGCTGGTATAAATAGCCCCTCCCTGCAGCAGGGAGCGAGATGTCAGAAGCCAGAGAGATCGATGGAAGCCGGGCCAATCCCTTTGGTTGTCAGTAATAGCATCAGTGGACAGTGCGGGACACAGGGATCGGCAATGGATTAAAGGGAAGTATAGGGAAAAATAATAATATCTTTTTATTGTGTCAGTGTGTTTTTATACATTAAACCCTTTGTTAACTGATAAGGGGTCCTTAACGTGCCCCAAAACCCAGGATTTTGACTATCCTGGGCTTTGGTCCTGACCCCTGGGGCACCCTGATCGGGGGTGCCCCACTGTCTAAAACCCCCCAGATCATCGAGTGCAACTAATCTTTTCCCGGTCCTACGGTGCATGCGCAGCCGCTCGTCCAATCAGCGCACTCTGAGCCGCTGATGTCACGACGTATAAGCCTTGAAATGTCTAATTTTACACTGTCTGCAAGTAGGATTAGGTGGGAGGAAGTTAGTGTGTGCCTAGAAGGGAACAAAAGTCTATACTCATTTTTTGTTCCCCTGAAACTCCTTCATATTTCAATGTTTTAAAACTTACCAATGGACGAGAGTGAGCAAGTTCAGCCTTCAGCAGTGAGCAGGTATGGCGGTGTTAAAGTGGACCAACACCCAGGATTTTCACTATCCTGGGTGTTGGTCCACTTCCGCGGGGCATCCGAGATCAGGATGCCCCGCTGTGTGAAACCCCCCCAAAAAGCTTATCTTTTCGGCGATGGACAAGCGACGGACAAGCCGCTGCCGTCGCCTCCTGCGCGTCCCTCTTCCATTCACAAACGGCCGGCGCTGGCGCACGCACTGCTAGAGGGGCGCGCGGGAGGCGGCGGCGGCTGATCCGTCGCCGATAAGGTAAGGTTTTTTGGGGCTTTTGGGGGGGTTTCACCCCGCGGGACATCCCGATTTCGGATGCCCCGCGGTGAGGGAGGTGATCGGCCCGGGAATCTTATAGATTCTCGGGCCGATCACCCCTGGGTGTTGGTCCACTTTAAGCCCCCAACACTCCCACTCCATTCATTGCAATAGAGAGGGTGTAAGGCTCCACTTGCGCTGTGTTGGGTAAAGCAGTCACAGTGCAAGGAAAAATGCTGCCCATTGTTTTTTATGGGCTAGTTCATATATATATATATATAGCGTATATATGTGAAGTGGCCCATTAAAAATAATGGGCAGCATTTTTCATTATAATTGGCAAGTAGAGAGGTGTGAATAACCGTCTGAAAACGAATATGTGTATCTGATTAAATGTAGAGTAGCCCTGCCATATCAAAAACTGTACTGGAAATTCACAAACATTTATTAAACGAGCCATTATACAAGGCTTACAAATGATCAATCTCTCTATATATTTTTTTTGTACAAATTCTATTTTGACAATTCAGTGTCTAATACTGTTGAAGGTGCTTAATTATTTTAGATATTGTAAAATGTTTGTGGGTTTTAGAGATTTTGCTATTTTTCACAGGATAATTTTGGCTGTGATTTGCCATCGGTGGAGGCAGCAAAAAAAAAGCACGAAGCCATTGAAACAGATATCCTTGCCTACGAAAGTCGTATTCAAACATTAGTCAATTTAGCCAAGGAACTTGAAAATGAAAATTATCATGACATAAAGAGAATAACTGCTAGAAAAGACAACATTGAAAGGCTCTGGCGGTTCCTTCTGGAAAATTTGCAAAGTCGTCACCAGCGACTTATCATGAACTTCGAGCTTCAAGTCTTGTCCCAGGAGATGCTTCACAAAGTCGCTTGGATAGAGGAAATTAAGGTAAAGCATTTAATATACACCATTTGTTATACTGGCTTTTAGGTACCTTATGTAATTTGAATCCATCACCTTGATGGCTAAGGATGGCAGTTAGTAGCAGGTAGGCACCTGTTTTGTAGAAAAAGTTGGGTATTTATGCTTATTCACTGGGGAGGAGGGGCTAATTTGAATATATATTATATATTAATAGTATTTAAAATGCATAAACTCTTACCATAGTTTGAAGAGGTTTTAATTTGATTACTTATTTGGATAAAACAATGGTTTATTGGACTCCACATGCATATGTATTGTCTTTTAATCAAGAGCAATTTGATACTTGTTGAGCGAAGTTTATGACAATAGCTCACAGTACATAAAAGGATACCACAATAGAATATACTTGCACAAATAAGTATAGTGGTGGGGTTTATATTTTTTTTTGATCCCTACGTGTAGCTTGTGTTTCCAACTTCCTCAGGGGATCTCCAAGTTACCTGTAAAATATGATTCCATTGTCCAGCACTCAGGTCTAGTTAAAATCCAAAACCTTTATTTTTCCAGATTAAAACATGTACAGCATCTGTATAAAACGACAAAAGGAGCAAGCAAGTTGTTTTATACAAATGCTGTACATTTTTTTCACCTGGAAAAATAAATGTTTTGGATTTTAACTACGCCTGAGTGCTGGATATTGGCATCATAATTCACCAGTGGACTTGCAGGTATGTCTCAAGCCTCGGTGTACTTTTTCCATTCCCCACAAAAAAATGGATTGAGCTGGCCATAGACACTATTTTACCTGTAAAATTGTTTACAGTCATAATACCACAATAATTATTGTATGTTAAATTATGTATCCATATCCCCATCACTTAGTACAGTAAGAGACAAAATACTCACAATGACACCTTTATACAGTGTTAGCCAGTGTTTTTATAATTGTACGGCTGGTAAGCATCTCCTCTATAGGTATTTTGATGTAAGAAATAATATATATCTGTTGATGAATAATAATGAAAAAATGTTTTCGTTATAAATGAATTGTGAATAATGTATTCAAATATATTCTGTCAATATAGGTTTATACTTTGTTTCATTATTTAAAGTGGACCAACACCCGGGGGGATCAGCCCGGGAATCTTATAAGATTCCCGGGCCGATCAGATCCCTCCCCGCGGGGCATCCGAAATCGGGATGCCCCGCTGTGTGAAACCCCCCAGGATGCCCAGAAACCTTACCTTATCCCCGTTCCAATGGCTTCTCTCTAGCAGGGCGCACACCCGCGCCGGCCGTTTGTGAATTGCCGGCGCGTGCGCGCTCCCTGTTAGAGGGAAGCACGAGATGCGGCCTCCAGCGTGCGCAGAGCCGCTGTGGTTGACCGTCGCTTGTCCGTACATACCACAGCGGCTTTGAGCACTCTGATTGGACGAGCGCTCGCGTAGGAGCGGGTGAGGTGAGTTTTTTAGGCCGATCTGGGGGGTTTCACGCAGCGGGGCCCCCGATCGGCTCAGGATAGTGAAAATCCTGGGTGTTGGTCCACTTTAAACAAATTAATAATGAATAAATAATGAATGTAAAGTGGAATCAAGTAGACTTATTTTTCTAAACAATTTCTATGCTTTCTCGTTAAATTCATGTTATCTGATATTTGTCTTTGAAATGAAATGTATTGTCTTCTCTAAAGTCAATAGGATGAGAGCTTTGTCCTAGTATGTTAAACAATAACACCAACTCTCCTAACTCAAGGCATAAGCTTACTACTAAAACCAGTATATAACAATTATAACTGTACTAAAATTCACTTGATATATCACAAATTCAACGCTATATATAGAGTTCTCAACTCATAAGATCAACATAGACAAATAAAAAAAGCTCCATTTTTTTCTTCGTAATTGTCCACCGAACAGTAGTTGTTAAACCGTTATGCAAAGCAGCAAAAATGGAGTGTGTTAGGATACCTAGGAGATTTCACCACCTGCACTCAGATGTGCTCATTATATTGGCCTCTTTTTCAGAAAGCCGCAAAGCGCTCAATATATAAAGCTTGCTCTTCTCCACTTCTCTACTGTTAAATTTCACAGTTTTTTTTCTTGTTCAAGTCCCGCCACTGTATCCACCATGCAAGAAACAAGGCTCCTATAGCATAAAACCTTTAAATTAGATTTTTTTTTTAAATAAATGAGGGTATCCCACCTGTATTTTGTATTGCTTCGGTATTCACTATTTCGTGTGGATCCTGTACCCAAGCCTCACTACTTGCCCGCTGACGTCACCTCCTACTAGTGCTCCTTACATCAACCCATTTTATCCTGGACAGACTTTGTCAAGATGTGGAGTCAGGGCCAGATTAAGAGGCTGATTTATTAATAGCGACATGTAGCGACAGTTGGGCGACTGTAGCGGTATTTTCACAGCGCCCGCTAGTAGTCGCTGTGCTTGGCCGTCGTTCGGTTGTTGACAGCGACTCAGTCGGTGTGGCGTAATGTTGAATACAAGGTTACGAGTCGCTATTTGACAGGTTCCGCGATGTATGGGTGCGCATGATAGCGTCTGGTCAGAGCGACCAGCTCCCACCATATTCATTAAAAAATCACGCTCAAAAAATTCAAGCGCTGTAAAATGCATGTTTAAACTCCAGAGCGCTGGCGGTGATGGGTTAAAAGTAGTTTTAACCCCCAAACCACCATATTTTTTAAAATAATTTAGTAATATGAATACATTAATATCAGACCTGTAATATCAATTCTGTAATTTTTTTTCCCTTAAAAAAATTATCTAAAATGGCAGAAGTGGTCACAGAATTTTTCACATTTAAAAAAAAAAAAAAAAATAATTAATAACAATTAATTATGAATATTTAAAGATTGTTCCATTGAAATGCATTGGAGAGCGCCAGGTAGCGAGAGGTCATACCTGTCGCTGTTCAAGGTCGGACGCTGGCGCTGTGGGCTGAAGCTGGAATAATGATGAATGAGTCGCTATTTGGCGCTATCTCAGTCGCTAAGCAGGATTAACTTGATAAATGTGTGATTGTGGGGAGCCGGCGTTCTCATGGCGGGGCCCATCATTACCGGCCGCTCACCAGTCGCTACCTGTCGCTATTCATTCATAAATAAGGGCCTTAGCTGTTTTTCACATACTAGGTAACTTTCTAATGTTCACTCTCCAAAAATAAGTTGAAAATGCAGTCCCGGTGAGCTACCACACCCCCTTCATTCATTGAAATGCTCACCATGACTGATGGTGAGGGCGTTGCCACGTCAGAGGGAGGCAGGAAGAGAAGCCTATTGAGAAAGCGACACTGTATGAGGTGCCAGTGCAGCAAGGGACCAGGTAAGTGCTGCAGCCCCAGACTAGGAGTCACGGTCTGCGTGGGAGTCGAGTATAGCGCTTTTTTATGCTTTGACTGAAAATGTACTTTAAAGGAGCACTATCATGAAAAAATGGCCCAAGAATAAAAATCCATATAAATAATATGCTGGATGGAGGGAGGAGGGGTCACTTATATACCCGGTATCGAGAAATACCCAGCTAGGCTTGTTTTTTTATTTTAATTAAAGGAAGAGGACATCTCGGGTGACAGACTCTGTCACCCCTCATAGACTAAACCTGTAACCCCAAGATTTTATTCCTACCAGGGGAAGAAAACCACAAGCTTGGCGGGAGTTTTATTCAGTTCGGGTGTATGAGTGACCCTCCCCTCATTAGCTAAATTGTTTATATGGATTTTTAATTACTGTCAAGCCTCCTGGCTACAATCATGGGGAGAGCTGAGCTGAGCTCCAGGTATGGGGCGAAGTGAAGCAGAAAAAACTCCAAAGAGCAAATAAAAAGTCTGAGCAGAGTCCAATGGTGAATCCGGGGTCAGAGGCAGGCAGAAAACAGGCAAAGTCCATAAGGAATCCGCGTAAAAAATCAGGTTATCCGTCCGTATATAAATACAGGTATTCAATCAGGTATTTCAGGAATCAGGAAAACAAGGTCCAGGAAGTGAGCTGATAACACAGCATTGGCTGTAGGCCAGCTGTCCTCTTAAATAGGGCTATCAATCAGCACAGGGAGGGATGTGCCAGAGTCTGGTGAAGTCACTTCCTGTCCATTCAAACTCAGGACACCAGGAGGTGAAATCAAGTCCAAGAGCTTACACTCTAGGCCTTGTGCACTTCCAATGGGCTGAACAGCAGGTGTCACTGTGGAGCATGCGACAGAAGAAGAGCCTGCTCTGTTAAAACCATGCAGCCTAGCATGTCTGCTGCTGCATGCAGTCCGTGGTATGGCACGCTCACTATGCCTTAAAGGGCAGGAAAGGCGAGGAGACTGACAATTACACAATTTCGCGATAGTGCTCCTTTAAATAAAGAACCTTTTAGAGGTAATGAAAAAAAAAGTAAGAATACATTTTATTGTTTCTTTCAGAAAGGACTAACATCAGACTATGGGAAACACCTCAATGAAGTTGAATACTTACTTCAGAAACATGCCCTGATTGAAGCAGACATTGCTGCACAGGATGAAAAAGTGAAGTCATATCAGCCAACTGTGGAAAAGTTTGTTACTGGTGAATATATACTCAACTAGTAATGTATTTATATTATATGTTCAATGAAATATTTAATTAGAGCATGCATTGTGCTTGTACTGAAGTGCAGATAAAGTCTGGCAGTGTAGAGTTAGGCCAAAATAAGTAGTTAGTCCGGATTTAAACAGTTGGCAGGAGCCAATTGATTGCATTAATGTTTGATAGAAAAGTATTCTCCCCACCCCATAGGAGCTCCAGTTTGCGGTTAGCGAGGGACGGCCCTTTATTAACAATGGCCCTGGCACCGCCCAAGCTTGTTCTGGCCCAAAAACTGGCATCAAAGTGGGCACATAGCCTATATTCTCTGATTTCAGTAAGTATATGTTAAAGTGGACCAACACCCAGGATTTTGACTATCCTGGGTTTTGGTCCACTCCGGTGGGGCACCCCGATCGGGGGTGCCCCGCTGTGTGAAACCCCCCAGAAAGCCCCAAAAACTCACCTCTCCCCGCTCCCACGTGACCGGTGCTGCCAATCCCTGTCGACGGACAAGTGGGAGACAGTGACGGACAAGAGCGCGCACCCGCCACCGCCTCCCGCGCGTCACTCATACAGGGCACGCGCCCGCGCCGGCCATTCACAAACGGCCGGTGCGGGTGCGTGTCCTGCTAGAGGGACACACGGGAGGCGGCGGCGGGCGCCGCTGGATCGAGGAGCAGGTAGGGATTTAGGGGTTTCTGGGGGGTTTCACACAGCGGGCCACCCCCGATCGGGGTGCCCCGCAGTCAGGGGACTGATTGGTCCAGGAATCTTATAGATTACCGGGCCGATCAGTGGAGGGTGTTGGTCCACTTTAAATGACATTGGCCCACTGATATAACAATGCCGACTAACAGAGGGTGATCCCTGGACCAAAGTGGTTCTGGCCTTAAAGCCGCCCCACACCCATTTTCCAAACAGGTGTGGCTTCCTCACAGGCTGGTGGGGTATCGGGATTGCTGGAGCCCCCCCACAATGATCCCTGCAACCCTCCAAAATGATTAACTTAATCTCGATCCTCAAAGCAATTCAGTCCTGCAATTAGCTCCTGGTCGTCATGTAGGCTGGCTTCCACCAGCGGCTTGGAATGATGGCTCACTTTACCAACAGCAGCCAATCGCAAGACCGTATTCCCCTGAGAAGCAAGGTTAAACCGGACCTTCAACGTGATTTAATGAAAACCCAAACTCTTAAAAAACGGTTCCCCAGCATCTAAAATTAATATATTTTAGGTTTTTAGTCACTAACTTATTATTCTTTCCCCCACTGGGCTGCAACTCAGCTCAGGAATGTTCAGGAATTTAGGATATGGGCGCCTCCATTTTAACTCAGAAGCATTACACTTACTGAGGAGAGGAGAGTGGGATAAGGTACAGGGGGGCGGGTTATAGCGGTGCTTTGCTCAGACAGAGCAGAGCTGGGGTCAGGTAATGGTCAGCAGTCCCAGAATGCAGAGCAGCACAGTCAGGAGGCACTTCCTGTTTGCAGGCTGCCTGATAAGATGGCGGCTTCCATAAGCCGCCATCTTGGATGTTTAAAGGCTCATAACATGCAGTAGATGCAGGTAGGATGATTTTTAATGTGGACAATCTGTATGTACAGGGTGTGGGAAACATATAAGATAGATTCTTATTCAGAGTGAAGGTCCGCTTTAAGGATTTTGGGGTGGTTGCGGAGGTCACTGCGCAGGGGGGTTAGAGCAAGCTGGATGCCCCCCCTCCCAAGCCTGTCACAATGTCGTTCCACACCCCTCAGTTAGAAAACGGGTGTGGGTCTGCTTTAAACAATAATCAAATAGACCAACTATTCATTGTTTAACTGTTTCTAAGGGGTTATGACCCCAGCATCACATACAGTTGCGCAGTTATAAATTTAATGGTTGAAAAAAGACATACAGTATGTCCACCAAGTTCAACCAAGGGACAGGATGGAGGAGTTTTTGTTTTATTACTTAGGCCCTTATTCATCAAGCGATAGCGCCAGGTAGTGTCTGACGAGCGCCAGGTCCCGCCAGCTAACGGCGGCTACCGACTCAAGTACGCCCGGCGTCGGCCACAATGACGCATTTATCAAGCTAAATGAGGCTAGCGCCGGCGAGAGCGACAGCTAGCGCGGGATTCATCATGTAGCCGACTGCAACGAACAGCGCTGCTGCTAATCCCATCACAGCGCCAGGTATGACCTGTCCCTCCCTGGCGTTGTCCAATGCATTTCAATGGAGCAATCTTTAAATAATCATAATTAATTGCTATTAATGTTTTTTTTTTTTTTTTTTTAAATGTCAAAAATTCTGTGACCACTTCTGCAATGTTAGGATTTTTTTTTAAGGTAAAAAAAAAAAAAAAAAAATTGTGCAGAATTGATATTACAGGTCTGATATTAATGTATTTATATTACAAAATGTTTAGAAAAACTTGTATAATTTTACAATCAAAAAATATGGTTGTTTGGGGGTTAAAAACTATTTTACACCCATCGCCGCCAGCGCTCTGGGGTTTAAACAAGGAATTCACAGCGCGAAAAAATTCGGAGCGTGATTTGTTAATGAATCTGCAGCAAGCCGTTCGCTCTGGCCATTCGTTGTCAGGCGCACCCATACAACGCTGAACCTGTGAAACAGCGACCCCTAAGCCCGTATTCAACATTACCGCACACCGACTGAGTTGCTGTCAACAAGCAAACCCCGGCCAAGCACAGCGAATACTAGCTGGCTCTGTGAAAATCACGCTACTGGCGCTCATCTGTCGCTACCTGGCGCTATTAATGAACCGGCCTCCCCTTTAACAGCTAAGTGTAAAACACCCTTGCAAGAAACAGTGCTCATATACATTACTCCCTAGGACTGCTGCACATAAAAATGATTTTACCTTTTATGTAACTCTTGCCATGGTCGATTTCCCTCCTCCCCTCAGTTATAACCTTTGGATCTGTCAGTGGCCCACAACGTGGGAGTGCCACTGCAGTTGTGCATTGTGGGTTATGTTGGATAAGTCCAGCCAGCAGCACAGCTGGGATGCTGGGAATGGAAGAAGGCTCCTGGATGCTCCAATATGGCTGCGACCAGGAGAAAATCAGTGAGGTGTGATTTCAGCTTTGAGTTAATAAAGGAGCAAATGTAAGTGCTGACAATTAGAGATGAGCGAACTTCTCAAAAATTCAATTCGGGCGATTCGAATTTTAACGAATCGCTCATCTCTGTGGGAGCAGGGAGGCCGGCTGCGCTGTCAGCGGGCGGCGGAAGCAGCGCAGCCGGCCTCCCCGCTCCCACTATACAGCAAACACTTACCGGCATGGTGGGAGCAGGGAGGCCGGCTGCTTCCTCTGATGACGCGTCCTCTGATGACAGCTGACAGCGCAGCCGACCTCCCCGCTCCCACCATGCCGGCATTTTTTTTTTCCATTTCATGGCTTGGTGGGAGCGGGTAGGCCGGCTGCGGCTTCCTCTGATGACGCGTCCTCTGATGACAGCTGACAGCGCAGCCGGTCTCCCCGCTCCCACCATGCCGGCATTTTTTTTTTTTTTATTTCAGGGAAAATTCGGTCGTCACGAACCACTAAAAATTCGGGTTCATGCTGAATCGAATTTTCCCTGAAATTCGGAGCGAATTCAGGTTCGTTAGAACCGATTCACTCATCCCTACTGACAATGATGGGACAAATGCATTTTGGGGAGTTTTTAAGCTGCCTTCAAAGCAACTGCTTAACATTGCACTGCTTAACATTGTTAGTTAGCCTCTAATCTACCAGTACCCCAGATTCTTCGCTACAAGTGACTCGGCTTTACTCCCCCGAGGACACCTAGCCTGCAGATTACTGAAGAGCCTGATTTACTTTGCAGGTTAATTACTGATTTGCAGGTTTTTGTCAGTTAAACTCCTTCAGTGTACCCTATCCCCCACGAAAAGAAGAAAGCGTGGCAGGCAGTGGTGGCTTAAACAGGACCAAACATAGTAAAAACACAAGGTCAGATGCAGAGCGGATTACAAACAGATTGCATCGGAACAATAAGTGCAGCAAAGGGAACATGGGGGAAAAGGAAGAAGAGCCAATAAAGAAGGGAAGAAAGGGAAATGAAGAAGGGAAGGAGGGCAGAAAGGAAGAAGGGCAAATAAAGAATGAAAGGAGGGCAAATATGGAAGGGAAAAGGGACAAATAGAGAAGGGAAGGAAGGCATATAAAGAAGGGAAGAAGGGCAAATAAAGAAGTGAAGAAAGGAAGAAGGGCAAATAAAAAAGGGAAGAATAGAAAAAACTAAGAATGTCAGAAAAAGAAGGGAAGAAGAACAAATAAAAAGAAGGGCAAATGAAAAAGGAAAAAGGGCAACTTTAGAAGGGAAGAAAGGAAGAAGGGCAAATAAAAAAGAAGGGCAAATAAAGAAAGGAGAATGGCAACTTTAGAAGGGAGAGGGAGGGCAAATAAAAATGAGAAGATAGAAGGGCAAATAAAGAATGAATTAGAGGAAGGGTTAAAGGCCAAATAAAGAATTGCTGTACAATTGTCCAGCAATAGTGAAAGCCACTTAACCCCTCACCCCCACATGCGGTACATGTGCTTCTGGTTTCAGGGGGGCTGCAATGCAATATGAGTATCATCCAGACAATACATTTGCGAGACCAGCTTGGTCGTAGAAAGCAGATTATATGGCATTAACTCCCTGGTCTACTGTTGGAAAAGTGATATATCTGGGTAATAAGTTACAGATAGTCAATTTGACTTGACAAATTCCGGATCAGCTCAGCACTTTTAAGACACCATTTTGCCACACAAAAATATACACTTTCAAAAAGTTATAGCAAGTTTTTTCAGGGCCCCTTGTGGCCAAAATACAGCTCCTGGGGTTAGCTGTCCCCTGTGGTCATGGCAGAGCCATTTTCCTGCTTACCTATAGAGCTCCTGTTCCAGTCCAAGACCTTAGCTTAGATGCATCTTCTCTGAATAAATAGTAGATTTTTTTTCCCAAGTCATCCTTCAGCATGACCACACGGAGAGAGAGGCTCCACCCCTTGACAGGAAACACGAACTGAAACAAAGGTTAAAAGCCCCACCCCTTCCTGCCCACCCCAGTTCTTTGTGTTTTCTCCCTGGGAAACCACTGGACAGAGTGTGCTTAGATGGGTTAGACTTCGACCGTTTTTTATTTTAATGTATTATTTTCAACTCCGGGAGTTCAGGAGAAGCCCACTGACCATGGACTCCATATCCAAGTGTAGTTCACCTGAGGTCTTGGCACAGCCGGGGCTGAATCCCACGTAGTTTTTGACCATGCACAAGTTTGTGCAGTGTCTATTTAAATCCCTAACAGCTTAGGCCCTTATTTAAGAAGGGATAGCGTCAGGTAGCGCCTGGTTAATGAGAGGTAGCGACTGATAGCGACTGGTCAACACCGGACACGGCACGCAATTACTCATTTATCAAGCATAATCTGTTGAGCGACTGGGATAGCGCCATGTAGTGTCTGATTCATCATTTTTACAGCCTCAGCGAACAGCGCCAGCGTTCAGCCTTGCACAGCGCCAGGTATGACCTCTCGCTACCTGACGATCCTTTTCTTCTCTTTATTTATTTTTTTTTTCCCAAAAATCACAAATAATTCTTTGACCTCTTCTGGCATTGAAAAAGCAGTTTTTTCTTCCAGGAGGAAGGGGAACCGGAGTATTCCAACAAATTATCTGAAGAATTAGAGAAGTTGTTTGATGATATCTATGTATGGAAAGTGGGGGATTCTGTTTGAAGATAAGCCTTTATCTGTTCAGGATGAAATGTATAAGAAGTTTTTGGGGAAAACATCAGGTTTTTCCCATCCATGTAGCACTTAAGGAGGTTATTAAGTCAAAATAGGAAAACCAAGAGAAAAAATTCTTCATGCCCAACTCATTTAAAAGGAAATTCCCGTTTAGTGAGAAAGGGTGCATTAAGCAATCCTCTGGACCGTGAACATATCTTAAAAAAAGCATGGGACACTACTGCCTGTATGTTCAGATTCGCTTTATCATCTGATGGTATCCTTAGAAGCATGGCTGTATGGATTAATAATCTCAAGGGTCACATGGAGAATAAAGTGCCCTCTGAGGACTTGGGGCCTAAGCCGCAGTCCTGACACTGAACTCCTAGTAGGGGGAAGACTGACTAGCTGCCTGGAAAACAGTCACCCAAAATCAATTTGTGCTACAGGTACAATTGAAGGGTTATCAATTATAAGTTTCATCCCTCCCCCAGTCATCATTTTTAGTGACCAAGCTTCCAAAGGATTTATATTAAAATCACACCGCGTATATGAAACCAATTAAGAAATTTTCTTAGGCAAAATAAAATAAAAATCTTTAGGTATGCTTTAACGTGCCAAACTCTTCTTCCCAACAAGTCCTAGTTCAACATACACAATAACAACACAGAGTGGAAGCGTTCCTTTCCAATGGTATTCCTTTATGAAATCCCACAGTGCATGCAGATCCAAAAAGGTTGATCACATGTGCCCTCTACCTTTTTGATAACTGCTTACTAGATTGCTGACTTTTTAAGCATTGAAATTACTCCAAAATCTGCATTAATTTTTCTTGGCAGAATGGAGATCAAATAGCTTCCAGCTCCCAAAAAGTACTGGTTAACAGCACAGACTCAAAGTTTCGGATGGCAGTAGGAAAACAGATCTAGTGCAACATTGCCATTAAAAACCTTAATTTTAATCATCCAAAATGTGCACTTACAAATTTCTTCAATATTTACAGGCGTAGAGCATTACAAAATCATTGGGCACTCTCCTTACTTCCTTCCTCCAATACGGCCGTTCAATGGAGACAATGGAAACCCGAGCTGCACCAAATTATGACGATGAAGATAAAAATATCCATAAAATATAATTAGGTTTAAAATTCTGGTGCCGCTGCCCCGCCTAATGCGTTTCGCTGTAATACAGCTTTATCAAAGGCTAGTCGGCAGAGCAAAAGCCGCTTGAATAAATACTGTCCAAAAGTCCCCCCCCCCCGTCGTGTCATACCTCAGTATGACCCAATAGGAAGTGCTGACCTAATATATTCACATCCTCTGGCTAATCAGTAAAGAGACTACGAGAGGAAGCTACTCCTCCGTCCTTCCGTTAACTCCGTCAGTTCGAACAGCCTAAGCCGCAGTCATCGAGTATCTCCGGAAATCTACAGAGGCCGCAGCTCGGCTGTCCCCGCTGCCGCATGCTCACTTCACATAGTGAACTTCGGCCATTTTCGCCCCAGCCAAAGCAGGGCTCAGCGGCACAGCTGTCGCCGCAACAATAAAAAACTCAACGGCTCGGCTATCACCGCAGCGATCACACACAAAAGGATCATAACATAACAGGTTTTAATGCTCATCTTAGCATAAATAAATCAAGCTAGAAAACGCTCCAGGTATAATATGGGCACAAGAACTACTCTCTACAAATGGCTCAGGTGATTAGCCTCCAAGTCCCCGTATTGGGAGGACAGAAAAGAAAAAATGTGGGCATGGGTCGTAATGGCATCATTTTGGGGACAAACCCAATAGGGTCGTTATTATCCCTCTTTTGAAATTTGCAGGTTGGGTTGTTAAGATACAGTTTGTAACTAGTTCCTTTAGTATATATGGGGACTTAGAGGCTAATCAACATCAACGTAGCTGCCTCTCCTACCACTGAATGCCAGCCACCTAATGTTTACATTCCTGGCTTTCCCCTTCTGCTAGCAGCAAAAAAAAAAGCCACTCATCTTACCCCTTGATCGATCTGGCCGGGTCTTCTCTTCGCGTGGAGGGCCTTTAATCCTCCGCCAGGTCTCTTCCGACCTCAATACAGGGCCCAGAATAGGTTCCCTTCCACTTTTGCTACCATTGCTGACGATTACGGAGAAAAAGAATTTACTCACCTCTTCAGAAGAGGGCCTGGAACAGGCCCCCCCCCACCACTTCCCATGTCAATAAGCCTGGTACTCCTAGAAAGCTTGAGGTGTGTACTTCCAGAGAATATATAGTTTGGGGAGGTATTTCAAATATAAGTGGTTGTTTTTCTTGAAAAACTGCAAGGTTCACATTGTAGTTGTATTTTATCTGAAAATCTCCTGTTTCAGTCTGGGGTAGTCTCCTGGGCAGAAAAGGGTGTCTACCAATACATGTGTGGTGCCATTGTAACTGGGAGAAATAAGATTTTGTTGAACAACTTACTTTTTAATTTAAAAAAACACTATAAATTTTATTTTTTATGCACATATTTCACCCAAAAATATTGAGAACACACTGCAAAAATAACAAACAAGACATTTCTTGTTAAATCCCAGACACTGCTGTTCCTGGGAAATACCTGGAAATCCCTTCAAAAATCACAGTTGAACATGTATAGAGCAAAATTGTGAAAAATGGTCTGGCAACAGAGAGTTACAAAATCTTTAGGTAGGCTGGTAGGTTTAACCCCAGTACAACCCGCCTGTGAGTCATTTCTATTTACTAAAAGAGCACTGATTTCAGAATACCATTGTTAAAGGAGACATGCTAATTCGTATTATTTTGATTATTTAACTCTTTAAGTGCCAGTTTATCCAGAGATTCTGGTGCCTGACCATTTGTCACTATTTTGCGTTATACATGTTTAACTTTGATTTTTGAGAGAATTTTCAGGGATTTCCCAGGAACATTTTATATTGTATTTTTTCAGCAAAGTCTTTGTAAGTTTTTCAATAAAATCTTATTGCATGTAAAAGCCCAATTTCTACTGGTTACAATGGTACCACATATGTATTAGGTTTCCCTAAAAAAAAGAATTAAAAAAGCAGAATCAAAGTCACATTTTTCTAAAAAAAAATAAATATGCAAACCAGAAAAAGCAAGTTAAATCTGAAACAGCAACGTCTCTCAAACAGAACAATGTCCAACATGCATAGGTACTGTCAAGGCAAGAGTTGCCAAACACCCTATAGTAAAGCATTCGCCAAAAAATTACAGCTCTGTAGACAAAGTGTGCACCTTGTGCTTTTGCAACCCAGACAAATCTTTACATTTGAAATACTGTACACCCAACAAACCATATATCCCCTGAAAGTATACAAATTATACTTTCTAGGTGTACCCAGCTTGTTGTAGTGGGCACATATTTTTGAAAGTAAACCCTCAAAGAATTCTTTAGTTGCAGAGGGTTTCCTTAAAAATGAATAAAAAAGCAGAATAAAAAACACATTTCCTAAAATGCAAACAAGAAAAAACTCTGAAATCTAAATCTGAAAGCTCAAGGTCCCCTAAACAGAACAATACCCAATATGCCTAGGTACTTGTAACCCTTTTACCTGCCAGCCTACTTGAGATTTTGTCACCCCCTGTTGAAAGGCCATTTTTTACCATTTTGCGCTTATGTTTAACTGCGATTTTTGCAGGAATTTCCAGGAAAATTATGTATCAGCACTATCAAGGGAACATTTTTAACCCCAAAAAATGTTTTTAAAAATTTCCCGGTGGCATATGCTGCAGGTGACTTGCTATGCCCCAAAGTTTTGTAAACTAGTATACAGGTCTCATGGATCCCTTACCAGTTCACAAAGGGTTTACTGTAAAAAAAACACAGGCACAGAGAAAAAACGTTTTTTTTTTTTTTTTTTTTTTTTTATAGTTACCTACAATCCACCTCGATCACTCTGGTTTCTGAACCTGGAAGAGCCCTGGGGGGGGGGGGCTCCTAGGGTGAAGAGGAGAGCCAGTCAGAGGGATTGTGGGCGGAGATGAGTTTATATCTTTTTCACTTTTTGCTATTAGTGAAAGTGTCAGCTACATGAGTCTCACATAGCTGCCAACTTAACAATTGGACAATTGGAGGGGCAGCTATATGAATAAATTGTATGGTGTCCTTGCTATAGTTTTACATGGAATGGTTGGCAAAAGGGCACTTGAAGTGGTCAGACATGGCAGGGTCAAGAAGAGGACTTGGGAGCAGATGCGGCAGGCTTGGCAAAAAGGCTTGGCAGCAGACATGTCCAGATGTGGATGAGTCAGACATGTCCAGATGTGGATGAGTCAGCCCCAGGGTTTGCCAGAAAATGTGTTCAGACATGCCAGGGTAGGCAGCAGGCCTTGGCACATAAAATATTTATAAATGCCGCGAAGGCATGCGCGCTGATTAACGACGTACTAGTTTCTGGAGGGGGTTTGAACTTAGCTTTTATGTTCGCTGCTTCCAGGAAGACACGTTGCCTGACAGTTGCCATCACTACTGCCGGATGCTGAGAATGTTGTGAGAGCGGATGCAAGATACATTTCTGAATGTGATACCTGATGCAGTTGGCCAGAAATTTAGCAACCAGTTTATAGTACAAATTCAGTAGTTTGATCGGTTCGATCTCACGACTGTCCGCAAATTGTCTCACACTAACAATCATGTCATCTCCAGTGGCAGTGACTTCTGACCCCTGCACCAGAACTACCTGACCCCTTACCACTATCCTCTAACACCAATGTCTATCCGCCCTGATCATCTGCAAGTCCTGCTCCACCTGCCAACTTGACTTGTTGCACAAGAGGGCCAGAACCAATAGGATTCACTACAGAGGTGAAAGGAGCCGAGCCCTACACCTTTTTTGGAGATGTCCTACCTTTTGGGGGCAGCCATCCTGAGTATCCCTGCTGCCTCCAACAGATCAGCTGTCAGGACCATACCTGGCCCCACCATATCATGAAGGCAGGGGAGGACCCCTGAGAAGGACCTCCACAGACACTTTCCATTTGTCTCAGATGACTCCTCTTAGAAAGATTCTTCAGCTTTCTTCTCTTCTTCATGCATTCATTCTAACAGACAATTCTGCCTTCTGCTCAACCACTTTAGACCTACTCTCCTCTATTCTCCCCTCCCCCACCTCATCCTGCATATCTTTCTTTCATTTTTAAACAGACTCACCCCTCGTTCCCATCACCTACACTAGTTCACTTATCCTTTATCTTCTCATTCAGCACAATGCTGCGCTCACCTGCCAAAGCCTCCTAATTACTCACTGTTTCCCCCGTTCCAGTTCTCCTGACTACACAGGAAAAAGCTTCCTGCTCTTGGTCATAGGGCAATCATTTGCTATAGGCTTTAAGCTCTTCGCTACTTTACTTGCCACCACATTGCTCACTCAGGTGCCCAAATCTTAGGCAGCATCTGCAGTAATTGGCTGCCTGGGATAGTAAACAGTGCACCGCTCCCCAGCAATTGTGAGGGGAAGGTGCCAGAGACCAATATAGCCCTCCAGGTCAGATGTATATATTTTTTCCACTGACTCGTACCAAGCTATATACTGCTCCAATAAGTCCTGCACCAACTCTACTTTAACAAAAAAGGTTATGTAAATGGATGACAGTCATCCTCACAATAGAAAGAGATATAGTATAGTCTGGCAAAAATGCAGTGCTAGAATGCTGCAGTTGCAAGAGGTTCTTTCTTTAACTCGGTCAAGATAGAGTATTGAGTGAAAAGCAGGGTAGATCAGCCGCTCAGTGAGTGAACTGCTAGCTACTGTCTGCAATTGAAGCAGAAAGTATTATCTGTAACTCTAGCCATGGTCTCTCTATCCCACTCCTTGTCCCTTACTGCCACTTCCCCTTCTCCAGGGAGTGGGTTCTCCAGTTGTTCTGATTTCTAACTACTCAGTAATTCCAGGTAAACAATATATTCCGTTCTCTTTGTGGCACAGGATTATTTAAAGAATGAACCAGAAGTGATAGCATTTATTATATCTGTCATACTGAGGTTTGAAATTCCTTTTATATACATATGCCAAATGATTTCGTATAGATCCAGTTTTATTGCTGCATCTAATATTTAAATTGATCTTTTTGGGGGTCATTACAACATTACACCCCCAACTGTACACTCGCCACACCCACTTCTTTCTCACTGTACAACCAGAGACAAAAAAGGGCAATAATCTTGCTCTTACACCACACCACACTACACTTCAACACATCTAGGAGGCCTTGCTGATCTCAACCAAGAGGTTCGTAGAATCCTCTGAATTACTGTATCTATAGAACTTCCGCTCTTTTCAAGTCATGTGCGACAACACTCACTGTAAAATGCCAACTTTTTCCAGGATCAGTTTAATATATTGTTGTATTTAATAATTTTTTGATTGTTAAATATTGCATTTGCAGGGGGCAAGCCTTGCAATCCACAATCTATTATGGATCAAGTTTGCTACCTACAGTTTTGTTATCAAGACCTTGTTGCAAAGGCAGCTGAACGGAAGGCACAATTACTGCAATCTAGAAATCTGTGGCAGTTCTTTGATGACATAGATGAGATTGAAAGATGGATTAAGGAGAAAGAACAAAATTATACTTCAATGGAATTTGGGAATGATCTTACTACCATATCTATCCTTAAACAAAAGCATAAGGCCTTTGAGGATGAAATTAAAAGTCTGGAGTCCAATTTACAGAAAACTATTAAAAACGGCGACACGTTGATTCAGAACAAACATCCTGCAACGCCTACAATTCAAAAACGAATTGAAAATGTCAAAGATGAATGGGCACAACTAAAAGAGTTAGCTGCATTCCGCGTAAAAGTTCTGCAAGATACTGAAAACTTTTTCCAACTTCAGATTGATGCTGATGATCTATCTGCCAGGTTGCAAGACACATACCACATCATGCAAACTGAAGACATTGGACACGATGAATATTCCACCACTGTTCTGGTAAAAAAACACAAAGATCTTCTAGATGACATCATGCTAAACAAAAATGTTTTGGAAGGTCTAATACAACGTGCTGACAACCTTCCAGAGGAATATAAAACATCCCCTGAGATAGACATCCGTCTTCAAAAATTGAAAGCATTATTCTCTGACCTGGCATCTCTTGCTGACATGCGATCAGAAAAACTTCAGGATACTCTAATATATTATACCATTCTTAGAGAAACAGAAGCATGTGAGATGTGGATACATGAGAAAGAGAAGTGGCTTCAGAACATGGAAATTCCACAATCATTTGAAGAAATGGCTATTGTTCAACATAGGTAACATCTTTATAAAAATATCAGATTCTTATGTGTTTTATTGTCAAACCCCTGTTGGTCTGGTTTAACAAATACCTCCAACATCCAGGGATTCAAGTAAATAGAGAATAGATGGTTGGGCATCTTTGTTGGACAAATATTCATAGTGGATATGAACAATGATGTCAGATCCCACGGGTGACTCCGTGTGGCCACTCTACTGTGACATGAAAATATAACTTGCTTATTTTTAAGTATTCGTTGAACACTGGGGCTGTAAACAAGGCCAACATTAACAAAAGTTGAGAAACAGTATTGCTCCCAGGGTATTTATAGTCAGAGTACAGGGGCTGTGGGCACTGTACCACCAGAATGGAGACTTTCGAGGATAAGAACTTCTTGATTTTCCTTGTTGGGCCAGTCTGAGTCTGGGGCAGAGAATCCCTATCTTGATTGTTTTTACCAGCTGGGTGCTCATACACATTTTTTTTACAAAGAAAAAAGGTTTTGTTTCCTTAGTTTAAATGTTTGCCATATTATTTTGATTGTTAAATGTGTTCAGTATCCAGAAAGCAGGTGTGAAAGCAGCCAAACTGGAACGAAAACAGCAGCTGCATCTAATCTACAAATGCTTCTGCATAGGTGTGAGTGTAGGGTTAGCCCCTTTCACACCTATATAGATTCAGCTGTAGATCAGGTGCATAGTGGTGGCAAATGCTTTATAGACCAAAGGCTATATCCTATGAACAACCAGACACAAGGCTATGCAAAAAATTACAAGCTTTTAAAAATGACATACAAATAGAGAGCCAAAATATGGCTGGCAGTAGAATGCAATACAGTAGAATATAATGTAGAAGAAATGCCGATGTTGACCGGTAGGTGGCGCTATGGTACATATGTAGAGGGTCACTGTGCTAAATTAAAAAGGACAAGCTTAAACTGGCAGAGCAACCTCTGACTACACAATAGTGGCAGAGCAGAGATCTGGATTATTGAAAAACCCTCAACATTTTCGTATAAAACCTTCATCAGGAGAGAGAACAGTCTCCCTCCTGGTAAAGGTTCAATACCGAAACGTTGAGGGTTTAAGGTGTCATCCTTACTAGGTACACTGCTTGTCAGTTTACTTTGATCTTGTGATTATATCAGAATGTCTTGTGTTTATTCTTTAAAACTGGTACAGAAAAAAGGTTAGGATAATACCGCACTGCACTAAAAAACTATATAGGTGACAAGCTCAAAGTGTAAAAAAAGAGTTCTTCTTCTTAATGGATAACAGTCAATTTCCAAATGGGAACACAGAGCTGTTGTCAATAATAAAAGACATGAAATTGGAACTTCTCCCCAGTGTCCAGTTAGTAGCACTCTGTGAAATCCACCACCGACTAGGGCTGAGAAGCTTCATATACCAACATGTTTTCTTATGGGATGGCTTCATGCTAAATGAGATGCATTACTAACCTGGCACCTATATGAATCTGATACCAATACTTGGAGATTACTAACATTTAATTACCCATATGGAATGTGTTTTTGACTGCGCTCTTTTATGATAACCTCTTGGTAAGAGTTTTAGCATAATCGGTGGTGGATTTCACAGAGTGCTACTAACTGGACACTGGGGAGAAGTTCCAATTTCATGTATTTTATTATTGACAACAGCTCTGTGTCTTATTTGGAAATTGACTATTCTTTAAAACTGTTCATGTCTATGGCCTTGATTCACTAAGAGTTGAAAAAAATTCTCATGGTAGTAAAAAATTCAATTCATGAGAAAAAAGCCTGAGAATGTCGCTGTTAGCGAATCACCAGCTAGGAAGACAATGAAAGTCAATGGCACTTTCTTACTCCTGAAACAAATATTTAACTTTTTACCACTTTTTTACCTGAAGTAAAAAGTACCATTGACTTTCAATATCTTCCTATCTGGTGATTTGCTAACAGTATAATTCTGAGGCTTCTTTCTCATGAATTTAACTTTTTACTACCATGAGAGGTTTTTCAACTCTTTATGAATCAAGGCCTATGCCTGCCTTTGATGTAATAGATCATTGCGTTTCAGTAATCAATATCTGTGTTCTGCCACTATTGTGCATGCCTTTGTATTCTACTGACAGCGATATTTCGGTTCTTTATTTGTATGTCACTTTGTCACCATTAGGGATGAGCAAACATCTCAAAAATTCGATTTGGGCGATTCGCCGAATTCGGGTTCGCCCGAATCGAACTTTAGCGAATCGCTCATCTCTGGTGGGAGCGGGGAGGCCGGCTGCACTGTCAGCGGGCGGCGGAAGCCGGCTTCCGCCGCCCGCTGACAGCGCAGCCGGCCTCCCCGCTCCCACTATACAGCAAACACTTACCGGCATGGTGGGAGCGGGGAGGCCGGCTGCACTGTCAGCTGTCATCAGAGGACGCGTCATCAGAGGAAGCCGGCTTCCTCTGATGACGCGTCCTCTGTTGACAGCTGACAGCGCAGCCGGCCTCCACGCTCCCACCATGCCGGTAAATGTTTGCTGAAATAAAAAAATTCCGGCATGGTGGGAGCGGGGAGGCCGGCTGCCCGCTGACAGCGCAGCCGGTCTCCCCGCTCCCACCATGCCGGCATTTTTTTAATTTTATTTCAGGGAAAATTCGGTCAGCACGAACCACTAAAAATTCGGGTTCGTGCTTAATCGAATTTTCCCTGAAATTCGGAGTGAATTCAGGTTTGTTAGAACGGATTCGCTCATCCCTAGTCACCATTAAAAGTTTGTCATTTTTTGCATAGCCTCGTGTCTCGTTGTTCATAAGATCTAGCCTTTGGTCTATAGCATATGTCTGATTGTGTGAAGTGAGTGGGCACACTTTTCTATACATTGAACCCCTCCAACTTGCTCTTTCTTAGATTAGCATTTGTTCACCCATTTTTCCTATGGTGTGCAATTACAGCCTGATTCTTTCTAATATTGCAAATGCTTTTTCTGTCCCAGTTTAGCGAACTTCACACCTGTCTGTATACTGCACCTAAGCTGCAAATGGAACAGAAATGGCAACTGCCTTTGCATAGGTTGGAATAGGGGCTAAGGAATAATTTTATAAACTCTCTAAATGGGCTCCCATTATAATTGGACCAATTGTACTTTCCACCAAAATAAATAGTGTTCTTTTTCCTTTAGGTTTAATACTCTGGTTCAGGAAATGAAGGCCTTGGAAACCCAGATTGAGAATGTCGACAGTGCTTCTGATCTACTCTTTGAAAGGGGTCATCCTAAGCGAATGCAAGTAAAACAAGAACAAGAGCACATGCACACCAGGTGATTTCATTTATATTAACTTTAATACATAAGTGTCCCTAACTTTTTTTTATCAGGAAAGTCACATTCCGCAGACTTGAGAGGTCAGGAGACATATTTCAGTTTGCATCAGATCTCCCCTATCCAAAATAGTAATATACAGTGAGTATGCATTGATCCCCTCTAATACTAAAATGATTAGGCAAGTGCTTACAGCCCCTAGCAGAACCGAAAAATTAAGTAAAGAAGTCCCTCCCAGCCCCAAATCTAACTATGCCACAAATCTTACTATGCAGAATATGGCTGAATCACCTCCAGCTCCAAAAATGTAATATGCAGAATGTGCGCAGATACCCCTTCCTCCAAAAAATGACATGAGTGGCTCTTCCAGTCCCCAAGAGGCTAAAAGGCAGAATTTAGTACACAAAGATGCATGCTGACTTACCTGTTTCTATAGTTTCCACTGCCAGTTTTCACCTTCCATACTCAGCACACCGGAATGTGACATGAGTGTGACAGGACACTGGCTCTGCATTATACATAATGATGACCATGTACCTCCTCAATGCCAACAGTGCGCTATATAGAATGGTTAATACTGCTGCTCCCCACAGGCTGGCTCAGTAGAAAGGCATCGATGTGGCGCAGATCACACCTGTAAAAGTGGATTTAATTCCTACCAGGAGAAAAAATATACATAGTTAATATAATATCAATAGGTCATGGCACACCTTTTATCAGAAAAAAAGGAAGGAAGAATCAGGGTGCAATTAATATCCGAGGTGATTCCCCACACTGCACCTCAATTAGATAAGTCTGCTAGTTTCAAAAGTGATTTGCAAATAAAAGAGCTTTATATCAGAATATCGCAGGTTAATGAATAACAGTACGGCTAGAGTATTCAGCAAAAAAAAGGATATAATGGGAACATTCAGATTCGTAGGTTTTGATACAGTCTCCAGGATCGTGGACCACCTCAGGGTAAAGATGATATATGATATAGTATTATTGTATACTGACATATATGACTATAACTGGATAAACAGTTTTACCATATAAGTCTATGAGGGGTTCCCGTACAGGTCCTGAGGAGTGAGGTAATGAGGAATAATGAGGCTAATGACCAGGATATAGTGAGTTAAGGAGAATACCGATCACAGCCTTGTTAAAGGAGCCAGAGGTTCCGAAACGTGGGCTCTTTGTTTTGCGATCACTGTCTCAGTACTTACTGGTAAATGTCTATTTGCTTTGTATGGTGCACGTCATGATTAATATTGCTGATTCATTATTCATATGTATGTGGTTACTGGTATGATGGATAAACTTCAGAGCAGGCAACTCACCAGGAATTGATTTGTACTATTGTTACTGTATATTCATTGATCGGTATTCTCCTTAATCCACTATATCCTGGTCATTGACCTTATTATTCCTCATTACCTCACTCCTCAGGACCTGTACCTCATAGACCCCCTCATAGACTTATATAGTACTTTTTACCCAATTATAGTCATATATGTCAGTATCCAATAATGCAATATCATATATCTTCTTTACCCTGAGGTGGTCCACGATCCTGGAGACTGTATCAAAACCTACAAATCTGAATGTTCCCATTATATCCTTTTTTTGCTGAATACTCTAGCCGCACTGATATTCTGATATAAAGCTCTTTTATTTGCAAATCACTTTTGAGTGTGGTGTGCATATATCCGCCGAAACTAGCATACCAGGAGAAGACAGCAACAAGTTTTACAGGATTTTTTTTCCGTTGGGGTATAATAAGTGACGCCATCTCTCTCTATCCTGCATGTTTATATAGATTTTTACTATTATACAATTTTGTGATACAGCTAGAGATGGGCGTACCTCCCAAAGTTCGGGTTTGGCTGAACATTGCATCAATGTTCAGGTTTGGATACCTGAAACTGTACCCGTTCCCCATTAAAATCAATGGGGAGCCAAACATTGGGGGGTGGCTGTGGCAAGGGGGGGGGGGGGTACAGGGTGTAATACACCTGAGCCCTGCTCCTCATGTGTCAGTATCTCTAGATACAGCTCTTTCACTGTTCTGGTTTGCAAACCACATGTGGCTTTCAATCTACAGGTTAGTGACCTCTGCATTAGGCCATGAGTCCAGAAAATCATGCTGAATATTTTTAGTGAGATATAAAATCAACATATTTATTTATTACTATATTTTCGGTTATGTAGGTGGACTGATTTTCAGCAAATGTTTGCTAATAAGAGAAAAGCTGTTGATTCTGCCCTTGGTCTTCACAATTATGCTTTGGAGTGTGAGGAGACTAAGAATTGGATACTGGAAAAAATCAGAGTGGTGGATTCTATTCAGAACCTTGGTGATGATCTCACTGCAATCATGTCAATTCAGAGAAAGCTACATGGCATTGAGAATGATCTTGGTGCTATAGAGTCTAAACTTGTAAATCTACAAGAAGAGGCAAAACGTCTGGCAGATGAGAATCCTGATCATGCACAGGACGTATGCGATGGACTAATTGAGCTCAACAACATCTGGCAAAAACTTCACAAAGCAATGCAAAATCAAGAAGATTCTCTAGGGGAATGCAGTAAACTTCAAAAATTTTTGGTTGACCTATTTAATTTTGAGACTTGGCTCTACAGAGCCCAGCAAGCTACAGCTTCAGAAGATATACCTAACTCCCTAGCAGAGGCAGAAAAACTGTACAGTGACCACCTTGCTCTTAAAGAAGACATGGAACACCATGGCCCAGACTTTCACGAAGTTGTGGACACAGGCTTTAATGTAACCAGTGGACAGTCTGACCCTCAGTATCTACAGCTTGCACAAAGAGTAAAGGATATAGAAGAGGGATGGGAGGCCTTGCATAAGATGTGGAGCAACAGAGAACATTTTCTTTTTCAGTGTCTTGAATTTCAGAAGTTTTTGAAGGATGCAAAACAATCTGAAGCCATTTTGAGCAAGCAGGTAATGTGCTTACACCCTAAAATAAGTATCGGATATCAATGTTGCCAGGTTTAACGTGGACCAAAACTAAGGATTTTGCCTCCAGCTCCCCAAGATTTGGTCCACTTTACCTGGACATCCTGATATGGGATTTTGTAAAATTGAGGATCTAAGATTTAAACTAAACAATTTAAGAATTATACACATATATCTAATATGCAAAATTAGGGTAAATCACCTGCAAAATATTAAAGGGACATTCCAGGCAAAATTCAAAGTTAAATTAGACTGCTTTATGCTTGCCCTATGCTGGCTGTTAGGGGCTGTATCTTTCATTCACCAGCACTTTGCTTTCCCTGATAAACTCTATAGAACTTACTCCCTTCTGTGACTTTTTTCTCAGTCCCCAATATAAATTCACCTATAAGGGCACTGAGATATTGAGACATGCACAGATGAGCCATTCTCTGCTGTAGGAGGCCCAGCAGAAGGAACACAGTTTACTAGCATTTATTAAAAAATATAAAGCAGACTAAATGAACGATGCAGCCCCTGATAGCCAGTAGAGGGAGAGCAGAAAGCTTTAACCTTTTGCTTGGATTGACCCTTTAAAATAAACCAAAAATAATAAGGAGTCCATATCTACGTTCTTAAACAATCTCTGCATTAAAAGCATATGATACAAATGAAAAATATATAAATATATATATATATATATATATATTTTTTTTTTTGTTCATTTGTATCATATGATATATATATATATATATATATATATACACACACACATATACGGTAGTCAGGATCTTGGGGTGGCAATAACAAATCTGGAGATGGGCCCCAACATCTGGTTTGGTTTAATAGGAATCCATACATTCAACCTAAAAAGTGTGCAGCATAATAGCACCATAAAGTCCTTCCCAGCCAGGGTTAATAACACACAACTCCTGACCACTTTAGCAGGTATAACAGCATGAAATACAACTCTTTTTTTCCATCAGCAATAGGCTTGAATCATTGGAGGGCTCCAGACTGTTATCAGTCCAACCCTATGTAGCTCAGTAAAGAAACACATACAAGCCCTGGACTGGAAGACTACCAGACTACACGATGTTCCATAAAAATCCAGGACCCAGGCTATATATACATATACAGTATAGCCTATTTATATGCTGAAATCTTTAGTGCTGTTCCATAAAAAGATATAATAACTCCCTTTCTGAGACACCGTATACAAACCCTATAAATAAAGTGCTGTGCACTGTGATGACACAAATCACCCATATACCCCATACCTGTTACAATCCCAACACTATAATTCTGGTGAAACTTACAAACCATGACATGACCTTGAATAATAGCAGCAACCGCCTTCTGACCCCTGACTTTCTGGTCTTCTTTTAAACACAGGTCTTAAAAATTCAGCCAATAACATAATTTACACTTTAACTGTTTTCCTCACGGTTTGTATATTTTTGTACATACTGTAAAGCACATTCTAAAAGCACAAAGGGACATAGATTATTCTCTTACTTAACATGTTATGTATCAGGCTAATGCTTTCTCAAAATATTTTGTAGAGAGTAGCAAGCCATTTTAAGGAACCACATCAGAAGACAAATTAGCCTAAATGTCCAGTGATAAAGGGGTGTAAAGAAATAACTTTCTTTCATTTTAGGCCCCACTGCCCTATATAAACTAGTTTAGGGGGAGCATTTGTTCCCTATGCTTCAGACAAACGTGGCTCTGCTGAGCTCCTAGTGATGCTACAGAACATGATCCCTATTCAAAACAATGATAGTTGCCTCTTATTGGGTGAGAGCCTGTGCATGCATTGTAGGTTTTGGAAGGTGAGTTTTTATAAGTGAAATGAGGGGTTTCACAACGCGGGGCATCGCAATTCTAGTTCAGGATACCCCAGGGAAAAGCCAGCGGCCGGCCCTGAAATATTTTAGATTCCAGGCCAGCCGCTGGTGGGTTTTGTTCAGCTTCAATCAAGTAGTGCATTTGGGTGAGATCTGTAGGCTGAATAACCAGCCTTTGCAGTATTTTATTAAATGTCTAAAACGAAAACATTGTTGCATATTTGAATACATTATTGTCAATTTTGATAAAATGAGAGGTTATACTGCTTTAATTTCTCTCTTTTTCAGGAATACACCCTGGCTCATACCGAGCTACCACATACATTACAAGCCTCACAAAACAGACTTAAGGAACATGAAGACTTCTTTGCCACAATGGAAAACAATGCTGACAAGATAGCTGCTACTTTAGAAAAGGCAAAAAAAATAGATGAGGCCAAAAACCTTTTTGCTGATAAAGCTTTAGATAAAGTAGACTCAGTCAGATATAGGTAAGGAAAAAGGTTTACAATAGATTATTCAGTATTTACCAATCACTCAGTGTTTTATTAAATAATCAGTTCGACAAAAATAATCGGGATTAGGTGCAACCAAATTCAAGTCACCTTAAAGTCTATAGGGAAAAATGAAAGATCTCTTTCTGGTCTTTAGCAAAACATATAAAGGGATGATTTGCATAGCCCCGCCTACTGCAAGGATAGATGGGTAATGCTATCTGTCCTTTGACTGGGTACTGTGCAAATACTTTTTGTTCTAGGAAAGCTCCTCTCTTCCTTTACCTAAGTAGAGGGTTTTTAGTCTTTTTAGCCCTAGCCTAACATGGGTCTCTCCACATACTGGCTTGCGACTATGTTTTGGTACTCACCAAGTCTCACTCCCCATAAAGCCATAAATATCCGCCCTAAAGCTGATGAAAGCCCAAAGCTTGAAACACGTGTCCACTAGTTTGATGTGTTTGGCTGTGTAAAATTTAAAGCTAATCCTTGGCATTGCACCCTTAGCGTTTCTAAGGGCCTTGGATGGCACAGAGACATAAAGAGATGATTTTGCATAGCTCTGCCTACTGCAAGGGTAGATGGGTAATGCTATCTGTCCTTGGACTGGGTACAGTCTGTTTTTAACCACATATTCACCAGTAACAAAGCGAAAACACATGGAATGACATTGTTTTACCCCGGGACAATAACACTTTAGTGCCAGACCTGAAGTGACAATTCTGCATAAAAATATAAAAATTTAAAAAAGTTTCTAAAAGTGTTTGTTTGCAGCCAGGAAATGTCACACAATGATTTGAGCAAAAAAAATAAAAATAAAATAGTCAAACACGCTGTTTAAACACAAGCAAATGAACGGCCATTGAAATGTATAGGATAGCGACACTGAGCGAAAGGTAATACCTGGCGCTGTGGAAGCTAGAGCACCGGTGCTATACACTGAGCTGCCTGTAATAATACATGTGACGCTACATGGCACTGTTACAGTCCCTCACCAGACTCGCTTTCATCAATGTGGTTTTGCGTACAGCGCCCACCGTTCACCAGACGCTGCCTGCCACTATGAGGCACTACCTGGCGCTATCCCTTCATGAATAAACCCCTTAATAGTCTCCTTCGACCACTTTAACTTTTTTTGACTATCCTGGGTTTTGTTTCTTGCCCCCTAGGCATCCATTTTTGGGATGCCCTGCTGTGTGAAAAGCTTGCCTGTAAAAACTCACCTCTTCCCAGTCCAAGGGCGCATGTGTGGGCTCTCATCCAATCATTTGCAGTGCATATTAAATGTGGCTCAGTTTAGGCCAACTGTAAGCTCGAGCGGCCGCATCCGCTATAGGGCTTGTTCTCCAGCCTATCTGAAGTGCTGGGGACGGGTGCGTGTGTACATCTAGAAGACACGGAAGATGCGGCTGCCTGATGCTTACATCTGTGAGGGAGCCAAGAAGAAGGCGAGTTTACCAGCATCCTGGGGGTATTTACACAGTGGGGCATGTCGATTTGGGATTCCCCTGGGGCCAGCTCCAGTGGGTTGTGTTCTGCTTTAAACAAGAAATGTACTAGTTTATTTTAGCTAAGATCTCTATTTTGTTCTGCATGTCTTATTTTATGCAATTCTGCAACAAATGAATCTATTGATCCCTGTTTCCTTTAGATATGCGGTGAACCTGGATAAGACCAAAGAGGTGTTGGCTCTGCTGAAAGACCATGTTGATCTTCAGAGTTTTGTGGAAAACTGTGATGAGGTAGAGTCAAAAAAGCATGTTTTTGTTTCTTTCCTGATAGAAGAGTTAACATTTGCAGAGTAAACCAATAGCCATACATTGTAAATCACATTCATTTAAAAACATACAATAATAATGACAACAGACACGCACATTAGTAAGAATCTTTTGTCTGAGTTTGAGTTTATTTACTAGCTAGGTTTAACAATGCAAATGTAGCAGTATCCATGCACATTCTGGTTTTCTCCACCTCGTCCCCGAGGGAACAGTGTAAAATGAGCCTTATTGCTGTTACCTGTACAGTACCTTTTACACTGAAATAAGGCTTGCATTATTTACTTACAGTAGTTTCTACAACAGAACATTATGTTCAAAATCTAAAGGATTGGGAGGGTGTACTTTAGGTGGTAACTGTCAGATTACCAGGTGTGAACCCTGATTGCGGAGACTAAGAACCGGCTCCCCTCTTCACCGGGAAGCCTGGAAACTAAGGCCCAACCTGGTTTTCACTAGAGCCTCTAAAGGCGAGGATAGGCTGGGCTGCAGGAAGGCCCCAGTTCAGGCAACCTAGGAGTGGGTTTTGCCAAGTTCTGGGTAGAAGACAGACCAGAGCTGGACTGGAAGCGTGGAACAAGCTGAAGTGGTGGCTGGCAGAACAGGATCGAAGTCGTAAACAAGCCGAAGTCGTGGGCAGGCAGAACAGGATCAAAGTCGTAACCAAGCCAAAGTCTTGGGCAGGCAGAACAGGATCGAAGTCGTAAACAAGCCGAGGTCGAGGGCAGGCAGAACAGGATCAAAGTCGTAAACAAGCCGAAGTCATGAGAAGGCAGAACAGGATCAAAGTCGTAAACAAGCCGAAGTCGTGGGCAGGGAGAACAGGAGCGAAGTCATAAACAAGCCAAAGTCATGGGCATGCAGAACAGGATCGAAGTCATAAACAAGCCAAAGTCGTGGGCTGGCAGAACAGGATCGAAGTCGTAAACAAGCCGAAGTCATGGGCAGGCAGAACAGGATCAAAGTCGTAAACAAGCCGAGGTTGAGGGCAGGCAGAACCTGATCAAAGTCGTAAACAAGCCAAAGTCGTGGGCAGGCAGAACAGGATTGAAGTCGTAAACAAGCCGAAGTCGTGGGCAGGCAGAACAGGATTGAAGTCGTGAACAAGCCGAAGTCGTGGGCAGGCAGAACAGGATCAAAGTCGTAAACAAGCCGAAGTCATGGGCAGGCAGAACAGGATCAAAGTCGTAAACAAGCCGAAGTCATGGGCAGGCAGAACAGGATCAAAGTCGTAAACAAGCCGAAGTCATGGGCAGGCAGAACAGGATTGAAGTCGTAAACAAGCCGAAGCCGTGGGCAGGCAGAACAGGATTGAAGTCGTAAACAAGCCGAAGTCGTGGGCAGGCAGAACAGGATCGAAGTCGTAAACAAGCCAAAGTCATGGGCAGGCAGAACAAGATTGAAGTCGTAAACAAGCCGAAGTCGTGGACAGGCCGAACAGGATTGAAGTCGTAAACAAGCCGAAGTCGTGGGCGGGCACAACAGGGTCGAAGTCGTAAACAAGCCGAAGTCGTGGGCGGGCACAACAGGGTCGAAGTCGTAAACAAGCCAAAGTCATGGGCAGGCAGAACAGGATTGAAGTCGTAAACAAGCCGAAGTCGTGGGCAGGCAGAACAGGATTGAAGTCGTAAACAAGCCGAAGTCGTGGGCAGGCAGAACAGGATCAAAGTTGTGAACAAGCCGAGGTCGAGGGCAGGCAGAACAGGATCAAAGTCGTAAACAAGCAGAGGACGAGGTCAGGCAGAACAGGATCGAAGTCGTAAACAGGCCGAGGTCATCAGGAGAGCAGGAGCATAGTCAAGAACAAGCCGGGTCAGTACACAGGAATGTAAGACTGAAAATCGGGAACAGGCAGGAGAAATGACCAACTGGCAATGAAGCTCAGAGCTCACCAATATTTAAAGGACCCTGTGTATGCGCAAAAGCGAGCACATTTTTGCGCGTTTGCAATGTGCATGCATGCGCATAATCGTACATGCGCACAAATCCATTGAATCATATGGTGCACAAATGCGCAAGCATATTCGCACGCTTACTGGCCCTACTATGTCTAATGCAAAAATGCGACCGCACGGGGAACCTTGGCGCCCTCTGCTGGGGAACCAGAGGAACAGTCCTGGTTCTATGACAGTAGAGAGTAGGATAATAAGGGTGCTATGCAGTCATGTAAATATAAAACCAATGAACCAAAAACCAATATGCCCGCCAACGCGTGTCGTAACCTCTGCGCGTTACTTCCTCAGGACGACAATCATCGACGACGATCATCAATCGTCGTCCTGTGGAAGTAACACGCAGACGTTACTTATCTATTATTGTACTTCATTGTTTCTAGTAATTGGATATTTATTTATGTGTATTATTATGAATTGTTATGATGGACCTCTGGCGCCCTCTGGTGTCTATTGTGTATATGTAATGTTGTTGTAAATGTATTGTATTTGATGTTTTTGTAGCCATATGTATCTTTAATAAAATAATTTTTAAATAATATCTTAGAGGTTGGTGCCACTCTTTGTATGCTCTTGGCAAGTCCTTGGGGGTGTGTGGGGACCCCTATCATTCATTGGTTTTGCTGTTGTAGTTGTTTTGCCAAGAGCAGTGAGCACACCGCATTATATCTGTATAATTTTTCTTGTTAGAGTGACTGGTGCTGTCCATAACCTTTTTTTCTTGGTCATGTAAATATAATTGAAAAAATAACTTGAGACTATGCAACCCTCTAAAAGTACCACGAAGTGGCAGCAGAACTCAGCTCTAAGGCTCAGAAAATGCAGTAGATGTAGGTAGGATGATTTTTAATATGGGCAATCTGTATGTACAGGGTGTGGGAAACATACAAGATATGCTGTTATTCAGGGTAAAGGTCCGCTTTAAAGTGGACCAACACCCAGGATTTTGACTATCCTGGGTCTTGGTCCACTTCGGTGGGGCACCCCCGATCGGGGTGCCCCGCTGTGTGAAACCTCCCCGATCACCCGAAAAACTCACCTCTCCCCGCTCCCAGCGCCGACGGACAAGCGTTTTGACAGCCGCGGACAAGCGGCTCCTCCGCCGCCGCCTCCCGTGCGTCACTCTTGACGCGTGCGCCCGCGCCGGCCATTCACAGACGGCCGGCGCAGGCGCGCGCACGTCTAGAGTGGCGCGAGGGAGGCGGCGGCAGCCGGCGGCCGCCGAAGACAAGGTAAGGGGATTTGGGGTGTTTGGGGGGGTTTCACCCCGCGGGACATCCCGATCTCGGATGTCCCGCGGGGAGGGAGGTGATCGGCCCGGGAATCTTATAGATTCCCGGGCCGATCACGGGAGGGTGATGGTCCACTTTAAGCAAAACCAAGTTATAGAACCTTCTAGAATGTTGCACCCCTGTGAAGGTCTATACTATTTTAAGTATCTGTTCTAAAGCATCTACTTTAAATAAACATCCTCTTCGCTTTGGTAAACACATGCTAATATCGTTCTAACTTAATTATTCCTAGTCTGCAGATTTAATACGTATAAAAAGGTAGAGGCACAATTACCCCCTCCACACTTCACTTCCAACTCACGTTAATACAATCTACTTAAGATTGTATTAATGTGGGTTGTGCTTTTGGTGGTTGTGCTGCCACTCAGTGGTACGTGAAAGGGTTGCACACTCTTTAATTATTTTTTAAGTACCTTATGTACAGTATATTTTCGTTTTCATGAAATAAATAAATCATAAGCTCTTTGTTTTAATTGCTCCTGTGTTTGGTTTATCCATTTATACACAGTAAATCCCACACCTAAGTCCTTGTCTTTTTTTAGCAGCTATTTAGCCATTAAAGTAAAGTAGGTTTTAAAACTGGTCCTTAAGGACATAAACTGCTCTACTCCAGGTCAAAAGTACTTACTGCAGTTAAAGGGTAACTCCACTTCCGATTGAATTTTTGAAAGTGTATATTTCTTGGGCCAAAAGGATGTCCTCAAGGTGCTGAGCTTATCTAGTATTTTTTTTTTTTTCCTGTGTTAGAAAATGTGTGTTTTGTGGAAGCAGTTTTCACTACCTGCAATCTGTACACCAAGGGGTTATTCATCAATGGATAGAGGCAGGTAGTGCCTCGTAGTGGCAGGCAACGCCGGGTGCTGTACGCAATACCACATTTATGAAGGTGATTGTGGTGAGTGACTCTAACAGCGCCATGTAGCGTACGATTCATCATTACAGGCAGCTCAGTGTATAGCGCCGGTGCTCTAGCTTCCAGAGCACCAGGTATTACCTGTCGCTGCCTGTCACCCTCCTATACATTTCAATGGACGTTCTTTTCTTCTGTTTAAACAGGGTTTTTTCTTTAATCACACAGTGTCTGGCGCTCTATGCTATAGCGCCCAGATCCAGAGCACCTACGCTCTGTGTGTCTGTTTTTTTGTTGAATATGGCGTGAGTCGCTGAGAGTCAGTTGCACTGAGCTGGCGCTACCTTTCGCTCCCTGCAACGCTGTACTGGTGTTAGAGCGCCCAACATACATCTCATTCATCAATGCCAGCCAGGTTACTACAGCGAATGAGGCGCTCTGTTACAGCGCCCAATAGCAGATCACAGCGTATACTAGCGGTCGCTCTTAGCGCCTCTGTACAGACACTCATCTGCCAATACCTGGCGCTAGTAATGGATCAGCCTGTAAATCAGCTCAGAACCTTGAGGACATCATTGTGATACACAAACATTCCATCGGAAGGATCTTTCCTTTTAAGCATTCCTCCTATGCTTTTTTTTTTTTTTTTAATTCTTTATTTGGTTTTCAAAAAGGTACAAAAAGATACCAACAATACAGATATTACAGAAAAGTATAGGTGCAACATGCAATTAGAATTAGCAATAGTATTAGTACTGAGGCCTAGCTCTATCCGCCGGTCCCCGCCTCCCAACTGGATAGTCCCCTCCACCTGAGAACGCTCCAGATTCCTCTTCCCCAGTGCTGCACTTGTGTTTAGATTCCATGATGGGCCCCTAGGGGAGTTCTCATGTCTTCTGCCTTGTTTCACCCCTAAGGCGATTCTAGCTCCTATTCGTTTTGCCGGACCTACTGTTTCCAGTCAGGTTTTCTCAGATTCATTTAGGGGTGACTTTATAGGATTTGGCTCTCTTTAGGTGTGGGGTGCTCTGATTCTCTATGCTTTTTTTTAATTAAATGTAATGTTCTGATTTTTTTTTAATACAATGTATACAGGCAGCAATACATGTCACATTATTGTGCCTCTAATTTTGTTACAGTTAGCACTCTGGATCGATGAAAAAATGCTGACTGCTCAAGACACATCCTATGAAGGAGCTTGTAACTTATACAGCAAGTGGCAGAAACACCAAGCATTTAAAGCAGAAATTGATTCTAACCAGGACAGGTTACAAAAGATTGAAAAGGTAAATTTTGGATTATGTATTCTCATTTACATTAGAATCATTTTATTCCTTTGTAAACAATTTAAAGTCGACCAAAACCCAAATAACCTGGTCTAGTGCTCATCAATGCTGCTGGACCCGGTGGCATGCCTGCACGCACCTGTCAGCAACCATACCAGTCTACGTGGCAAGGTAACCGCCTGGAGGAGAATTCCAAAAATTCAGCTTAGGGTCCGCTTGACTAAAAAAAAGCTTTTTTTTATTGCATTCATATTCTATGGAGTATGGATTAATGCACACCACACAGAGGTTTTGGTTGCACTTAAAGTGTGACCAACACCCAGGGGGGATCGGCCTGAGAAACTATAAGATTCACGGGCAGATCAGATCCCTCCCCGTGGGGCATCTGAAATCGGGTGAAACCCCCCAGGACGCCCAGAAACCTTCCCTTTTTCCTGTTCCAAAGGTGCATGCGCGGGCCGCGGCCGCATCTCGCACTTCCCTCTAGCAGGGCGCGCACCCGCGCCGGCCGTTTGTGAATGGCCGTCGCGGGCGCGCTCCCTGTTAGAAGGAAGCACGAGATGCGGCCTCCAGCGCGCTCAGAGCCGCTGTGGTTGTCCATCGCTTGTCTGTACATACCACAGCGGCTCTGAGTGCTCTGATTGGACAAGCGCTTGCGTAGGAGCGGGGTGAGGTGAGTTATTTAGGGCGATCGGGGGGGGGGGGTTTCACGCAGTGGGGCACCCCCGATCAGGGTGCCCCACGGAAGTGGACCAAAGCCTAGGATAGTGAAAATCCTGGGTGTTGGTCCAATTTAAAGTGGACCAACACCCAGGATTTTCACTATCCTGGGTGTGGCCCCGCTGTGTGAAACCCCCCAAAAAGCCCCTAAAATCTTACCTTATCGGCGACGGACAAGCGACGGATAAGTCGCCGCTGCCGCCACCTCTCGCATGTCCCCCTTACAGGGCGCGCGCCCGCGCCGGCCATTCACAAACGGCCTGCTAGAGGGACGCGCGGGAGGCGGCGGTGGCTTATCCGTCGCTTGTCCATCGCCGATAAGGTAAGTTTTTAGGGGCTTTCTGGGGGGTTTCACACAGACACCCGATTTCGGATGCCCCGCGGGGAGGGAGCTGATCGGCTTATAGAATCTTATAGATTCCCGGGCCGATCAGGGGTGGGTGTTGGTCCACTTTAAAAGAGAATATTAAAGACAAAATTACATATATACATATGCCAGCATGGTATCAATCAAATGGAAAAAAGGGATACAGTATATAGGTTCAACCTGCAGCAGTATTCCCAATCTCCAGGATCGTAGACCACCTCAAATGAAATAATAGTATCAGTTGTATTATCTCTATAGTTTACTAGCAGACTATGTATATTACAGGCAATTACCGTAGTATCCTATGAGGGGTTGCTAGATCAGTGCTGTAGAGTGTATTCTTTAGCAAATCTGACCAGTGTCAAGTCAAGGAAACAAAAGTATAAATGTAGAACAGAACATATATATAGTTTCTGGTCAGAGTACATATACCCCTCGATTCAAAGAGCAAAAGTTAATTGATTTCGGATCGAGAATCGTAAGTTTGGGTGGGTGTTAGTCATTTTTTCCTGTTTTTTTGGCCATTTACGACTCGCACGAGCCTACGTTCGAATGCGTATATGCTCTTACGATCATCGCAAGTTCGTTCCTAAATTTTAGGCTCAAAACGTAAAACTTAGGATCAAATCCTAAAACTTAGGATGAAAACGTAAAACTTAGGATAATTGGATGTGTTTCGGTGTGATTCAGAGAACAGTTTTCAAACCTCTAAATACGTTTTAAAAGAAAGCCACTGGCGACACCTTTTAGCAGTCGGATTGCTGTTCTTGAACAGGTTTTTTGGCTATGTGGAGGAGTCTGCGCGTCTTGAGCTGCAATGAACTGCATGTATCAGCATGGCCGAGCCCATAAATTGTATTGCAATGCATACCTGATTCATGTATGCCTTATAAAAGCATTTTAATGTGGACCTTAATTAGTCCTTTGCATGTAAACCTTTATTTGGCAATATATTTGCGTAAATTAAAGAAACTTATGTCCTTTGTTATTTATTTTTAAATTGATGTACTAGAATAATATTTTTAGATTGCATTTATTGGTGTAGTTGTTTACCTTTGCTTTGTTTAATTATTTAAGCACATCTTTGGTCAGATGCATCACACTTACTGAGGAGAGGAGAGCGGGATAAAGTGCAGGATGTGGGTTACTGCTGTATTTTGCACAGACACAGCAGAGCTGGGGGCACGGAAAGGTCAGAAATCAAAGAATCCAGAGCAACACAGTCACAAGGCCCTTTCTGTTTGCAGGCTGCCCGATAATACCTGAGCCGCCATCTTGCCTGTTTCTAGGCTCATAACATGCAGAAGTTGCTGGGTGTTTTTTAATATTTGAGAGCAATCTGTATGTAGAGGGTGTGGGTAACCACACCAAAAATTTAAAGTTGTACCATTTGAAGCCAAAATATAAAAATTAAATCCACAAGTAAAAAATGCAAGTTAAGTAAAAATTAAACAAAGTTAGATTTACTTATGCAAATGCATTCATTAATGGTTGGTTACTGCAAAATGAATGAAATAAAGAAAAATAAAAGACCAAATATTTAGAATGCACTTTAATGAGGTAAGTTTGTAGTGCGGAGCCGCAAGATCAGAAGGATTTACGTCCAGACAAAAAAGGAAAAAGGGCAAAACCAATGTTGCAACCTGAGAAATGAAACGGAAAATTCAGGATGGAAACTGACATAGGTCTGATTCCCGAACTGCCATACGAACGGACGTATATTTTAGGATAGAAACGTATTTGCTTATTGAATCACTCGCAAGTTCATACGAACGCACGAGCGGACGTGAAAAATAGGATGATCGTGACCCAAATCCAAGCTGTTACAGGTTTCTTTGAATCAACCCAATAGTCTAAAGGACATCATATCAGAAAGGCAAAATCAGTACACAGACATATAAGGGTCGATTCAAAGAAACATGTAACAGCTTGGATTTTGGTGCCGATCATCCTATTTTTCCCGTCCGCTCGTGCGTTCGTATGAACTTGCGAGTGATTCTATAAGCAAATACGTTTCTATCCTAAAATATACGTTCGTTCGTATGGCAGTTCGGGAATCAGACCTATGTCAGTTTCCATCCTGAATTTTCCGTTTCATTTCTCAGGTTGCAACATTGGTTTTGCCCTTTTTCCTTTTTTGTCTGGACGTAAATCCTTCTGATCTTGCGGCTCCGCACTACAAACTTACCTCATTAAAGTGCATTCTAAATATTTGGTCTTTTATTTTTCTTTATTTCATTCATTTTGTAGTAACCAACCATTAATGAATGCATTTGCATAAGTAAATCTTACTTTGTTTAATTTTTAGTTAACTTGCATTTTTTACTTGTGGATTTAATTTTAATATTTATGCTTCAAATGGTACAACTTTAAATTTTTAGTGTGGTTACCCACACCCTCTACATACAGATTGCTCTCAAATATTAAAAAACACCCAGCAACTTCTGCATGTTATGAGCCTAGAAACAGCCAAGATGGCGGCTCAGGTATTATCGGGCAGCCTGCAAACAGAAAGGGCCTTGTGACTGTGTTGCTCTGGATTCTTTGATTTCTGACCTTTCCGTGCCCCCAGCTCTGCTGTGTCTGTGCAAAATACAGCAGTAACCCACATCCTGCACTTTATCCCGCTCTCCTCTCCTCAGTAAGTGTGATGCATCTGACCAAAGATGTGCTTAAATAATTAAACAAAGCAAAGGTAAACAACTACACCAATAAATGCAATCTAAAAATATTATTCTAGTACATCAATTTAAAAATAAATAACAAAGGACATAAGTTTCTTTAATTAACGCAAATATATTGCCAAATAAAGGTTTACATGCAAAGGACTAATTAAGGTCCACATTAAAATGCTTTTATAAGGCATACATGAATCAGGTATGCATTGCCATACAATTTATGGCCTCGGCCATGCTGATACATGCAGTTCATTGCAGCTCAAGATGCGCAGACTCCTCCACATAGCCAAAAAACCTGTTCAAGAACAGCAATACGACTGCTAAAAGGTGTCGGCAGTGGCTTTCTTTTAAAACGTATTTAGAGGTTTGAAAACTGTTTTCTGAATCACACCGAAACACATCCAATTATCCTAAGTTTTACGTTTTCATCCTAAGTTTTAGGATTTGATCCTAAGTTTTACGTTTTCATCCTAAAATTTAGGAACGAACTTGCGATGATCGTAAGAGCATATACGCATTCGAACGTAGGCTCGTGCGAGTCGTAAATGGCCAAAAAAACAGGAAAAAATGACTAACACCCACCCAAACTTACGATTCTCGATCCGAAATCAATTAACTTTTGCTCTTTGAATCGAGGGGACTGTACAGGCAAAATCATGACGTGCAGCATTATCACATATGTCTAACAGGCATGATAGGTAGAGTAAACACTTGCATTCATATTAAAAAAGCAGCTTCCAAAGTCCATAAAATAATCTCGTGGCACGTTTCGAGCCTCTTAGTCTTACAGAGTAATTCACAAAAACATATCTTACATATACATCCATGAAAATACTGTACCAATTGTGGCCCCAGCAACCACAAGGAAGACCCACAGCGTCACCACCAACCCAGTAATTTCACTGATCAAACATTTATATCATATCATTATTATGGATTTATTAAAAAGACGTACAACAACTATCTAAAAACATTCCTAACAGTAGGGATCATAAGTCCAAAAAGTGCCATACCATGCCATTGAAGTATCTTTACAAAATAAATACAAAGTATTCAGAAAACCATCTCATGTATGAACATTGCATGTAAAAACAGTTTGTGCAAACACCTATGCGTACCTAAAGTGCTGATATAAATGCCTAATACAGAATGAGAAACGCTTTAAAGTTCCCAAGATAATTCAGCATAAAAGAGTATCACCCTGTATTGTCCGAATGAAATCCCCATTGGAGCCTGGTGTTACACACGCGTTCCGAAGGACAAGCCCACTTCCTCAAGGTGCCAGGAAAGAGACCTATCTGTCTTCCCAACTTGTTTTATACCTCCAACCTAATTAATGCAGGTGTGCCTAAATAGCCCTAATTAGCGCACACTCCCTTACGCACAGCGGCCCAGGACGGCAGACGCTGCATTACGCTGGAAGCGTACGCTGTAAAAAAAGCCGTCCTATACTGACCACATCACTCGCCACGTCACTCACAATCCCGCCTGCCCCCCAAACTGCCTGGCTGTCCGCGCCACCCTTCAACACCGCACTGCGGCGTTCTGTCATGACCGAAAAACACTCTGGTTGGAGGATCAGGGAAGACAGGTAAGTATCCATTGCATTCAACAAAAATAAAAACAACAATTTATTAACATGAATAAAATCCACTACATTAAGAATCCATACAAGTAAATAAAGCAATTTTTATGTACATAATCCAAAAGGTCTATTACATATGGCTAAACCGGCAATAAATGTTCCAAAAACATAGGCTATATAGGAGGAGAGAAAAAATATATGAAAATACTGTAGGGAGGATCCTACGTGTGGTGTGTCATTGTGCATAATTTATCTACCCCCATTCAATATAATTACCTCTATAGTCAAGGTTGGTAGAGGGCAGCCCAGGGGGCTTCACAAATTGGGGGAATACACACAAAAGGTATGCAGATGTTCTGACAGTGTTAGATGCTTACATTTATTAGGTAGGGACTGGCAGAAGAGAGGGAAAATTGGAAAAGAAATGCCATGGGCTATCCCATTTTGACAATTAGTCAGACCCATGCTGGAGGCGTAGGACCATTGCAAGGCATGCCACTACCAATCAAATGTTTCTATTTATATTTTCATAGTTTAATCAAATTATTTATTGTTTTTATTTTAAAGAAAGACAGAAAGGAAACATATTACTATAAGAGTATAGAGAAACAATGTAAATGGCGTCAATATTGCAGCTCATTTATACATGACATACTAAGCACATTCTGTCATCCATTACCCTTCATAGGATGTTCAGTTGCCCAAACCCGTGGCTGAATCATATGTCCTGAGCTATGTCCTGAACATTAATTAGCAAGAAATTGGATTTTCTAGCTTTTCTGAATGGCGTGGACACACCACATCCAGGAGGTTAGCGGGAGATTCGGCCAGCGCCGCACTCGACTCCCTTCGGCACCGCTCAGCTGCTTTAGCTGTCCAGGCGGCTTAGCGAGCACGCTGATTAAGCTTGAGCTTGCGTTGTCAAAAAAGTGAAAATGGGGTGTGTTTTTCCCTCTTTAACAGGACATATGATAAACTCCTCAGATTTAGTGTACACCCCTTATATTTAGGACTCATCAATATACAGTACCAAACCTAATGTATTGGACTGAGATGCCAGGAGCCCACCAGTAGAATTGACTCTGGGGGCCCACCCCACATTGCAAGATGCAAGTGTTATCGGCTTACATTCAGTGGTCCACCAGGTTTTGTCTTGAAAGCCCTGTGGGCAAGTACAAGCCTGAAATTAAAGCTTTTCTGTCCCTCAGATAAATTTAAGAAAGGCAGAATTTCACTTCCGAAAGAAGGGGGTAGAATATAAGCGGGATATATATATATATATATATATATATATATATATATATATATATATATAAACACTGCTCCTTAGAGATTTGGACCCCTATATAATTGTTGATTTTCACTTAAAGGGAAAGTTGGTTTGCAGTTGATGAACTACCTGAGAAGTTAAGAGCCTAACTTTCCCAGGTGATTGGTGCTCTGCCATATCGTTCCTCTCTCTTAGAATGGAAAATAATAATTTGTGTTAGGATTGTGCCCCCAGACCTGTGATTTACTTATCAGCATGCTGTTTCCAAGTTTCTTATATTCCTGTGGCTCTGTGTTGCTAAAGTAGGAGTAAGAGTTTCTGGCCTTTAGTAAAGCTCTTATTATAGTTTCTGCCTACTAATCCCAGAAACCTTTCAACCGGACCTTCGCCATGATTTAATGAAAAGCCCAAACTCTTAAAAAACAATTCCTCAGCATCTAAAATTAATATATTTTACATGTTTAGTCACTAATTTATTATACTTTCCCCCACTGGGCTGCAACTCTGTTCGGGAATTTAGGATACGGGCGCCGCCATCTTGACTCAGAAGCATCACACTTACTGAGGAGAGGAGAGTGGGATAAGGTACAGGGGGGCGGGTTATAGCTGTGCTTTGCTCAGACAGAGCAGAGCTGGGGTCAGGGAAAGGTCAGCAGTCCCAGAATGCAGAGCAGCACAGTCACTTCCTGTTTGCAGGCACTTCCTGTTTGCAGGCTGCCTGCAAAAATGGCATCTTCCATAAGCCGCCATCTTGGATGTTTAAAGGCTTATAAAATGCAGTAGATGCAGGTAGGATGATTTTTAATGTGAGCAATCTGTATGTACAGGGTGTGGGAAACATATAAGATAGACTCTTATTTAGAGTGAAGGTCCGCTTTCAGTGTAACAGCTGATTTCATAAGCAGCTTTGGCTAAATCAAGCAGAAGTAATGACTAGTGATGAGCAGACCCATAGAAGTTCGGGTTCATCAGGTTCGCCAAAGTTCAGTTCGGTTACCTTGACTTGAAACAAACCCGAACCCTGTTGAAATCAATGGGGACGGTTAGAAGATAATAATAAAAATGAGACAAGAGAAAAAGAGCGCCAAGTGAACCTGGTGCTCTTTTCCTACCGGGAATACTTTTTTTTAAGTGTTTGGGCTTTTCATTAAATCATGCTGAGGGTCCAGTTTAAGTGTGTTTGTGTTGTGGACTGTAAGTTGTAATAAAAAGTGGCCTAGTGTTGTTACTTTTGTCTACTGCAGTGTGTGTAGAGTGTTCTCTTTTTTGCCATGTAGGGCACAATGATATGCTCTCCTGAGGACGCGTCCGTTTTAGCCTCTTGATTGCCCCATATTTAAAAATCTTGCAAGGTGCCAGAGCTGCATCGAGACCTCAAATACTTACCCACTGGTACACTGCGTACCAATGGGGTGGGATGAGAGCTCTTGGCCCTAAGAATACTATTCGAAGCTGTAATTTTGTGATAAACGTTTGTAGTTAGTTCACCTGTGAGATTAATGGTCAGTTCAATGTCCAGAAACATTTGTGTGTCATTGTCCATTTTACATTTTTATAATTGAGGACATGCACAAATTCCACCAGTAAAGCTGGCGGTCCTGTCCAGAACAGGAGGATTTTGTTGATGTACCTGTGCCATCTAAAAACATGGCACAGGTACATCGACAAGTCCTCCCTACCAAGCAGATGGGGCTCCCATGCCCTCAGGTACAGGTTGGCTTACGATGGGGCACAAGTAGTCCCCCATCACCGTCCCCTGTACCTTGAGGTATAGACCCCCTTTAAGGAAGAAAACATTATGGGTAATAATAAACTTCAACAGTTTAAGGAGGAAAACATTGTGGTCATGAAGTTGGCAATGAACCTGATTTACTTAATACCACAGATCCTTTGAGCACAGAAGAAGCTCAGGAGGTAAAATACGTATGCTCAGAGAAATCTAATCTGTACACATAATATGACTGCAACTTCTGTAGCTATGTACAAATCTGTCTAGTAAATTTGTATATACAATTGATTGTGAATGTAATAAACAGGCGCAGAGGAGCCTGTCCTCTTTACTTATTAGAAGACTATTCTTCTAATTATTAGAAGACTATTCACAGGCCCTACCAGCTCAGAGAGACTGTCGATGGTGTATGCTTCTCCACTGGCTGTCACAGGCATTAGGAACTCAGAGAGACTGCTGCTGTCACCTTCCTGCACTGGCTGTCACAGACATTAGGGGTTCCAGACAAACACAGACTCACAATGCAAAGTTTGGATCAACTTCTCCCCTTTTTATCTGGTTTCAGGTGTGATTTTTATATAGCCCACATTTGTTAATTGCAGAAGTGAGTTTAAACAGGCATCATATGCTTTAAAGTGGACCAACACCCACCGCTGATCGGCCTGGGAATCTATAGGATTCCCGGGCCGATCAGCTCCCTGCCTGCGGGGCACCCCGATCGGGGGTGCCCCGCTGTGTGAAACCCCCCAGGACGCCCGCAAATCCTACCTGTTCCTCTTTCCAACGGCGCATGCGGGAGCCGCCGCCACCTCTCGCGCATCCCTCTAGCAGGGCGCACACCCGCGTCGGCCGTTTGTGAATGGCCGGCGCGGGCGCGATCCCTGTAAGAGGGACGCGCGAGAGGCGGCGGCGGCGGGCGCTCTCACCTTGTCCGTCGACGGACCTCGCTTGTCCGTCGGTGGTGATTGGTGGAGCGAGTCACGTGGGAGTTGAGATGAGTTTTTGGGGCTTTCTGGGGGGTTTCACACAGCGGGGCACCCCCGATCGGGGCACCCCACGGAAGTGGACCAACACCCAGTGAAAATCCTGGGTGTTGGTCCACTTTAAACAAAATCGTGTACCCACAATTTTGGAAAGATGGCAATAATTTTGTGTGTCCCATTTTTGGAGTTTGTTGGGAAATTGCTCCAATGCAAACAAAGGAAATTAACATATGTATAACAATAAATGTGCAATTCCAAATACTCCATTTTTTGAAAACATTTCTGTGGTGCCAACCCTTACTAACATTTACTTTCACTTATTTTTCAGGAGGGAATTAATTTAGCTCAGGAGAAACCAAAGTTTTCCCCAACTATCTCAAGCAGACTCAGTGGCCTACATGAGAAATGGGATGACCTGCAGACAACCACCCTCAAGAAAGAGCAGTCTTTATTTGATGCCCATCACAGTGAGCTGTATGAGCAAAAGTTTTCTGATATAGCTAAATGGATAACGGATATAGAGCAGGAGGTAGCATCTAATGACTATGGAAAAGACCTGACCAGTGTCAACATCCTGCTCAGTAAACACAAGGTAGGGACAAAGCTTTGTATATACAAAGAATAGGCTGATGCCAAACACATTTTTTGGTTTGTGAAAATGAACATGCATTTAAAATTTTTTTCATTGCAAAATGTGTTACAAAATGTTACACATTATGGCCTCAATTCAATAAAGGTTGAAAAAAATTCTCTTAGTAGTAAAAAAATTACTTTATGAGAAAAAGCCTGAGAATTTCACTATTGCTGAATCACCAGCTTGGAAAATAATGAAAGTCAAATTATACTTTTTTACTCCTAAGAACTGTAGTATAAAGTTCCATTAACATGTATTGGCCTTCTCATGGTAGTAAAAGATTCAATTCATGAGAAAAAAAACCTGAGAATTTCACGGTTTCTGAATCACCAGCTAAGAAAACAATGAAAGTCAATGGCACTTTGTTACTCCTAAGAAATGTAGAGAACTGTTTACTCCTTTCTACACTGCAGTAAAAGCTGCCATTGACTTTCATTGTCTTTTTATCTAGTGATTCAGTAACAGTGACATTCTCAGGCTTTTTTCTCATAAATTGAATTTTTTACTGCCATGAGAATTTTTTTCTACCTATTGAATCGTGCCCTTGTCTTCCTGTCTGGTTGCCTACCAGGGGGTGCACCGCCGAATCCATATACTGTGCTACACTATAAATCCTAAACACAAATCCAAGAGGGACAGTGGACAACTACGGTATTTTTCGCCATATAAGACGCACCTGCCCATAAGACGCACCTAGGATTTGGGGGAGAAAATAAGAAAAAAAATATTTTAAACCAAAAACGCACCATTACAGACAGTGTGGCATTCCCCTTTCCCATTGGCCGTGTGGGATGCCCCCATTCCATAGACAGTGTAGCATGCCCCCATCCCATTCCCCATATACCCAGTGTGGCATCCCCCTCCTATTCTCCATATAGACAGTGTGCCCCCCCATTCCCATTGGCTGTGTGGCATCCCCTTCCCCCATTAGTATAGGCTGTGTGGCATCCCCCTCTCCCCCCATAGGCTGTGTGGCATTCCCCCTCCCCCCCATTAGTATAGGCTGTGTGGCATCCCCCTCTCCCCCCATAGGCTGTGTGGCATCCCCTCTCCCCCCATTTGTATAGGCCGTGTGGCATCCCCCTCTCCCCCCATAGGCTGTGTGGCATCCCCCTCTCCCCCCATTTGTATAGGCTGTGTGGCATCCCCTCTCCCCCCATAGGCTGTGTAGCATCCCCTCTCCCCCCATTTGTATAGGCTGCGTGGCATCCCCCTCTCCCCCCATAGGCTGTGTGGCATCCCCTCTCCCCCCCAATTCCCATAGGCTGTGTGGCATCCCCTTCTCCCCCCATAGGCTGTGTGGCATTCCCCCTCCCCCCAATTCCCATAGGCTGTGTGGCATCCCCTCTCCCCCCATTTCCCATAGGCTGTGTGGCATCCCCTTCTCCCCCCATAGGCTGTGTGGCATCCTCCCCCTCCCCCCATTTCCCATAGGCTGTGTGGCATCCCCTTCTCCCCCCATAGGCTATGTAGCATCCCCCCCTCCCCCCAATTCCCATAGGCTGTGTGGCATCCCCTTCTCCCCCCATACTCTGTGTGGCATCCCCCCTCCCCCAATTCCCATAGGCTGTGTGGCACCCCCCTGTGCGGCTTAAGTAAAAAAAAAAAAAGTTAAACTCACCTCTCCACTGACACCGCTCCGCTGAGCGGTCGGCTCCGTGAATGGGGTGGGCGTGGCCTGAGCCGCATCAGCACAGGCCACGCCCACCCCATTCACGGAGCTGGCCGTAAGAAGCAGCGGCGGGCTCTGTCCCGGCCCCGCCGCTGCGATCGCTGTCTTTTACAGGCAGTGATGACAGCGGCGGGGCCAGAGACAGTGCCCCTGCCGCTCCTCCATCTGCTGCTTCTTCCTGCGCACATGCAAGCACCCAGGTCAGGGCAGCAGGTGGGCGTGGCCTGCACCGACTTGGTGCAGGCCGCGCCTACCCGCTGCACTGACCTGTGTGCTTGCATGTTCCCCAGGCGGAAGAAGCAGCAGGCGGAGGAGCGGCGGGAGCGCTGTCCGCCACTGTCATCGCTGCCTGTAAAAGACAGCCGCTCTGTCAGCCGGGACAGAGCCCCCGCCGCTCCTCTGGGCTCCCGCAGTGTAACAGGCAACGCGGGAGCGCCGGGAACGGGTGAGTTTTCTTTTTTGTTTTTTTTTTACATTCACCCAATAAGGCGCACGGACATTTTCCCCCCACTTTTGGGGAAAAATAAGTGCGTCTTATAGGGCGAAAAATACGGTAGTCCGCCTCCACCCCAACTATAGGAGCACCACTCAGTATCAACAAGAAACAACATTAATTATATACAAAGATTTATTGTACAGAGGTAAAACATAAAGGACAATTACAATAGACAAGACAATAGTTAAAAACACTGCACAAACCCCCTAATGCATCCAGTGCTGCCGCACAGCAGGCAGACAGTTATACCTGGGAAACTCAATATGTGAAAGGAACGGAAATAATGTTGTGCCGGCACAAAAACCTTACCCTGTTATTCAAAGAAATCAAAACTGATTAATCACTTAAGTGACAGTGCAACAGTGCTGTTGAGAGTGCTGTCTTCCTGTCTGGTGATTGATTTAGTAATAGTGATATTCTCCTGCTTTTATCTCATAAAGTGATTTTTCTAAACTATTACTGTAACAAGGTCAAAATCTACCGTATATAATAAATACACATCATCAAACAGTTCTGGCTTTAATATAATAAAATGTCCTTGTTTATTTTGGATTGCATCTGTAGAGAATTAATGATCAAATAGATCAGAAAGCAAGAGAATTAGATGAGTGTATTGCAGAGATCCCATCACTTGCTAGAGACAAAGATCTTCAGCAAAAGGAACAAAATTTAAAAGATCGCTTCCTACAACTTCAAGCACCAATGGTAGAAAGAAATAGAAAACTGCAGTTATCGAAACAAGTACACCAGCTACATCGGGATTTGTCAGATGAAATTGTAAGTCTTTTCTTCAGCTTGTTTTTTTTAGCTTATTTACTATACCTCCAGACTCATATCTGTTATGTTTATTATCTGAGATTGTTTTAATAAACTGAGAAATAAAGGAAAGGGAAGATGAGGAAATGACATAAAACAAGAACCTCTGAGCTCAGAGTGGCAAGATAATCAGATTGGAGCGAGTGCCGCTAGCTATGGACGTGCCCGTGTCAGCCACTAAAAATGGTTACTGTGGGTATGCTAAAGTTATAGTGGGGATGGGGCGATGGCCCTAAAATGCAACATGGCCCTAAAATGCAACATGGCACCAGCGGAAAGTTAAGAAGATTGGGCGACCCCAGGGTTCCGCACAAGGCTTTCCAATTCAGGATGCCCCAACAAGAGGTAGACAATCAGTTTTATAGACTCTAGGAAGGTGGTTGTTCCTCTTTAAGGCACCTTGTAGAGCCATGATCTTCCTACTGCAATCCGAAATGAACCATTCCCCCAAAGTCTTGCACTAAATGGTTAAATATGAGGATATGACAGCCTCTACCAACACATTACCTTTCTTTGTTTTGCCTGGGGGGGGGCTGACACTAGTACTGCATCCCCATCTCTGCCCTGCTCCCCGCTGCATCCCTATATCTGCCCTGCTCCCCATCTTTGCCCTGTTCCTTGCTGACGCACATCTCTGCCCTGCTCCCAATGCACCCCAATCTCTGCCCTGCTCCCCAATGCCCTCCACCACACCTTGCTCCCTGCTCCCCATCTTTGCTCTATTGCCCGCTGCAATCCCATATTTTCCCTGTTCCCCACTGCATTAACATCTCCACTCTGCTCCCCATCTTTGCCTTGTTCCTTGCTGACGCACATCTCTGCCCTGCTCCCCAATGCCCCCCACCACACCTTGCTCCCTACTCCCCATCTTTGCCCTGTTCCCCGCTGCACCCTATCACTGCCCTGCTCTTTTCTGACATTCTCTATAAAAGAGTGCAGCACAGTATGAGGGAAAGCTAGAGAATATAGAAATATAAAGAAGATTAAGTGGGGATACAGAGAGATAAAGTACAGAAACAGGAAATATAGAGTGATAAAGGAGAAATATAGATGGACAAAAAAGAAAAAGGAGATATATATATATAGATAAAAGATAGGGGTATAGGAAAAAAGAGGAAAGAAAAGGGAAATTGACAGGGGATGGAAAGGAGGGTATAGACAGCTGAAGAAATAAAAGTGGGGATAAAAAGCGATGAGACACATAAAGGAGGGCAGAGAGTAATAGACAGAAGAGTGAAAGAAGGAATAAACAGAGATGAGAGAGATAAAGATGGACATAGGAGAGAGAGCAATAATGGGGGATAAAGGAAAGAAAGCAGGATAAATAGATATAAAGGGGGTGAAGAGAGATGTAGGAGAGAAAGGGGGATAAAGGAAGATAAAAATGTTTTACTAGGTATGAGGAAATTAAAGAAAGATTGCGCCTATCAAGGGTCACTAAAACGGTAAGGAAGATCATAGGGGAGCCTCTTCCATTACTGGGTAACCTCATTGAGCAAAGACTTGACACCACTCAACCAGGCTACAGCTTTTTCAGTACCCTTCAATGTATGCATTGTACAGACTTAGAGAGGAACAACACATGGGAATTTCCTCTAAGGCAGGGCATCCTGAATTAATATGTGTAGCCAGAGAAGCTGATTGGACGAGCGGCAGCACATGCCCCGTTGAACCAAGAACAGGTAATTTTCCTGAGTGAATGACATGGTTTCACACATCGAGGAACCACTTTAAACTGCCAGCAGAATTCCGGTGTTAGGGCGAGCGCTGCACGCCCGTCTCACAGCAAGTCACTTACCTCCATGGCTGCATGCAGCCGTCATCCATCTTGCAGCACTTCCTCATGGCTGCATCCAGCTGCCGCCCTTCCCCCCTTCCTCCTCACATGCTCAGGTGCACGCACGTCTCCGTCCACTAGAGGGCGAGCGCACTGGATTCCTGAGATTTAAAGGGCCTGTACAGCACTGATTGGTGTTTGGTCATCCAATCCTGCATCCTCTTCCCCTATTTAAAGAGGCACTTCCTTCCTTCAGTGCCAGATCTTGGTCTCTCCATGCTTGTTGAAAGTCAGACATTCTTGGATTGCTCACCCGTGTACCGACCTCTGCCTTTCCCCGATTCTGAACCTTTGCTGCCTGCCCCGACCTCGGCTACTCACCTTTAGCGCGAACCTGTGCTGCCAGCCCCGATCTCTGCCTGTACTTACTACGCCTTTTGCCTGCCACTTGTGTACCTCGCTGAACCTCAGCTGACTGTGGGACTGGGCCGCTGTTGGGGGGTAGCGACCTGGGGGTCACTTGCCGCACAAGACCAACCTGCCTTGAGGTGGGCTCTGGTGAATACCGGTGGCCTCTTAGGCCTCCCCTGACACGGTACCCGCCATTGGTCCCACAGTTAAAGCGGATCCACACCCGAGTCCGCTCCACCCGGTCCGTGACATCTGGCATTCATTCCACCACGCACTTGGCGGCTCTTCCACCGTAGGGGCAGGTCCACCGCCCAAGGTGTATTAGGCTGCGCACGTGAAAAATAATTAAATAATTTGTTACAACTTAATTTTAAATTCTTAAACAAAGAAATATATATATATATATATATATATATCTAAAATTGCTATCTACACAAGACTGTACAGTATATACAGGCGATATAATCTAGACAAATATATTATATAGACAAATATAAGCGGGATAAACAATGGAAGATGACCAAGTTAACAAGTGGAAGGCTATAAGTAAAAAACCAGACTGTTGTTATAGATAATGTGTAATATAGGGTAGTGGGTTCAGTGGAAACACTATTCAAAAAGTACAAGGAGAGTAGGGGAAGGGGGGAGTGAAGAAGGGTAATGGAAAAAAAGGGAAAATGTGAAAGGGAAGGGGGAGGGATGGTAAAGGGTGAAAAAATGATGTAATTATTCAAAGTGTTAGTGCAAATAATTTATGCCAATTAATCTTGGTCTCATACTGAGACTCGAAACTGTCTAAAATGCCCAAGAAAGTGAATCAAATATATAAAATAAAAAAAGTGATAAGAATGTATTAAGAATCTAGAATTAAAGCAGAACTTCAAATAATGCCCCCCCCCCCCCCCAATCCTGCCACCCTACCCCGGCGCTGAGACAAAAAAAAAAAAAAAACCTTTAACAGACCATCAGATTTACAGCACTGGTCATCTCTATTCAGAATGCCCCAAGGAGTGGAACTCTCTTTTAGACTTCCAGGACTCCGAAGTTCCTCTTTAAGAACATAAAGACACAGAAACAGTGTAGCAGTATAGTCTAGCCATCATATTATTTGGCCTTTAGAGTCCTGTTGTTGGTTTCCTTGTTGGCAAGGGCTGTTGTGGTGGAGGCTTCTGGTTATGTAGATCCTGCTGTAGGCCCTCCTCGTAGTTCCACAAATCTCCTCTGTTGCAGCTCAATCGGCTGCTGGACGATGGTCTTAAGACCTCAGCAGAAAAAGCTATTGCTTAACAGCAACTTACCATCGACATGGTCCCACAGTCACATACACTATGTCGATCCCATTTTCCTGCCACTAAATGTGACGGATCATACCTGGCTGGCGTAGCTGGCTTGACGTCACTAATATGTCAGGATCACTTGGTAGAGATCCCCTAGAAGATGCGGGAGGTCAGCATGGCACAGTTGTACACAGACACCCCCTGGTTGACAAAGACCCAGGAAGGCACAGGGAGTGAGAGATGGTGATCCACAAGACCACCTGCTCTTTCAATCCTAACAGGCTATGGGGTCCTTTCCTTAACACCAGTGAACAGAGCCCCACCACCCAAGTAGGACTGCCGGCCATGCCACAATGGTGGTGAGTGAGGTTTCCAAATTCCTGTCTTCTTTCAGCATCTCATACAGCATGCCCCTCCCAGAAGTAGTTGCCTCCTCCCACCCCTGAACTGGTCCTAGATCCCCTCCCCATCTGCTGCTAGCTAAAACTTCCAAACCATATATGAAACACAACTCTCCTGTGGAAGGTCATAGGGTGGTAGTTTGGAGCCAGTGGATTCGGCCGGGCTTCCATTACTCTTTGAGACCAAAAGCAGCCTTCCTCCTGGAAAAAAAAACCCTGAAATGCATAATCGCTTCTCCACGATGTGGTGTCACTGGATGTTTATGACGTTTTTATCTGCATCAATAAAGCCTGGAGCTTTAGCTTTGAAGCTGGATATCCTTCTTTACATTTTGAATAGTACCTGCTGTCAGTCCTTGCTCCACTACTAAAGGCAGAACCAGTGAAGACGGGTGAGGGACTGTAAATTTTCTTATACTGGGTTGTAGCCATCCACTGGTATGGATGCTTCCTGTGAGGAATGCCTGCAGAAACAATATACCATTTTAAGTATTTTATACTTAAAATGCACAGCTCAGACAGGGAATAGCCTTGGCAGGTTTCAAAAAACCTCCATTGGTTATGTTCACACTTCATGCAGCAAGCTGGGACACAAAATCCCAACTAGTATTTTTTATTGTGTGTTTGTTTTGCACCAATCCAGACATGAGATCAAACAGAACAACAGAGAGTACATGCAGGAGCTATTTCTATATGACATTTTTTTATTTTTTTAATTCTTTTCAAATATGCATTAGTCTGAACTATTTGCTCATTTATTACAGTTCTCTAGTGCACATACACCAATGCTCTATGTTGAGAAAAGTTGACACAAGCTGCCAAGAAATATGTGACAATTTAACAGAATTTTCAGACCTAACTGATTGATTATCTGATTGAACTGATGTCACCACATGTGTCAGGGATTTGATTATCAACTAGTGCCCAACCAACAAAATGTATAATGGCTGCCACTATGTGTTAATGGTAGGGATAAAGGGTTTGAGCCACTTACTGCCCCTACAGGCAGAAATGATACAGAGCTTTACCAAGCAGTTTGAGATACATTCAGAGATTTTGTTTGCTTTCATTTCAATAAAAGAACTACAAAAATGCAAAAAAAGTGTATATAACAGAAGCAAAATAAAACCAAACACTAGTGTGTATAGGTCACCTCCAATGAAAAGCTAGATAATAATTTTGTGCCACACACTTCCTGGCACAGTGGTCCAGTCCTGGGATCAGCCTCTATATCTATGGTGCTACACAGTTCATCATGGGGACCTTCATAAAACCTCCCAACTTGGCTTTCAACAATAAGCAACAGGGGTATCTTGCTTTATGGGTTTGGTGTTTGTGAGTCAGTAATCAAGGATGCAGTCATATTATCAAAGGCAAAAATATTGCTGTATTCCATTACAGATACTACTTTCCAATAGCCTGTGCATTTACTGTAATTCTTTTTTTTTTTAGCGTTGAGGTTCTTTTCAAAAGTTTAAAACACACACATTCTTAGTATTCTCAAAGAATGATCATTTTCTGAAAGCAGACCCCCAACTATGGTAAATATAATGATCTTATGTGTAAGCCTGCTTAAACCCTGGTAGGAGTTTGGGCTGTTTCTGGGCTTACAAGCATGGCTTGACGGGATACCTTTTTCATAATGGAGCCAAACATCTAGGGGCATTCAGCTGGCATAATTTAAACAAATGTTTGAAAATGCACTGCAGCTCCCCAGGTGAAGTAAAGAGTTTGTCCAATGAGATACAAATTTGATAACGCGTATATGGCCACAAAAGCATTAATAGCCATGTCATTTCAAGCCTTATCTACCGCGAACATACAGCAACAGAAGTGGGTCCAACCTTTAATCAATACTTTGTCTCAATATTTAGAGGACCCAAGATTGAGGAAAAACAGACCAATTTGGTTCAATTCTAACCTCATTAAATTCAATCTAATTTAACATTTTTCATGAGGGACCTCATTCTCTCAAATGTGTGAAGAGTTTGGTGTCCCAAGTGACTGGCTCTTTAAGTACATCCTTAAATTAATTAAATACTATGTAGACTCTCAAACTGGAAACCAATTTAAAAAAATAATTTTGAAATCGAAACTAAGATGGAGTCTTAGTCTGTAGGTGGATTAACGTGGAATTGCAGTGATAATCCAGGATGATATGTCTCAGGCATCATATAAACTGTATTTTTGACTTAAGGTATTCCAAAATCACATGAGGGATAAAACCTTGTTTACTGTACACTTGCATGCAAGAAATACTACGTAGGCTCTCAAACTGGAAACTGGAAACAGATTAAAAAAAATATGTAAAAACTTATGTAAAAACTTACATCCCTCTTCTTCTAAAATAACACCTACACATATGTGCATAAAGTATACAGCCAGACCTTCAAACCAAACTTACTGTTAGAGGTAAACTCAACATAAACAGTACAACAGGATAGAAAACATTTCCGGGGACTAGCCCAATACTAAACAAAACAGCTACTGTTGGACTAGGCTTTGGCTCATTGTTGGACAATTCATCTTTGGCATGCTGCTCTAAGGTTAGAGCCGCATAGAAAAATTAATTGGAATGGATAGTGAAAACGTAATCTCTGTCAGGTTTTTGGTTTCTAGTTTTTTTCTTATGAAATGTAAAAAGAATGTGTGTGTTAGGATTGTGTCCCCATACTTGTGACTCACTTTTTTACTTATTATATTTCATTCCTGTGGCTCTGTGGTGCTAAAGTGGGAGTGTTTTTTCTGGCCTTGATTAAAGCCCTTAGCATTTCATAAACATCCCAAAATCCTCTCATTGTAACTCATAAGCAGCTTTGGAAAAATCAGACAGCAGTAATGAGCGTGATCTAATGATCTATTTCTTCATGTGTGTAGTATACCATGCATAAATATTTCTGTATGTCTACTTGTAGCTCTGGATTCAAGAAAAGATGCCGCTGGCAAATTCCAGTGATTACAGAAATAATCTTCAGATGGTTCAAATGCTTTTAAAGAGAAACGGGGTATGTCTGGCTACTTTACTGCTTGATTTTTTTCCTTATTGACTTGGGTATCATATGTTAGTGACATCTTTCTGAACAAGCAGATCAGAAGCAGGAGGTAAGCCAAACCTTCTACAATAGGAGTCAGAAAGGAAACCCCCTTATGGGGCTCCCCCCTCCCCTTCCCTCAGCTGTCTTAGTTTGCTATGGAAGCTATCTGTGTTAATATGTTCATAGAACAAATCAATTAGCCAGCTCACCGGTTTAGCATGCGCACGGACATGGGAGATCCCGACCACAGACTCCTCCAATGTGACAATCCAGAACAAAGTTGCAGTCCAGCGTCTCCATAAAATATAACTTTTAATCCAGTTCCCATAAAACGATTGTGGTACAAAACGTGAAGATGGGCCGAGCCCCAAGAAACAGCAACCAATGTGACGCGTTTCAGGCCCGGGTGGGCCCTTAGTCATACAATTCAATGAAGTGAGCAGACTCTATTTATATACAAGATTAGTTAATGAAGACACTTACCTCCCACCCGAGAGACACCTGTTGTCCCGTGCCGTGCAGCGATCCGGAAGAAGGAGCCTGCATAATGCTATTCTGATTGGAGAGGCGGCAGCCAATAGACTGTTACTATCCGGCCAGCGTCAAATGACGTCCTGAAGCCGCGTATAATAGATAAGTGATCTGCGCAGTGCCACCGCAAGGAGCGTTAGAAGCGCTGGCTGGTCTATAGTAGCTACGTATTGTAGATACGCAGTTTACGCAGTACCGCCGCCGGGAGCGCTAGAAGCGCTGGCTGATCAATAATAACCACGCAAAATACGAGCAAGCATATGATCTCCATTATTGGAGGAACCTCAGCCTAAAGAAAAATAATAGCTGGACAACATTAAATGGCCTTATTGCCGCCTATAATAAATACGTACTTTGCGTAGTATACCGGCAGCCACCGCTGTCAGCGCCACCAAAGAAGTGCTGATTGGTCTGCAATCCCTACACAGACCACCCAGCCTCCGCTAAAACAAAGCGGAGAGCATTGCTAATAAAAACGATCATAGAGAACAACGGTATTGAAGCTTCCAAGCCCCTTTCAAGGTGCCTCTGACCAAAAATATATATGGCCAAATTAGAAGCTTGGAAGCTTCAATACCGTTGTTCTCTATGATCGTTTTTATTAGCAATGCTCTCCGCTTTGTTTTAGCGGAGGCTGGGTGGTCTGTGTAGGGATTGCAGACCAATCAGCACTTCTTTGGTGGCGCTGACAGCGGTGGCTGCCGGTATACTACGCAAAGTACGTATTTATTATAGGCGGCAATAAGGCCATTTAATGTTGTCCAGCTATTATTTTTCTTTAGGCTGAGGTTCCTCCAATAATGGAGATCATATGCTTGCTCGTATTTTGCGTGGTTATTATTGATCAGCCAGCGCTTCTAGCGCTCCCGGCGGCGGTACTGCGTAAACTGCGTATCTACAATACGTAGCTACTATAGACCAGCCAGCGCTTCTAACGCTCCTTGCGGTGGCACTGCGCAGATCACTTATCTATTATACGCGGCTTCAGGACGTCATTTGACGCTGGCCGGATAGTAACAGTCTATTGGCTGCCGCCTCTCCAATCAGAATAGCATTATGCAGGCTCCTTCTTCCGGATCGCTGCACGGCACGGGACAACAGGTGTCTCTCGGGTGGGAGGTAAGTGTCTTCATTAACTAATCTTGTATATAAATAGAGTCTGCTCACTTCATTGAATTGTATGACTAAGGGCCCACCCGGGCCTGAAACGCGTCACATTGGTTGCTGTTTCTTGGGGCTCGGCCCATCTTCACGTTTTGTACCACAATCGTTTTATGGGAACTGGATTAAAAGTTATATTTTATGGAGACGCTGGACTGCAACTTTGTTCTTAATATGTTCATAGACATTAGAAGATTGTCATCTTGTTATTGCCATAACAATGAGAACTTGATGTCATTGGGGTGAAACTTGCCAATACAAAATAGAATGCATGACTCTGGTAAGTTTTGGAACAGACTGACTACTTTAAGGCATGAGGTTACACTGACATATGTTGCCCATTAAAACTTTTAGGATTAGGAGGCAATAATATTTCCAGTTTTGTCCCTCTTTATCACCTTTTTACTGTCAGCTAAAACATACTTAGCATTTGTATTGTGTCCTCTTTTGCTGCTGTTCTGTAATTTTATGTCTGTCTCTAGGTGATCGTATAATTTCCCGCTTGGTTTGACATCAACACCCCAAGCCTTTGAAAGTGCCCTCAAAACACATCTTTTCAGACAATCGTATTACCTGGTTTAAATCGGTCCCACACCTATTTTCTAATTAATGGGGGTGGGGCTGCATCATGATGGGGGGAGGGTCAGAATTCCCCCCCACAACACCCGGAAATCCTTACCTTAACATCGATTTTAACCCAAATGCGGTTCCCTGATTGGTCGCCGGCGGTCAATTGGAGGACTGCATTTTGGTAGAGGTAACGGTAAGGATTCTCAGGGTGTTGTGGGGGGCATTGCACGGAGGGCTCCAGCAATCTGGATCAAGCCTGTCACAATGTGTCCCCACAACGGTGGGACCTCTTTAAGTAACTCGTACAACTTCGATAGGACACATGCTGTGAAACTCAATACCTACTACTTGTGATTCTTCCCTCTATTGTCTCCACTCCTTATCCTTTAGGTCTATATGTTTCAAACTCAAGGCCCCGGGCCAGATTTGGCCCTCCATACCTTTTTATGTGGCCCTCTTCACAGTACCTCCCCCCCACTAGCCAGGCCATTTACTCCAAGACTGCTGACACCTGCAGCACATCTTTGCTCCTATGTGTAGCTGCTGGAGCACAGTACTGCCCCAAATCCTGCCCCCAGACCCGGTACCTTAATTGCTGGTACTTTTTATGTTATTGGGGAAAAAGAGTAGTGTATGCAACTGCTCTGTGCCTTTGTGCAAACAGCTCTCCCCCAATTCATTCAAATTACTGCCATAGCAGAGGGTGCAACAGCTGCTGCAGTGGTTCAAAATGATTCATTTTTTCATTTCATCAAAATAATTAAGCTGCTGTGTCTATCCTGGCAAAATAACTCCGCGGCTGTCCTAGGTAAAATAATTTTGTGCCTTTCCTAGGCAAAATAATTTGGCGTCTGCACTGTTCTCAGCAAAAATAATTCTGTGTCTGCATCTGTCCTGGGCAAAATAATTCAGGATTTGCATCTGTGCTGGGCAAAATATTTCAGGGCCTGTCTGCCTCCATTCTGGGCAAAATAATTCAATTTTCTTAACCAAACATTTGTATGGTTGAGTTTGCATTTTGTTTCACGTTTGTTGTAACCTGGCCCTTTGGATTTGAGCAGATGTGGTCCTTGGTAATAATGAGTTTGACACCTTTGCTTTAGACTTAAAGTGCACCTATACTCAGAAGAAGGAAACATATGTAGTCACCTTCTATCCCCAGCCCAGTGCCCCAAAACAGCCTGTGTTTCTTTTTTTACATCAGCATTTGCCCAATATTCATAACAACACAAACTGGATGCAGTTGGCCACATTGCTTTCTGGCTGAGCAGTCCCACCCCCAGTGATGATGCAATCAGTTAGAGTACACAGAGCTCAGCAATGGGGGGCACTTCAACCCCAGTCGGCCACATTGCTCCCTGGCTAAACAGTCCCACCCCCAGTGATGATGCAATCAGTTAGAGTACACAGAGCTCAGCAATGGGGGGCACTTCAACCTACCTGCTAATATGTAACAGTTTGGTTGTAACTGAATGAATTAGCATATAGTATGGCATTCACCATAATACTTCTTGTTGTATTTTCCTGGTGTTTTTATGAATATTGGGCAAAAGCTGAGATAAAAAAAACAAAGGCTGTTTGGTGCACAGGGCTGGGGATAGAAGGCAACCACAAGTATAGGTGTATAGGTGCACTTTACGAGCAGGGCTCTCTCCTATTGTATTGTTTTTATAGCATCCATGTTGTACTTTGTAGCATCTGGCATGTAATAGTCTGTGTATGTATGTTTTACCCTGTCTGTATAATTTCTGTGTTGCACACAGCTGCAAGAGAGGATGGTAATATATAAATAAATGATATAAAGTATTATAATAAAACACAAATTATTTTATGAACTTGTGTGTGGCTTTATTCCCGAGGGAATATTTTCCATACAGTGGTTCATTACAGTGTGCCTATCTACACTTCACATAGCCATACCCTTTTTTTTTTTTGCTGTAGACTTTGCAGAAAGAAATTGCTAGTCATGAGACAATAGTTGATGATGTTATCAGAAGAGCCGCAGCTATAGAAAGTAATCCAGAAGTTGATCCCCAGCCAATAAAAAAGCTGCGTGAGTCACTTCTAGAGCAATGGAGTAACCTCCAAACTGCAACAATAAACAGAGAAAAAATCCTTAATCAAGAAAAGGATGCTCAGCAGTATTATATAGATGCCACAGAAGCAGAAGCATGGATTGATGAACAACAGCTGTATCTGATCGGTGATGAAAAGCCAAAGGTATGTTACTATGCTGCTGTGGTAAGGTTGCTATTGAAATATAAATATTTGTATTACATGTATCGAATGTGGGACAGTTACAAGTTAATGTCATTGCATTAGAAGACAATATGTGTAAACATTTTGTTGGATATACAACAGACTTCCAGCTTAGTCTATTGCTGGAGTGACTTTTGCTAGATTTACTGCAGTTTACAGCTATGACACTAGATGGCGTTGTTACCATTGCTTAACTCTAGTTTCTCTATGCATCTTAGTGATGTGTTGTATTTCCTGTGCATTGAATTGCTCTGTGATACTTTCTTTCTATTCTTTTTTGTGTTTTTTTTTCTTTCTGTCTGCGTTATGTGTGACATTCTCTTACTGCATTTATGTTCCAGTAAAACCAGTTTTTGTTATAACACTAATGTCTATCTGGATTACGACTCCACTGCACCTAGCACTCACACTCTGCAACAGGTTATGGGGACAGTGATTGAATGAAGTCCCAGTGACCGGATGTAGACACAGTGGATGGATAAAGTCCAGTGAGCAGACACGGCCCAGACAGAGCAAAGCGTGGCCAATGCAGAGATCGACATAAAAAAGCTTCCACAGAGACATCCCCTGTTAACAAGTAGGACTGTTCTTATATATAAAGGAGGGAGAATAGTCAGCAGCTCAGAGCTCAATCTCTTAGTGGCCAAGCTGAACAATGACAATTATCAGCTATGGAAGTTTAAAGTGGAAATGCTATTATCCAGAGGTGACTTGTGGGAGGTTATCACTACAGAGAGGCCACAGGACAATAATCAGGACTGGGACAGGAAAAACAGACAGGCACTGGCCACCATAAGCTTACTAGTAGAAGATAATCAGCTTATTCAAATGTGCAATGAGAATACAGGTAAAAGCATGTGAGATGTACTGAGAATACTGCATGGGAGATCCAGTTTAAACAGCAAGTTGTTTCTGCTGAGGAAATTTTACAAAAAGAGGCTTAGCAGAGAGTAGGACATACAAGACCAATAAATGTCATGCTGGAAGTAATTGCACAACTCAGTTGGTGAGAATATAACAGACACACCATCGCCATGTTGTTGTGCAGCTTACCCTATACATATACTGCACTGATTAATGCGCTGGAGACATGGCCTGAAACAGATCTGATGCTAGCATTTGTAAAGACCAGACTCATAGATGAGTATCAGTGAAGAAAGACCGAAAGAGAGACCAAAACCAAGCTACAGACACAAAGATACAAAAGAAGGAAACCACAGTATGTTTTAGGTGCCACAAACTGGGACACTGAAGGGAGACTGTACTATATGGAAAGCAGAGCAAATGAGAAAGCGTCCCTTTTATACATAGCAGAAAATCAAAGCCACAATCTCTGATCTATGCGAAGGGAACTGAAATGCCACATTTAAAATAACAGGTAATCATACATTTCAAGACAGCCAATCATACATTTCAAGGTTGATTTGGGAGTAACTAGTCCCATGACAAGTGATAAAAGCTTTTTCACAGAACTTCATCTGAATAACAAAAATACTATTTACCTTGCAGATATAAGTAAATACATGCAGAGGGATATGGGCATGGAACCCTTGTATGCCCCAATGATGCGGGACACAGTTTAGCCATACCAGGATGTGCTTTATGTTGCTGAATGGAATAGAGCATCAAAAGACAATCCCATACATACTGGAGCAAAAGTATCCTGACAGACTCTGGACTAACACAAAAATACTGGGATGAGGCAGCAATGGTGGTCACTTATTTGCAGAGCAGAGGTGTTTTCTAGAACAGAAAAGAGAAAACTGTGTATGAACTGTGGCACAACGAGAAACCAAGTAAAACTGTAACTGTAAAAGTTCTGTTCACCATCAACCCGAACCTCCAGCGGTTAGGTTCTGGCAAATCTAGGTGTGATGTCACCCCACAGAGAGCAGAGACAGGGTCAAATGGTCACTCACATCATCTGATGGCTTGAATAGCCCCAGCCAATCAGAAAGCACTTAAGACAAGCTGGAAGGAGTCTGCAAGAGAATATCATGTGCTAGGTGGGCTATCCACCATTTTGGAGCTGGCTGCTGAACAGAGAGGGTCGTCATGTGGAGCTTTAGCAGTCGGACAGAGCTGTTCAGAGCTTTTAGAACAGATATGTTAATGGAACTATATTTTGAGGGAAAGACTAGCAGAACAGCTATGTTTGGGTGCGGAAGTTCCGCATGGATTCTCTAAGGTCGGTTGTGACGTCGCTGCAGCAGGGGGATTTTCTTGCCACGATGGACATAAAGGATTCCTATCTGCATGTCCGGATCTTCCCTGGTCACCAACAATACCTGTGCTTTGCAGTGGGCGCCCAACACTTCTAATTTGTGGCACTGACGTTCGGACTGTTCACTGCCCCGTAAGTGTTCACGAAGTACTTGTTGGTGGTGATGGCACTCCTGTGGGGGCAGGGTGTGCCCATCACCCCATACCTGGAGGACTTGCTCATCTGAGCCCCATCATCGAGGCAGTTCCGTATGCCCAGTTCCACTCCAGGCCTTAACAAATGTTGCTCCTATAGAAATAGCGCAGGACTGTGCAGACATTGGACCTTTGCTTCATATTGACAGACAATGCCTGGTGTTCCATGAATTGGTGGCTGGACCAGCAGTTGCTGGCAGTGGATCGGTCTTTCCTGCTGTTCTGGTGGGTCATCCTGACCACAGAAGCCAGTCTGATGGGTTGGGGTGGTTTTCTGGAAACCAGACAGTTTAGGGTCTCTGGGACCAGCGAGAGTACAGTTTTCCAGTCAGTGTGTTGAAACTGAGGGCGATTCAGCTGGTTCTCAAGCATTGGTCTGCCAGCTCCAAGGCCTTCCTGTCAGGGTACAGTCGGACAATTCCACGGCTGTGGCCTACATTAACCATCAGGGGGCTACCAGGAGCTGGCAGGCCTTCCAGGAAGTGAGTCACATCATGAGGTGGGTGAAAATTCACGTTCCCTGCATCTCAGCGGTTCACATTCTGGGGTTGGAAAATCTGCAAGCCGAGAGAGACGGTGAACCAGGGGGAATGGTCCCTTCACCAGGACATGTTTCAATCCCTGAACCCTGGAAGGTCCACAAGATGGTGTCCAGGGTGCAAGACCCCCTGGCCGTGGTGGTAAACGAGCTGGCCATTCCGTGATCAGTCAGGGTACAGCCTGCTCTATGCATTTCTGCCACTGCCACTTCTGGGTCGCATGTTAAAGAAGGTCAATTGCGAGCAGATTCCTAGCATCCTGATCGCCCCACACTGGCCCAAAAGGATGTGGTTCGGGGATCTGGTCAGCCTGGTGTGGGAGCCCCTGTGGCGACTCCCCAACTACCCTGATCTTCTGCAACAGGGTCCTCTGCAGCACCCCAATTCTCCAGTGCTGGCTTTAGTGACTTGGCATATTGGAGGAGAGGGGTTTGTCCGCTGCAGTAATTCAGACCTTGATTCAAGCAAGGAGACCATCATCCTCTAGAATTTACTACAGGACTTGGAGGGCCTTCGTGTCTTGGTGCGACTCTAAGGGCTATTACTGTAGAAGGTTCTCAGTACCCAAAATTCTGAGCAAGTATGTCTGTCCTGGAGTGTCATAGACTACAGGGTGGGTTTTGGTCCTCTATAAGAGCAGATCTTTTGTGGAGTCATTTGCAGGCTACTTTCTTCTCTGTTACTCAAGTATGAGCCTGGTCTTTACAAATGCTAGCGTTGGATCTGTCTCAGGCTGTATCTCCAACACATTAATCAGTGCAGTATATGTATCATACACAGAGGGGCGGATATGCCAGTAGTAATGGGGGTGCAGGCCCTGGGAAGAGTGTGCAGCTACAAAATTGACTAATAGGAGCTGTCCCCTAGTAAAACCAAGTGAACTGGCCGCACACACAAAAATTTTTGAAAAGTAAGTAATATTTATTAATTTGATTCGATAAAATTGCCTAGTGCATAAATACATATATATTACAAAACAAGACTTACATAAATGACAATAGATAAAAAACATATAACAGGGACGGGGGTGAGGCTGGAGGAAAAAACAGGGGCTAATCACAATGTAGGATAAGCAAATGGATATTATAAACAAGTAAATTATATATAAATCACAATTTCAAGGGTTGCCCAGAATGCGACGTCAGCAGCAAAACGCTGAGAATATAAGTGCCTAGTCAAATATAAAGTGCAAAGTGCTATAGTAATGCACAGAAGGCATGTTATGTCAAAAAGTAGTGCAAAAAAAGCTAATTGCAAGCAAAATATAGGGGAATATAAGTGCTAAGTGCATGTGCAGAAGAGACAACAGCCCAATAACGCTTTGGGCCAAAAGTGCAGGGTGCAAAAGAACAAGAGAACAGCGTATGCCGCCGAGGAGTATGGGCACCCGAAGTGTCACAATAATAACCAGAAGATCACAATAATAAAAGCAAATTATTGTTACATAACCAGAAGATCAAACATGGGCCCCATCCATCCTGCACCAACGTCACACTAACACCGACGCGTTGCGTGGTTTAGGTACCACTTCGTCAGGTATCAGGTAAGCAGCACAACAACTTGCTCCTTTGTGACCTGCTGTTTGATAAGCCAGATACAACTTGCTGGATCTCTCATGCAGCCTTTTCAGTACACCCCACATGCCTTTCGATGTATTTTCACTGCGTATGTGAATAAGCTGATCGCCTTCTACTAGTAAGCTTATGGTGGCCCTTGTTTGTCTATTTTTCCTGTCCCAGTCCTGATAATTATCATGTGGCCTCTCTGTAGTGACAACCTCCCACAAGTCATCTCTGGATAATAGCATTTCCACTTTAAACTTTCATAGCTGATTTTCATTGTAGAACTTGTTCCCTGAGAGTTTAAACGCTGAGGTACTGGCCATTCTCCCTCCTTTATATTTAAGAACAATCTTACTTGGATACAGGAGATGTCTCAGGAAAGCTTGATGTTGATCTCTGCACCGACTAAACATCTTCTTTGCTTCCATATTCACACAAGAAGATGACATGCCAGGGGAAATGCAGAGAAATAACCCAAACTCTCCATTAAATGTCCTTTGTCTAACCAAGGTAGGAGAAATCCCTGGGACCAGGTGGCATACATCCAAGTGATTTAAGGGAGTTATGTACAGTTATAGACAAGCCATTATTTCTAATATTTGTAGATTCAATACTTACGGGGGCTGTTCCAAGGGATTGGCACTTGCCAAATATAGTGCCAATATTCAAAAAGGGGTCTAAGGGAGAACCTGGGAACTACAGACTGGTAAGTTTAACATCTGTGTTGGGCAAGCTGAATGTTTTTTAAGGGGTTTTATCCTGGAGTATCTAGGTGAAAATGATCTTATATCAGCATAGATTTATGAGGACTCTTTCCTGCCAGACAAACCCAATCAGCTTTTATGAGTTGGTAAGTTCAATTTTGGATCGGGGTCATCATTGGGTATCATATATCTTGACTTTTCTAAAGCATTTGATACTGTGCCACATATAAGACTGATAAAAAGATAAGAATGCTTGGACAGGCGGAAAACGAGTACAGGGGTGATAAATTGGTTTAATGATCAGAAGCAGAGAGTGGTTATCAACAGTACATATTCAGATTGGGTCACTGTTACTAGCAGAGTGCCGCAAGGGTTAGTTCTGGGCCCATTCTTTTCAATATATATATTAATGACATTGGGTACAGATTAAACAGTAAAGTCTCAATCTTTGCAGATGATACTAAGCTGTGTAAAGTAATTAACACAAAAAAGGACAGCAGGCAGCTACAAACAGATTTAGATAAATTGGAAGCATGAGCAGCTACATGGCAAATTAAGTTTAACACAGATAAATATAAGGTTATGCACATGAGAAATGTGTGTCATGATTACACACTAAATAAAGAAACACTTGGTAAAACTACAATGGAAAAGGACCTATGGGGTTTTAGTTACCAATAAACCTAACTGTAGTAATCAATGCCAGACAGCAGCTGCCAAAGCAAACAGGATCATGGGGTGCATCTACAGGGGCATAGGTGCCCATTACTAAAGCATCTTTTTACCCCTGTACAAGTCACTGGTCATACCTCATATGGAATACTGTGTAGAGTTCTGGGCACCAGTGCGTAAGAAGGACATATCAGAACTGAAGCGTGTTCAAAGGAGGGTAACTAAGGTAATAAATGGAGTTCAGGGACTAGAGTACCCTAAAAGATTATCAAAGTTAGGTTTATTTATTTTGGAAAAGAGATGCCTCAGAGGTGATCTAATAACTATGTATAAATATATTTGAGGTCAATACAAAGATCTGTTCCACAATCTATTTATACCCCAGAGTGTAACCATAACCCGAGGGCATCCACTAAGGTTAGAGGCAAGGTGCTTTCTCCACGGACATAGGAGGGGTTTCTTCTCTGTAAGAGCAGTGAGACTATGGAACTCACTTCCAAGGGAGGTAGTTATGAAGGATACACTAAAAGCATTCAAAAGTGGCCTGGATGCCTTCCTTGCATGTAATATATTTTGGGTTATGCTAAGGTATAGAGATTCTTGATGAGAGTTCAGGAAATTGAACATATAGGGGTCGATTAAGAGCCAGGTTAGATTTCTCACTCCCTGGCAGGTGACAGGGTGCCCCCTTACCCTATGAACTAGTATAGGAGTCCCCTTACTAGTTCAGCCCAAGTGCAAAAAAAGTACACAAATACATTTATAGTAGGATGTCATCTATGTAGCTGTGCCAACCTACTACATGGCACAGGTACATTGACAAGTCCTCTCTCTTCCAGACATGCCTCTCCCACACCCCCCAGATGCAGGTTCAATGGGGCACAAGTTGTCCCCATCACTGTTCCCTGCACCTAGAGGACACCATTAAACTGGACCTTCAGCATCATTTAATGAAAAGCCCAAACCCATAAAATCTATTCCCGAGCATCTAAAAATATATTTTGAGTTTTTAGTCGCTTATTACTTTTCCCCCTCTGGGCTTCAACTCTGTTCAAAATAAATTCTAGCAGCTCCAGGAGGAAAAGATTGTGGTCATGTTCCCCTACTGCTAACTGATCAAGATATCCAGATCGCTGCCCAATTCCCTAAGCCTTCCTGCCCATCTACCTGCCTGCCTACCTACCCACTTACCTGTCTGTCCTCCTGCCTGCCCACCCACCTACCTAACAGAGGTACACAGGGAGTAGACATAGGGGCAAAACAGCCCAATATAAAATTTTAGAAAATAATATTGCCCTCTGTAGGGCAATAAAACAATTGTAGCAGGTCAGTAATAGGTGATAATGAGCCGATTGGACCCCTGTTCGATTTGATTGCTATTCTGCAAAATTGACAGGCAATGCAGATAATACAGGAAGGTAACAAGTTAATTTATGTTAATACTGTTATTTTCTTTTATGTATGCAGAGTGAAGAAAGTGTTGTGCTTATGCTGAAGAAACATCTATTTTTGCAGCATGGTGTGGAACAGTATGAAAAAAATATAAAAGATTTGGCAGATCGGTCTCAAAATTTGTTGGCATTGGACCATCCTGATGGGTAAACACCAGTAATAAAAAAAAAAGTGTTGGCAGCCCCACTTTATTATTTCTGTTTTCTTTGTCTATATATTACATGTGTCATATAACCAAGGATGACTGTAGTAATATGGCTTAACATATGGACTGCACTATTTTAGACTTAAAGAAAAACTACCATATTACCATAACCACTACCATTACCAGAAATTACCATATTCCCTCTTTAATATGCAGCAGCAGGGCAGCGCAACCTGGGTTGCCCCGCTGTGCCGGTAAAACTGAGAACCAGCTATCCAGGAACTCACCGCTTCTGGGATTTCTTCTACAGCTGCTGTGGAGCAGCATTTTAGCCTCCACAGCTAGTGCTGCCTGGGCTGGTAGGCTGCTCATGAGCCTATCAGCAGGGCCAGTGGCTGAGCCTATTAGTGCTGTCCAGCGCTGGCCATGGTGGCTAATAGCCTGGTCATCCTGGAAGTGGTGAGAACCCGGATGGCCAGCTCTTTGTTTACCGGCACAATGCACCCTCCCCCGCCCCTGATGGTTACCGGCACATTCCTCACATACCACAGCTTCTTTCTGTACCCCTCTGGGCTTTGGGGATGGGGTAATGGCAAGTCTCCCACTTGCTGGCAGGTGACTTGCCAGCCCCTCCTGCCCTGTGAACTTGTATAGGGGCCTCGAAGGTCTCATGTTAAATGTAAAAAAACACATAAACACACACACACACACACACACACACACACACACACACACACACACACACAGAATAGAGTTTTTTATTATTATTTGCCTTGCATCTGCCTCGCACTCGATCTCCACTGATCACTCCTGGCATTCTCCACTGCAGCAAGCGGCCTTTTATACCAGCAGCATGAGATGACGTCATCTCACTTGCCGGAGGTCTTCTCTTCCCTCGGCGGGGCTCTGATCGAGGGTGGGATCAGAGCCCTGCCGAGGGAAGAGGAGACCCCCAGTGCTGCATCCAGAATGTAGGTGAGCGTTTCTTTTTAACCTAACAGTTGGAGAGGCAGCTATGTAGATTCTACATAGCTGGCACTTAAAGTGGGTCAAAACCCACAAGGCCGAGCCTGTTTGCTAGCCTGGCCCTGGGGCATCCTACACTGGATGCCCTGCTGTGTGAAAGCTCTGGGCCGTCAGCAATCTTACCGTGATGCGTTCTTCGCCGGCGGCCTCATTCCCTGCCTCCATGTAGTTCTGTGTGCCCCCAGTGCACAGCCTTTCTGAGTAGCATGCGAATGTCCAAACAGCAAGCTGGGGATGCGGCCAGCTGGCTGGAGCATGTCAAGCGGCACCATTAATATCAGCCAATCAGCGATATGGTGTCGTGAGGCGTGGCTTAGGTGGTTGAAAAACCTGGTTCTCTTTGAAGACAGTGATATCCCCTGGCAGCACTAGCCGGTGTTAGCTATGGCACAACATCAGTAGCAGCTATCGCTCAGTTACCTGCCTGGGTCACTCCTCTAGCCTGTCTCTGCAGTTCCTCTCAGCTCCCTCAGTGGTTGGTCTCTCCCCGGGTCTATAGCAAGGCCGTCCTCATGCGCTTGGAGTTTGGAGTAAAACTGCATGCCCCACTGCCTGAAACCCCTGGGGTTACCGGTAAATTCACCTTTACCAGTGGATCCCACAAAGCTGTCTTCCACAGCGGCTACATTCTTGGGTACCCTGTAGCTGTGGTGCAATCCAATTGCCAGCCATCCAGATGCACTCCTCGAGGAAAATGAGGATGGGCCCTCTGGAGATCAGCCAATCAGCTGCCATTATAATGGTATACAGCGATACACAAAAACTTCACATTTTTCTATTTTTTTAACAGAAATGCAACATAAAAAAAGAAATGTACTAATGCTCGGTATGTTTCTATAACATACATTCACTGGCTATATGTGATACATACATTTTCTAAATGAAAAAAAAACTAAGAATATCCTATAAATAATACCAAATATTGGGGCATGAGGGTTGATTCAGATCCCCTTTCTCAACATTTCCGTTCTCGGCCATTTTTCCCGCTCGTCTGATTCAGCAGAGCCTTTTTTTCTGTGAGAATTTTTGTATTAAGAGTTTTCATCTCTGGGTAATATTTCATTTGGTGGCAAAACCTCCTAAAAAATGTTGAGAAAGGGGCTCTGAATCAATCCTATGGTAAACATTTCAATTATTCTGATACCCACTTATTTTTGGAAGATCGATCTAGAAGGTCTTAATGTGTGTAGCTTACATCTTTTAACCAAAATGAAGGACTGAATTTACTCCCTTCTCTGCCCTCAGCCCTTTGGTTAAAAGAGTTTGAAACAAATTGCTTTTGTGACATCCAAAGACAAAGGTTTACTTTAACCACGTTACTAGCAAGCCTGTGTGTTATAGCAGTATTTATATGGTATTTAGAATGACAAACATGACAACTTATTATGTCTTGTTTTTGCAGAGAGCAAGTCATTCGACGTCAGGACAATCTAGAAAAACAGTATGCAGCACTAAGGGAGGGGGCAGATGAGCGAAGGCGGGAACTGGACAAAATTTATCATATGTTTCAGCTGAAAAGTGAAGTTGAGGACTTGGAGCAGTGGATTTCAGAAAGAGATATCAAAGCCTCATCTCAGGAGATGGGACAAGATTTAGACCATGTGACAGTAAGTTCGCAAATATTGTTGTCCTGGTAGCATATTCCTGGTTTCTCTGGCAATTGTAATTTTACTGGTGGGACACAGTACTATACTAAAATTTGGGGTTGTTTCCCACCTTGCCTCTATATCCTACCCCTCGAGGCCACCATCTTATTCTAGTGTGCACTACAGGCTAGGAATCTACAATTTTTGTGCTTTGCTTTGGAATTGCTGTGCTGTGCATTTGGCTTCACAGACTCAAGGGTAGCCTTGGTGTCTAAGATCCTAGGACTCCCAGAGGGAACACCTTTCCCTGTCTCACTATAGGAAACCTCCCTGATTCAAGCAAGTGCTCAGGCTACATGCCTTCCCTCATTCACAAGTAACCCCTTCTTCTATTTCTGTGCAGCCCTTACTCCTGGGACACTGCTGCTCTTATTGCCTGATTAAGGAATAAAAGAAGGGCCTGGAGCAGTGTCTACTTGTAACAAACTATTTTTTATGTTTTATATGTTTTTATTATTGAGGAATAAAATAAAAAAAACTTTATTAGATTGTAAAAAATAGACACTGGTCAAGGCCTTTCATTTATCCCTTAATTAAGCACACAATCCAAACTTGTGGGACCTGTACGTAAGCAGTACCCTAAAAACAATGACCCTGAAAAAATCCCTTCTCCCTACACTGCTGCTTTTACCATAGTAGACTGAAGGCCTTCTTTCCTTACATCTTCAGTTAGGCATGGTGGGGCTGGATGTGCCCACATGGGTTCTGCATTTCTACCTAGCAATTGCTGTGCTGGCTGTGGTAGAGATCATGTTTCTGTGATCGGCTGTGCTAGGAGAGAGTTTAAGGGGAATTTATTGTTTTTTGCTGAATTTTTAGGTTTTGTCTAGATAAGGCAACATCTCCGTCATTACAGATAAGTCAGTATTCCTGCTCATGTTCCTCACCAGAGCTGCAGGGTCATCTATTCCTGACTTAGCGACTGTAGAACCTACCAGCACAGCAGGCAATGGGACAAGTCTCTTCCTCTTCGAAGAGTCCTCCTCATATGATGTCTTGTAGAGGATCAGGAAGTTCAGTGTAAGCACAGCAAAGCACAGTACAAGAAAAGCTTTTTCTTATTTATCGTACGGAATTCAGCCAGATTCTTGACTGGAAGTGGCTGTAGCATGATAAACTGATCCTGATCTTTAGGATTTCAGATAAGCTGGCTCTGATCAAAAGTAGATCCCTAAGGCATCCTCATTCCATCAAGGAATATGGAGATATTAGTACACATGGAGGCCACCAAGAGTACCCTCTAGCTGAAGACTAGAGATGCCAGTTGTAAAAAGTGTCTCACGATTGTACCAGCGCTTTAATTAGCAACTTGAGGTCTGTGTCAAGCATATCATTAGAAAGAAAAGTATCCTCCTGCCACAGAAAAATTGACACTTTTCAAACCATACATGCTCCACCTGTGGTCTGCGAGCCACGTGTGACCCTCTGAACTACCTGATATGGCCCCCGACCTGCTGTGGGGATAGCAGTAGGGGTTCACAGAACTGGAGAATAAAGGAGTTAAGTAGAGGTTCAGTAACAATGGTAACAGGTAACCAGTTATATGCCATGTATACTTTTGAAACCTGTAAGTTGTTTTGATGTCTATGTTGAAGCATACACACTTGTAATAAAATGTTGAATTATATTTAATTACTTAGTACAATATTGTACGAGATATGGCAATGGTACTTACCAGCTACAGCTTTCAGTGCTTGAAACATAACCACTACAAGAACTCAAAACATTCTTTATTATTGTTTCCTAGTTGCTTCGAGACAAATTCCGGGACTTTGCCAAGGAGACCGGGGTGATTGGTCAGGAGAGAATTGACAATGTAAATATCCTAATAGAGGAGCTAATAGATGCTGGACATGTGGAGGCTGCCACTATTGCAGAGTGGAAGGACAACCTAAATGAGAGTTGGGCAGACCTGTTGGAACTGATTGACACCCGTGTACAGCTATTATCTGCCTCCTATGACCTCCATAAGTTCTTTTACGATGGCACAGAGATTCTGAGCTTAATCAAGGAAAAGCGCAGGGAGCTACCTAGAGAGCTGGGTGAAGATGTGCATACAGCTCAGTCCTTGCACAGAGTACACACGGCTTTTGAAAAGGATATCCATTTCATTGGATCTCAGGTATGAACATCATTATATAATTGAAATATTTAGGCCTCAATTCAAAAAAGTCTGTAACAAGAAATTGGTCTGTTTTTTTAGATAAAAAAAACACACTGTTAGCTCTTTCAAATTCTTGTAATTCAGCAAAAGAAAAAAAACATGCTTCATTTTTACACTAAACCCCAGGGGTTAGGGAGGGGGGGCACAATTACATATCTAATGTATTTTGTTCTTTTGTATTATTGTTGAAAGTTGAAATTTACTTGTGTTTATGTGTGATGTACTGAACAATGTTGTGTCACTGGCTCCACCCAGAAAGTGAGGTCACTGGAGCTAGTAAACAATGATGTGACATTGGCTCTACCCAGGAAGTGAGGTCGGATGGGAGAATGGTTGTGTTCTGTTTGCTGCATGTGGATACTCTGCCTTGAGGAAGGGAGGGGCTGACTACCCGAAATGTTGGCTGTATTTGATGTATCCTGTTTGAAACACATTGGAAACACTTTGGAATATAATTCTTTTGGACTTTACTCTTGATGTGGTTGCTTGTTTTCCGGATATTGCGTTGCCTCCATGAGTCATGGCACTTATTCATTATTTGCATTAGGAGTGTGAGGGAGCATACGGACATACATCCTGGTAATCTTGAGGGCTGCGCCATAATTTGTTTTCATGTTAATTGAAACCATAAAAAAGGCCTGCACCAGTTGCCTTGATTTATTACTCAATACATCTCTTTGTTAATGTTATATTTTGTATTATTGTTTTACTACATGGGCAGGCCGTTTAGCTTTTTACCCTGGGCTTACTATGCCTGGTGCACCAGTCTAGTAATCTGGGGGAAGGGTCATGATTATTCTTTCATTTTATTTGAAACAGTTAATAAATAAATAAATAAAATAATAAGTAAACTCCTGCATATATGTAGGAATAGCTGTTTTTTTACTTCAACAGTAGTGATGAGTGAGCCCATGGAAATTTGAGTTCGGAATGTCCCGCCGAACTGTAAAAGTTCGGTTCGGGTCCCCGGACATGATCCAAACCCCACTGCAGCCAATTGGAAGCTGAATTTGTGGGCCCAAAAGTAGCCGTATAATGCCTTGCCCCAAATGGGGTAGGGAAAGTACTCAAAACAATAACAAAGACATACATTTAATATATATATATATATATATATATTTTTTTTTTTTTCTTTTCTCTTTTTCAACAGGTGTCAAAAATTATAGAAGTACATACATAACTTAATTCACAGGTGTCAGAGGTCCAGGGGGAGGAGGAGGAGGCAGAGGCGGTGGTTGTGAATGTGGTGCTGTAGGTGGAAGAAGAGGTGGAGGAGGAGGTAGTCAACACTAAAACCACTCACTTAGGCACTGGCACAGCCAAGTCCCATGGATCCATGCCTAGTGTGATGTAAGCATGTCCACGTTGGCTGTGGATAGGTGGATCCTCCTGTCCGTGATGGCACCCCCTGCGGTGCTGAACACGTCCAATTTAGCAACCCAGAAGTTGAACGGGGAGAACCCACCGCTTAGTACCAGGAGATGCGTCGACAGATCATAAGTCATCCACCATGCGAGTCGAAGTCTGCCTCCTGGTACTACAGGCCATATGCGATGGTGATAGATGTGGCGGACAATGAAATAAGGTGTTCCACATTGTGGTCATGCTCACTCGCCTTTGTTTGGTGGTGCAGGTGCCCCTGCTGCGTTGGTGACTTGCTCTTCCTCGACCTCCTCCTTGGCATTGTGCTGCCACTGAGGCCTCAAATTCAGCTGGGAACTCAAATAGTGCATCCACCAGAGTGTGTTTGTATTCACTGGTGGAAACAGGGGGGGGGGGTGATGTTATCCTTATAGCAGGAATCCAGGAAGGTGGCTGCATCGGCACTGGTGACTATGCGGGCAACACTGAGGTCATTCCGCAGGCACTGCAGCATGTAGGGGCTCATGTGAGCCAGGCTGCTCTGAGTCAAGGAGAAGCTGTCCTCAGTGTCAGATGTCTCATTCTCCTCCCTCCAGCCATTCTCCGGTGACGCCCATGAGCTGCGCTGTTGCCACCCTGTTGTGAGAATTTTCGCCTTCTCTTCCTCCTCCTCTTACCCTGAATCTTCAAAAACTGTCCGCTGGCTGGACAGTAAAGTACCAGGCAGCTGTCACCCCAGCACCCCACCCTGGGAGCCACGTGTGCACTGCCCTGACACCTGGAAAGATCCTTCCTCTTTCTCCTTTGCTTCCTCCGGTGCCACCATCACATCCTCTGTCATGGCCTGAAGAGTAATTTTGAGCAGGATGGGGATGGTAGTGCTGACGATGGCATTATCAGCGCTCACCCTATTGTTGGTGAACTGGAAACCCCTCAGCATGGCCATGTCTCTCATGGAGGCCCACACATAGGTGGCGAAGGGCTGTTGGTCTGCTTTGACTCACCCGGGCTATTTGGAGCTGGAACTCCACTATTGTTTGCTGCTGCTCACACCCCCTTTCAGGCATATACAAAGTGGAATTCCACCTTGTAAGTAAGTCACATTTGAGGTGGGTGGGAAGTCCGAAGTTTCTCTGCAGTGCAGAGAGGCCAGCAGCAGGATGGGAACTCCGAAAGTGCGTTCACACGCCACATAGTTTATGCAGCAGCTCCGGAATCTCTACACATACATACTATATGTAGAGTCTGAAGCTTTGGCAGTTAATTTGAAGGTTAGCCTCGTATCCCAATGAAAATCTGCATTTTCTTTTAACTGGGTCAACAATAATATAACACATTTAGGTACCAGAACTTCTGCTTGATGTTATACCTTTGAATAGAATTAAAAGGAATTTAACTGAGTGGGGCCTTCTAGCTTTCAATTGATTGGGCAGAATGAGTATATAAATTCTTCTTTCATTCAGGGGAGACCAGCGGTTGTCATGAGGAGACCAGCAATCATCATGAGAAGACCACTATGCCTCAAAACACTCCTCATAAGAGATGAGGAGGGGCAAATTTAGGTGTAGCCAGGGAATCTTGGCACCAGGCAGTTGAGGGAGACAGCGGTGGCAGTGAAACCTGCATATATGTTGTTGCGACCGCACATGGTGGCCGAGTCATGAGATGGAATCATCCTCATCAGGGGACAAGGGTGACAGGGTGGTAAATACCCGGCGTGGTGGCATCCATCAGAGATCTCAAAATTTTGAGGGATTCACCGTCTGCTAGTCAACAGGGTATCTTCAAGGGACAAACTAGCAGTGAACCCACCCCATGCAGCAACAGCAGCCAGCCAGTGGTACAAGGTGTTAGTTTATCGATGAGCCTTCTTTCAGTTCCTATTCAGTGTGTAGACTCTGTTAGGAACATGTAAAGTGGGGACAGGGTTCTAATGTGGGCATTAGTTCCAGGCGTGCACACATGACATGCCTCCATAGCGCTGCTTTGGAGAACCGTGCTCAACAGCTTATTGTACAGCAGGATCTGCCAAAAACACTGCTGTCCCCATGATGCACACTATCGGTGCCAGTCCGGGCTCCATCGGCTCTGCAACAAGTAGCAGTCTCTCTGTCCCATTCACTCCTTCTCCTTCATTGCTCCCACTTCTCCTCAATTAAGATAGCAATTGCTGCCTATAGCGATTGGAAAAAAAAACATCAGTACACCAGCAATCACCCAGTGTTGCAGAAGCTCAATGTTGCCAAGTTGCTAGTGCCTTAGTCCCTTCTTTTCCAGGTAGTGGACACGTCACCTTTCAGAGACCTGATGGTTTGTGCCCACCCAAAGTGGAGAGTCACAAGCAGGCATTATTTCTAAAAATCAGTGCCATTCCTGCAAAGCTATGTGCTGAAGAAGATGGGCCAGTCATTGGGTCTCTCTGTCTCAAATCTGGTGTACTTTAGTGCCGATGTGTTCAGCTATAGGCATGGGCAGTATATGTCTGTCACCGCCCACTGGATTATCATCCATCCAGCTCAAGTACTACAGCAACCTGGCAGGGTCACAGCAGTTGTGCCTCTGTGGTCCCATTGTGACTTTTCTGCATCCTCCATATTTCCTACCTTCTCTTCTCTCTCCCATCTATCAAATGTTCACTTTGGTCGGGTGCATGTTTTCAATTTGACATGTCATGCAAACTGTGCACACATTTTAGGTATTTGTTTTTTTTTTTTAGGTTTTTTACAGGTATTGGTAATCATTGTATTGCTTGTGCACACATTAGAAGAGCACAGTCATGTCCCATGGCCGGGAGTTGAACCCGCAACAATTAGGTCACAAGGTTGCCACTATAGTATAGCCTTTACACAACATTGCATTGTCTGCAACATGCCGACAGTTGGAACACCTCCCTTCATATGTTGGACTGGCTGCATGAGCAGAGAATGGAGATTAATGACTAACTCATGCAGCAGCCAGACAGCCTCACACCGCAGTCCAGTTTCCAACTGAGCCACTGGCAAATGATGTGCAATGTCTGTTGTTTGATGAGGCCCTTCGAGGAAGCCACTTTGCTAGTCAGCCATAAAGACTATGGTCTTAACAATGTCGCTCCCTTGCTCTATGTACTGGAGGATGTCCTGTAATGTCACCTCACATGTATCACATACAGCTGAAGCCAGAGCTGGAGAAAGTAGTGGAGGAGAAGCTCCATGTCCAGGCCCTGTTCACAACACTGGACAGCTTATTTGACGAAGAGGAGTTGGAGGTTTTTGCCCCCCAACTCTGAAGGGTGGAAAGGAGGGAGGGGCTGGGTTATCCAGTGCCGGGGACTCCTCTTTCCCCAAGGGGCCTCCGATCTCCCTGGGATATTCAGTAGGGCAGGGAATACTCGTTCTCTGCACCAAGCAGCAGATTCTGACAGCCAGCTTGCCGCAGAAGGCAGGGCCTTTTATACCAGCGAATGAGAGGATGTCATCTCACTCTGCCGGAATAAAAGCCCCCACCCTGTGGCGGGAGTGAGCAGAGAAGCTAAAGGAATTGGCAGAAACTGGGTGCAGGGGCAGAGGGCACCGATCCTCTGCCCTGTTCCACTTATGGCTGTCAGAGATTTGATGGGCCAGTGTGGAATCGGCAATAGAAGACGGTAAGTAGAAAAATAACCCCTGCCCCATTACCTGCATCCCCAAAGCCAAGGGCGGTGCAGAAGAGCCAGCTTGGCCTCTGCACCCTGTTCTACCAGACCCCCATAGTTGGTTCCCAGGGATTTTCTTGCTGGTGAGGAGGGACCCCATTCCTTTTTTATATTCTTAAGGATTTAACCCCTGAAAATTGCATAAAACATTGAAAAAGTCAATATATAATTTTTCAAGAAATCCCTGCAAAAATCACAGTTGAACATATATAGTGCAAAATGGTGAACCATGGCCTGGCAACAAAGGGTGGCAAAATCTCTAGGTGGGCTGGCACTCAAAGGGTTAATGCAATCAGGAATGTCATTCTTGTCTGGTGGTCAACTAAAATGCTAGAGCTGATGCCTGGTGAAACTATCAACTTATTAAATAATGTTAAGCCCATTATATGCATCTATCATTAGGTTTATAGGTCTCAGTCTGGAGTCTTATTTCTTGAAAAACAAGTTTATTCTTGGGGAGATACCACATAATGCAGCAGCCACGTTTTATACACATTAGTGGAATGTTTGCTTTAAATATAAACTCCACAATTTTCTGTTTCAATAATGTATTGCACAGTGTATAATGTATAAGTATTGCACATATGGCAATGAAGCAGTGTGAGCTATTTTTGCAAGATATTACGAATACAAAAAAGGAACAAATATGAAAAGTAAATATTCGCCAAGGTTTAGGTCTCAGCTGCTTACATATTAAATAAAATAAAGAGAAGAGGCTACAATATTCCTCAAGAGAAAATTAGCTAAGTAATAATCAAGTTTATATAGTTTCTCCGTCACATTGAAATAATAATTAAATACAATGAAAGTAATAATAATAAAAAAGTAAAAAGAAAAACAAAAGGGGGTAGTAAAGTGTATCACATAAACTTATTGCGAATGACCTTAAAGATTACTCTCAAACAGGCTGTAGTTAAGATTCCCACCCTACCGGCATTTGAAAGGCACAATCTGCATTTTTGGTAACCTGCTGGTAAGCCATGGCCTCCCTCCTTTATGCTGTATGTGCCATCATGTCAGCCGTGTCCGTGACCTCCCTCCCTCCTCTGTGAGCTTTGACCATCTCCTTGTCCTCCTATAAATAACCACACTAGGCTTTTGCAGCATGTTTGGCTACAATTTAATGTTAGAATGTGGAAAATAAGGTATTTTAAGTGAAAAACTATGGTACCCGTGAACAGTTGGTTAGTATATTTGTTGTGTTTGTTGTGAAAGGTGGCTACCCTAGCTGCAGTGTCATTATGTGCATGTTGTTGTATATGTAAATATCATATGGGGTGACTAATTTTTAAACTATAAAGAATGTTTCTTGTTTTAAAAAAATATGTGTAGATTTAATATTAAATATATTAAATCATTACAGGTACAAATATACCAAGATATAGCAACACGTCTACATGCTGCGTATGCAGGGGATAAAGCTGAGGATATACAGAAGAAGGAGAGAGAGGTTGTAGAGGCATGGAAAGCTCTTCTGGAAGCTTGTGATGGGCGTCGTACAGAACTAATAAGTGCAGCTGAAAAGTTCAGATTCTTTAGCATGGTTCGTGATTTAATGCTCTGGATGGAAAGCATTAACAGACAAATCGAAACCCAGGAAAAACCAAGGTAAATTTTGACTGATTAATTTTAAACATTTTTTTTGCACTTGGTTGAGTGTTACATATTTTTCGTCCTATAAGACTATTTTTTCCCAGAAGTGGGGGGGGGGGGGAAAGTCAGTGCGTCTTAATGGGCGAATGTGAGAAAAGTATACTTACATGACTCTCGCACTCACTGTCCCCGCTCAGTGTGGCTTTCGGCAACGCCACTGCCTCTTGGGTCGGTGCGCGCTGACAGCCAAGTGTTTGTGTCAGCGAGCTCCGCCCGAGAGGCAGCACCGGTGCCGCAGACCAGAGAGCGGGGACAGACAGGCAGCTCCACCACTGCCTCTTGGTCAAAAACACCCGAGAGGCAGTGGCGGTGCCGGAACCCAGTGCAGGGACAACGCTGACAGCCAAGTGTTTGTGTCAGGGTGCACCTGCCAAGAGGAAGTGGCAACCCCCTGCTATGCCTTCCAGCTCCGCCACTGCCTCTCAGTCAGTGAGCCCAGGCCAACTAATTAGCTAAAGTAAATATGACTTATCTGTACATCTCAGTTTGTGATTACTTGACCTGTATATGTAATATTTCACACTTGTATTGTTGCTAGTGTGCGCTTATTGCATTAAAATATATAATTTAACTTGAGCCGGTACTTCAGAACTCACACGTTCTTGGCCCTTGGGCTAGGTTACAAGTCGCTAGGCAGATTAACAGCCTGCAACTTGGAAAACATATTGTGTGATTCCAGAAGCTGTGGCGTCAGTTGTGCTCATGTGATACTCTGTTCCTCATACCGTCATACCTCATACCGGAAAGTCAAAAATAATCTGCTGTATGTGAGGTTCACAGGCAGTAGGAGTGACCCTCCCTGGCACAGAGGATTAGGACTGCTTTAAAATGATCACTGTACCTACTACTCTAAATGGACCTCAATTCCCTAGACAACTCTGTGCCAAAAAGAGTCCTGATCTGAAGGGACCCTAAACCACTTACTCCAGCCAGGACTAAGAAAGTTACTTACCTTTTCCCAACAAAACTCCAGAGGGATATGGAAATGGATGTGCACAAGTATCTAAATGGTACCAGGCTCACAAATGGCAAGAGGGGGGCAAATTAGACATACAGTATTATAGGTTCCTAAAGACCAAGATCTCTGGGTGAGGAAGGGATCCACAGGGAGCTTAAAGACTCCACAGCCTACTGATTCTCTATGCCAAAATGTCACGTCAAACTGTGTGAAATGATAAAGATTGCCTAGAATTCTCACCTCACCAAGGATCCCATGTTGCATGTGCAGGCTGCACTGCCATCTTTAGCTTCTCTCGGGCTGATACACACACCCACACCAGGCATTTATGAATGGTTAGCATGGGTTACATGCAGCCAAAGGGAAGCAACCAGCTGCTCATGCTCTATTCAGCTTTACTAAACCACTCTGATGTCAGAGCAACTTAGTAAAGCTGAATGCAGCTCAATCCCTCTTCTGCAATGTGTGAGCCCTGCAGTGCTTTCATTTACAGTTACCTACATTGTGGGCCAGCCTCATAGTTCCAAATCCTGGTCAGTCTCCCAGTCTTCTCTGCTGATTTTCCTCTGGTACTTACTGCTCTGTCTGGTCCTCCAGCTTTTTTCACCTTCTACTCTCCAGCTGTAGCTGCTTCTGATGGGACCTTGCTGCTGAGTCTTATGCAAGTTGGTCGGAGGCACGGATCAGTGGTGGGGGAAAAGGGTTTGTTGAGTGAAAGAGGACATCTGCAGGGGCTAGGTGAGTGGTGGAGGATAACGTGGGGGTGGAGGGGTGAGTGGTAGAGGACAGGTGCCGGGGTAGAAGACTGTAGTGGGGGGATCCACATATTGTGCACGCACCCTGCTGCTGGAGAGAATAGACATGCACATCACCACACTGCTTCACACTTTGCATTTAGGTGGCCTGTGCACAGGATGCTCTGTTGAGGGAGGGAGGGAGTAGGGTCATCTGCTGAGCCACCAGCACATTGGGGCCTGCCCTGTTCCAGGGGTGGATGGTTTATGTTCTCTATAGCTTATGCTTATGTAAAGTTAGTTTGTATTCTTTGTATATTGTTACCTAAATCCAAGGTCTTTCTGTTGCCTTTTGCCTGCATCATAGGTTATCCTTTGTTTCATAGTTTATCCTTAGTTTTTTTGTTATTAAAGCTGTAATTAAAACATTAGATGTCGAAAAAACATTTGATGTGTCATGGCTCTTCCTGGAATCAGCTTTAATACATTTTGGGATCAGTCTCTCTTTCATTCACAAAATGATGCCACTATAGAATAATAGTAATGAGTGAACCTGTTGAAGTTCAGGTTCGACAAGTTCTGACGAACTTTACGCAAAAGCTTGCACTGCACAAAATGGGACAGGGAGATAACATAAAACAATGAATGCATACATATGTAAATTTAAAACAAATAAAATAATATTTTTTTGAAAAAAACCTTCACACCTTCTGAGCAGCACCTCCAAGCCGTAGAGGTGGTGTAGTGCTAATGGATCGAACTGAAAACCTGAGCTCCCAGATTTAAAGAGACCTGCCGTGTGTTTCATTTAACCCTTTCGCTGCCTGCCTACCTGGAGTTTTTGTCACCCTTTGTTGCCAGACCATTTTGCACTATTTTGCTCTCCACATGTTCAACTGTACTTTTTGATGGGATTTCCTGGGATTTCCCAGGAAAATCAAATATTGTTTTTTTTTTAAGCAGAGTCTTCTGTTGTAGAACTGCAACACCCTCCATGACTTCTTTAATCACTGGAAAACAACAACCAACAAATCCAATATAAAAGGTAACTGTGCCGCCACTGTTATCAGTGCACAGATAGCTAGACCCCAAGATTAATAAATTGGCACATGAGTGCAGCTGGAAAGTGTGCAGTTATACACATCCCCAGGCCTCTGCAGGCTGTTCCCTGTCCTGTGCATTTTATGGCACAGCATACACCGCTGATTGGACAAGAGCTGGCTCATGTGCCCGTGGGACTGCCAGAAAAGTGAGTTTTTATACTGATCAGTGGAGTTTCACATAGTGGGGCATCCCAAATCAGATAGGGATAGTCAAAATCTCAGCTGCTACTCATGGCCATGTTTGAACAACCCGGGATCATAGAATTGGGTGAGTATGTGACCAGCTGCAGCCCGTCCCTATCTACCCACAGCACTGAAATGGCACTGGGACCTGTGACCTCGTTTCTTATACAGTGCAGTCACGTGTTCCACTGGCTGAAGTGCTGAAAGCTGGTTGATGGGCTGCTCATGCAAACAGCTTTTCCAGGTTCAGCTGAACACGGAACTCAAACACAGACTTCTGGCTGAAGTCTGTGTTTGGGTTCGGGGGCCCAAACTTGCAAAGTTCGCCATGAACCCAAACTTTGCGGCTCAGATTACTTGTCACTATACAGTAATCAAATGGCTGCTCTCAAAATTATTCTTATTTGCGCCAGTTGAGATAAATAATGGTACAAAACAAGGATATCCTCTATCCCCAATCCTATTCCAATTTCTCTTAGAGACAATAATGGGCAGCGTACATGGAAAGAGGAATTAAAGGTATAAAAATTGCATAAAGGAAGTTAAAAGTATTGCTTACGCAGATGCCAATGTTAATATCAACCAATCCTAACAGATCTTTCCCAGCATGTACAACATTAATCAAGGATTTTGGTCTATTTCTAAGCTTTGAGCTGAACTATAAGTCCCAAAGACATCCATGTTACGCATGAAGGCGCCCTTAATCATAGTGATTAATCTATGATTAAGGGCGCCTAGCCCAAAACGCGTTAGAGGAGGCTAGGACTGCTTGGATGGTTTTACCGCTGTTCTTTATTCTTGATAATTTTAACTGGATGGCAATAAAAGCTACGTTTTAGGAGTGCGGACCCCCTTTTCTTCTTTTCAATTGGACGTTTGGGACTGGAGGACCCAGGTCATCGCACCCACGGTATTTGCCACGTACAGTGTGCATTTGTACTTTTGACAATCCTCTGTGCCCCCTGTCTCAGCAGTAAGCCTGGAATGAGCGTTTCAGCATAAACCCCCCACTCTCCAGCTCAGTGTGTGGACCTTTTGCCCCGCAATGCTGAGCCACCACTTACACAACAGTACTGCAGCCTGATCCAGCTCATATCTCAGCCTGGAGGAGCCTGTGTTGTCACAGTCCCCCACTGCTCAATGCCCCTACACTCACATACACACACACATTTTGGAAAAACAGCCAATTCCTTTTGAATTTTACTAATCTGGACTACTACTGTTTAACAGAGATGTGTCTTCTGTGGAACTGCTAATAAAATATCACCAGGATCTGAGATCTGAAATAGAAGCTAGAAATACAGTTTATAACAGCTGTGTGGAACTTGGAGAGGCACTAATAGCTCGCTCTCATCCAGCTTCAGAAGAGGTAAATCATTTTTCTTGCACTTTGCAACAGATTCTGTATTTTCCTTGACTATACCAATGGACACAAACAACATGTAAATGTAATAATTAGAGAACAGTGAACTGGTTCCTACTCAGAATTTCAAGTAAAATTAAATCGGAGTGGGGGGCGATCGGTTGATGTTAGGCGCTCCTAGTAGTGTCGGAAGCCAGCTGGAATGATGGAACGAGGTAAGCTGTGTTCTTCATTGAGTTAAGCTAAGCTGTGAATCCATCATTCATGCCTCCAAACATCACCCCAGAGAGCTTGTCTAAAGCGAGTGGATCTGAGTGGCTTGTGGCCACATCCCCCACCAGCCTTTAACAGAGAGCGTGCCCGCACAGGCCGTTCACAAATGCCTTGGGCAGGCACGCACCCTCTTAAAGGCATAGTAGGGATGGTGCCGCTGCTCGCACATGCGATGTTGGACCAGGAAAGAAGGAGTTTTCGGATGACCTGGGGGGTTGACACAGCGGGGCATCCCCGGGGGGAGCAAGTATGCCTGCCCTGCAGTCTCATAGACCCAAGGGTGGGTTTTGGTCCTCTTTAAAGCCTGAGAAGGTACTGCAATGTCCACTCAATCCACTAGAGGGAGTCTTGTATAATGATTTGAAGTTTGACAAAAGGTCAGAGTACATTTGATTTTGGTAGCGTATCTCCACTTTAGATGTGTAAATCAATCCAGCATTAGATTCAACGACTTCATTCTTAGGCCAAAAGGTAAACAGGCATCTTCATATGCTGTAGAGGTTTGTCACAACAATGACTGTAGGATCACCGAAAAGGTAACAGGTGGCTTCATGCTCCACGTGGGGTTATACTACTCAAGCCACTGCAAAGAGACGGATTTCATTCATTCTGGTAAGACGCAGAAACGTAAAGAATCCCACCAGCTTCCAACAAACCCCCTCACTAAATATGTTTCAGGCCAAACTGTGACGTTTATTTTGTTTGGAATCAGGCTCAGATTGAGGAATAAAAGAGGGCAGGCATATTGTTCGATACTATAAAGTTATATTAATACTTTTCCGCAAGACCTCAGAGCTCGATTGACCTCCTGTTTTGGGCAGTCTAAATGCTATCTGTCTAGAGTGGTGGAAGGAGACCCCCCGATTTGATTGGATGATTAGAGTCAATAATAGTGAGGAAACCGGTCTGGACAAGAGAGAAGGGAGCGCACAATGGAGGCAATATATGAACTTCTTTAGGTAACTGAAGTATTGGGGCTTTAAAAATAGAAGCTGACATTGAGTTTTTTTTGTTTTCCTTTTTATTTCCTTTATCTCACTGTTATTACACAATTACAAGTGACGTGATTTTTGAAGATAAAAGCAGTGATTTGAATGCTGTTGCATTTCTTCTTCTTTACACAGATAAAGGAAAAACTTGAACAGCTAGCAGTAAGCAGAGATGCGATGAAGAGGAAGTGGGAAAAACGCTGGGACTGGTTAAATTTGTGTAAGCATTTTGTAAACATGGCTATGCTTTGATGTGGTAGGAAAACAGGCAGAAAATCTTCCATTTTACATGGCATTCGTTTATTTTTTAGGCACCTCTTTACCATTTAAATGTATTTACTATACTTTATTTTTACAAATGGTATAGATGCAACTTTTTTTTGAATTTTGGAAAATATATGGTCATTGTATGCTTGCACACACAGAGAGGCCACTGTATGCAGGCAACAGAAAAGATAGGGTGCAGCAGGGAGCAGATAGGGTGTAGCGGGAAGCTGGGTACCTTCCAGCCACCATCTTACATGGGCATCTTGCTGCGACATCGGGCACTCCCTACCACCCCTATCACATCCTAACACAGATGCCCTTTCTCGTGCCTTACACATGTTTTGCAGCTTCCATTTCCCCTCCCTAAACTATTTTCCAGGACCCATGCAACCTCTTCTACCCCCAACTCTCAACTATCTTGCAGGAATTATGCCTTACCCCAGGGCCGGCTCCAGGGTTTTATGGGCCCCTGGGTGACCACTGAGTCTCAGTGGGTCCTTTGTGTCATGTCACATGCCCACTGGGTTCACCTCACATATTAAGGTGGAACAAAACCCAGGATTTTGACTATCGGGGGTTCTGTTCCTTGACCCAGAGCCATCCCAATTTGGGATGAACCACTGTGTGAAACCCCCTTTAGATTGCCCAAAAAAGTACCTTTCCCTGAGCCATTTGCTGACCCCCATCATAAAGCACTCCTGTAATGTTTTTGGCTAACTAAAAAGTGCTCCTCTTAAGTATGCCCCTGCTACTGCATAAAAGGCCATCAGGTAAGTATATAAAGTGACAATGTTGCTATGGGGCCCTGGGACCAAGCGCTATATCTACATAATGGCACTAACAATGAAAGCCTAACAAAGGCCTAATTTGGACCAAAGCTCGGGATTTTACTTCCCCCGGGTTTTGATCCTTACCTCTGGGACCCCTCTGTGTGAAACCCTGCCATTCACCAACAATACTCATCTCTCCTTGGTCCAACAATGCATGTATGGCCACTCGTCCAATCAGATTCTTTAGCCATGCATATATATTTGCTGCTGGAGAAGCCCAATGGAATCCCAGCTGCACACAGCAGCGGGCGGCATCACATGCATCCTTCGGTCATGCGCGGCCAAGCACGCCGATTCATTTGCAGTGGACGTGGCCACGCACAGCCAAAAAAAGAAACAAATGATGCCGCCGCTGGCCAAACATGTGCCGTGGGCTCATCAGACAGGTAAGAATTTCGAGTGATTGGCGGGATTTCAACTTTGGAACATTGAATGGCATAGTCAAGGCAGATGGCTTTCATTAGACGAGGTCCCTCACATCTGCCATTGGAATGAGGAAGAGGTAAGTCAGTGCTCCGATTCTCTCTCAGCATTGACAGTAAGTGGGTGGGAGGGATAGTCCCGCCCACCTTCAAACATAGTCACCCAATGTATGTGGCACCCATGTGCAGCGCAGACAGCCAGAATAATTCAGAGATTAATTGGCTGTGCTGTCTGCCAGTAGGCCCCAGGACCAGCCCGGGCCTTCGGCACGTGACCTACCATGCCCTCCCTTCTCCCAAACTATCTTGCATGTCCCATGAAACTCTCCAACTTCCCCCAACTATCTTTCCCCCTCAGCTTTGAACCTGGGCCTGGTACATCCCACCCCCCATGAAAACCTCCACTGCATCACTTATCCCCTCCTCTATCCCTAATTTCCACGCAAATACAGTACTTTAATCCCAGTCTTCCCCTCTCCTTTATCACTAAATCTACCATTGAGTTGAGCCTTAACTGTCACAAGCATTATATATATATATATATATATATATATATATATATATATATAATGGCAAATAGAATCTTTGTAATAGCTAGTCTAACAATTTAGTAATTTTCCAATGTGTTGTTTACAGTGTTGGAAGTCTGTCTGTATGCAAGAGATGCTTCCATTGCAGAAGCCTGGCTGGTTGCAAAAGAACCTTATTTGTACACCACTCATGTAGGAAACAGCTTAGATGATGCCGAAAAGTTACTGAAAAAGCACGAAGCGTTTGAGAAATCTGCAGCCACCTGGAAGGAGAGATTTGCAGCCCTGGAAAGGTTGACTACGGTAAATCTATAGCATGCTAAACTTTGACATTCATACTAGTACACCCTCATAGGCCATTTGCTAAATCATTTTAAGTGAAAGAAGCAGTGAAGCAGGATCAGTATAGATGGCTGAACATTTGACCTGAAAATGAGGTAGGACATATAGCTACTTAAAGTGGACCAAAACCCTCTCTTCCTTCCCCCATGCCTCCTGCCTGGCCAATGCCATTGGCTTGGCTTTTTTTCCTCCTCTGAAGCCATGCCCACCCAGCAAATTTGAGATTTTGGCTGATCTCAAATTTGCCGGATGAGGTAACAAGCCCGCTGGCCGCATCCCCGGGCTCCCTTAAGTCTGACACATGCTCCAGGCCCCATCTGAATGGCTGAACACGGGAGTACACCTGATATACCTATACATCTTTTAAAAACTGTATAAACATGCTAGATGTCAATGTTGCACAGTGTGAGTGCTGAGTGCAGCAGAATCTAATACAGATTTGTGGTGTAACAGGAACTGGATTTATAAGTGCAGTAAGAGACGTTCATCTTACATGGTGGATAACATAGACAGGAAAAAGAAGTCATAGATATCACCTCAATGTACAGGAAACACGACATGCAGCAGAGAATGTACAATAGAGACTACACATAGATATATGTAACAATGCCATCTACTTTCATAAAGGTAAACTGCATTAATTTAGCGATATAGATGCAGATCACATACAGACACAAGCTGTAAGCTGTTGCACAGTATCTCCGACGCCCCTTCTCAATGGCTGAGGCTTAGTCTGTTAAACCTATCTTCTTTGTAAGCGTCTTTCAGCGGTCAGGGGCTTAATAAGGATATCTGCTGTCATATCCTCAGAAGGGCAATAAAGTAACTCAGGATGTCCCTGTGCTTGAAGATTCCTCAGAAAGTGGAACTTCACATTAATGTGCTTGGTTCTCAAGCTAACCCATTCGACCTGTGCAAGTGCCTTGATTGTCCTCAAACATTTTGTTTGGTTCTGCCTGTGGTTGACCCAAATCTGTTAACAGTTGTCTTAGCTATATAACTTCTTGGCTTGCCTTCTTGGGACCTGGCGCATCCAGCTTGCGCCACATCCATCGCTGCTATGGCAGGCAAGGCCTGGATGAAGCAGCAGAAGAAGCATTTGCGACATGGACATATAGGTTCGTGTTCCTCTGCACTTTGCTTGAACTCCTTCACTATGTAGGTCTTCAGATACATTGTGCCGGCTATGGACAACAATAGTTGGCCAACTTTGATGACCTGATCTTGAAAGACTTTGGAAGCCGCAAGGATGTTTTGGGTAAGCAAAAGCCACAGGGGTAACCTAGACCCCAGGGGGACAGCTGGCCCCAGTCCCCTTCAGCCAGGCCCTCTCAGGGTTGACAGGAAGCTTCCTCACTCGTTTAGGCGGGGGGATGGGCCTTACACTAAGTGACAGTGTGGAGTCCAGTGTTTATGCATTGATCAACTAGCCAGCAGTCTTGGACTTTTTGACATGGTTGACTCCACAGTCCTCAGACATCACCATCCCATGACAAGGGCAGCCACATTCCTCTGGGCTTTCTCAAGTCCCGAGATTCCCTCTCTCCTATGCTCCACCACCTACACCTCCACCTATTTGCAAGGATGGAGGGCAGCAGCGATTTTGACCATTAGGCCTCAATATGTTAGAGTGGCTGATGCACACCAGAAAATATGTCATCAGCAGTAGAAGAAAACAAAAAAACACCCCTATTCCATAATAGGGAAAATTGCAGTATATCCAAAAGCTGGAATATGCACACACTATAAATGGTATTATTGTCAAGATACTAAGGGTAAAGTACATAGAAAAGAAATTAGGCTGGAAATCATGTTATGTCAAAAATAGCATAATAGTTAAAGAAGTGGGGGGTGCCCCATTATGAAAAACCCCCCAAGAAGTACTGAGCAGAGTCTTATAACTGCACAACACCAAAAATTAAAGTTAACAAACAATTTTATTAGTCTCTAATAATTCTAAAAATTCATTTTTTACAACAAAGAAAACACTATTAAAATACATATAAGACAGGCTGGTCCATATTACTGCCATATCAATGTGATTATAAAATCCCTGTGCCAAACTCCAAATCTAAATCTATATACTAATCTAAATAGGTCTAAACTCTAAATAAAGTGCTACGTGCTTATCCAACAATACATCAATTCATAATAGAAAAAGTGCAATGAGAATTCCAGCTGTCAGCATATAGCAGCCTAACACAAATCATAAAGTGCAAAAAGAGGAGAAAACAATTACTTATCCATCCAAGTGTGCAAGATCGGCAGTATGCGTCCCCCCCAAAACAAGATTTCCGCAAGCCCACGCGTTCCGAGACGTGGGTCTCTTTGTCAAGGCAGAGTGCGTGGCAGAAGGTGCTGTAGGAGCCGTTTAAATACGCACCCATCCCCGCTCCACCGCCGCGCTGAATGGCAGACCGCCGGTCGGCGGACGCGCTCCTGCCGGAAGCGCGTCACGCCGGACCCGGCGGAAATGACGTCACTCGCGCTCCAAGCTGGAGCGCGGAAGTGCGTCCGTGTGTTAGCAAAGGGCGTGCGGGACCGTGCTATCTCCCACTGCAGTTGGGAGATGCAGGTTGCACCGCCGCCTGACAGAACAGCGCAGGACTGGTGGAACGGGTCAGGTGAGTACTTCCCGGCGGCCTAACCAATAGCACCACAGAAAACATACAACTACTATGAAAGTACCTACATTATCCTATACCAAAGCCAACATAAATACATTAACCAATTGGAATAAAAATATAAACAACAGTTCTACAATAATGTTTGACATATTTAAACCTATCATACTGTATACTTATGATATAATACAGAACTATTTACAGTTATTTATAGCACATAAGTGGTTCATCACTGCTCCCAAACCTCGTCTTAGCGCACTAATGTGATCATTTTTTATGCATGGTAAAGGGGGAAGAAGGGGAAGGAGCTTGGATAGGGGGAGACATAACAGGCATAGAGGGAAGAGGAATATTATAGGTGGGACATACCTCCCAGGTAAGTTTCAAACAATTAATACAGAGGTACTATCCCCCTGATGGACCTACCATTACACTAATAAGGGCGGCAGGAGGGGCAGGGACAGATTAAGAGCCAAAAAGTACCTCACCTTGGAGGCCCAAACATACCCCCTTTCTACTTATAGGCCTGCTGATCCCTATCTCTACGCCTGTCCAGCAGTTTAAATATAGGGGTCACATTCTTCCTACAGGGAAGCACAAAATATGGCTCTTCTCCAATATTCACTCCGAAGGTGTCCTCATGTATCTTCCTCGGGACCACATCATGGCCATCTTCCTACATCATCCCACCGGATCCATGGGTGATACATCAAATTATTTCAACGAAGCAGGGGAAATGGCAAGGCTCAAATTTTCGGGTTCTACCCAACAGTAGACCAGTGCATTAATTTAAAGCGACATAAAAAAGAAAAGAAAAACGTGCCGTCACCTACACCAACATGTTTATCCACCCCATGCCACTCACCCAAATACCAAATATATAATCCACCACGTGCATCACAATCACACTTATAACCCAAACCTACTGTACAAATCAATGTGCCTGTGTATAGTCCCAACCGAACTGGATCACCCACAATGTAGAGCCTGATGCAATGAAATCAGGCCCACAATGTACATAATCCAGGGAGTTACCCCAGGAAGGGAGAGAAAGAAACGTCCTCGTTGAGGCCTCTGGGATGTTGCGCCTCTAATTGAAAGATCCATCTGAGCTCACGTTGTTGAAGACGCTTCTTAATGTCCCCCCCTCGAACTCCCAGATGTACCTTTTCCAATCCAATCACCTGTAATCCTTCTGTACTGCCCCCATGCCTCTCCAACATGTGTGCCGCCACTGGTGGTATTGGCCGTCCCTGTTCCTTGTTTCTTTGTGCCAGTCTTATGGAGGATAAATGTGCCTGGATCCTGGCTTTGAGCGTGTTCTTAGTTTCACCCACATAAAACTTCGAACAGGGTTAAGAACAGAGCATTGCACCACAATTATTTAATTTACTTTGTCACTGGTGCCAGCGTGTTTCCTTTCTTTCAAAAATAGGATATATACATTTATTATTGAATACAGTGCATAGCCTATTTTGGTTCAGCCTCAGCACTTGTTTGTCTTCAGACCTCTATATAAACAATAGACCTAAATTAGAGAACCAACTAACAGAATTTACTTAGTAATAAGAAGATTTACACCTACATAGAGTAAAAGTAACAAATAGATACATAATGTCAGTTATGCAAAGCACAATCTATTAGAAGTCAATTGAGAAACACTGCAGTGTTATCAGCGTAGGAGTAGAGCTCAAGCATCAAAAGCATGTAGCAGAAACCAACCCCTGCTGCTAAGGCCCCATGTGGTCATCACCTGTACAGAGCATGGCATCAGGGAACCTCAAAACTCTTTCCCTACCTTTCGGTTTTGTTACCTTTATCAAGGGAGTGGGGTTTGATGTGTAGGCACTGTGAAAACCCTTTTAAATGTGTCATGAAGGCAGGCTGGCTGCAGTGTCACGTGGTTGAGGTGATGCGGACGGGGGGTCGCGTTGCCTAGCTACGCTGCCCCGATATGTCACTCTAGAGGCCCTCCCTATCCCGGTCTGCCCATGTCCAAGATTGCGCCGTCTGTGGACTTGGTTCTGGAGCAGCCGCCAATAAGAGAAGTGGGCATGTGCACTGGAGTAAAGTTGACACTTAAAGCAGGCTGTGAACCTAAAAATCCAGAGGGTATCCGCACCAAAGGAACCAGAGAGTAAGTAAAGCCCCAATAAAGGATGACGTGTCTTTGATCACATTCTTGGAGGAGCATAGTCGCACGCAGATCTCTGAATGTCAATTTTGGGAATCATGTGAGGCATTAATTCTTTTTCGTGACACCAAGTTCATAAAATTATTGCATCCATATCGTTACACCGCCAGGCCCAAGGAATATCTATGTATAGTGTAAACAAAAGGGGAAAAAATGGAAAAAGTGTAAATAAGTGTCACTTGATATAACAATTAAAGGGTTAGAAAAAAGGGAATAGAAATCATAATTATGGTAACCTACATAAGAATGTCTAATAGCTAAAAACAACCTAGGTAGACTAGAACAAATTGCAAGACTGTCCTATAGTGAGAAATTGATCTGGTGCATGTATAGGGCGTGAAAATATGTGAATACTGGAATAGTGGCTGACCATATTTATGCGGCAAGTTAGAAAAAGAGATACCAACCTAGACTGGTGTATGAAGCTGATATAGAAGATCGGCCATCACTGAACCAGAAGGGCTGCTCAGCATGATATATGGGTCTGCTGTTAGTCATTTAGGTGGGTCTTTTTTTTATAAAAAGGACAAATTGAGAAATAAGGCTAGTCACTCATAATCCTAATAAAACAGGTATGTTAGAAATGAAAAAAAAAAAAAAGAAACGCTGAATAGTCAGTCTTCATTCAATTCATGGAGGTGTGAAGTATGGAGTTGATAGATCCGGTAGGTTTCCCTCCTAAGTATCTTTTTTTATGGGGTTTGACAATTTCTCTATCCGTGAACCATAATTGTGACACCCGATGCCCTGATGATAAGAAATGTCTTGCTAAGGGGGAAACAATGTTGCATCTAGTGTCAGATCTGTGCTCACACATGCATTGATGCAATTCCCTTGTGGTTTTTCCCACATAGGCAAGGCCACAAGGGCATTTGATATTTGACATTTTTAGTAAAACAATCAGCAAAGGAATTGATTGGATATCTCTTCCCTGTATGTGGGTGTGTAAATGAAGAACACCTATTTATGGAGCTGCACTGGGCACAAAGGCTGCAGGGGAACATTCTCTTTGGTTTGGTCAGTGGGGTTAGCCAATCAGTTTAAGGAGTTTGAGGTACCTGTTGGAGGTGTGGTGTAACATCCCTGATGTTAATGGAATGTTTATAGGCAAACATGGGAGGGTTGGAGAAGGTCTCTGTCTTGGGTCACTAGAAACTACTGCCAAGCGTTTTCTAACACTGTGTTGGATCACATGGTTTCAATTTTAATAAATCTTGCCATTCGAGACTTCTGGCTTTCTTCTGAGCTTCATTAAGATTTTTTTCTGGATAACCTCTTTCTTTATACTGTTGTTTGTACTGATGTGTCTGTTTTTCATTTGAATGTGTGATGTGTCAAACCCTTACAAATTGGCTGTAGGGAAGATGTTTAAGTAGTCTGTCTGGGTGGAAACTGTCAGCTCTCAAGGCAGTGTTTATTATATAGGTCAGTTTGAAGTTCACCTTGGTCTAATATCATTGATACGCCCAGAAAGTGTACTTCACAGGAACTGTGTTCCAATGTGAAAGAAAGTGTTGGGTGAAGTGAGTTCAGGTCTATATGGAATTGTGTGAGTTCCTCTCTGGGGCCTTGTCAGATGAAAAATATATCATCTATATACCATTTCCAGAAAAGAATATTTCTCTCGAAATGGGTAGATGAGTAGATGTGCATGCAAAATAAGACATGGATAGATTTGCATAGCTAGGTGCTACATTACTCCCCATGGCAGTTCCTTGGTATTGCATGTAGAACTTGCCATTGTAAGAAAAATAATTTTTCTGCAGAATGATCAACAATCATTTCAGCAAACAATATTAAAACAGTGGAGTAATGTCTAGTTTGCTTAGGTATCTAATGGTATCCTATGGTGCTGATGTATTTTCACTTTCACGTGATTCCTAGAATTGACATTCAGGCATCCACATTTGACTATGCGCCTTCAACAATGTGATCAAAGACACTTCTTCCTTTATTGGGACTTTACTTACCCTCTGGATGCCTTCTGGATTCCTTGGTGCAGCTGCTCTAAGTGTCAACTATACTCCAGTGCACATGCACACTTATTTCTCTTACTGGCGGCTGCTTCCAATCATGGGCATGGGCAGACCGAGATCAGACGGGCCTCCACAGTGACATAGCAGAGGAGCAACCACGTAGCACCTCAGCCAGTCCACGTTTATGACATTTAAAATGGTTTTCACAGCGCCTACACATTGAACCCACTCCTCTCTTGGTAAAGGTAACAAAACCTGAAACATAGGGCAAGAGTTGTGAGGTTCCCTGATGCCATTCTCTGTATAGGTGATGACCCCCTATGGGGCCTTAGCAGCAGGGGACGGTTTCTGGTATATGCTTTTCATGCTTGATGCTGATAACACTGCAGTGTTTCATAATTGCCTTCCAATAGATTGGTCTTTGCATAATTGATATTGTGTATCGATATGTTATTTGTACTTCTATGTAAGTATCTTATTACTAAGTAAACTCAGTTAGCCATATTGTGAATATGCAGACAAACAATGCCACCTTGTGGCTATTGTTAAGTGAGGAAGCTGTACCAAAATAGACTATGCACTGCTTTCACTAATAAATGTATATATCCTATTTTAGACATAACAAGACTTACAGCCTCATTTTCTTTTCTATGTACTTTAGACTTTACAATCTTGTCAATTGTATCTTTACAATAATACCATTTATAGTGTGTGCATATTCAACATTTTGGAGTAGATTTAGGTGTAGCCAGGCAGTTGAGGGAGGCAGCAGTGGCAGTGCCTAGCCACTAGCAGTGCTGCATAAACCCAGAGTGGTGTCAGCAATCAGAGATCTAAGGCAAAATGTGGGAGGGGTACACCATCTGATAGCCAGCAGACTAGCTTACAGCGACGCACTGGCAGTCAACATGCACCCCTAAGCAGTAGCACCCAGCCAGTAGTACAATGTAGTGCTCTTGGAAAACTGCATTACTCTGAGGTGTGGCAGTTTATCAACAAGCCATTTTCCATTTTTGATCTGGTGTGCAGGTGAAGCAGAGAAAGGGTTCGAATGTAGGCACCATTTCAATGTGCCACCACAGTGCTCCTTGGGAACCTGGGGTTGTCCATGGTTTTGGCAGGAAGGTCTCCTCTCAGCTCACTCATGGTTTTGGCAGGGAGGTCTCCTGTCAGATTAGGAGGGTTAGGAGCATAGATCCTGACTCAGAGTTCCCCTTGCCCAAGAGCAAGAAAAGTAGACTTACCCTGGTCCCCAATTGCCACCTCTCAGATGAATTGAACAACTCACACAAGGGAGAGGAATGGACCTTGCACTCTGAGGAAGGTCTACTAAATATCTTGGCCCCCATACCCTTCCCCTCCCATCACAGGTAAGTTTCTGCTTGTTCCAATCAAAGAAAAAATGCCCCTCAAATGCACCTCTAATAATTTAGCTTATTTCTTATGTAACTTTGGGGAAAAAATTGATAAAACTGAGAACCGCAATTTCAAAAAGTTTGATTATCTCTACAAATAATGTATTAAAGCATGTAAAAAGTTAAGTTTCACATTATATTACATTTTTTTGCAGATAGAATTACTTGAGATACGTAAAAGTCAAGAAGATAAGAAGCAGCAAATGGCTGAAGCTACCACTGATATGAGGGAGCTTCAAGTAGAAATACAGTAAGTAAATTAAGCTTTAAATTATGATGGCCCAACACCGAGGGGGGGATTTTTTTGCAAAAAAGGCTTCTAACTTTTTTATTTGACCTTGCCCATCGAAGTCACAGGACACATATCTGTAATAAAGTGGATATGTAGTCAATCCCTGCATCCCCCCCCCCCCCCCCCCCTGGGACTGTGGCAGGACAGGGGTTGCAACTATCCAGTGCTGTTCCTGCAACAGGGCTAGATGCTGAACAAGATAAGACTTTTGTTGTTATTCCTTCCCTCATTTTAATTAAGCGCCAGGACAGGGAGGCAGGATAGGGGGTATTTTTTTATTATTTTAAATTGTCTTTCTACATTCAAAATGAAAGCAGAATTCTGAACTGAGAAAAGGGAGTCGGAAGACTAGCAAAACACCTTCAAGAAAAAATACCCTTTTTGCACTTAGCTTGTAAAATGGTTTTCCCTTAGTTGTCCATAGAGGAACACCACTTCATTATGACTTAGTATTACTCGGGAGCCAGAGTCTGAGTGTTTGGGAGGAATTACCAAAATAATACTGAAAACATTTCTTAATATCATAAATATTCAATGGCAAGGATTAGGCACAGTCGCAACACCATTGGGTGGGAGTGGTGCCCCTGCAAGGACAACTAAGGCTATTTTGCAAGGTAAATACAAAAATGGTATTTTGCCTGTCAAGTTGTCCATAAAGGGACACTGCTTAATTAGAACTGGGATGTACAAAAGCAGTACACAAAAGAAAGGGACCATAGCACCTGCGAGAATTAAAAACACAGCCTTGTGCAATAAGTGCGACCTGTGCAAGAGGTGCCAATAGAAGCTCAGGTCCTGGCAGAGTACCTTTCTTCTGAACACCGTGTCCACAGATGCCTTTTTTATAAAAAAAAAGTTTGGATAGATGACCAGGTGGCGGCCTTGCACACCTGGTCCTCATAGGCCGGTGTGGAAAGGCCAAGGATGCACCCACAGCTCTAGTAGAATGAGCTATTACATGAAAATGGGGTTCTTTACCTCTAACAGAATTGGCCCTGAGAAACAGCCACATAAAGATCACCAACAGAGCACCTGTTTTCCACATAGTTGCTGTAGCCAATATATAGTAATTTAAGGCAAGAACCACATCAAGATAGTGCAAAATCCATCCCTTCAGATGAACAGGATTCAGACAATAGGAAGTTAAGATAATATACTCCATTAGAAAAAACCCAAAACAATGTTTGAAAAAAAATCTTCCCACACCCTATTCTTGTGAAAAAAACAAAGAAGGAGGTTTGACAGACAATTCCACCAGCTCAGATACCCTGCAGACTGAAGTGATGGCCACCAGAAACACTACTTTCAGGTGTAACAGGAATAAGGAATCTTCAGGCATAGGCTCAAACCCAGGACCAGGTTGAGATACCAGGTTGGTATCTCCCAGGATTTTCCGGGGAGGAAGGATGTGAGCCATCCCCTGCATGAACTTAGGGAAAGGAATTCTGCCCAAAGGTTGGATAGGGTTGAGGCCTGGTCCTCCAGGGTGCTTAATTGCAGCCCTTCGTCCAAACCCTTCTGCAATAATACTAAGAACCATGAATGCTAGAGGGTCATCAGAGGCTTCTACAAACCTTGACACCGTCCTGTTGCATCTGGATGCACACAGGTCCACTTCAGAAATGCCCCACCTGTCACAAATCTCCTGGTACCCTTTCTCCCTGGCTCATTATTTCTCTGCTGAGAAAGTCTCTGTCTACACCTGGAAGATGTACAGCAGAAATGCAAGGAACATACGGTTTGGCCCATGCAATTATCCGGACTGTTTCCCAAAAGGAATTCCTCTGCAACCTTCATGATGTTTGGCATATGCAACGGTCACCTTGTCCGATTGGATCAGGAGTGGGAGAAAATACAGACTGCTGGAATAATACAATAGATGCAGAAATATTCCAGTACATACTTCCCTGGCAGACCAGCAGAGAGCAGGGATACTGCTGCAGAGGAAATCCCCTATGTTTGATATTGCATTCGAACAGTGTAGGATCCTGAAATTAGATGAGTTTGTGATTCTGACTGTGGGGGGTACATGTTGGGTGGCCCTGGCTCTCCAGTTGCCCCATCTTGGATCCCAGCCGTACACCCAAGTTATGTACGGTGACTTTAGTCTGGTCCCAGAATGCTATAATAGAAGCACGTTGTATGTTATAAATGTGGTAGTAATTTACCATCTCTGGTGTGCCCGCCGCCCCTCACCCTTAACCAAGAGGCCCTATAATACGCAATATTGTCCTAATATTATAGTCTGAGGGATGGGCAGAGCAGAGATCAGTCTGCCCACCCCTCCAATACTTACTTTCATTGCTTTCCATGTGATTTCAACCTGTATATAGTGTTATGTATCTGTATATACAATCTACAAACCAACAATGTGTAAATAATTGTCAGTGAGTTTTACAATAAAATATATGTAGGGTGGCCCTAATCAAGATGCGTCTAAGACACATTGTATTATCACTTTAACAGGGAACGGATCCTGTAATTCTTATTTAGGATGCTCTGCTGTGTAAAGCCCCCTGCCACTGTCATCTATCCCATGCCACTGTCCTCTACCACTCACCTAACACCTCCATAACTTTTCGCAGTTCTCTGCTGCTCACCTATTCATTCCACCCCCTGCTGCTGTCCTCTAGCCCTCACCTAACCCACCCTGTCACTGTCCTCTACTACTTACCTAACCCATCCAACCCCTGTCACTGTCCTCTATTGCTCACCTACCTCCAACACCCCTGGTCATTGTCCTCTACCACTCACCTAGCCAATTCACTGCTACTATCCTCTACCACTCACCTGACCTCTCCACCAGCAAATTACCTGCACCTCTGACCTTACCTAACAGAAGGTTCAGCAGCAGCAAGGGCCCAGCAGCAGCAGCTACAGCAAAAGGGTAGGAGGGGGTAAATACTGGAGGACCAGACGGGCAGCAAGAACCAGAGGGCAATCAGCAGCAGAGAAGACTGGGAGATTAAATACAAGGATCTGGAAGTAGTGGTTTGTACTAAGAGGCTGACCCACAATGCAGTGCAACACAGGTACTGTAAGTAAACCTAGCCCAGTGTGCAACCATTTCCAGGTCTCCCTTCAAATAAAGCCCCAGGGGAAAGGGTTTAAGTCCTTCCACCATTTTCGTTGCCCGCCTTTGGACACGTTCTATTTGAATAATGTCTTTTTGCAGGTAAGGTCTCCAGAACTGCACACAGTATTCTAGCTGTGGCCTTACCAGAGCTCTATACAGCGGCATCACAACCTCCCTCTTCCTACTGGTGATGCCTCGAGCTATGCAGCCGAGCATCCTGCTTGCTTTTCCCACTGCCTGGCTACACTGTCCACTCATCTTGCAGCTATCAGTAATCAGTACCCCTAAATCTCTCTCTTCCGAGGTCCTGGCTAACACAGTACTGCCCATACGGTACTCAGAGCAGGGATTCCTTCTACCCAAGTGCATGATTTTACATTTAGAGACATTAAACTCTAGTTTCCACAGTTTTGACCATCTATCCAGTAAAGCTAAATCATTTTCCATGTTGCAGACACCTCCCGGAATATCCACCCTATTACTAACCTTTGTATCATCAGCAAACAGACAAACTTTTCCTACCAAGCCTTCTCCTATGTCACTTACAAATATATTAAAAATAATGGGGCCCAGGACAGAGCCTTGCGGCACACCACTTGTAACTCGCCTTTGTTCAGATTGCACACCAATTACAACAACACTCTGATACCGATCCCTCAGCCAACTGGAAATCCACTGAACTATCCAGGGATTGAGTCATACCTTCAATAACTTATCTATGAGCTCCTTATGTGGTACAGTGTCAAAGGCTTTCCTAAAATCCAGATAGGCGATATCCACAGCACCACCTTCATCTAACACTTTAGTGACATTGTCGTGCTGTTTTGGGTCCAATAGGTCATTAATTTTTAGATGGGAAATGATCTGTTTCCATTAATTTGACCACTATAGATGTTAAACTAACTGGCCTGTAATTACTGGCTTCTTCTCTACTCCCCTTTTTATGGATTGGTACGACATTGGCCATTCTCCAATCATCTGGAACCTCACCAGTCCGTGGTAAACTGGGACAGGTGTGCAATGCTGTCATCTGGTGATTTGTACATATATTCCACAGGTTCTATTATTAATATGATCTTTGAACTGCAGTTTTTTTTATCTGGGGTCCCGCAATCCCGTAACTTCTTTTATCCTTTAGTCTTTGAAAGTCATTGCTTAATTAAATCAAGCTTGTTTTGACAGAGACTACTAATCTAAAATCTGTTTTTGTAGTCCACAACCACAGGATGAAAGAGAATACTTAGAACCACTCCCTGATCTGGTGCATGAAAAGTCTGTAGAGGTGAGATGAAATACAACATGTGTTATTACTACTACTAAATTCTGTGCGAAAATAACCAGTCTTAAATCAGACCAACAGTCAAAATTGACTTAAACCAGACCAACACAACAAACAGTGCTCATATGCATCCTTCCCCAGGGCAATTAAATTGCTACACATACATATTCATTTACCTTTTTCCAACTCCTGCTGTAGTACATTTTAAAAACTGCTCATGCATTCGCAGGCCCCCTGCCAACAGGAAGTGCTGCTGGGCTTCCTGTTACTGTACATTGTCAATTATGTAAATATTGAATTTAGGCTGTGATGCTGGGAGAGGAAGCTCCAAAATGGCCACTACCTTACTTTTCCAACTGTCAGGCTATTGGCCTGTTTAATTAATTGACTTAAAGTCCCTGTCCAGGCAAGTAAAATGAAACACAAATGACCTGTCAGCCAGCAGGCTCGATTAATCCTACTTTGTCGTGCTGACAGATCCATTCCAATTGCAACGGTATTCACTCGTACGTTTGGGTGAAGCCTGCAGGATGGCAGGTTTTTAAGCGCACTGAAAGGACAACTATCATTTGGTACAGTAGGCATTTTGTGTAACAATTATCATCCTTGATTTGGGGTTTAAATAGTGCTGCCACCTAACAGTCTCTTAAAGCTGACATAGTCCTGGTTCACAGGGATCCTACCCCACACTAACACATCCCCTCCTGCTGTTAATAAGAGGTTGGAGGTGTGGTTGAGGGTGCCTCCTATCTAGCATTAAGATGCCAGGATGTTCTGGTTGTTATATAAAGTGACCATCTAGGCAAAAGAAAATTACCCTCATCCTTACCCTCTTACCCCCTTTGCCCAGTGGGGAACCTAGCTTCTCTGCTGCTAGAGGAGAACTATAGAAAGCCCCCCCTCCCCTCCGTGTTCCAGGCACTCCCTGGGGTTTTACACAGCGGGGATTCCCCAATTCAAGCTAGGCCATTGAGGAAGACCGTCGGCCCTAGAGTCTTATAGACTCCAGGACCAAGACTCCAGGAGTATTATAGACTCTAGGGAGGTGATTTGTTTATAGCGAAACAAAACCTAGCCTGGCCGGCTGTAAAATCTAAAAGATTCCAGGGGCAACTGCTGGCCTTCCCATGATCGGGATGTCCTGCTGTGTGAACCCCCCAGAGCACCGGAAATCTCACTTTTGCCCTGGCTCCAACAGCAAGTTAAACAATGTTGGTCGCATCCACAGGCGAGGCACACACCCGCCATTAGGATAGTCAGAGGGAAATCGGGGATGCAGCCACTCCACAATTTGTGCAGCCACACATTTTGGTCTGCCTTAAGCTTACAAGTGCTAGGGGTGGGTATGTGTGCAAGGAAGCGTGTTACTAGGGAGGCTCTAGCCAGCAGCAAACAACAACAAAAGTTCTGCTCAACCTTCCTACCCAGCCCTGAAAGGGTTAAACAGGGAAACCTAGTTAGAGGCAGCACACACTCAGTATTTACATGTGCTGACGCCTCTCCTCACAGAACAAGATAAGAAGCTGGTAAGAAGGTGCAGAGAAAACACACTGACCCACAGCCAGACAGACTGGGCTGTATGCTCAGTGTGTTATTTCCCTGCATCGGTCTGGCTGCAATATGAAGTATCACAGGGGCATACGTGCCATAGGGGCAGTGCAGACACGTGCCCCCAGGCCCATGGACAAGGGGGCCCGATGCACGCTGCCTTCACCGCCTCTGCGGAATGTACCTGCTGCACATATTTACCTTGCCACGCTGCCTCCTTCCCTCCTGGATGCGGGCCTGGCTTCCATATCAAGGCTGCACGTGGGCCCTGGATCTAAGTCAGCACCACGCCACTCTCCTCCGTCGCCCTGCTCTTCCCACAGTGCCGCCCCACTCCTCCGACCACCATGTGTCTGTGGGGGGGGGGGTTGCTGATGGTGGGACCCTGCTATGGGGCCCCATTAGGATAAGCCCCTAAAGTCTCAATAAAAACATGTCACTGCAGAGCCCGAGGGGGAGCACAACAAGCGGCAAGACAGCATTACCTTTCCCTGCCACTCCAACCAGCTTAGGGGAGGGGAACACCTGTTCCTTATTTACCGGACCAACATTCAAAAATGAATTACATCAGACCAACACGACAAACAGTGCTCGTATGCATCCGTCCCCGGGGCAATTTAGATGGCCGCTCATGGGCTTGCAGGCCAGCTGCAAACAGGAAGTCATGCTGGGTCTTCTGTTACTGTGCATTTCAGTTATGTCAGTTGGGTGTGAAAGCTCCAAAATCGATGCTACCATTGTTTTCCAACTGTGCCAGGCTGTTGGTCTGGTTTAAGGCAACCCTAGACCTGTGCCTAGGGTGTATTGATGCGGCATTACTGTTTTGCATTTTTTTTTTGTCATTATTTGACCCGCGTCCACTAAAGAAAAATCATTATGGGGCGCAGCCTCGGGAGTTACATGATCCCTTCACTATGACTCCACTCCTCCGCACCTCCCTGTACTTTCGTACTCAGCGTTATCAGGTGGTATGAGCGACCCTAGCTGGCTCCACCCACTGCTGATGTCACTCCAGCATGAAGAAGCCGGGAGTTTTCTTTTGCTACTGAAGGGACCACTCGTAGATTCTGCTAGTCTGGCTGTGTCTGTCACAGGTAATAGCGGGGGGGTACCGTGCCACTAGGGTAAGATGTATTTACATATATGAGGGGGCCCGTATTTCACAAATGCTAGCTCCATAGGAAGGTTTTTTCAGGTGACTGAAGCAGTCACACATGGCGCAGGCACGCACAGAAGTGATTTTAGAGGTGCCGCTCGCAGTAACTGCTACTGCATACTGTATGAACATTCAAGTGCACCCAACTTCACATTCTATTTGCCTGCCGATGCTGCCACTGAAAGCATTTGTTAATTCATGCCCCGCCAGGGACAACACTAAGCAGTAGTAGCAGTGCTTAGTGAGCCGGAAATGAGGAGCCCTTTAGTGTTCCCCGCCCTCACCCAACGGTGACAGCAAGACATGGGACCGACATGGGGGCAGGGGCTGCATACAGTGGCTCCTTTCATGTGAGACATTCCAGCAGAGCAAGCTTTACTTGTCAGGGATTTCCCAATAGTGGAATCCTCTATTAAAGAGTGACCAGAAATTCGAGAACTGCGAGACAGAGAGACTATGAATATGCAGCAAACTGTGTTTAATTGTGACAATCAGTAAACAACACACACATCAAATAGGCTGCTGTACATATATTACATGTGGAGTGCATACATACAAAATACAGGTTCAGATTCAAGTTCAGATTCAGGTTCAGATTTAGAAGTCCAAAGACAGAGTCCGGGTAGACAGTTCAGAAGACAGATTTAATGATGACCCACTAGCTGAATGGGTGGATCAGCTTATATAAAGCAGGAAGTCCCACAGGTGCTGGCTGATTAACAACACCTCTGCAGGACAGAGCCATCTGCTGCCAAAGCGGCATATAGCAGGGGAACTCCAGACCTGACATTGCTGCTAAGTTGTCCCGCAAAGGTAACGTCTGCTTGTGTTCCCTCCTTCCCTCTTTCTGATTCCCACACTGCCCAAATTGCATAACTGCATTCTTGAGTCTCATAGCTTGGTTTCCCGGGATTTAGAAAGAAAAAATATTGAAGCACGGGGTACTACCCAGTCAGTGTCTTTATACCTACAATCTTCCTACCATGCTGCTCCCCATCACTGCTTGCTGTTTTTTGTTGCCCATCTTACACTCTTCCTAAGATTTTTTTCTCCCCACTTCCTGAGCATCTGACCATGCTTTATTCCCACTGCCCAACATCCTCTACTCTTGCTGCCAGCAGCCAGTCTTAGAAAGACCAGAAACTGAAGAGTCTACGACAGGATTGCGAAACCATAAATCTATTTGATCTGAGGAAAAAGGATACTTAGGACATATAGATAGATGGATAGATATTTATTCTGCCAAGTAAGTACAGGATACAAACAAGGAATGCTTTTTGACAAGGAGATACACCATGAGAGCTATTAACAATAACATACAATAACAAGCAATAACAGGAATAGAGGTTTAAAGTTTAAGGTTTAGTGCAAGTTAATTTGTACATGATAAAGAAAAAGAATTAGCAACAATACAAGTCTGTAGAGATTAAGAACCTCTCACACTGTTTTTGTTTAGGGCCATAACAGACAGAGGAAAGAAACTGTTTTTAAGTCTAGAGGTTCTAGTCCAAAGAGCCATGAATCTGCATCCACAGCGTAAGAGTCTGGAGAAGGAATGCCCTGGATGTGTCGAATCCTCAGTTATTTTCTTGGCCCTTGAGGTGACTTTACTCAATCCAAAGATGATAAGGGGGTTCCAATTATACGCTCTGCAATCTTGGTTATCCTCTTCAGCCTATGCTTGTCCTTGGCTGTAGCCCCACCATACCAGACAGAAAGAAGTGGTCAGGATTGATCCTATGGCAGCATTGTAGAAGGTTTTTAGGATTCCTTTAGACATACCATATCTTTGTTGTGCCTTCTTTAAGATAACGATCGCTTGCTTACTCCACTTCAGGTCCTGCTAGATCTGGGTACCTAGGAATTTTGTACTGGCTACGATTTTGACTTCCTCCTAGCTGATCAAAATGGGATGGTGCGTTTTGTGGGATCACCTGAAGTCAATTATGATTTCAACAGTTTTCTGGAGGTTCAGTATAATGTTGTTCATCTTGCACCAATGATCAAGGGTTTTGATTGGTTCTGATAGGTAGACTTATCGTTGTCACTAATGAGGCGTACTAAGGTGGTATCATCTGCGTGCTTGATGATCCTGACCGAAGGATATGACGAGGTGTCATTGGTATATAGAGAGAAAAGAAGGTGAGACAGAACACAACCCTGTGGACCTCCCGTGTTTGTGATCCTCTAATCTAGGGATTGACTCTGAGTGCATTAGCAAGGCGCCCCATGACAATTACGTATAATAGGATCGAGAGGGGACATCCTTGGCGAGAGCCGTTCCTTATCTTCAAAGGACAGAATGCCATCAACCTTGACCTTGGCTGTGGGGTCGTGTTATAAAGCTTTTTTTTTTTCTAGCAGGGTTGCCCCTACTCCCGCCTACCCAAGTGCAGGCCGCAGGAATTGCCATTGGTTCCAATAAATGCTTTCTCTGTGTCCACACCAAGTAAGCTTGCTGGGGTCGAGCTCACCTGCGCATGGTGAATAGGTGTGATTGTCTTCAATGTTTTATCCCTCCCCATGACGAAGCCCACCTGGTCTTTGTCAATGATATCAGGGAGCAGTGCTGTCTGGTGGCAATCATTTTGGCAAAAAGTTTAACATCAAGGTAAATCAGTTCCAGTTGCCTGGAAGTTCCCTTTCTTTGTCTGGCTTGTGAATGACCGATGTGCTTCTAAGAATTGCCTGGGGAAACGGCATGTCTCCCAAATACTATTGAATACCTTTGTCAAAAAGAGGGTAAGTTGACCACTTAGGATTTTGTAAAATCGAGATGTGAAGCCATCAGGACCCCAGATGCCTTCACAGGTTTTTTTTTATTGCATCTTGCCCTCATTGGATACTGAGCTTGTTTCATATGGTTTGTTTTTCATACTGATTACTATTTGTTACAACCTGGCAACCGTTAACGAGGAAGGGTTTAATGTCTAATACCTGTAGTGTCTGCACCCTCATAAGTATAGTTTATCAAAACCCATTGTTTAGAATAAAGAAGTTCAGCTTTTGCTGTCCTTCACATGTACAGAAGAAAGAACCTTTATGCTGAGTACTAAAAGTTTGTAAATGTAGAGAGCATTTTCTTAATAAGAGAAAACCCAGTCAGCTGCAGGCATATATATTTTGTGGGTTCTTCAACCTGGGTGCAGTGTTTTGTCTAACTATTGCAATTTCTTGCTGCAGGTAACAGAAATAAAAGAAGCTGAGGTTTTAGACACACAAGAAGAAACTGAAGACCCTATGATTATGACAGAGAGGATGAGCACAACAGAAGAGTGGTGGAGCAAAACAGAAGAATTGAAGGGCACACAAGAGGAGCAGGGCCCAGTAGCAGAGTCACACGCTGGACACAGTATACTAACACCAACTGTTATTGTGACAGAAGAAATTTCTACCTTACCTGCAAGCGTTTCTAGCTTTTCTGGCATCCAAATGCAGGGATATTTATTAAGAAAGCATGATTTAGAGGGAACTCTCAAAAAGGCTCAAAACAGGTAAGACCCAAAATAAAGAGACTTTAGCTACATGGAAATCTATTCTTATAAGAGTATTAATTAAATCTGACCTTAGCCCTCCCTGGCAACTTGGTGCAGGTAGCCCACACTTAACTAGCTCACCATCTCTATTATTGGGGGGGGGTGTGGCACTGCAGTGTGCAGTAGTTTCCAGGTCTCTTGTCAGACAGGGTAAGAATTTCCCACAGACCTGCACAAGAGAGGGTTTTGGTCAGCTCTAGGATTTGGATCAACTATTGATAATTTGTTGTAAACTGGTTGACACGCTTGAGGTTGACACACTTGTCATATTCTTATTGTTCTTTGTACTTTAGTGATAAAACCATATTAAAACGATGAGCACCAGAGGTTTATTAAAAGTGGCTACTGCAATTAAGCAGAAGGTTTTTGCCACTAATTCTCACAACGCGCTGGCACGCTGGGAAACTAGCAGTGCGCTGCCGAAATTTTTAGAAAAGGCATGTAATGCCTTATTTTCTTCACCAGATGGCGCATGAAAAGCATGCCATATACATTTTCCACCATCAGGTGGTGATAGTATCAGTATACTTTTACACTGTTGCTGAATGCAATGTAATCTTATACTGCACAAATACTTAGAAGACCTGTGGCTTTAGCAACCTTCAGTGCCGAAATGATCCCTGCGTGCAGCCTCACATTTGATCAATAGTGTTATTAAATGTCAATACCCCAATAACTGGCACAAATAGAAGAGCAAGGTTTTCAGCCAAGGTTTTTGATCAGGGACACCCTGCAAAGCTCCCCCCGAACAGCTCAGCTGGAGTTTTGCAGAACCCACAGTGTCCAGTATGATTCACATGGTCCCCTCTCCCCTCCAAACATGTCCCGCAACTGTGCTGCTTGCGCGGACCTTGATCATAGCATTATATTGTACATACAGCGGGCTGGAAATATACAATAGTAACTAAGACAGAAATATAACTGGGATAAATATGGTTAACAGTGTTGGGGACCCATCTGTCCCTTCCAAATTATTTGGCAAATGTTTTTTTTGGGCTTCCTGTGTGTTTATATCTGTGCATGATTGCACCCACATCATGCCAGTACTGTGGTTACTGGGGAAAGTGGGGTGCAGTCGTCCTGCCCCCCCCCCGCCACTGCTTTTTTTTATTGTTTTTTTGTGCTTTTAAACCATAGCATAATTGCATCCTCCATCCTTGCATCCTAACAGATAAAATATTTTTAAAGAGAAAAATTCCTTTTAAAACATATGTATGTCATGTTAGAAGTCCCCTTTAACAGAATAATAATTGCATTAAAATACTCCAAAGTCTTTGAAAACATCTGTATGTAAAGCTAGAGATTTCTTTTGTGATTTTGCATTAGAACGATTTTCATTTTATTATACATGTAAGCGGGCAAACAATCAGCAGTGACGGACAACGGATTTGAACGGCAAAACGGCTTTTATTCAGCAAAGTTCAGTAGATAGTCCAAAGATTGCAGCATAAATGCAGTAAGCAAAAAGGGTTACTTCACCAACCAAAATAGTCCTGGGCTGGGTACTCCAGCAAGCTGATCAATTCCAGTCCACTTTACAGGGCATATCAGCCCTCTGCTCAATGTCCAGTGCTATCCTTCACCACGGTGCAGCTCAGCCTGGGCTTACTCCAACAGGCTGGTCATCAAACAAGGAAAGGCCGTGTGCTCTTTTCTTATACAGGCTTCCCCTGTAACCAGCGTGCACTTGTGGAGGCCTTAGAACATGTAACAACCTGTTATGGAATTGGGGAAGTGACCCGGGTCCTGAAAACCCGGGCCGGATTGTGCTTTATACAGCCAAGCAGGGAAGAAACAGACATTTTGATACAATTTACCACATACAGTATTATAAAAATGAAAAACAGCAATTCCCCAATAACTATATTTAGCTTGAAAAACAGTGAGCTTTAGTAACGTTCACTTTATTTATCCATCAAAGGCTCTAATGATAAAATGTAACACTGACTGATACATCTGTATTCTCAGTATTATTATTTACACACATGCTATGTTAATGTACAAAGGGAAATACTTCCATTCTAAAATTACATTATTCTGTTGAAGGAAATTTCTAGCTTTATGTACAGATGTTTTCAGAATTTAAAGATGGATTATTCTTTCAATGTAAAAATCCGTAATTCTGCTGAAGGGAACCTCTAACATTATTTCATAATGTATTTTTTTTCTTTCTCCTTACTCTTACAAATATATTAGCTAATGATTTTTTTTTCTCTAAACAAAAAACATTACACTTGATGATACATTTTAACGCTAACTGATACATTTGTTTTCTTGGTGTTACTTTTTACACAGATGTTATACAGGGAATTGTATTCATTCTGAAAATACATTTTTATTATCACGTTAATCATATTCTCATCATCACATTATTTACACTTATTTCCTTTTTAATTAAAAAAAAAAAAAATAATCAGCAGCAAATAGTTTCCATTTAATCTGCATGAAGTCACTAAAGCAGAAATTAACCCTTTAACTGAC